>CM060912.1:868173836-869384498 GCA_030737875.1 Allium sativum | reverse complement strand
TTGTGCTTGCATTGTGTGATGGGACCTGAGTCGTATAATAGCTTCATTCTTCAAAAAAGTATTGCATCGTTTGTTTTTGTTTCAAAGTACTCATGTGAAGTAAACCTGTTCCATGTCATACGGTGTGTTCCCATGATTTTCAAACTATTAAAGTAAATTATAATAACTGTTTTAGATCTCATACCAATCCCATGACTAACCTGTAGTTTATTGGTTTTCCCCTAAACTCTAGGTGCGCATAATTTTCACATGGGCAGCTAGTAGCTTAGATTTTGCAGATGTTTTGATCAGGATCCTGGATTAAAGTTTAAAGTTGTGTCCAGATCATTTTTAGAGTCTTCCACTGATTGCTTTTTTGTTTTCCACGGCGTACTGTATTTATTGTAATTTTTCTTCCACTATAATTATTTACGATGTACTCTGATATATTCTTGTACTCTTATGTAAATTGTTGTAATAGAAATGTAATGTTCTTTTATGTTCTATTCAATTGTGTTGTATTGCCATAATGGTTCAAGGATTTCTGACTTTTGGATTGGACGTGTGAGGTTTATGGTCGATTCAAAGGCTGGCGATTTCCAGGTCGTCACATTTCCTATACATTTAATAAATCAAAAGAATTCTTTGACATAGGGAAAGAATAAGCCATAGTCATCAACTCGGAAGTTGTAGAGCTCAAAGAGGGATTCTGGTCGGTGGTGAACGGAGGGGATGCGATCGCCTTTGGCGATTGGAAATCATTGGAAAACTCAGCAGGTGCAGTTGCATGTTTCTGAAATTTTCGACGATTGTAGTGATTCTCAGTTGAAGTCATCAACTGATGAAAGGTAGAGAAAGGAGAGGGATTTCGAGCGGTGGAGGTGCAATGGCTTGGAACGGCCGGAGTTGGCCAGAAAGTCCCTAAAACCGAGTTAAGATTAGTATTTGCAATTTCAGGAAATTCGTTCAAATAGTGGACTTTCGGCCTGGGGTTTCTAAAGATCAAAGAGGGAGAAGGAGGTGGCCGATCTATTGGTAATGTTGTAGTGGGGTATGGTGGTTTGAGGTGCGGGAATTTCCTAATTGAACGGAAATCCATTCGACCCTTTTTCTGGCGATTTGATGTAGGGGTGGGGATCGAGCTGACCAGCAATGGAAGCTCTCATAGAGCCGGAGGCGCTGGTGATATGAGGTCGAGGTCTGGTGGTGCCGACGCATGGTGGGGCTTCAAGGAAGTCGCTTTTTTATCAAGATGGGGGAGTTGGAATCTTGCTGAAGAAGAGGGTGATTAGGGGATAAGTTACTTAAATTAATAACGGTAAATAGGATTTATTTATTTAATAATTAATTCATTATTAATAATCATTTAATTTGTTTAACTTGTAATAGTCACAACTTTTACATACGTGTACATAGTCTGACGAAACAAGATCTGTTTGGATCGTACAGACAAAGACTACGCATCCGAGCTAGTTTAGAATAATTTTTAGCTAGTTGGAATCTTATTTGATTTTGAATGCTAGTTTGAAATCAATAAAAACGATCTGAATCGTCATGTAAATAAATTGTGAGTTAACTCTCGCACCTTTTGGAATCCTATGATGTTATTGAATTCACATAATTATCGTTCATCGTCGTTAATATAACTAGGATGTTTGGATGCTTTGGATACTTATTATTGTTAATTGACATTATCTATATTACCGTTGTTTTAAATGATTAAGATTAGATTATTTATTTCATATCCATCTATTAATTGATATTATGAAACCTTGCTGCTGGGAAAAACAGGTTGGAGGGTTCCAACTGGATTCCTCAAATATTTTGTATATTTTTAAATTCTGTATGATTCATATATGAACTATTCAACCCTGGTAACATCAAAACATGTTTTGGTGCTAGCTGTCAAATGGAAATTCAATGTTGTTGTGATTTTAGTCAATAGAAGATATTTATTTAGTGACTGGCAGCAAATGGTCTATAAAGCATATTTTTCAAACGTTAATTCTCCATCAGATGAATCGACGTATTTAAAGTTATAAAATTTATTTTTTTAACCAAAGCAAAATTTTAAATTAGATTTTATAGAAAAATAGAAGTTTCACAAATAAATCTATATCTATAAATGGTTTTTACAAATGTAGTTATAAAATACTATATATAGAAAATTTTAATGTTTTAATTAGGTTTTTAAGCATATAAGTTAGAATTTAATCCGGGGTTAATAATTTAAATTTTTTTTTTGAAGAAAACAACTAAGCGATATTCTTAGATTAATTGAATTATTAATTAATTTAAAAGGAAGGATTAACTGAAATCAGTTAACTAGTTAACTAATGGTTTCAAGTTGACTAAGTCAACTGTTTTAATTGAAAATGGTTATTAGATTAATTTGTCTTCAAGTAATCTATGACACCCCATCTCCATTAAGGTCACTCACAAAGGGAATGCCTTAATTTTGATGGAGCGTTTATTGTGTATAGAACTGAAAAGTAAACAAGACAGAAAAATATATTGGTACTTGGAAAAAATAACCACTTTTACTGCAGTGGAGAAATAGTTTGGTTACATCACATCAAAAACCAACTACAAAACCAAATACACTTATTATCCATCTTGACAGATAATCTCTGAGTACATAAAATAAAAGACATAACCCCAACATAAAATAGCCATAAATAAGATAGGCCGAACTTTACTTCAGCGATCCAAGCAACTTCCAAAAGAGAGAGATAAAGTTGTCCAAATCAAGCTCCAGTAGAACTAGTCCCACCCTGAGCACCTGAAGGGGGAGGAGGAAGAAAAGAGGTGGAAACAAAGGGGGTCAGACATAAAGTCTGGCGAGTGCAATAACTTTAACAATATAATCATTAAAGTAACTAGGATAAGGCATAAGCTGAAAAATAAGGAAATGACTGTGAAAAAATGTGCATGATAGAGCAAATAAAGGAAATAAGATGAACAAAGATAACGTTAAAGGCGCACCTAATCACTATAAGATAATTACTACATTGTACTACACTAAACACCCTAAAAGTTGTTCCCGCCTACCAAACTTAATAATGATAATGGTAGTTTCGTGTACCCCTAGTTGCCTTCATAGTTGTCGGCTGCCCCTATCTCTACTAGGTGTACACACTACCCCCCTTTCGATCAGCTCCCTAACTCGTAGATACCCATGCTGGCCCCACAGTGGGGCGTATCACTCCCCAAAGTGGCAACCTGATACCACCAAAAATGCACAGCTTATATCTACATGATGCAACAACTCTTTCCTACCAGCCCGGGGCCACACACGCACATGCCCCCGTTGGACTTATGTTGCCATCGCTAACCCGTTTTGACCTCTTACAATCAAACCCAGTACGCGTGTCCCGTCCTTGACTTGGGTCAAGCCCACAAAGATACTTAATGGGTTACTGGTTTGAAAAGGGCCCCCATGTATGACACAAGCTTTCCACCTATGCTTGGTCCCCTCTAGGGTTTTCCCTACTTAACCGCATTCTTATTCATGTCTTCTTACATGTTTCAATCTTGGTTAAGTGCGTCTAATCTTATTTCACATGCCACCCAAGGCACCCTCTTAACTTCACATGCCACCCAAGGCACCCACTTAACCCCCATGTCCCACCACATGTTTATCTGGTTAAGTGTTTCTTAATTCATTAAAACCGTAACCTTGTAAAGACCTCCCACATTAGACTGGCATTTGTGGCTGCTGGATTTGTCGGGCGGGTCCGGGCAGTCTTACACCACAAACGAGCCTAACCTCTATAATTTAATGGCCTGGAATGATTCAGACTTCTATAAAAGAGTGCCTAGACTCAAACCCTAAACCTAAATAAAAATTTGTCTCTTGGCCACCATGCTGCTCCTAGGATAATTCTCTTTCCTAAAGCTTAGGATTTAGCAAGTCAGAATTCCAATTCAAAAGACGAATGAATCATCATCTTATCTAACCTATCTTTGTGAGTATAATTTCTTTCATAAAATAATTAATAAATTAATTGTGACAAGTTATAATTGGGATTATGAGAACATGACTGTTGAATCGTGTGATGTTTAACTTGATTCATTTTATCCAAGTCTGTGTTTACATATGCTAATTTGTATATGAATCTTATGCAAATTTGGGATGTTAAATCATATGCTAAATCATATGTGAATTCTATGCAAATCATATGCAAATCTTATGGAAGTTTGGAATGTTAAATTATATATGAATCTTATACAAGTTTGGGATGTTAACTCATATGCTAGTTCGTATATGAATTTTATGCAAGTCTGCATGCGAATTATACACAAATTTATATGCGAATCAAGTATATACATATGCTAGTTTGTATGCAAAACACGTGATATTAATTTATATGTTTAGATCAATATGCAAGTTTGTAGGAATCTATATGCAAGTTAACAATTTATGTAAGTTTATGTGAAAAACCATATCCATAAGCGAGTTAACATTTTTATGTTTAGATCTATATTTAGATCCATGTTAGTACATACCTATTCAAATTTATGTTCTATATGCCCATTGCCTATGCTAGTTTTGTATGTGAATCATATGCTACTTTGAATGTAAGTTTGTATGAAATTCATATGCAAGTTCTAGGAAAACCATATCCATATATGCAAGTTTACAATTACATGTTTATATATATACATTTAGATCCATGATTGTACATAGTTTATACGAATTTATGTTTTATGACTATTGCCTATGCAAGTGTTCATTATGCAAATTTATGTTAATATGAATCATAATCATGTTAGTTTTGATCCATGTTATGCTACTTTGATCTATTTTTTCTTATGCAAGTTGTGATGTTTCTTTCCTTCTTATGAGTTAGACTATTTGCGAGTCTAAAATATTTCATGTTTAACGTACGAACGATGTGGGGATAATGGGAAAATATTAAATAATGTATATTGTGAAAATTTGCATAAATGGCTAAAAGGTATACAATTAATTTCATACATTAATTGGTATAATTTGTATACCTAAAAAAAAGTATGGACATAATTTAGGTGAACAATTATGGACTTGGATTAAAATTGGAAGTTATTGCCAATTTGAAATAGGGATATTAATTCAAATTGATGTTGAATAATAATGTGTAAAAATAAATGCCTAAGACATGAGGTTAGACTCGTTTGTGGTTTAAGACTACTTGGACCCGTCCGGCAAATCCAGCAACCACAAATGGTAGTCTAATGTGAGAGGTCAAAGGCATAATTTAAATGCGTAATAAATTCCTAAGACACGAGGTTAGACTCGTTGTGGTATAAGACTGCCCGGACCCGCCCGGGAAATCCAGCAACCATAATCGGTAGTCTAATGTAGGAGGTCAAAGGCATAATTAAAAGATGCTTAGACACAAGGTTAAGTTTGGCTTGTGGTGGAAGTCTGCCCGGAACCGCCCGGCATATCCAGCGGCCACAAGCAATCGGCTTAATGTGAGAGGTTTTGCATTGATAATTAATTAATACCATTCAAAGACGAATATGAATGACAAATAGAAGTTTGGTTGAGTTGAGTAATTGTTTGAGTACCAACCTGATGTTGATTTCGGTCTCCGGGGTTGATACTTAGGGAGTTATTCTCTTAACCAATGTATCTGTGAACTAAGATGTACTTAACCAATAATATAAGTGGATAGGTTTAAGACCAACTTAACCAATAATATATAAGTAGATGGGGTAAAGACCAACTTAACAAATAATATATAAGTGGATAGGGTTAAGACCAACTTAACCAATAATATATAAGTGGATGAGGTTAAGGTAAGCTTAACCAATAACACATGTTGATTTGATAAGTGGGTAACATGGGTGACATGTGGGACATAATTATAAACACTTAACCAAGTTGAAACATGTAAGAAGACATGAATAAGAGGGGGTTAAGTGGGAAATCCTAGTGGGGACCAAGCATAGGTGGAAAGCATGTGTCAAATGTGGGGACCTTTTTCAAAGTAGTAACCCATTTAGCATCTAGTGAGCTCGATATAGATCGACGATAGGGCACGCTTACTGGGTTTGATTGTAAGAGGTCAAAACGGGTTAGCGGCGGAAACACAAGTCCAACGGGGTCATGTGCGTGCATGGGCCCAGGCTGGTAGGTTAGACGTTGTTGCATCGTGTAGATATAAGCTGTGCATCTCTAGTCGTATCGGGTTGCAACTTTGCGGAGTGATACACTCCACTGTGGGACCAGCACGGGTATCTACGAGTTAGGGAGCCGATCAAATCGGGAAGGTAGTTGGTACGACTAGCGGAGATAAGGGCACGATGGCACCTATGACAGCAGCTAGGTGTACAAGAAACTACCATATTATGAATAAATGTTGTAATTAGATTGGGGAGGGTAGTGGGTACAAATAGTTTTAGGTAGGACCAAGTGGCACCTACGATAGCAGCTAGGAGTACACAAAACTACCATTATTATGATTATCATTATTACGATTAGTAAGAGGGATCAACTTCCAGTATAGGATTAGTAATGAGGCGGTGTAATTAGCATTGGTGCAGTATAGTAATTATCCTATAGTGATTATGAATGAGATTAACACCTGAATATTCCTCTTGTTTGTTTTGCCCTGCCCACTTGTTTCATAATCATACCTTGTTTTACCAGTTTATGCCTTATCCTAATTAATTTAATAATTATATTGTTAAAGTTATTGTACTCGCCAGACTTTATGTCTGACCCCCTTGTTTTCGCCTGTTTTCTTCCTCTCCCCCCCATCGGTTCTCAATGTAGGACTAGTGCTGGTGGAGCTTGATTTGGATCTCTTTTTTGGAAGTGCTTGGATTGCTGAAAGTAAAGTTTAGCTCATCTCTTTTATGGCTACTTGTGTTGGGGTTATGCTTTTTTAATTTATGTACTCAGAAAACAATTTGTCAAGATGGATATTAAGTGTACTTGGTTTATGATGTTGTTGTAATCAAACTATTTTTTCGCTGCAATAATGTTGTTTTAAAATTTTCAAATACCAATATATGTATCTTTCTTGTTATATTCTATTCTATACACCAATAATACTCCATAAAAGTTAATGCATTCCCTTTGAGAGTGACATTAATGGACGTGGATTGTTAGAAAAATTACGGGCTATTCTTCTCTGATGTGCAATAATTTTGTGTTCTGATTCCTTTTCTGAAAGAGTCAAAAAGCGGGATACATCTATCCGTTGCTTTATAGATGAAACGGTTAAGGGAAGCAATTTTTCCATTCAAGCTCTAAAGCTCCTTTATTGTTTTTGGCGCCCACACTTCTCGTAATGCAGTGACTTGGGAAGAATTTGCCTCGATGCCCCTGACATTGACTATGAACCTAAGAAATTCCCCTGGCCTATGCATTGTAATTTGGCTATATCCAGAATATGCATCCATATAAGATAATAGTGCATGCCCCGTGGTCGCATCGGCAAGCTGGTCAATTCTAGGAAAAGGGAAACTGTCCTTGCGACACGCTTTGTTAAAGTCTGAATAGTCTATGCATACTCTCCACTTTCCATTTGACTTCTTGACGAGAACTGGATTTGAGACCCAGTCGGGATATGTAGATCCTCGTATGAAATTATTCTTAAAAAGTCTATCTACCTCCTCTTTTAATACCATCCATCTTTCGGGTCTTTGAGTTCGTCATTTCTGTTTTACATGGGTTGTAACAACCCGAATTTTAATAACATGTTAAAACCATAAATCAAAGCAAAATTAAATTTTAAATAAGAACCAGGGGAAACGGGTTGTGCCATTGCGTTCGTCTCGAAATTCTGCTTTAAAACAAGCCCGAGTTTGCGAGAATCGGAGTCCGTATGAGGGAGCCGAAGATTCGGGAATTTTCAGAGTCGAAAACAGCTCGATTTTTGAATTCGAAATTCGAATTCAAACCCCAGAACAGGCTGGGCGGGAAACTTCCCGCCCATGGACCAGGTCGACCAGGGGGTCGACCATAGTGTCGACCCCACAGGGACCAGGTTGACAATAGTGTGGACCTGGGGGTCGACCTGCCTCCCGAACCCACTTTTTGAACCAGATGCATTCTGATGTATTTAGACTCGTTTTCTGTCCAGATTCGTCTGCCTAATCCTATATAAACAACCCCCTAGCCTCATTTTCTTTACACCATTCTTCTCTAACCTTATGCTGCTTAAATTCTTGATGGACATGGCTTCTTCTTCTTCTTCCTCTAAATTAAATTAATTAAATTAAAACGTGAAGACTATTCCTTGAAGACTACGGCTAGGAATTGCATATTTGGGGATTTTCTTCTACAATTAAATAAGAATTCATCGATTTAGCAATTCGACGACTAGTTTATAGATTCAACTTCTGCATCTCAATTTCTTAGACCACGATCTGTAAGTTCAAGTTACTTTTAGATAAAAACTGTAAACTTAATATCCATGTTGTAAATTGGAATTGGATCTATGTATGATAACTGATTCATATCTATTCTTGTTCATCTTGTATCTTGACTTTTCATGAATATTGCTTTGGGACTATTCATGTTGTAAATCAAACTCTTTCATGACTATAACCTTGACATGCCTATGACATTGAAACTATTGTTAATGGCCTAAGACTATGCCTATGCCTATAACTGTGAACATAAGACTATGCCTATCCCTCTGAATGTGAACATAAGACTATGCTTATGCCTATAACGGTGAAGTAAGACTGTTGCCTATGACTATGACAAGGATAATTGTGGTTAATCACCTATGACTCTTGACTATGAGAATTATTACCTATGATTATGAACATAAGGCTATTATCTATGACCATGACTTTGAAACTATTACTGTTAATTGCCTATGACTATTGCCTAGAACTATTTTGGATAATTAACCATGACTATTGTGATTAATCACTTATGGTTCTTAATTATGAGATTTCTACCTATGACCATGACTTTGACAATTGGGGTTAATTACCTGAGACTATTATAGTTGATTGTTCATGCCCATAGTTGAAACCCATGTTGTACACCGAATTTGCAGTTCGTTGGATCTCATACCTAGGGTGTGACTTGCTTAGTTTATTCGCAATAATGTACACCAAAACCGTTGAATCCATTATCCTTGTATTTGGCTTGCTTTCACATGCCTATTCTTTTACGTCAACTTTTATCGTGACTATAGCCTTATCCTGTTAGATTTGAAATCCTATATTACAGTGATGTTGTAACCAATTATGTCAAGTTATATCATGCTAGTCTTGCAACCCTTTTTATCGCTTTATGCTCGTCCCTTTTGCCTATCATAGTTTTGATGTTATTCCCTTTATTTTGAGATTTGGATTTATTAGTAGTATAGATCGATTCATGTTTACGTGCGATGGGAATACGATTTGGGTAGATTAGGCAAAACATGAATTGGTTACGAACATGAATTATGAACTTGATAATAGGCAAAACTTGAAAAATGAACATTGTTATAACTTGAACCTGGATGTGGACATGAAACTTATCCTTAAAACTTAACACGAACTTAACATGAATCTTGAACATGGACATGACACTAGAATGAACATGAAAATGGCCAACTCGAGGTTGGGTTGAGTTTGCAGTGTAAATCTTCTCGGAACCGCCCGGCAAATCCAGTGACTGCAAACAATAGGATCCAATATGAGTAGTTGGTCATATCATGCTTGAAACCAGAGGTTAGACTGAGTTGTGGTGTAAACCTGCTCGGAACCGCCCGGCATATCCAGTGACCACAACAACAGGTCTAATGTGAGAGGTTAGGGTGCATTAATGAATTAATGCCACATGATAGGGTTAAGTCATGAACATGAAAGACAACACTTAACCTAACTTGAGACATGATTTGATAGGGTTAAGTCATGAACCACTTGAATATACTTAACCAATTTGACACGATGATTTGATAGGGTTAAGTCATGAACCACTTGAGTATACTTAACCAATTTGACACGATGATTTGATAGGGTTAAGTCATGAACCGCTTTAATATACTTAACCAATTTGACACGATGGTTTGGTAGGGTTAAGTCATGAATCGCTTGAATATACTTGACTAACTTGACACATGTTTCATAGGGCTAAGTCATGAACTTGAACGACAACACTTAGCCAATTTGACATGAGACGTAGGCGGGTTAAGTCACGAGCTTGAATGACAACTTAACCAACTTGACATGCTAGACTGACGGGGTTATGTCTCAAATTTAAATGACAACACTTAACCTACTGGACGGAAACCCTAGTTACGCAGTCCTTTTTAGCAATAACCGACTTAGATGTATCACGATACCCTGGGACAAAGAACGGTAGGGCACGATTACTGGGCTGACTGTAAGCGACCAGAACGACGGCTGAGCTGGTGCGCCATTGTAGGTTCAGGCAGACTATGGTCGTGCACGTAGTCCGGAGTTGAAAAAGTAGGCATTGGGCACCAGTAGGTTTACACTGTGCTTGCTTGATTCATGTCGGTGATTGGCACTCTAAGGCTTGATACACCCTATGGTGGACTTAGCACAAGTGACGTCATTTCGTGATTGGGCCGTATGACACAGACACATGAACGAGATAGGACTTGTAGGGAGCCGATCGGTTATTAGATCGTTTCGTGGGACCAAGTAATGGGTCATTTCATGACATTGGGCAAGGGATCATTTTATAGTCAACACATGACACGGGTTGGGATACTAGTACGGGTGGTGCAGAGAAAATAGATATCATAGAAAAATTTTAATGGTGAACCAGAGAAATCTTGTGATCTTGCGAAATTATACTTAGTTCATCTTGAATGGGAACCTCACAATGTTATACATGACAAAAGTCATATGATGTTACTCTTAGTTATCGTGCCTGTAGCTTATCTTGTCATAATGCTTATGTTTATTTTCAGTTTATTCATGCCATGTTATCTTTAACTATTTTTATGTTGAAAGTCACTAGGACTTACTCAGTCTTTATGACTGACCCTTTTTGTTTCGCCTCTTTTTCTTCCGTTCCCCCCCCCCCCCCCCCCCGGTTCGCTGGGTGGGAATATAGCTTAGTTCGGATCTTACCAAGCTCCAAGGCTCTTTCATGTGGCTTGGATTTCCCTTGGCTATGGCTTGCTTTGCTTTATTGGGGAATATCACAATTTATTTTTATGGTTCTTTGTTTTTGAGCAAGACAAATATTTTAGCTATTTAATTGGGTATTGGAATTTGATGGGCTTTTATTGTAAACAGTTATATTTAATAAATGATTCGAAGTACTTCCACTTTACTTTTCGCTGTTTTATATATGTCTGTCTTGTAATATTTCTGTTCCAGTACCCATAATGCTCCACTGAAGTTAAGGCATTCCCTTTGTGAGTGACCTTAACGGATCTGGGGTGTTACATTTGGTATCAGAGCAGAAGGTTATCAGACTGGGCAAAAGCTTTTAAAAACCTTCTGAAATTATTTTCAAAACGTTTACAAAGAAGCATTTTTCCAAAGAAAAGTTTTGTTTTACGAAAGGCATATTCCCCAAAGCCATATGCACTATCTTTTGATTCTCTCTTTGAAACTCTTCTTTCTCTCTTTTCACCATAGTTTTGTAGGCGTATGACACAAGTCGGAGTGCAAAGCCGTAGTAGTTCCATTTGCGACTAATCTTATTTCAAGCTTTGTAGGGTTGTCGTGCGATGGAAGTAGCTTTCGAGAAGCTATACAAGGATAGTAGGAACGAGGATAAAGAACACAAGTCTAAGGATGAGAAACTTGTTGATATGGCTTAATCCATGAAGAGGAAAAAAAAGATGAAAGGAAAGAGGCCAAGTGAAAGAATAATAAAACCCATGATAGGAGAGAATATCTTTAGTATGGTAAAAAAAGGGACATGTAATTAACAATTATAGGACAAGGGCAAAGAACAAGATCGTCAAGAGGGCAATTGTATGCTCGCACTACTAGCGTATCTAAGAGAGGTGGTAACGTTTCTGTTAAAGGCTTAGCTTTTCTATCATCCCGTTAGAACTTTGTTTTTTGTACGTCGCATCCTTTTAATTCTGCTTTGATAGTTGAGTATCTGCACCTTAGTACTAGCATAGTAGAAGATCCCATTTTATTCTCAAAACCTATAAGGGAATCGGCTCATTTATTCATGACTTGTTTGGATTTGAGAATGTCTATGCTAATTGTTGAGTTTAGAAGTAATGCTTATGTTTTTTTTGGGCTATGAGTTGATTCTAGGGATGGAGTGGTTATCCAGTAATGGTGCCATTCTTGAGTATGAAAAGAGGGTAGTTAGATTCTTGACTTGCCTTGGTAATGCCCTTTTAGTCTAGAGTAACCATTAGGGTACTGCCATGCTTAGTTACCAAGAATCTCTTGATACATTTATTGATCCGCTCGAGTAGTGTTCGCCACTAAGGCGAATGGTTCATTTCGCTTATGCATGAGTCATAGAAAATCACCTTAGTAAGTACATTTGGCAACATGGTTGGCATTTATTTGTTTTCAAGAGATAGTTCTTCTTTGTGTAGTACCCTGTAATAAGTAAACGAGATCCGGGATTCACTAGCGAATTTTGGAATCCATGAAACCATGAGTACATAGTTATGTTTGAGCGGAGTATACTAGAAAAAGAATAAATGAAAGTGGAACGAGAGGCAACAGTGAAATGAGTTCCAACTCATATTTTGGAAATAAGAATTAAGAAGCTACGAAATTGTGAAGTTAAAAACGACCAAAGCACAATGGAGTTAAGCTCAAGGAAATGCGGCTTAGAAGATTGAAGGCTAGATACGCACATTATATCTCTTTATAAGAGTATATCCTTGATCCCTCTTTTCCTGTAGATCTTACCTACATGCTATCTTTTTAGTATATCCTCTTGGTCCTATTCTCAATTCTATTTCAGTTGCAAACCCCATAGGGAGTATGACTTATCTGTTAGTAATACATGTTGGGGCTTGAGAGTGTCCGTTGGGTTGAGTAATTCTTTGGGTGTCAGCCTGATGTTGATTTCGGTCTTCGGATTGTTGCTTAGGGAGTTCTTCTCCTAATCAGTATATATGTGGCGTAGATTTCCAGTTTTGACATTGCCTAATGGGCACAAAGTTTTTACTTGCTTCTATCGTTCGACTATATCTTCAGGTAGGAACAGTTGGATGTAATCATGTGATTGAAACATGTTATGGTTGATGTTTGCTAATGGTTGCAAGTGGTCGCAAGTGATTGCTCGTGGTTGCATGGCACGCATTAGGATCTGGATCGGCTCAGGCACATTTTCATATTGCATATGCATGAGTGTTTATACTTGTTTATGGATGAAATTGAATGTGTTATCATATGAATGTTGCATATGGATGGATGTTTGTGCACACATATAGTGTTTATGTGACTAGGAATATTTGCATACATGTTGGATTCATGACACTGAACATATTTTGCATTAAGAAGATCAATCAGGCCTGATCATTTGCATTAGATAAGGAACATATACACACACTTTCTGCATATGCTCATATAGCATTAAATCCTTTAAGAACAATGGTTGCTTGTGGATGATGGTTGAGCATATGATTGATTGGATGGTAGGACACATTCTTCTTAACTTGAAGATTTCGGGGACGAAATCCTTTAAGAGGGTAGAATGTAACAACCCAAATTTTAATAACATGTTAAAACCATAAATCAAAGCAGAATTAAATTTTAAATAAGAATCAGGGGAAACGGGTTGCGCCATTGCGTTCGTCTCGAAATTCTTCTTAAAATCGAGTCCGAGTTTGCGAGAATCGGAGTTCGTATGACGGAGATATGACCCTTCGAAGTTTTAGGAATTTTCAGAATAAAAAACATCTTGAAATTTGAATTCGAAATTCGAATTCAAACCCCAGAACAGGATGGGCGGGGAAATTCCCGCCCATGGACCAGGACGACCTGGGGGTCGACCATAGTGTCGACCTCCCAGGGACCAGGTCGACCATAGTGTCGACCTGGGGGTCGACCTGCCTCCCGAACCTACTTTTTGAACCAGATGCATTTTGATGTATTTAGACTCGTTTTCTGTCCAGATTCATCTACCTAATCCTATATAAACAGCCCCTTAGCCTCATTTTCTTTACACCATTCTTCTCTAACCTTATGCTTCTTAAATTCTTGATGGACATGGCTTCTTCTTCTTCTTCCTCTAAATTAAATTAACTAAATTAAAACGTGAAGACTATTCCTTGAAGACTACGGCTAGGAACTGCATATTTGGGGATTTGCTTCTACAATCAAATCAGAATTCGTCGATTCAGCAATTCGACGACTAGTTTATAGATTTAACTTTTTCATCTCAATTTCTTAGACCATGATCTATAAGTTCAAGTTACTTTTAGATAAAAACTGTAAACTTAAAATCCATGTTGTAAATTGGAATTAGATCTATGTATGATAACTGATTTATATCTATTCTTGTACATACTTTTCCTGAATATTGCTTTGGGCCTATTCATGTTGTAAATCAAAATCTTTCATGACTATAACATTGACATGCCTATGACGTTGAAACTATTGTTAATGGCCTAAGACTATGCCTATGACTGTGAACATAAGACTATGCATATGCCTATGACTGTGAACATGAGACTATGCTTATGCCTATGACGGTGAACGTAAGACTGTTGCCTATGACTATGACAAGGCCAATTATGGCTAATCACCTATGACTCTTGACTATGAGAATTATTACCTATGATTATGAACATAAGGCTATTATCTATGACCATGACTTTGAAACTATTACTGTTAATTGCCTATGACTTTTGCCTAGAACTATTTTGGATAATTAACCATGACTATTGTGATTAATCGCTTATGGTTCTTAATTATGAGATTTCTACCTATGACCATGACTATGACTGTTGGGGTTAATTACTTGAGACTATTATAGTTGATTCTTCATGCCCATAGTTGGAACCCATGTTGTACACCGAATTTGCAGTTTGTTTGATCGCATACCTAGGGTGTGACTAGCTTAGTTTATTCGCTATTATGTACACAAAAACCATTGAATCCATTATCATTGTATTTGGCTTGCTTTCGCATGCCTATTCTTCTATGTCAATTTTTATCGTGACTATCGCCTTATCCTGCTAGATTTGAAATCCTATATGACAGTGATGTAACCAATTATCTCAAGTTATATCATGCTAGTCTTGTAACCCTTTTTATCGCTTTATGCTCGTCCTTTTTTCCTATCATAGTTTTGATGTTATTCCCTTTATTTTGAGATTTGGATTTATTCGTAGTATAGATCGATTCACGTTTACGTGCGATGGGAATACGATTTGGGTAGATTAGGAAAAACATGAATTGGTTACGAACATGAATTATGAACTTGATAATAGGCAAAACTTGAAAAATGAACATTGTTATAACTTGAACCTGGATGTGGACATGAAACTTATCTTTGAAACTTGACACGAACTTGACAAGAATCTTGAACACGGACATGACACTAGAATGAACATGAAAATAGCCAACTCGAGATTGGGTTGAGTTTGCAGTGCAAATCTGCCTGGAACCACCCGGCAAATCAAGTGACTGCAAACAATAGGATCCAATGTGAGTAGTTGGTCATATCGCGCTTGAAACCCGAGGTTAGACTGAGTTGTGGTGTAAACCTGCCCGGAACCGCCCGATATATCCAGTGACCACAACAACAAGTCTAATGTGAGAGGTTGGGGTGCATTAATGAATTAATGCCACATGATAGGGTTAAGTCATGAACATGAAAGACAACACTTAACCTAACTTGAGACATGATTTGATAGGGTTAAGTCATGAAGCACTTGAATATACTTAACCAATTTGACACGATGATTTGATAGGGTTAAGTCATGAACCACTTGAGTATACTTAACCAATTTGACATGATGATTTGATAGGGTTAAATCATGAACTGCTTTAATATACTTAACCAATTTGACATGATGGTTTGGTAGGGTTAAGTCATGAATCGCTTGAATATACTTGACCAACTTGACACATGATTCATAGGGCTAAGTCATGAACTTGAACGACAACACTTAGCCAATTTGACATGACACGTAGGCGGGTTAAGTCACGAACTTGAATGACAACACTTAACCAACTTGACATGCTAGACTGATGGGGTTAAGTCTCGAATTTAAATGACAACACTTAACCTACTGGACGGAAGCCCTAGTTACGCGGTCCTTTTCACCAGTAACCCACTTGGATGTATCACGATATCCTGGGACTAGGCAGGGTGGGGCACGATTACAGGGCTGATTGTAAGCGACCAGAACAACGGCTGAGTTTGTGCGCCATTGTAGGTTCAGGCGGACTATGGTCGTGCACGTAGTCTGGAGTTGAAAAAGAAGGCATTGGGCACCAGTAGGTTTACACTGTGCGTGCTTGATTTGTGTCAGTTGTTGGCACCCTAGGGCTTGATACACCCTAAGGTGGACCTAGCACAGGTGACTACATTTCGTGATTGGGCCGTATGACACAGACACATGAACGAGATAGGACTTGTAGGGAGCCGATCAATTAATAGATCATTTCGTAGGACCAAATAATGGGTCATTTCATGACACTGGGCAAGGGATCATTTTATAGTCAACACATGACACGGGTTGGGATACTAGAACAGGTGGTGCAGAGCAAATAGACATCATAGAAATATTTTAACGGTGAACCAGAGAAATCTTGTGATCTTGCGAAATTATACTTAGTTCATCTTGAATGGGAACCTCGCAATGTTATACATGACAAAAGTCATATGTTGTTATTCTTAGTTATCGTGCCTGTAGCTTATCTTGTCATCATGCTTATGTTTATTTTTAGTTTATTCATACCATGTTATCTTTACCTATTTTTATACTGAAAGTCACTAGGACTTACTCAGTCTTTATGACTGACCCATTTTGTTTTGCCTCTTTCTCTTCCGTCCCCCCACCCAAGGTTCGCAGGGTGGGAATACAACTTAATTCGGATCTTACCAAGCTCCAAGGCTCTTTCATGTACGACTTGGATTTCCCTTGGCTATGGCTTGCTTTGCTTTATTGGGGAATATCACAATTTATTTTTATGCTTCTTTGTTTTTGAGCAAGACAAATATTTTAGCTATGTAATTGGGTATTGGAAGTTGATGAGCTTTTATTGTAAACAATTATATTTAATAAATGATTCGAAGTACTTCCACTTTACTTTCCGCTGTTTTATATATGTCTGTCTTGTAATATTTCCGTTCCAGTACCCATAATGCTCCACTAAAGTTAAGGCATTCCCTTTGTGAGTGACCTTAACGGATGTGGGGTTTTACATGGGGTAACTTGGATTAACATTCAGCTTATGAACAATTACATCTGTTGATATTCCACACATGTCGGAGTGCGTCCAAGTAAAGACATCTAAATTTGCTTTTAGAAAAAAATATCAAATCCTTCGGTAGTCTCTGGCCCAACTGAGAACCTATTTTTAAGACTCGGTCGGGATCTTTGTCATGTATTGAAACGGAAATGGCATCCTCAACCGGGGCTGCTCTGACTCCACCCATACTGGTTTTTCTTTGATCAATTTCCTTCCGGACCCCGCTATGTTGACCAGTATGAGGGCTCTGCCTTAATTGCTATAAAGCGGATTCATGAATGCGAGGTGGGAGCTCCGCATCCTATCCCACTTCTTTCTTCCTCACCTCGGCAAGTTCCAACAGGTAGCATTCCCTTGCTGTTTGCTAATCGCCTTTGACCACTCCAACCCCCTTTTCGGTGGGAAATTTCATTGTTAGGCACCATGGCGCCATTGTTATTTTGAAAGCCACGAGAGTTGGTACTCCAAGAAAAGCATTATAAGCGGACCACTCATCAATTACTATGAAATATTACTTCTGTGTCGCCTTGTTTTCCCCTTCTCCGAGCTCAACAAGTAGATTGATGACTCCAATTGGCTTAAGAGCGTGTCCGGTGAACCCATGAAATTTGCTTTGACAAGCTTTCACATCCTCCATGGAGAGCTTCATCCTTTGGAAAGCACTGATGTAAAGGACATTAATGGACACTCCAGTGTCAACTAGAACTCTTCTAACAATGGCAGGGCCCAAGCCTATGGTTATCACCATTGGATCTTCAGTTGGAGTTATTATTCCCTCTGTGTCTCGATCCTTAAACACAATGTCATCCCAGGGAGACCTTGGCATCTTTGCGAAAGAAGCTTCGTCCATAACGATAAGTTCCTCTCCTTTCAGAAGGTCTTTAGTCTTACTAGCATAATTCACGATGTCCCCCTAGCTTTTCCTAGTAGGATGTGGAGCTCCTGTAATGGTGTTAATGATCAGCCTTGACATCATAGCATTTGCAGCATTTTCTCTTTGCTTTGGTTGTCCTTCGGAAGTTCCTTGACCTTGAAGAGCTTGAGTATTTTGCGGATTCTTCGTGTATTGTTGAAGTCTATTCTTTTTTACGAGTTCCTCGATTAGACTCTTTAGGTGCCTACACTCATTCGTGCTATAACCAGGCTGCTTATGAAACCGACAAAATATCCCGGATTTTATAGCGGCATCGCTAACCTTTGTCTGCTTTAGTACTGGGTATTCTTCAGTTTCTCTTGTGGCCATGAAAATATTTTCCACTGTTTCATTTAATGGGGTAAACTCCGAGTTCTTGAAGTAGAGGAACTTTTTGTTGACTCAATTGTCCTTCCCATCATTACCCCGTTTCTGTCCTCCAAGGTTTTTTCTAATCATTTTGCGCATAATAATTCTCTTTTTCAGATTGCATGTCGCTTTTTGGGATGTCTATAGCATAGGCAGGATCCTCATCCACACCTATGTATTCTTCGGCCATATCAAACCATTCCTCTAGAGTAGTCAGCTTCTTCTTTTTAATCCACCGCCCAAGCTTAGTCTTCTTATTTATAGCTCCCTTTAGGGCCATCAAAGCCAGGCGAGACTCATAGTTTCCCACTTCTGCCGCAGCTGCATTAAAGCGGGTAAGGAAGGCTCTAATGGGTTCCCCTGGCCTTTGCTCAAATTCATTTAATTCCATAACGTCTCGCACTTTTGTGGTTTGAAGTCTGAATTGCTCCCTAAACAACTTGGCTAGAGTGGAAAATTTGTCCACTGACCTTGGTGGAAATTTGGTGAACCAAAGTGACGCGATCCCCTCAAGATAGGTCGCAAAATATAAGCACTTCAAGTAATCGGTAGCACGAGCCCCGACCCTGTGCTGATCGTATTTAAATAGAAACACATTTGGATCGGTTGTTCCAATATAAGCTTGCACTACTGGAGGTTTGAATTTTTTCGGATACGGTGCCGTTTTGATTCTATTGGTGAGCGGAGTTTTTGTGGGAGGAAATCCCCATTTTTTTCATCATCCTGCTTCTTCTGATTTGTCTCAATGATTTTATGGAACATTTCTGATATTCGCTCCTCCTCGTTGTGTTGGTCCACGGGGCAGACGCCGTTTTCCTTACCGGATATCTTCCTAAGCAGACGGTAACGGTTCAGATTACGGGGCCCTGAACCTCCTGCATGGTGAGGTGCCCCTTTGGCAGAACCAAGCACTTGTTGAGTAGTCGCGTTATCAGAGTGATTGCGAGCGGGCAAATTCATTTCCTTATGGTTGGGATTTGTCATCTCTTAGATAGAATTTTCTTGGATTGGGCCTGAAGAGGACATGGTGTTTTCTACATGAGGGCTTTGTATGGATTTAGCATGGGCGACTTTCATGGTGATTTTTGCCGTAGCAGCTTGCATTGCAAACATCATCTCGAGTCTTTTCATCAGGGCCTCATTTGCGATGTTCATTCGATTAGTTAAATTTGTGGCCACCTCATCAAACTCTCGCCTTGTTATGGCAGCTCCGGCCCCGAAACCTTCCCCAACTTCAAATTGATTTATGGGAGGAGTAGTATCTTGATTCGTGACATTATCATTGTTTTCGGTATTTTGATTTGTGGACTTTTTTGATGGTCTTCCCGGTTTACCCATGGTGTAGACAAGGGTATGGAGTAGATCGTGGCGAAGTAAGATCAGATTCTTAATGCAAGGCTTCGAAACTTGTGGAAGACCGTGAGAAGACAAAGGATTGAATCGGCCCTACAGCGGGTGCTAAATGTTGATCTCAAAATTTGAGTCAACACCAATGGTGCAAGATGCACTTCTCAATATTCTTTAGAACAGTAAAAATGGAGCCAAAAACTAGGAAAATGCAAGTAAAGAGAGACTCAATATTTTTATAGTGGTTCGATCAAGCATGATCTACATCCACTTCATCCAATGATCCCATTATTACCTTTAGAATTACAAAACAAATGCACTCTCTCAATACATTCATGATTCACCCCCCTTTTCTCAATCTTGGACTTAGTAAAATTCTTACGAGAAATAGTAGAGATCCCCCAAGGGTGGATGTTGATGGGATCAATCTAAACTCTCTCACAAGTTTTGATGAATCTTCATGTCTTTACAATGAATTCAAATTTAGATCCTCGAATATAAGTGTTTGAGATGATCAAATTTCTTAGAAGAAGTTGGAAATGGAGTTTGACAGCCCTTCGGGATCACCAAGAAGCCTCCCCCATTACTGTGGATGAGAACCCCTATTTATAGGAGCGAGGGATGAGTGCAATATAGCTCTCAGGATTTGGATCGGTGTGTTAAGTATTTACAGAAATGCCACTGAAGCTAATTTCCAATTTCCAAGCTTCTGGTCTGATCCAAGGTGTCCCTGTTCGATTCAATGTGCTTTAGCCCGATCAAGAACTTCTTAAGCCAGTTTAACAAGATCTTGCCTGATCCAGAACCCCCCGTACTGCTTCAACGTGCTTTGGTCTGATCCAGAACCTCTCGAGCCAGTGCAGTGCGCTTCAGCCCGGTCCGGTTCACCTCGAGCCAGTACCGCATGCTCCTACTCAATCCAGTCCAACTTGAGCCAATTTATTTAACATTGCAGCAGCCCTGTCCGAATCAACATGTCCCTGCTCGATCCAAACCATTATGAGATAGACCGATCCAAAGCTATATGAAGAGCCTGATCCAATGCTATGTGAACTTAGTGGATAACACCATAATTTCAAAGGATTTTCTAAAGTTAAGAAAGTTCTTTGTGATGTGAATTTATTACTGAAAGTATTCCAAACTAATCTGGGTTGATTCTACTTTGTTTCAACATGTGCGCGGGTCAGACTGAGTATATTTTCCAGATTAGGTTTTACTTGTAGCTTACGGAGAGGAGCTGGAGTCGAGACGTATTCCCATATTTTCTAGTATTAAAGAATTTCCACTGTGTGAGTTGTATTAATCAATTAATCTAGTGTGTACTATGATATTGTATAATCCTATATATATATAAAGTTTTCTTTTGAGTAAAGAGTTTTGATATATTATGTTTTTTTCATTCCGCTATGAGATTCTATTCTACTCTGATTCTATGTTGTTGAACCTCTTCTCTTCTTCTTATTTTATTCTAACATTTCTTTCTTTCTACTTCTAACCCTTTAATTTCTTTCTATTAACTATCTGGGTTTTCAATACTTAGATTTTGGCAAGTGAATACATGATTATGTATTATCATCGAAAATCGAGTGTCTAATTATGTTTGGTCATTACAGTGGTATCGAAGCAAAAGGTTTAGTTATAACCTTGGCTCTGTGGCTTAACTCGATAGAGATGGGATTAGTAATACCCTAGATTGAGTTTATGTGTATATAGATAAGTGTGCGCATTGGTAATTCAGTATAAAATTATTTTTATACTATTTTTTCGAATATATTTTATAGAAAGGTAAAAATAAATAAATTTTCTCATATTATTATTTGTAGTTTACCAAATACAACAAGATTGGTTTAAATGGAATTCAAATTGGATTATCAAGGTGAAGTAATTTAACCAAAAAGAAATTTCCAATATGAAACTTGTAAATGAGATCTTTAATATAAAATTTAACTTATGTGGTTAATCAAATTGAGATAAAATGAAGCTTATAAGTTGCAACAGAACTTGTGTATTGAAATAAAATTAAACTTAAGGAGTAGATTCAAATTCATATTTTGATATAATAAATTTGCATTGGGAATTAGTTCGAATTGTGTAGTTAAAATAGATTACATGATATTTGACGAAAAAATAGATTGCATGAGTATAAATTTGAAGATGAATAAATTGATTGAGAATCAATCTTAAATGAATGAATCAAACTTATTGAAATGAATTCAAGTATAATGAATCTGAATGGAACATATAAGGAAATAGATTATGTATTCAAATGTATTGCTTAGAAGTAATTCGAATTGATTTTAAAATATATGTCGAGCTTGGTCTGAGTCGGACTAGTCGCATAGCATAGTTCGTGAATGTAAATCTTTGATTAGATATAATCTGAGTATGATAAGAGAACTCACAACAGAAACAAAATAGGATAAACTAGTATTAACTCAAGTAACTAACTTTTTCAAAGTAAGTCACTTTTCCAATACCGAGCATGAGAGAGAAAGAGAACCGAAAGCTAAACTAAAACACCTATGAGAACCCAACCTTCTCTAGAAAACCTAGGTGGTTGTAATGAGGAGGGGGGGGGGTCAGAACAACAAGATTCTGGTGAATAGGAAATGTACAACGCAGATTATAATACACAGATATATCCCGTTTGGTTCAGCCCAAGATGTATGCCTATCAAGGTTAGTGATTCTAACCTAACCTTGTAGATGTTTACGCACGACTCTTCCACTGCGTCCCATAGTATTCTAAGATATAATTATCGAGATAGAATGTTTACTTATATTGTAATAACCCGGAAATCTGGGCCAATTTAAAATTTTTATTTTGGCAATTTTAATGAATTTTGAATATTTAAATGAATATTTTAAATAAAAACGACGAGAAATTTATTTTGAATAGAATTCGAACGTATATATTTATGTAGATCGTCGTTAGAATATAAATAATTATTTTTATATATAAAAGGAATTGAAAATGGCACGGTAGTTCGATAATTCGATTTCAAATTTCAAATGAATGTAAAGGATTCAAAATAAACTAGAATTTAGTGAAACCAAAAATATTTGAATTTATTTGTGAATATCTTTCCAACGAATCCAAAAAATAGAAATTTCATAGCGGGAATAAAAAGTTATGTCTAGTTGAAATTTCAGAATAGTCGCTATGGAATTCTGGCCCTTAAAAATGGCCTCTTTGCAAACGAACTCGGTTTTCGACGAAACCACTTTTGTTGGATTCGCGATGTCAAATTATTGCTAGGTTTCAAACATCATAATTTTTCGAATCAATATGTGAGCGTGGCAAAGGAAAACATGTTTGACTAGTTTTAGTTGATTATAATCGACTGGAAAATGGCCATTTTTCAAATGGTCTCAGAATTTGACGAAACTAGTTTTGTTAGGTCCGTATCATCAATACGAAAGTAGAAAATATTTTTTGGGAATTTTTCTTGTTAGTATGTGGCCCCGGTAAAATAAAATGTGCGCTCAAATTCAATATATAGAGTTATATTTTGATTTTGACGAAAACTGATTGAAACAGTCGAATCAGCCTTCAAAACATATCCCATTGTGTTCGGAGTGGGGGTAATTAACTATGGACGACAGTCGGTGGGTTCGATTACGAGGTCGAAATAACATGTACCTTTTAAAATTAAATAATATATAATAGTCGACCCTCTACCCCTACTTAACTCTTCAGGCCCCCCCTTCATTCTCGTTTTCACCAGAGAATTAAAAGAAATAAAAAAATAGGAAGAAGCCAACGGAAGGAACCCCCCTCTATCAGTCGAACCGACGGAAGAACCTCTCCACCTTGAGCATGCGGCCGACAGGACTCCCCCCTCCTCTTGCTCGACCACTGAACCCCCTCCCCCCAATCTCGTTCAACCCCCCCGGTGCCTGAGCAGCCATGGCCACTAATGGCCCCACCGCGACCACGCCTCCGCGAACTCAGCCCCTCCTCCTCTAGCCGCACCCCCTCCTCTGGAAAAACCCCACCCCCTCTTGAAACCGCTGTAAGTCCTTTTTTTAGTTTAATTTATTTTAAATACATGTAGTTTTGGTTAATTAAAGAGCAGTAAATGGATTTTAAAAAAAAATATAAAGGTGGGATTTTTTAGCATATAGAAATTAGATTTTTGTGTCAATAAAAGTTAGATTTTTATGCTAATCAAAGATATGATTTTTATTAGTAAAAAGTTATGATCTTTCATCAGAGGAAGATTAGATTGTTCATGATAAAAAAATGTGATTTTTGTTGATATTAAAATTTGATTTTTATTATGAAATATAAAAGTTTTGATTTTTTTTTAAATAGCGAAAAAGTCTGATTTTCAAATAGCGAAAGGTATAAAGATACGATTTTTATCATTAGAAAAGAAGTGATTTTTTTTAGATATGAAAAGTTCATATTTTTATGTGGGAAAAGTTATGGTTTTTACTAAGTAAAAGATTTGATTTTTAGTGAAGTAAAAATACGATCTTTATACATAGAAAGCGAAGATAAAAATATAATTTTTACTATGAACAGCGTGAAAAGAATTGCGATGGAACTGAAAGAATAACGAAGTCCGAACTGTTCAGAAGGCGAGCACGACGAAGATTTCTACATATGAAGAGTCGCGGAGTTGGTTTAGCTAGTCGGTGAGAACTCCTCACCTTTAATTTAATTTTCTAGTTAAAATATATACTAAGATGCAGACGGTGTTTAGTAGCACCCGACACCCAACGTCCAGAGACCGTGGACGACTTGTATGCTTGTTTATTTGATTTTGATGTGTAGTTGATTGTGTGATGTGAAATGAAATAAAATATTTATATAGTTAAAATATTTTATAGATGAAAATAGAATTTTTAACGTGTATTTGAAATGAAATAAATATAAACAAATCGGGCGATTTGTTTATATACACACACTTGACTGATATAGATTGGGACGATAAATTTTACACATCGCCCAACCGCACAAATAAAATCTGTGTTTGATTATTTGAAAACCCCACATGGGTATTGGGGTGATATATGACATACACTAATCCCAATAATTAGTTGTATGTCGATCGATTGATTGACAGACTGTTATAAACGTTGAATATTTATATTTGATGCTTATACAGTGTAGAATGCACTTTGGATGATAGTTAATTATTTGTCATTGTTGATATATACATGCGTTGTATGGAAATCCAGAGAAATAAAATCTATGGTAATTGATTGGGCCTCATTCCAGTTTTGAATAGAAATATTTGAAAAAGAAATATTTGAAATAGAACATTCGAAAATAGAAACATTTGAAAAAGAAATATTTGAAAAAGAAATATTTGAAATAGAATATTTGAAAATAGAAATATATGAAGTCGTGTTGATTTGATTGACGCCATTTTGACACAAACGATATTTATATTGATTATATTGAATTCGAATTGAAATTGAATAGAAATGAATTCGAATTGAATTGAATTGAGAATGAACTGAAATTGAATTAAAAATCGATTTAAATAGAAATCAATTTGAGATGAATTTAAAACGAATTTATATTGAAAAATTCAATCTTGATTTGAATTTGAAAATGAAGTTGAAATCATTTCGAAAACGAATTTAAAACGATTTATAAAATACGTTTTAAAAGGAAATCGATGAAATATATATTATATATATAATATAATGGCCTGAATAGAAGGCGCCTCGCTGCGGTAGTTCGTGAATTTCGACCATTGACTTCGAGTGGATATTGCGGGAGATTCGACCATCGGATTCTCCTAAAACCGAAACCATTGGTTTCGTATCGAAAAGTGCTTTCTAATGAATATTAGAAATCTAATGGTTGGATTAAGAATTATGTCCAAATCAAATTTGGAAAAGGTCGCTGTAAGTGCAGTTCGATGGCCGTTGATGGAAATCGATTGTACGGGCCTTAATAAAATTATAAAAAATAGTAATAATTTGTGTAAAATCATAAGTAATGATTTGGGAAGAATTGGGATGAAAAACTCCCTATTTGAAAAGATAAAATTAGATTTTTATCGAAATGAACTAGTTTTGAACTAGAATTTTAATTCTATTTATTTTTAAATAAATAAATTGAATTTGAAAAGGGTTTTAAAAGTAACCAGAATTTCCAATAATTGAATGGGAATGGATTTGAATCGAAATTGTCTTTGGCATATTTCGATGTTGGATTTCGTGAAGATACGGGTATTGTTATGGGAATTTGAAAGATATATTTATATCGTTATTTCCAATACGTTATTTGTTGGTCATAGAATTTGATATTGAATATAAGCCGATATATTTTCTATTCAGAACCTTGTATTTAATATCAAATGTGATTTGGGTTTGTCGTGAATGGTGTCTTCATTAACACTGTTCTTAAGCCCAGTTGAGAAAAAGATGAAATATTTTTATTTAGATTTAATGAAGTGTACCAATTAAATAATATTTAATTGGAACTGATTTTTGGGTTTATCGTGAACAGTGTTTTAAATAACACTTGTTCTTTAACCCGATAATTAATGGAATGTGATTTTGGGTTTATCATGAACCGTGTTTTATATGACCCTGATTCTTTAACCTAGTTAAGGATTAAAACTAAGTGGGTTTTGTAAGCCCGGGTATTTTACTTATGTGGATGATGGAAAGTGAGGCCTCGGTTTGCTTGGTCTCTTCGGAGTCGATGATGTGGTCAGATATGACCTGTGATGCCCCATAGGGCAGGGAAACGCAGTGTTCAGGCATTTATTCCACATCGGTGGACTGGCCCTGACGATCCAAGGGCCTACCTGAGTCTAGGTCCTGAGGGGCGGGCTAGAGTGTCTCGAATTCGGTAAGGACGATCCCTTACCTTGGTTCATAACGGAAATCCCATTTCCAGATACGACACCGTGCGGTTTTTATTGTATACCTATAAATGGTGACAAGATATATGGTACCCATGTTGTCTATGATTAATACTTATGATTTGATATTGTTTTTGAAACATATAAACACTAGTAATAATGTCAAATGCTTTTGTTTTATTCGTATCAAGCATATTTTGGCCATTATAAGGTAAAACTCTATCCTCCGGTTTGTGTTGCATTGTGTGATGGGAACTGAGTCTTATAATGGCTTCATTTTTATAAAAAGCATTGCGATGTTTAAAAGATTTACTTGTTTTAAAGCACTGGCAATCCAATGGAGTAAACCCTTTCCGAGAAAATGGCATGGTCCTGTAATTGGCCGTATATTAAAGTGTTAAGTAGATTTCTCATACTAGTCCCATGACTGACTCGTAGTTCGTTTCACTTACAAAATCGGGTGCCCCTATTTCTACACGAGCAGCCTTGTATTCAAGTTTTAGCAGGCTCTTTCTGGGTAGCTGGAGCTGAAGATGGATTCTATCATTTATCTCTTTTTATGCTGCTCAGCTCCTATTGTGCATATTATGTTTGTTTTCCGCTATAGACATTTATGTATAGCTGAATTGTATTTTGTACTAAGTATGATCCTGTATAATGTGTAACTCTGATGATTATGTTTGTCCAATGTATTCTATTGGACATTATCTAGTGTAATTATTTATTTATGTTCTGTTGTTATCTGTTTATGTGTTATATTCCAAAGATTACTCTTGCCACCGTCGTACGGGGAATGGGGTCGTCAGAAACATGGTATCAGAGCTTTGGTTAAGCTTAGTTCTGGAATACAACATATGAACGAGCTCGTCAGAAATAGAACCAGTAGAGTTCTAAGACGAATAGCTCATTACAGATAGGATCAGTAAAGTCCTAGTATGAGTAAGGCAGAATGAAATACACCCCAATAAACGCATTTACATTAAAGTATATGTTTCTATGCTTTATAATATCTTTTTTGTCGACCTGACACTTGGTCTGCTATTTGCAGAAGTACAAGGAAATGAGTGTCAGAAATAGAAGAAGGAATACGGAACCAAATCTAGTATCTCTATTAAAGAAATAAGAAATCTGGGTGGAGTATCATTCTCGGGCAATGAATCCATTAGTCAAACCCAAGATTAGATGCACTCTGTTGAAAGAATTCTTGAGCGTCTCCAGTTAAGAGATGATCAGAAAAGATTACTGGCATCTTGGGTACTCAAAGACGAAGCTTTGTTCTAGTGGGAAACAGTTATTAAGGATGATCCAGAAGGTAATATTACCTGGGATAGATTTAAAGAAATTTTCCAAGAAAGATTTACTCCTCAAGAAGCAACTGAGCGGTTAAGTGATGAATTCTACTATCTGATACAAGGGGGTATGAATATTCCAGAATATCATAAAAGATTCAATGAACTTTCTCGTTTTGCCCCGCATCTAATTCAAGATCCAAAGAGGAAGAATCTGAGATTTATTTATGGTCTTCAAAGAAAATACCAGAATAAAGTAATGGCGCATGTGTAGCTTCCTTTTTTTGAAATGATATATATGGCTTACCAGTATGAAGATCTAAATAATTGAGGTCTTTTAGTCGACGAGGAGGAAGTCAGTTCGAGCAACAAAAGGAAAACTGAAACTGATGGCCCAGAGACAAGTACACAGGATGAGCCAGGTACGATGTCCGGAGTGAGAAAGAAGCCTAGAGTCGACAAGAAAAAGGTTAAATTTGAAGAATTGCCAATATCGACTGCCATATACTCGAGTTGTAATAAGAAAGGACATTTGGCGATAAATTGCAAATCTTGGAACAAACGAAAGAAGGGTAAATCGGAATCGAAGAACAAACTCCTAGAGAATAGGGGATGCTATAAGTGCCACCAAGCTGGTCACATTTCTTAAAATTGCCGACTATCAAAGAAATCTGAAATGGTTCAGGTAAATAAAGTAGCAGAAACTTTTGAACCCTCAGCTAGTCAGGAAAGGCCAGATATTTTAGAAGGCACACTTACTGTCAAAGATATTCTAGTTAAATTACTGTTTGACACAAACGCGTCACGAAGCTTTGTTGCAAAGAATGCAATTCAGAAACTAGATTTGAATTTAAAGAAGCTCAAAGCACCAATGACTCTTCATAATCCGGTTGGGGGTTCCCTTGATCTTAATTGGGTTTGTGGAGTGCCTATCTCTTTTTCCCGCTATCGGTACCCCACTATCGCAATCGTCATGAATTTTACAGAATTTGATCTTATTCTGGGATTAGATTAGTTAATTAAATATGAAGCTAAGGTTAAATGCGCCGAGAGGGTTGTTAAGGCAAAAACAAAGTTCGGAGAATATATAACCATTCCATGTGAGGGCCCGAATTCCGTTAGAAAAGACTTCTGGGCAGCTTTAAATGTTTCTCCTGCTCAAATAAAACCCGTTCCTGCCATTTCGGAGAATATTCCGGTCGACATTGAAAATATCCCAGTTGTAAAGAACTATGCAGATGGGTTCAAAGAAGTTGTCATCTTGCCTCCGCAGAGAGAAATTGATTTTAAAATCTCTTTAGTTCCGAATGCAAAGCCAGTAGTTCATGCTATTCGAAGAATGACCTTGAAAGTGAAAGAAGAGTTAGATAATCAAACTCGATAGCTAGTATGGAAAGGTCAAATCAGGCCAAGTTTCTCTGATTGGGGAGCAGCTGTGGTATTTGTTCCGAAGGCAGACAGTGCCCTCAGATTATGTGTGGATTATCGTGAGTTGACTAAGCAGATGCTGAAGAACAAATATCCATTGCCGCGAATTGATGATTTGTTGGATCGATTGAATGGCACGCAAGTATTCTCCCTAATGGCCCTAGCTACAAGTTTCCATCACCTTCGCATTGCCGAAGAGTGTGTTCCTTTGACAGCATTCAGAGGTCCAGATTTATTCTACGAGTGGTTAGTAATGTCGTTCGGCTTGTGTAACGCTCTAGCTTATTTTTTCGATTTGATGAACCGGGTATTCAGAGAAGTATTGAACAAATTTGTTCTGGTTTTCATTGATGATATACTGATCTTCTCTAAGTCAGAAAGTGAGCATGAAAAACATTTGGAACAAGTATTAGAAATTCTGAGAAAGAATGTTTTGAAAGCAAAGTTTTCCAAACGTATATTCTGGCAAGAAGAAGTCAAATTTATTGGCCATGTCGTGTTGAAACAAGGAATTTCAGTGGATCCCAGTAAAATTGCTACTACTCAGAATTGGAAACAGCCTCGTACGCCTACAGAAGTCAGAAATTTTCTCAGGTTGGCCAGTTTTATCGGAAATTCATTAAGGATTTTGCGAAGATATCCAGTCCCTTAACGAAGCTTACTAAGAAACATTCGAGATTCAACTGGACTCCCGAATGCGAGGCAGCTTTCCAAGAGCTGAAGTTAAAATTGACGACTGCTCCAGTGCTCACAATTATTGATGGAACCCAAGACTTGAATGTCTGGACAGATGCTTCTAAAGAATGTCTCGGCGCAGTGTTAATGCAAAGAGGCCAGGTAGTCGCTTATGCTAGCCATCAATTGAAGCCACATGAAAAGAATTATACAACTCACAATCTTGAATTGCTAGCCATCGTGTTTGCTATGAAAATCTGGAGGCATTATCTATTGGGTGAGAAGTTTGAATTATACACTGATCATCAACCATTGAAATATTTATTCACGCAGAAGGATCTGAATATGAGACAACAGCGTTGGTTAGAATTTCTCGGGGCATATGATCTCGATAACTTATATACTCCAGGGAAAGCTAATGTTGTGGCTGATGCGGTCAACAGAAAAAATGTAATTATCGCCATTCTTATTATCACGCCTTCATTGATTGATAACATATCTGCTCTTCAAAAGTATGATCACTTCATTCAGAAGATTAGAGAGAGAATTCAGAAGGGCAAGCCCTCAAGTTTTCAGATCGATAATGATGGGATTCTGAGGTTAAAGGGTCGGATTTGTGTTGCAAACATTCCTGAACTCCGGAGAGAAGTATTAGATGAATGTCACAAACCCAAGCTTAGTATCCATGCAGGAGTGAGCAAGATGTATAATGATATCAAACGTACCTTCTGGTTGAAATCTATGAAAAGGGACATTTCCTTATATGTTAGCCGGTGTCCTACTTGTCAACAAGTCAAAAGCAATCAGCAGAAGCTCGTTGGATCGTTGCAACCTTTGGAAATTCCAGGTGGGAAGTGGGAACAGATTTCTATGGATTTCATAGATAGTTTGCCCAGAACCAGGAAAGGAAATGGCAGTATTTGGCTGATCGTAGATCGTTTCACGAAGACTGCCCATTTCATACCTGTTAAATCAAATAGAACTACTAAGAGTCTAGTGCAGATTTATTTCAAGGAAATTGTTAGACTGCACGGAGATCCCATGAGTATCATTAGTGACCGTGACCCGATTTTTGCTAGTAAATTCTGGGAAGCATTCCAAGCAGAATTGGGAATGAAACTGAACTTGAGCACCGCATATCATCCTCAAACAGATGGTCCAACTGAGAGGGTGAATCGTATTCTTGAAGATTTATTGCGGGCTTGTGTTATTTACTTTGGCGGATCATGGGAAGACCATTTGCATTTGTCCGAGTTCTCATACAACAACAACTACCAAGCGAGCCTAACAATGTCACCATTCGAAGCATTGTATGGTAGACCATGTCGATCTCCTGCTTGTTGGGTAGAACCTAGTAATAGACTCGTGTTGGGACCAGATATGATTCGCGAAGCTACAGACAAAGTCAATTTCGTTAAGAAACGATTACTCGCCGCCCAAAGCTGACAAAAAAGCTATGCAGATAAGAGAAGAAGAGATATATCATTTGCTGTTGGTGACCACGTGTATTTGAAGGTATCTCCGATGAGAGGAGTTATCTGGTTCGATAAAACAGGGAAATTGGCGCCCAAATTTATTGGTCCATTTCCTATTCTGGAACGGATGGGAACTCTAGCTTATAGGGTTCAATTACCAGATTGGTTGCCTGGAGTACATAATGTGTTTCACGTATCTCAACTTCGAAAGCATGTTCATGATCCAGACTTGATCGTGGAAAAAGCAGCGCAATGGGATATAGAAATTACTCCAGAATTGGCTGTGAGAAGAGAGCCGCTAAAGATAATTGACAAAGAAACCAAAGAACTGAGGAACAAGAAGGTTCACTTAGTCAAAGTGCAATGGAGTGGAGATCTGCGAGATTGTACTTGGGAAACTGAGGAAAGCATTAAGAAAGCCTATCCTAAGTGCAGGGTGGATATCTCTGATTGACTCTGGTGCATGGTACATTTATCATATCTTTGCATTACCATTTTATTCTCTACTTTGCTGTTGTTTTCTTTTCATGCATGTAAATTTTTAATTATATAGTTTGAATGTTTTCAAAAGAGTATATGAATTATTTGGTATATTTTTGAAAAGTTAAAAACAAATTGATTGTTGATTGCGTTGCCTGACCATGAATTTGATAAATTAAATTATTAGAATGATAGTTAATTAAATCAATAAGAGAATGAAGTTAAATGTACGCAATTGATCAAGTATTGAACTGATTTAGAAATAGACAGAAATACATATACATGTGCATTATATATGTGTGAGCAAGTTATGGATAAACTGCTAAGCGGAGGAATAAAATTGTTTGCCCGAAAAATAGGTACATGTTTATTGTATTTCTTGGGATTTGATGATTTTATGAGCCGATTGGCTTTTTCTTTTTCTTTTGAATTGCTGAGGGCCATGGGAAGCTATTTGAAATATCCCAAAGCATCCCGTACAAAGGAGGTTATGGTGAAATTTTTCGAAAATTTAGGGTGTCAGCCAAATTTTTGAAGAATCTGAAAATTCTTAGAAACTGAAAAATTGGAGAATGGAAGCTAGAAGGAAAGTTGAGTTGGTTAATTAAGAAACTTTCGACTTTGTTCCTTTTCGGGGACGAAGAGTTCTAAGTAGGGGAGATTGTAACAACCCGGAAAATCTAAGCCAGTTTAAAATTTTTATTTGGCTATTTTAGTGGATTTTAGATATTTATAATTAACTGCATTAAATAGTAATGATGAAAAGTATATTTGAATCGAAGTTAGAATAATTATAATTATTTTTAAATTATAAACAAGGTCAGAAACGGCGCGGCAGCTTCAAAATATGAATTCAAACTTTGACTAACTGTACCGAGTGCAAAATAAAACGAATTTTAGTGAAACCAAAAATATTTAAATCTGTTAGTGAATATCTTTCTGTTGAATCTGAAAAATCGAAGTATCATAGTGGGAATCAAAAGTTATGGCCAAATGAATTTTCAAAAAGGTCGTTATAGAGAATATATAGCCCTTGAAAATAGACATTTTGCGAACAACCTTAGAATTCGACGAAACCACTTTTGTTGGATCCGGGATGTCAAATTATTGCTAGGTTTCAAATTCCATAATTTTTGAAGTTAATATGTGAGTGTGGCGAAGGAAAATGTGTTTGGTTGATTTCAATCAAATCGGGTGTACCAGAAAATGGCCATTTTACAAACGGTCTCAGAATTTGACGAAATCTGTTTTGTTTGGATCGTATCATTCCAACATAGGTAGATAAATTTTTCGGGAATTTTTAGAATCAGCATGTGGCCTGGGCTAATTAAAACGTACGTTCAAATCAAAAATTAAATGTTTTATACTTTAATTTGAAGAATAACTGATTGTAATAGTGAATGGGCTTAAGAAACATATTCCATTGTGTTCAGAATCGGGGTATTTAGCTAGGGGCGACAGTCGTTGGTTTTGATTTGAGGTTTGAACTGATAAACAGGAATTTTTGAATTTAAAATAATTCAAAATATATATAAATAGGAAAATCAGACCTATCTCTTGACTTCAGAGAAACCCGCCGCCACTCCTGTTGTAAGGTGAATAAAGCTTCGAAATTTAATTTGATTCTTCCTTTAAATCCAAACAGTGATTCAGAAATATATTGAACGAAAATCATAGAGATTTCTTTGCTCTTTCAATACATACGGGTTTGATAATTTTTGGGTGAGTAATTCATTTGTCATCCCCTCAGAAACAACCGCCGTTCGCATGGAAATTCGTGCATCAGGGCGCGTGCGAGCTAGAGGTGTTGGGTGGCGTTAGGAATCCCTCGCGGAGGCATGCAAGGTGGTAGTAGCTGATTGAGTTCCGGCGTCTTGTTTTGCGCGCCAAGTTGAACCCTAACTCTGAACCGAATGGGTTCGACGGCCTGGAGCTTAGAACGAAGAAGACACAGGGTTATGGTGACGCTATTGTAAAACGTTATTAATTAGAGTTAATTAAAGTTTAATTATTTAATTAAATAATTAATGCATTTACTATCATATCTTTTTCAAGTTTTATCGAAATCCAGTGAAACAAGAGACAGTGGACTCGTGCGGACGTCTTCTACATTCTAGAAGAGACCGCATATTTTTCTGAGCCTTCTACAATTTTTGGTGGAGTGGAACCCAATGTGAGATTTCTAAATTATAAACGATATGGAAAACAACGATGTATAAATTATATAGTCGATGTATGAGTTATATAAGCGTTGTACAACTCATGTATAAGCGTTGTATAAGTTGTATGTTCGATGTATAAGTTATATATGCGTTGTAAAAATTATATATGCGTTGAAATATATTGAAATGATATTGAAATGAAATCGAAATATACTTATATACGTATATCTATGTATATATATACTCCCCTCGTCCACAGACCATGGACGATATATATTGGTTGTGATATTGTTTGGATTATTGGTTGATGTGAAATTTGGTGAATATCATGAATGGTTGATTTGAAATGATTGATTGTGATTGAAATCCCAATAGGATTAGCATATGGGAAAATTCATCTGCGTACAAACTAGATATCGAAAATCTCCATTGTCAGAAGCTGCGAGGCTTTAAGTTAGAGCGAGGAGCCGTACTAGGGACGGTGCCGGTTTTAACTACCCTACCGTTATGCTGCCGAAATTTTCAATAATATTCATGTGTTAGAATTATTTTCATGTGTTGAAACTAAATTCATGTGTTGAATAGGAATTCATGTGTTGAATGGAAATTAAAGTGTTGAATAAATTCTTTGAAAGATAAAAATAACATTTTTACCTTATGTATGAACTATATAAAATAATCGTGTTTTTAAATAAATTGTTTTACAATAAAAATCACATTTTTATTATATATATGAATTGTTAAAAATAGTGATGTGGGGAAATAAATATATGTTGGATAAAAATGTCATTTATTATCAAATATATGAAATTAATATAGTTTTGAAATCGAAGAAAGAATTATATTTATATATATTTATATAAATATAATTAAAATAAATCAAATAACGAAACTGTAGTTCGTGTTTTGAAACCATGATTTCAAATGATTAGTGTGGGAGATCCAACCATCGGATTTTCCCGAAGCCGAAACTGTTGGGTTCGCTTTGGAAATATCTTTCCAACGACACCCACTTTGTGAAGATCCAAAGGTTGGATTGTCTTGGATGTTTAATTCAAATCTGAAGAGAAACAGCGCCAAAATCGATTATATTTATATATATATATATATATATTATTAAATTAGATCGAATAACGACGCCGTAGTTCGTATTTTGAAATCGTAATTTCAAACGACTTTATCGGGAGATCCGACCATCGGATTTTCCAAAAACTGAAACCGTTGGATTCATTTTGAAATGATCTTTCTAATGATATAAAATTTGTGAAGATCCAATGGTTAGATTTTCAGATATGTGTAAATCAAATCTGGAGAAAAACAGCGCCACGGCCACATTATGGCCTGAAGCGTCGCTTTAATGAATTAACTAATTTTAAATAAATAAAAATAGCAATAAATCATGATAAAATATTATAAACGATATGGAATGGAAATAAACTAAATTTTCTCAGTTTATGTGATATTCGATGGTTGGATGTGTATGGCGTGAAATTACATTAAAGAACGGAATTAGTTATATCGAATAACTTAACCATTGAACTTAATTGATTTGAAATTCTAAATATACGTGACTTATTTGAAAAGGCCGAGTTGATTCTCATTTCAAATTTTTGATCGACGATTGAAAGTCGTAGATATGAAGATGGTGCAAGACCGACGATCTTCACGTTGAATGGAGGGGTGCTACTGATGCTCAAGATAAGAGTAGCTACTTGAAGTGGCTGAAGTAGTAGCCGTCCGGACGTACATATTGATTGTATGGGTATGCGAGGTATTAAGTTCCTCCGGTTTCGTTCAGACCCGGAACAAACTTTTAAATAGATTGTGTGTTTGACATTGGATTTTGTTCTGTGCTGATTGATCTCTATTAAATATACATCAGTTTGGTGGCGGAGAATTTATCCTCTTGCTTAACGCCCTTCTCTGAGACGTACGAGCTCAGAGGTTATATATCGATAGAAATCAGTCGCATGGAGTGAATTTCTTGTGTGGCCTACCTAAGTGGCAGATGATCAAGGCTTCTGTTGAAAAGCAAAGTCTTGTGGTTGATGATCAAAGCGCGGCCTATGTGGCATAGCATTGTGTATAGCGTTGTTTCGTGAGCCTCACACCCCGGTATGAGACAGAAACGGGAGAAGGACTTCAGGAAGGACATGCGTTTGCTTGTAGCTAGGAGTGTTGCTTTGGGTTTTGCACACCCGGATATTTTACTTATGTGGATGATGGAAAGCAAGGCCTCGGTTTGCTTTGGTCTCTTCGGAGCCGATGGTGTGGTCAGATATGACCAGTGACGCCCCATAGGATGGGGAAACACAGTGTTCATGCATTTTAATCCACATCGGTGAACCGGCCCTGACGATCCAAGGGCCTACCTGAGTTTGGGTCCTGAGGGGCGGGCTGGAGCATCTCGAATTCGGTATGGACAATCCCTTGCCTTGGTTCATGATGAAAATCCAATTTCCAGATACGATACCGTGCGGTTTTGATTGTATACCTATATATGGAGACATCATATATGGTACCCATGCTGTCTATGATTAATACTTATGATTTGAAATTGTTTTTGAAACATATAAACACTAGTAATAATGTCAAATACTTTTGTTTTATTCGTATCAAGCATATTTTGGCCATTAAAAGGTAAAACTCTATCCTCAGGTTTGTGTTGCATTGTGTGATGGGAACTGAGTCTTATAATGGCTTCATTTTTATAAAAAGCATTGCGATGTTTAAAAGATTTACTTGATTTAAAGCACTGGCAACCCAATGGAGTAAACCCGTTCCGCGAAAGTGGCGTGGTCCTGTGATTGGCCATATATTAAAGTGTTAAGTAGATTTCTCATACCAGTCCCATGATTGACTCGTAGTTTGTTTAACTTGCAAACTCAGGTGCCCCTATTTCTACATGGGCAGCCTTGTATTTAGGTTTTAGCAGGCTCTTTCTAGATAGCTGGAGCTGAAGATGGATATTATCATTTATCTCTTTTTATGTTGTTCACCTCCTATTGTACATATTATGTTTGTTTTCCACCGTAGACATTTATGTATAGCTGAACTGTATTTTGTACTAAGTATGATCCTGTGTAACTCTGATGATTATGTTTATCCAGTGTATTCTTTTGTACATTATCTGGTGTATTTGTTTATTTATGTTCTACTATTATCCGTTTATGTGTTATATTCCAAAGATTACTCTTGCCACCGTCGTACGGGAATGGGTTCGTCACATATTTGTCACCTTAAATTCAAAGTAATTGTATTATAGAATTAGCCAAAAACTAGGTCGTTACACTCTAACTCAAAATAGTTTTTGCCAAGGAACTCTAAATGTATCAATGATATGGACAACTCCTCAGCCTCTTCTAGTACCTTAGAATTTTGAAAATCGAGTGGTCTAACAAAATTTGTAAAACCACCCATAGTTTCATTCACATGTTTTGGTACCCAGATTTTTTTGTATAACAATCCATCTGAATTTACTTTTGTACCCTTAGGAACCCAAACTTGTTTGAATTTAGACGAATTCACTTTATATATTTTTGGGGTCCAAAATGGATCAAATAAGTTGTTATCAAACAATTTCTTATCTCGTTCGTGATTCAAAGATCCTTTGGAATTTTCAGAGTTCAAATTTTCAGACCGACCCTTTTTGAAGCAATTTTAAGATTTTTAAAATCACAAGAATTCAGTTTGTCAAAACTGTAACAATCCGGAAAATCAGAACCAATTTATAATTTTTATTTTGGCAATTTGAATGGATTTTGAATATATAAAATGATTTATTTTAAATAATAACGACTAAAAATTTATTTTTGATGAAGTTAAAATGAGTAATTTTATTTTAATTATAAAACGAGCTTCAAATGGCGCGGTTGTTTGAAATTTCGATTTCAAATTTCTAACCAATATACAGAATTCAAAATAAGTCAGAATTGGACGAGACAAAAAATATTTGAATCTGATTAACAATATATTTCTAACGGATGTAAGAAACTGAGATTTTGTTTTATAAGTTGAGAGTTACGTCCAGTTTAAAATTCAGAAAATTCGCCCTGGAATTTGTATATATTTTAATATATATAAAGGCCTTAAAAATATCCATTTTGCAAATGACCTCCATTTTCGATGAAATCACTTTTGTTGGATCCACGATGTCGAATAATTGCAAGGTTTCAATTTTCATAATTATTGGAATCAGCAAATGAACGTAGAAAAAGAAAACGTGTTTTGTCTGTTTTAGTCTATTTGGATCGACCAGAAAATGGCCATTTTTCAAACGGTCTTCAAGTTTGATGAAATTAGTTTTGTTAGGACTGTATCGTCAAAACATAGCCAGATTTATTTTTCTGGGATTTTTCGAGTCAGTATGTGACCCCAGTAAATTAAAATGTACGTTAAATTCAATATTAACTGAAATATTAATTTATATTGTAAATTTAATGAAAACTGATCGTAACGGTTGAAATGGCTTACGGGACATATCCCATTGCGTTCGGAATGGGGGTAATTAGTTATGGACGACAGTCGGTAGGTCTCGTTTGGAGGTCGAAATAAAAAGTTGCTTTTTTGGAATTTAAAAATAATATGTGTGTGTATATATATATATGTATGTATAATGGGAAAAGCCCCATTTTCTTCCCATCGCCCGGTCAAGCCCCCGCTCTTTCTTTTATCATTCAAATCGATTAGTTTTAAAATAAATAAATAAAAACCGCGATGAAGGAAATCCGCCGCGCCCTCCCTAGAGCTCGCCGCCGCCGGAGGGCCTTCACCACTGTCGCTCGCCTCCATGACCCCCCTGCTCCGATCCCCCACCACCCCTCCTCCCTCTGCCCAAAATCCACACCCCTAAAACCCTAGGAACCCCAAACCGCGCCACCAATGAAAACCGCCACCTTTGGTGTAACGACCCGGATTTCGCTCGGACCTAATCGATCGCTAAATCGACTAAGACCATTCAAAAACCCAAATACGCTAACTTTGGGAATACAACACATCAGAAAAAAATAACATAAGAATTTTATAAACATCATAATAATGTTATATCAGAGTACATAATATCAGAGTACATCGATAAAATACAGCAGAAGATGATTACAATATTTTAATACATTGCAGCGAAAATGAATAAACTAATACAGCGGAAGTCTATCAATGCTCTAGACACAACTTTAAGCTTCAATCCAGAATCCTGGTCAAAATATCTGCAAAATAAGCTACTCTACTGCCCGTGTGGAAAAGCGGGCACCTGAGTTTGCAAAGTGAAAGAAACAATGGGACAGTCATGGGACGGATATGAGAAATCTAACTTAACTTATCTAATAATAAGGCTAATCACAGGACCACGCCGCTAACGCGGAACGGGTTTCCTCCATTGGATTGCCAATGCATAAGTTTAATAAATTTTTATTCAAAACAACGCAATGCTTTTTAGAAAAATGAAATCATTATAAGACTCAAGTCCAACCACACAATGCAACGCAAACCGGAGGATAGAGTTTTAACTTATAATGACCAAACATGCTTGATACGTAGAAAATAATATTTTAATATTATTATTAGTGTATAATCAGTTTTAAAAAAAGCTTAAAATTAAATGTATCAATCCTAGACGGCATAGTACCCCATCCTACTATGTCGCCATATATAGGTTTACAATCAAAACAGCAATGCCGTATTGGAATTTGGTTTTCCATCATGAGTCAAGGCTAGGAACAATCTCCTTACCGATTCGAGACACTCTAGCAATGTCCTAGAATTCAGACGCTGGCGAACCCTTGGATCCTGCAGGGCCGATCCGCTAATAGTTTAGTTGATTAGTTATGCATGAACACACGCTTCCCAGTCCTATTGAACCTATAAAATGGTCATGATCGACCAATAAATCCGAGGCACCTCATAATCCATCAACCACATAAGTAAAAATGTTGAGTCTTGTCAAAACCCTAACACCACTTCTAGCTAGAAAGAAACGTGTGCACTCCCTACGTTCCCTTGTCCCGTTTCTTACTCTTACCAGGGTGTGATGCTCGCGAGGTAATGTTATACACAAAGCAATGTCGAAATAGGCTATGCTTTGATCATCATCCAAAAGGCTCTGCTTTTCAACAAAAGCCTTGATCATTTGCATCTTGGCATGCCACATTGACAATTCATGCCATGCGATCGATAACTACCAATATATAACCTCTGAGCTCATGCGTCTCAGAGAAGGGTGTTAAGCAAGAGAATAAATTCTCTGCCACCACAGATATATATTAAATAGAAATCAATTTAATTTACATGGAATGAAATCCAATGACAGACACATATCCATTTACAAGTTCGTTCTGGGTCTGAACGAAACCGGAGACACCTTATTCCTCGTCATGTATGTCCAATACGGAAGAGAGGTGCTCGCTTATACGGACAATCAACAAGTACGTCTGGAAAACTACCACTCTAACCCTTTCAAGGCAGCAACTCCTATCAAAGCATCAGTAGTCATCCATTCGATGTGAAGATCGTCGGTCTTCAACAACTGTCTTTATCTTCGACTTTTAATCGTCACAGTAATTATTCAGAATGGATTAAACCCGGTCTTCCTGAATAACTCGCGTATTTTATTATCAAAAATCAAGTGTTATAAAAACACATCATGTAACAACTGGAATTCGGGGCCAATTTAAAATTTTTAATTTAGAAATTTTAATGAATTTAGGAGATTTAAAATTATTTATTTTAAATAATAACGATTAAAAATTTATTTTAATCGAAGTTAAAACAAATAAATTTAATTTAATTTAATTATAAAAGGAGTTTAAAATAGCACAGCAGTTTGAAATTTTGATTTTAAACTTTAATTGAATGTACGGGATTCAAAATAAATCGAATTTCAGAAAAACCAAAAATATTTAAATCTGCTTAATCATATCTTTCTAACGAATGTAGGAAACTGAGATTTCACTTTATAAATAGAAAGTTATGTCTAGTTTAAAATCTAGAAAAGTCGATGTAGAATTTATATATTTTAATATAATATATAGCCCTTAAATATAGCCATTTTACAAACGACCTCTGTTTTCGACGAAACCACTTTTGTTGGAACCGGAATGTCAAATTATTGCAAGGTTTAATTTTGCATAATTTTTTGAATTAATATGTGAGTGTGTTAGAAGAAAATGAGTTTTGATCATTCCAATCAAATTTAATCAACTTGAAAATGACCATTTTTCAAACAGTCTCAGAATTTGATGAAATAAGCCTTGTTTGGAGCGTATCGTCAAAACAATAATTTTTCTGTAATTTTTAAAATGAGTATGTAGCCCCGGTAATTTAAAATATAAGTTTAAATTTAATATATATAAACTTATATTTTAATTTTGAGAAAACATATCGTAATAGCCGAATTTGGTTACGAAACATATTCCATTGTGTTCGGGATGGGGGTTATTAGCTATGGGTGACACTCGTTGGGTTCGATTTGGAGTTGATAGCTACGAAACATTATTTTTCAAGTTAAAGGAATTAAATAATTAAATAAAACAATGAAATATGGTACAAAACGGGTCCAATACGGTCTGATTCTAAACCCTAATACACCAGCCGCCATCTATCATCTCAATGGCCGAATTGATCCCAATTTCAGACCTTAACCATTCCCAATCCGTATAATAATTTCAGAATTCGTAACAGGGAGATCCAAGAGCTTTGTGAGCTCTTCAATTTGATACGGCCATGATCGATTTTCCACTACCGATGGCGCATGAATCAAGGCTCGAACGGGAGGACTTTGCACATGGGTTGAGGCATCGAGGGGGGACCGAACTTCGTCAGGTTCAGGGAGACGGGGGAGTGGCGCAAGGTGGTTCCAGTGGCATTCTCAGATCGGGTCCAACCACTCTCGAATTGCATGCGACTGGGGTTTTGGAAGGAGCACGATGGGTTCTGTACTTCACTGATGGAAGAAGAAGGACGCGACCTACACAGGATTAAGGAAAATCATTAAGGTTTTAAATAAATTATTAGTTTTGTTAATTTAAATCAACGTATTCGAATGGATAAAAGTTGATAACTTTTGCAAACTGAATCAGAATGAAACGAATTGACTTGCGTTGGGATCACAAAAAGGAGAGCTTTGTAGTAGAACCGATTAGATCAAAAACGGGGACTGTTGGAAATTTAGATAAATACCACTGTGAGATTTCTATTTTATAATTTAAAATTAATTATTTAATGAAATGTCAAATTTGTATTTATTGCATATTCATGTGGTTGTTGTGTACATATTTATTTAGTGTTGATTGAGATGAGTTATTGAATTGAATTGTGTGTCTCATATTTGTTAAAATATGATTGTTGAAAATAATTATATCATGTTTGTGACAATAATCAAATTGTCATTTTGATTGAAATTAGATTAAACATGATTAAATTGGCATTTATGTTGGACAATAATTAGATTATCATTGTGTCAGAATTGACAAATTAGAATAAAACACCGTTTAGGTTAGAATTGACAAATTAGAATAAAAACACCTTTTATGTTAGAATTGGCACATTGGATTAAAAACCATTCATGTTAGAATTGTCACATTAGGTTAAAATACATCATTTTAGTTAGAAAAAGTTATATGGGATTGAAAATATCATTTTAATTAGAAATTGTTATGTTAGTATAAAAATAAACATTTTTGATACGAAATGTTATGTTAGAAATATAAAAATATCATTTTGTTCCATTAGAATTATATGAAAAAAAAATACTCATTTTGTTGAATAGAAAAATATGAAAGGCAAAATACTCATTTTGTTAAATAGAAAAGTATGAAAAACAAATTATTGATTTTGTTAAAAAGAAAGACAATAAAAATTATATTTTTATTGTAACATGAAACATTAGAAAAGAGTAGACAATAAAAAAATTATATTTTTATTGTAGTGTGAAACATTAGAAAAGAAAGACAATAAAAATTACATTTTTATTGTAATATCAAACTTTAGAAAAGAGTAGACAATAAGGATTGCATTTTTATTGTAATGAGAATTATTTTTTGTTGAAATAATTTAGATCTAACAAAATATCATTTTGTTAAATAGAATTTGTTAACAAATATTTTTTTTTATTTGTTAAGTTAAAATAGAAATTTGTATACAAATAAATTGTTCTCTTATTTGTGTTCATTAAAAAGGATTAAAAGAAAAATAAACATTTTTGTTCGTTTAAGAGAAACAAACATTTGTGTTCATTGAAAAGGATTGAAACAAAAATAAACATTTTTGTTCATTTAAGAGAAATAAACATTTGTTCATTGAAAAGGACCAAAAAAATATAGACATTTTTGTTTATCAAAAAGGTTTAAAACTTAGGAATAAAAAGTGCATTTTTATTCACATTTTAGATGTGAATAAATACTTATAATTAAAAAGCACCTTTTTATTTACATTCTTGTTGTAAATAAAAACATGATTATAGAAAAGTACATTTTATTTACATCCTTGTTGTAAATAAAAATAAGATTATAGAAAAGTACATTTTATTTACAATCTTGTTATGAATAAGAATATGGATTAGAAAAGGACATTTTTATTTGCATTTTACATGTAATTAAGAACATGAAGTAAAAGGCACATTTTTATTTACTTGTTAGATGTGAATAAACATAGAAATAAAAAGACACATTTTTATTTACATGTTAGATGTAAATAAAATCGTTGAAATTAGAAAGGCACATTTGTATTTACATTTTAATAAAAACACAAATTTAAAAAGTGCATTTTTATTTATATGATTAGATGTAAATAAAAACATAGAAATAAAAGTTGCATTTTAATTTACATTTTAGATTGTAATCAAAAGATAGAATTTAATGTTATATCATTATTGTCAAAATAGAGACAATAAAAAGATTAGAATTAAAAAGTTAGATCTTTATTTACATTTAGACGTAATTAAAAAGAATAGATTTAAAGTGACATCTTTATTTACATTTTAGATGTAGGTAAAAAAAAATGAATTTGAAGTTACATCTCTATTTAATTTTTAGATGTAAATAAAAGGGATAGATTAAAAAGTTACCTGTTTATTTACATTTTTTGATGTAAATAAAAGAATAAGTTAAAAAGGGCATCATCTTTATTGACACTTAGATGTAAAATTTACATTTTTTTATCTACACTTTAGATATAAATAAAAGATTAGATTAAAGATTTCATTTTTATTGATATTTTATATTCAATAAAAAGACTAGAATTAAAAGAAGCATTTTTATTGTCATTTTAGAGACAATAAAAAGAGTAGATTTAAAAGTGAAATCTGTATTGATGTTCTATGCTCAATAAAAAGAATATGTTTTGATGTTATATTTATCGTCATTTTAGATTGCGATAAAAAGAATAGATTTTAAAGATTACATTTTTCAATGTAATTAGAAATGAAAAGAAAAGATTACATTTTTCAATGTAATTAGAAATGAAGTAAAAAGATTTCATTTTTAATGTAATTAAAGATGAAATAAAGAGATTGCATTTTTCAATATAAATAAAGAATATTACATTTATTATGTAATAGAAGAATGAAGGAAAAATATTACATTTTTCGTGTAAATAAAGGAAGAATAGGAAAGCTACATTTTTAGAATGTAATTAAAAGAATGGAAAAGTCACATTTTTGATGAAATGTAAAGGAATAGGTAAATGTAAAGGAATAGGAAAATGTCAAGAAATAGGAAAATGTAAAGAAATAGGAAAATGTCATGTTTTAAAATATTAATGCATGTTATCATTAAAAATCACATTTTTAATGAAATGTAAGTAAAGGATATAGAAAAGTGTTCATCATTGGAAATGGAAATAATAAACGATAAAAATTTACATTTTTATTGTCATGTATGGGAAAAATGTACATGTTTTGAAATAGACATTCTGTTCATTAAAAAAACATGAATATGAAGTGCAGAAAATTATTTAAAGAATAAATAATTTGAATCACCAAACGATTTAGGTTTATATAATTATATAAATATAAATTAAATTTAAAACGAAATGCCCGCGGTAGTTCGCGTTTCGGCAATCGTGACTTTAAACGATTATACAGAAAGATCTAACCATCGGATTTTCCCAAAACTGGAACCGTTAGGACCGCTTGGGAAAATCTTTCCAACGATATAAATTTCATCAAAATCCAACGGTTAGATTTCGAGGAATGTGTAAATCAATTTTTGGTAAAAATAGCGCTAGGACCGCCCATCGACCCTACGCGTCGTCTAATTATAATCGAGATATTTTAAATAAATAAAAATAGCGAGAAATCGTTATAAATAGATTTGAATGACATGAAATAATTAAAATGACAATTATTCGAGGATTATTTGAAAAGACCGAGTTCAACTCATTTCAAATAATCACTACGCCGATTTAAGGCGAAGATTCAAAGATGGTGATTGAAGACCGATGATCTTCACATCGAATGGATGAGGACTACTGACGCCCGTGATTGGATTAGCTACCTTGAAGGGGTTGCAGTGGTAGTTGTCCGGACGTATTTGTTGATTGTTTGGATATGCCAGGAATAAGATTCCTCCGATTTCATTCAGACCCAGAATGAACGTGTAAATGGATTGTATGTCTGATGTTGTATTCCTTTATACTGTATTCATTGATCTCTGCTAAATACATATCTGTTTGGTGTTTAACACCCTTCTCTAAGGCATACAAGCTTAGAGGTTATATATTGATAGGAATCAATGGTATGGTATGGATTGACAATGTGGCATGCCAAGATGCATGGATCAAGGCTTTTGTTGAAAAGCAGGGCCTTGTGGTTGGTGATCAAAGTATAACCTATTTGGGCATAGCTTTGTGTGTAGCGTGACTTCGCGAGCCTCACACCCCGGTATGAATCAAAAAGGGGATATGGACCGTAGGGAGTGCACACGTTTCTTTCTAGCTAGAGTGGTGTCAGTGACCTACCACCCCTGACATTTTACTTATGTGGATGATGGATTATGAGGTACCTCGGATTTGTAGGCCGGAAGTGGTCATACTAGAGGTCCAAAAGGACCGGGAACCATGTGTTTAGGCATAACTAATCCACTAACGTAGGTGTGAACCGGCCCTACCGCTCCAAGGGTTCACTACTGGGGATCCTGAGGCATTTTCTAGAGTGTCTCGAATCGGAGAGGACGATCCCTAGCCTCGATTCATGAAGGAAACCCAATTTCCAATACGAACTAGTATGGCGGCAAAGTAGGATAGGGTGCTATGCCGTATATGATTGATACATATGATTGAAATGTTTTAAAAAACGTATACGCACTAATATTTAATCCGTTTCATTGTATCAAGCATCTTTTGACCATTATAAGGTAAAACTCTGTCCTTCGGTTTGCGTTGCATTGTGTGATGGGACTTGAGTCTTATAATGGTTTCATTTTTCTAAAAAGCATTGCACTGTTTAACGATTTACGTTATTATATGCGCTGGCAATCCAATGGAGTAAACTCGTTCTACATTAGCGGCGTGGTACTGTGATTAGCCTTATTATTAGATAAGTTAAGTTAAGATTTCTCATACCAGTCCCATGACTTAACTGTAGTTTGTTTCACTAGCAAACTCGGGTACCCATATTTTCCATACGGGCAGTCGAGTAGCTTTTTGCAAATATTTATCTCTTAAGCAGGATTCTGGATTGAAGCTTAAAGCTGTGTCCAGAGCATTCATAGTCTTCCGCTGCAGTGTATTAAATTTATTGTAATTTACCTTCCGCTGTATTATTTCTTTATTCGATGTACTTTGATATTCTGTACTCTGATGTAACACTATTGTAATGTTTATAAAAGTCTGCTATTATTTGTTCTAATGTATTGTATGCCCAAAATTAACGTATGTGGGAATTGAACGGTCTTGGTCGATTTTGCGATCGATTAAGTCCGGGCAAAATCCGTGTCGTTACACATCAAACGCCTCATTCCAATTTAGAATATTCTTCTAATAAAATATTCACATTATTTTATCAAAGATAAATTCTATAACGACTCGAAATCCCCCTTACGGGAAATCGTGGATTGAACTGAGGACAAGACAAATCAGGACACAAACAGAAGAACATTTCATTGTTTGTTACAACAATTCATCAGAATACAAGAATACAGAGAGTATGAATGAATAAAATACACTCAATAATAATCAGAGATTACATTAAATTACATAGCAGCGAAAATAATACAAAACACAACTGAAAGGAATATACGGATACAGAGCTTTCCGAATATCATTCCAGTTGTAAACTAGGATCCTGTGAATATAAATCTACAAAACCAAAACTACTAGCTGCCCATGCGGAAAATAAGGGAACCCAGAGTTTAGGTTAAAACAATAAACTCTAGGTCAGTCATGGGACTGGTGTGAGAAATAAAATAGTTTCTAATCTTTATTTTAAAGTTAGGTAAATCAAGGGACCACGCTGTATAACACGGAACGGGATTCCTCCCAACAATACCAGTGCATAAAACAACAGCGCAATGCTAAATAAAGAACAATGAAGCTATTATAAGACCCAGGTCCTATCACATAATGCAACATAGGACAGAGGATACGGTTTTACCTAATAATAGCCGAAGCATGCTTGATACGCTAAATTTCATGTTTTATTATTACTCTAAGTGTATAGTGTCAAAACAATTTCAATCATAAGTATCAATCATAGACGGCATAAGTGCCCCATACCACTATGACGCTATATATAGGTATACAATCAAAACCGCAAAGTCACGTATTTTAAGTTGGGTTTCCATCTATGAACCGAGGGAAAAGATATTCCTCTACCGATTCGAGAAGCTCTAGCCTGTGTCTCATGACCCAGACTCAGGTGGGCCATTAGATCATCAGGGCCGGTCCACCGATGTGGATTAAAATGCCTAAACGCTGCGTTTCCCCTCCCATTGGAGTATCCATGAGCCAAATGACTCCATCGGCTACCATAGTCACCGATATATCTGAGGCGCCTCGCAATCCAACAACCACACAGGTGAAAATAATATAAATGTCAAGGCTGGTAGGTCACTGACACCACCCTAGCTAGAAGGAAACGCATGCCCTCCCTTATGTCCTCTCCCGTTTCTGGTTCACAAACGAGTTGTGAGGATCACGAATCAACGTAACACAAAGTTGTGCCGCACAAGCGGTGCTTTGATCATCAACCACAAGAATTTGCTTTTCAACAGAAGCCTTGATCAATTGCCACTTTGGCATGCCATACAGGCAATTCACACCATGCGACCGATGTCCATTGATATTCAACCTTTGATCACGTACGTCTCAGAGAAGGGTGAAGTAAGGGAATGAATTTCCATTCACCAGGCATATGTATATTTAATAGAGATCAATCAACATGGAGCAAAATCCAATGTCAGACACACAGTCCATACAAGTTCGTTCTGGGTCTGAACGAAACCAGATGCACCTTATACCTTGCATATCCATCGATCTCCAAGTACGTCTGGATGATCACCAACTGATTCCCTCCTCTCGGTTGTAAAACCCAATCAAGATCATCAGTAATTATCCAAACGATGTGAAGATATCCGGTCTTCGACCACCGTCTTGATTCTCGACACCACGTCGAATCAGTTATTCAGAATGGGATAACCTGGTCTTTCTGAATAACTCGCGTATATAATAAACAAGTGTTACACAAACACAACATACGCCTCACTCCAGTTCAGAATATTCTTTTATTCAAATATTCTAATACTTTGGGAAAGGTTCCCATTAATTTTATCAAAGATAAATTCTTTAAATTTATTCTTTAATCTTCTTTTGAATATCAATTCAAACCAAATTATGGTTTATCCAAACTAGTCAGGATTAACGAACCTTACCGAAGTAATCATTTGTTTTAATTTCCCAATTCCAACCTATTCATCCCATGAAGTAAAATTGGTAATACTTCATATCTAACACCACGGTGTTATCGGTAAATTTAATTACCATTTCACGTTCAAATCTAATTAAAGATTTAACTATCGCATAGAGCAAAACTGGTGATACTCCATTCTCGATCATTTCAATCTAATTAAAATTCATTAAAACTCCACTTGGTTTTAATCTTCCCAAAAATCAATATAAATGATTGTTTAACTTGGGAAATCTTATCCCATCTTTAACTGGGTTAAAGAACCAATGTCATTTAAAACACAGTTCACGATAAACCAAAAATCCCATTCCATTTACAATGGAATCTTCATGGAAAACAAATCGATATATATATATATATATAATCGATATAAACTTCCATATCCGACTAATAATATAAATGGAATAACGGCAAAGCCTTTTAAATTCCAGATATATTAGTTGTCTTCCTCCACAGAAATTCACTTCGATTATTACCAAATCAAATTCCATTCTATTCCAATTTATTTTATTAAATTGGAAAACTTTACTTTGGAAAATCTCCTTTAAATCTTAACAAAAGATTTATAAATTCCAAATCACATTTCACTGTAAATTGGGTTAAAGAACGAATGTCGTTAAAACATAGTTCACAATAAATCCAGTTCACATTCCATTAATTATCGGGTTAAAGAACAAGTTTATTTAAAACACCACTCACGATAAACCCAAAAATCAATTCAAATTCAATTCCATTCAAATACCATTTAATTGGTATATTTCATTAAATCTATGTAAAGATTTAATCTTTTTATCAATTGGGTTTAAGAATAGTGTTAATGAAGACACCGTTCACGACAAACCCAAATCCCATTTGATATTAAATACAAGGCTCTGAATAGAAAATATATCGGCTTATATTCAATATCAAATTCTACAACCAACAAATATCGTATTGGAAATAACGATATAAATATATCTTTCAAATTTCCATAACAATATCTATATAATCACGAAATCCAATATTGAAATATTCCAAAGACAATTTCGATTCAAATACATTCCAATTTAATTATTGGAAATTTTTGTTACCTTTAAAACCCCTTTCAAATACAATTTAAAATTCTAGTTCAAAACTAGTTCGTATTGATATAAATCTATTTTTATCTTTTCATGTATGGAGTTTTTTATCCCAATTTTTTCAAATCATTTCTTATGGTTTTACACAAATTATTACTATTTTTAATAGTTTTACCAAGGCCCGTATAGTCGATTTCCATCAACGGCCACTGAACTACACTTACAACGACCTTTTCCAAATTTGATTTGGACATAATTCAAAATCCAACCGTTAGATTTCAAATATCTAATTTTCGTTAGAAAATTATTTTTGATACAAACCTAATGGTTTCGATTTTAGGAGAATCTGACGGTCGAATCTCCCGTAATTTCCATTCGAAGTCAATAGTCGAAATTCGCGAACTGCCACAGCGCGGCGCGTTCTATTCAGGCCATTATATATATATATATAATATTATATATATATATATTTATATAATATTATATATATTTCGTCGATTTCCTTTTAAAACGTATTTTATAAATTGTTTTAAATTAATTTGCAAAACGATTTCAACTTCATATTCAGTTTCAAATCAAAATTGAATATTCCATATCATCGTTATATAAATGATAGTATTTTCAAAAAAAATATTTTAAAATTAATTCCTTTTCGATATTCATTATAAAAATGAATAAAATCGATATAGATATCGTTCACGTCAAAATGGCGCAAATCTAATCAACACGGCTTTATATATTCAATAACTTCATTATTCTATTCAACAAATGAACATTTTCTTCAACACGTGAATATATGTGTTTATTCAACACATGAATACATATATTTTATTCAACACATGAATTTATATTTTTATTCAACACATGAATATATATTTTATTCAACACATGAATTGTCTTTCTATTTAATGCATGAATTTTTATTCTATTCAACTTATGAATTTTCTTTCTATTCAACACATGAATTTTCTTTCTATTCAACACATGAATTTATATACTATTCAACACATGAATATTTATTTTATTCAACACGTGAATTTTCTTTTATAATATTCCTTATTTTCCAAATTGGAATGAGGCCCAATCAATTACACCATATAACGTTAATTATATGGATTTTCTACAACACATGTATATAATAGTAATGATAAATCATCAACCATCATCCAGAGTGCACCACACAACTGTATAAGCATTAAATATAAGTAATTAATGCTTACACAGTCTGTCAACCCGTCGATTGACATATAACTAAACAATCGGGATTGGTGTACATCAAATATCATCCCAATACCCGTATGGGGTTTCAAATCAACAAACACAGATTTTTATTTGTGCAGTTGGCGATGTGTAAAATTTATAGTCCTAATCAATATCAGTCAAATGGGTGTACATAAACAAATCGTCCGATTTTTTTATAAATATTTGTTTTATATACATGTTAAAAATTATACTTTTAACTATAAAATATTTATAACGATAAAATATTTTATTTCATTCCAAATCACAGCAGTCAAACAAACAAGTCAACAATGGTCTGTGGACGACAGGTGTCGGGTGCTGCTAAGCACCGTCTGCATCCTAATATATATTTCAACTAGAAACTAAGCTAAAGGTGGGGAGTTCTCACCGAGGGTTCCACTCCTCCATGCTTTATTTCTGAATTTATGAATAGCATGGATTTGCCGGCACTTTCAACGCAGTCATCTCCACGCTGTTCATATAAAAATCACATTTCTAATATGATATTCTATACATTAAAAATCATATTTTTACTACTCTACTAATATAAAAATCATATTTTTACTACTCTACTAATATAAAAATCATATTTTTACTACTCTACTAATATAAAAATTATAGTTTTACTACTTTACTAATATAAAAATCATATTTTTACTACTCTACTAATATAAAAATCATATTTTTACTTATTAAAAATCATATTTTTACTTATTAAAAATCATAACTTTAAATACTATGCTATTATATTAATAAACTGATTTTTAAAATGCTACCTTATTTTAAAACTGAAAATTAAAATCGAATAATTAAAAACTCACTGTCTTTTCCAGAGGGGTGGCTCACGTCAGTCGCGCAGGGGGGGGGGGGTGTTGGACTAGTGGCCGACTTCAGGGAGGCGAGCAGTGACACATATGAATGGCGACGGGCCTTCTGGTGGTTGTCGTCTTCACTTCGATGGGGGGGGGGTCCAATTCAAAGGAGGAGAGGGAAGGGAGGCTGAGGATCATCGGAGAAGGAGGGGGCGAGCCAGGCGAGCGGCGGTGGTGGTGCTGTCAGAACAAGGGGGCGATTGGCGTTAGGTTTCAGCGGTTTTCCTTTTTCTTTTTCCTTTTTATTTAATTTCGAACGGGGGTTGACTGAAAAAAAAAGGGAGGGAGAATATATATTATATTATTTATTTTATTATATTTTATTTCTATAAAAGTACCCTTTTCAGTTGAACCCCAAACTGAACCCACTGACTATCGTCCATAGCTAATTACCCCGATTCCGAACACAATGGGGTATGTTTTGTAAGCCAGTTCGGCTGTTACGATCAGTTTTCCTTTAAATTAAAATATAAATCTATATATTCAATTTTAAATGCACATTTCAATTTACCGAGGCCACACACGGACTCTGAAAATTCCAGAAAAAATATTTCTAGCTTCATATTGACGATACGGTCCTAAAAAAACTAATTTCGTCAAATTCTGAGATTGTTTGAAAGATGGCCATTTTCCAGGCGCTCGAAATTGACTAAAACTGTCACAGCATGTTTTCCCTTGCCACGCTCACATATTGATTCACAAAATTACAAATTTTGGAATCTAGCAATAACTCGACATCTCGGATCCAAAATAAAGTGGTTTCGTCGAAAACAGAGGTTGTTTGCAAAGTTTCCATTTTTAAGGGCCAGAATCCATAGCGACTATTCTGAATTTTCAACTGGATATAACTTTTTATTCCCGCTATGAAATTTTGATTTTTTGGATTCGTTGGAAAGGTATTCTCAATTAGATTCTAATATTTTTGGTTTCGCTAAAATCTAGTTTATTTTGAATCCTGTACATTCATTTGAACTTTGAAATCGAATTTTCAAACTACTGCGCCATTTCCAATTCCTTTTATATTTAAAATAAAATATTTATATTCTAACGACGATCTATATAAATATATGCGTTCAAATTCTATTCAAAATAAATTTCTCGTCATTATTATTTAAAATAATTCATTTAAAATATTCAAAATTTGCTAAAATTGCCAAAATAAAAATTTATAATTGGCTCAGATTTCCAGGTTATTACAGTCTCCCCCCTTAAAACTTTTCATCCCCGAAAAGGAACGAGGCTGAAAGTTATTAAACTAATCAACTCAACTTTCATTATTTTCTTTACGGCTTAAGTTCTTCAACTTTTCAGTTTCTAAGAACTTTTCAAATTTTTCAAAAATTTGGCTAACACCCTAAATTTTCGAATTTTTTTTGCCATAACCTTCCCTGCACCGGGAGCTTCAGGATATTTCAAATAGCCTCCCATGGCCCTCACCAATCCAAAAGAAAAAGAAAAAGCCAAGCGGCTAGCTAATTGGCTCATAAAATCATCCAAATCCAAAGAAATACAATAAACATGTACCTATTTGTCGGGCAAACAATTTTATTCCTCTTCTCTACCCTCCTTGCTATGACCTGTTCAATGTAAGTACATGTATATGTATGCAAATGCGACAAATTTTCAATACAATTCACAATTTAGTTCAATTTGGCTAAAGGTTCAACATTCAATTAATCAAAACTGTAACCAAACAAAACAACCAACAATCAATTTGTTGATTATCATTTCAAATTCATAACTTTGATATATAGTCAAAAATCACATTTTTGGTGCCAAATCACAACAATAGGCCCTATCTAGTTTTGGTTCTCACACCAGTCTATTGGAAATATATAGATATCCCACTTTCGAAACTCGAATACAAATGCCGACGATGCCGCGGCATCATCAGAATCATCTCCGGGCGACTAGAGTGTGATTCTATATATATTCAGCATATTAAAACTTTGAATACACGTGGATCAGACGTATATGCAAAACCTTTATATGCTGGATTGTCCAAATCAATACAAATAAATATTCAAATATGTTGAATAAGGTTTAAATTTTCAAAATAAATTTCGTTTTCATTTTAAAAATATACTCTTCACACTCGATCTAGGATACTACTGATCCCATCTCTAACGAGTCATTCCCATTGGATATTACTAATCCAATCTCTGATGAATTCTTTCATTTGGTTCTAACGGGTCTTGTTCTCTGAGCTCTGTAAACTAAAGCTCTAATACCAAGCTATAATGGCTCGAAATCCCCCTTACGGGAAATCGCGGATTGCACTGAGGACAAGACAAATCAGGACACAAACAGAAGAACATTTCATTGTTTATTACAATAACTCATTAGAATACAAGAATATACAGAGTATGTATGAATAAAATACATTCGGTAAATATCAGAGATTACAATAAATTACATAGCAGCGGAAAATAATACAAAACGCAACTGAAAGGAATATAGGGATACAGAGCTTTCCGAATATCATTCCAGCTGTAAACCAAGATCCTATGAATATAAATCTGCAAAACCAAAACTACTAGCTGCCTGTGCGGAAAATAAAGGCACCCAAAGTTTAGGTTAAAACAATAAACTCCAGGTCAGTCATGGGACTTATGTGAAAACTAAAACAGTTATTAATCTTTATTTTAAAGTTAGGTAAATCAAGGGACCACGCCGTATAACACGGAATGGGTTTCCTCCCAAGAATACCAATGCATAAAACAATAGTGCAATGCTAAATAAAGAACAATGAAGCTATTATAAGACCCAGGTCCTATCACACAATGCAACACAAGCCAGAGGATAGGGTTTTACCTTATAATAGCCAAAGCATGCTTGATACGCTAAATTCCAAGTTTTATTATTACTATAAGCGTATAGTGTAAAAACAATTTCAATCATAATTATCAATAATAGACGACATGAGTGCCCCATACCACTATGTCGCCATATATAGGTATACAATCAAAACCGCAAAGTCCCTTATTGGAAGTTGGGTTTCCATCTATGAACCGAGGCAAAAGATAGTCCTCTACCGATTCGAGACGCTCTAGCCCGTGTCTCAGGTGGGACCTTGGATCGTTAGGGCCGGTCCACCGATGTGGATTAAAATGCCTAAACATCGCGTTTCCCCGCCCTTTGGGGGCGCCAATGAGCCAAATGACTCCATCGGCTCCACATAGTCACCGATATATCCGAGGTGTCTTGTAATCCAACAACCACACAGGTGAAAATAATATAAATGTCAGGGCTGGTAGGTCACTGACACCACCCCAGCTAGAAGGAAATGCATGCCCTCCCTGATGTCCTCTCCCGTTTCTGGTTCACAACCGGGGTGTGAGACTCGTGAATCAACATTACACAAATCTATATCACATAGGCGGTGATTTGATCATCAACCACAAGACTTTGCTTTTCAACAGAAGCCTTGATCAATTGCCACTTAAGCATGCCACATAGGCAATTCACACCATGTGACTGATGTCTATCGATATACAACCTTTGATCCCGTAAGTCTCAGAGAAGGGTGAAGTAAGGGAATGAATTCCCCTTCACCAGGCAGATGTATATTTAATAGAGATTAATCAACACGGAGCAAAATCCAATGTCAGACACACAGTCCATACAAGTTCGTTCTGGGTCTGAACGAAACCGGAGTCACCTTTTACCTCGCATATCCATCGATCTACAAGTACGTCTGGACGATCACCAACTGATTCCCTCCTCTCGGTTGTACAGCCCAATCAAGATCATCAGTAATTATCCAAACTACGTGAAGATCTCTGGTCTTTGAGCACCATCTTGATTCTCGACACCACGTCGAATCGGTTATTCAGAATAAGATAAACCCGGTCTTTCTGAATAACTCGCGTATATAATAAACAAGTGTTACACGAACACAACATATGCCTCATTCCAATTCAAAATATTCTTTTATTCAAATATTTTATACTTTGGTAAAGGTTCCCATTAATTTTATCAAAGATAGATTCTTTAAATTTATTCTTTAATCTTCTTTTGAATATCAATTCAAACCAAATTATGGTTTATCCTAACTAGTCGGGATTAACGAACCTTACCAAAGTAATCATTTGTTTTAATTTCCCAATTCCAACCTATTAATCCTACAAAGTAAAACTGGTAATACTTCATATCTAACACCACGGTGTCATCGGTAAATTTTATTACCATTTCACGTCCAAATCTAATTAAAGATTTAAATATCGCCTGGAGCAAAACTGGTGATACTCCATTCTCGATCATTTCATTCTAATTAAAGATTCATTAAATCTCCACTTGGTTTTAATCTTCCCAAAAATCAATATAAATTATTGTTTAACTTAGGAAATCTCATCATGTCTTTAATTGGGTTAAAGAACCAATGTCATTTAAAACACAGTTCACAATAAACCCAAAATCACATTCCATTTATAATGGAATCTTCATGGAAAACAAATCGATATATATAATCGATATAAACTTCCATATCTGACTAATAATATAAATAGAATAACGACAAAGCCTTTTAAATTCCAGATATATTAATTGTCTTCCTCTATAGAAATTCACTTCGATTATTACCAAATCGAATTCCATTCTATTCCAATTTATTTTATTAAATTGGAAAACTTTACTTGGAAAACTTTACTTTGAAAAATCTCCTTTAAATATTAACAAAAGATTTATAAATTCCAAATCACATTTCACTGTAAATCAGGTTAAAGAACGAATGTCGTAAAAACACAGTTCACGATAAACCCAATTCAAATTTCATTAATTATCGGGTTAAAGAACAAGTGTTATTTAAAACACCGCTCACGATTAACCCAAAAATCAATTCAAATTCAATTCCAATTAAATACCAATTAATTGGTATACTTCATTAAATCTAAATAAAAATATTTTGATCTTTTTCACAACTGGGTTTAAGAACAGCATTATGAAGACACCATTCCCGACAAACTTAATCCCATTTGATATTAAATACAAGGCTCTGAATAGAAAATATATCGGCTTATATTCAATATCAAATTCTACGACCAACAAATATCATATTGAAAATAACGATATAAATATATCTTTCAAATTTCCATAACAATATCTATTTAATCAGGAAATCCAACATCGAAATATTCCAAAGACAATTTCGATTCAAATCAATTCCAATTCGATTATTGGAAATTCCGGTTACCTTTAAAACCCCTTTCAAATCCAACTTATAATTCTAGTTCAAAACTAGTTCATTTTGATAAAAAGCTATTTTTATCTTTTCAAGTATGGAGTTTTTCATCCCAATTCTTTCCAAATCATTTCTTGTGATTTGGCACAAATTATTGATATTTTTAATAATTTTACCAAGGCCCGTACGGTCGATTTCCATCAACGGCCATCGAACTGCACTTACAACGACCTTTTCCAAATTTGATTTGGACATAATTCCAAATCCAACTGTTAGATTTCAAATCTATAATATTGTTAGAAAGCTCTTTTCGATACGATCCCAACGGTTCCAGTTTTAGGAGAATACGACTGTCGGATCTCTCGTAATGTCGATTCGAAGTCAATGGTTGAAATTCGCGAACTACCACAGCGCGGCGCATTCTATTCGGGCCATTATATATATATATATATATATATATATATTTCATTGAATTCCTTTTAAAACCTATTTTATAAATCGTTTTAAATTCGTTTTCAAAACAATTTCAACTTCATATTCAGTTTAAAATCAAAATTGAATATTCCATATCATCGATATATAAATGATAGTATTTTCAAAATATTAAATTTTGAAATCAATTCCTTTTAGATGTTCATTATAAAAATGAATAAAATCGATATAGATATCGTTCACGTCAAAATGGCGCAAATCTAATCAACACGACTTTATATATTTCAATAACTTCATTATTCTATTTAACAAATGAACATTTTCTTCAACACATGAATATATATTTTTAATCAACACATGAAAATATTTATTTTATTCAACACATGAATTTCTATTTTTATTCAACACATGAATATATATTTTATTCAACACATGAGTTTTCTTTCTGTTCAACACATGAAGTTTTATTCTATTCAACACATGAATTTTATTTCTATTCAACACATGAATTTTCTTTCTATTCAATACATGAATTTTCTTTCTATTCAACACATAAATTTATATACTATTCAACACATGAATATTAATTTTATTCAATACATGAATTTTCTTTTATAATAATCCTTATTTTCCTAATTGGAATGAGGCCCAATCAATTATCATATATTGTTAATTATATGGATTTTCTACAACACATGTATATAATAGCAACGATAAATCATCAACCAACATCTATAGTGCACCACACAACTGCATAAGCATTAAATATAAATAATTAACACTTACATAGTCTGTCAACCCGTCGATTGACATACAACTAAACAATCGGGATTAGTGTACGTCAAATATCTTCCCAATACCCGTGTGGGGTTTCAAATCAACAAACACAGATTTCGATTTGTGCAGTTGGGCGATGTGTAAAATTTATCGTCCTAATCAATATCAGTCAAATGGGTGTACAAAAAAATCGTCTGATTTGTTTATAAATATTTATTTTACATATACGTTAAAAATTATATTTTTATCTATAAATATTTATAATGATAAAATATTTTATTTAATTCCAAATCACAGCAATCAAAAAAACAAGTCATCCATGGTCTGTGGACGACGGTTTTCGGGTGCTGCTAAGCACAGTCTGCATCCTAGTATATATTTCAACTAGAAACTAAAATAAAAGTGAGGAGTTCTCACCGAGGGTTCCACTCCTCCATGCTTTAATTCTGAATTTCTGAATAGCATGGATTTGCCAGCACTTTCAACGCAGTCCTCTCCACGTTGTTCATATAAAAATCACATTTTTAATATGATATTCTATACATTAAAAATCATATTTTTACTACTCTACTAATATAAAAATCATATTTTTACTACTCTACTAATATAAAAATCATATATTTACTACTCTACTAATATAAAAATCATATTTTTACTTATTAAAAATCATAACTTTAAATACTATGCTATTATATAAATAAACTGATTTTTAAATGCTACTTTATTTTAAAACTGAAAAGTAAAATCGACTAACTAAAAACTCACTGTCTTTTCCAGGGGGGTGGCTCACGTCAGTTGCGGGGGGGCTTGGACCCGCGACCGACTTCAGGGAGGCGCGCAGTGGCACTTCTGAATGACGACGGGCCTTCTGGTGGTTGTCATCTTCAGTTCGATGAGGGGGGTTTCAATTCAATGGAGGAGAGGGAAGGGAGGCTGAGGGTCATCGGAGAATGAGGGGGCACACCAGGCGAGCGGCGATGGTGGTGCTGTCAGAACAGGGGGGTGACGGGGGTTAGGTTTCAGCGGTTTTCCTTTTTCTTTTTCCTTTTTAGTTAATTTCGAACAGGGGTTGAGTGAATAAAAAAAAGGGAGGGAGAATATATATTATATTATTTATTTTATAATATTTTATTTCTATAAAAGTACCCTTTTCATTTGAACCCCAAATTGAACCCACCGATTGTCGTCCATAGCTAATTACCCCCATTCCGAACACGGGATATGTTTCGTAAGTCAGTTCAGCTGTTACGATCAGTTTTCCTTTAAATTAAAATATAAATCTATATATTCGATTTTGAATGTACATTTCAATTTACTGAGGCCACATACGGACTCTGAAAATTCCAAATTTTTTTTTCTGACGATACGCTCCTAACAAAACTAATTTCGTCAAATTTTGAGACCATTTGCAAATGGCCATTTTCCAGTCAATCGAAATTGACTGAAACTGTCACAACACGTTTTCCTTTGCCACGCTCACATATTGATCCACAAAATTACAAATTTTGGAATCTAGCAATAACTCGAAATCCCAGATCTAAAAAAAGTTGTTTCATTGGAAACAAAGGTCGTTTGCAGAGTTTCCATTTTTAAGGGCCAGAATTCCATTACGACTATTCTGAATTTTCAACTGGACATAACTTTTTATTCCCGCTATGAAATTTTGATTTTTCGGATTCATTGGAAAGATATTCTCAATTAGATTATAATATTTTTTGTTTCGCTAAAATCCGGTTTATTTTGAATCATGTACATTCATTTGAACTTTGAAATCAAATTTTCAAACTACCGCGCCATTTCCAATTCCTTTTATATTTAAAATAAAATATTTATATTCTAACGACGATATATATAAATATATGCATTCAAATTCTATTCAAAATAAATTTCTCGTCGTTATTATTTAAACTAATTCATTTAAATATTCAAATGTTGCTAAAATTTCCAAAATAAAAAATTTAAATTGGCTTAGATTTCTGGGTTACTACAAATTCTATAAATTTATTCTTAAATTTTTCTTTTAAAGATTTATTAAAACTCCAATTTGGTTTTAATATAAAAAATAATTATTTAATGATACTTAAAAATTTATGAAATTAATCTTATCTTTAACTGGGTTAAAGAACAAATATCATTTAAAATACAGTTCACGGTAAGCCCAAAATCGTCTTCCATTAAATATAAAATTTTCACAAAAATCAAATCAATATATAATTGATATAAATTTCTGTATTGGACTAATAAAATAAATGGAATAACGACAAAGCCTCTTAAATTTCATATACAGTTTTGGCATTCTTTTACAGAAGCTTATCTCGATTAGTATCAAATCGAATTCCGTTCAATTCCAATTTAATATATAAATTGGAAAACTTCGCTTTGGAAAATTGCAGTTTCATCTTAATAAAAGATTTATAAATTCCATTTAAATCTTAATAAAAGATTTATAAATTCAGAAATATAATTTCACTATTAATTGGGATTAAAGAACAAAGTTAAAAACATAGTTCATGATAAACCCTTAATCAACTTTCGTCTTAATGCTTAATTAAAACATTAATTAATTAGTAAACTTCTCTAAATCTAAATTAAATGATTTATTCTTTTCACACGGGGTTTAAGAAACAGTGTTATTTAAAACACCATTCACGACAAATCCAAAATACAATTTATTTTATTTAATTCAAATAAATATTAATTAATTCGAAAACTCCATTAAATCTTGATTAAAGATTTATTCTATTTCTTTATTAAAATAATGTTTTCAAAATATTAGATTTTGGAAATTACTATTTTTATTCTATTCATTATAAAATGAATAAAAACAGTCGAAAAATCCATTCGGATTAAAATGGAGTTTCAACTTATAATGGGCTAAATAGTCCAATTCATTACCATATCCATTTATGGTTTATAATGGGCTAGACCTCCCACATTAGTCCTACAACTTGCAGATGCTAGACATGTCGGTCGGGTCTGGGCAGACTTGTCCCACAAGTTGGGCTTAACCTCGTGTCATAGCCCGTTTCTTATTTGCGCTCTTAGACCTCTTACATTAGATTCAACATTAGTGGTTGCTGGATATGCCGGTCGGGTCCGGGCAGACTTCCACCACAAATGCAACCTAACCTCGTGTCAAAAGTGCAATTATAATTTATAATTGTAATTATTTCAATGAAAAATATTCATTATTTTAAACTATTCCTTATTTAAAATTTCGTTATTCTAAAATATTCTTAATTTAAAATATCCATTATTCTAAAATGCCCTTTTTACTAAATTGTTATTTATTTTATAATATTCTTGTTACCAAATATTATTTATTTCTGAATCGGAATGCGACTAAACCAATTACCATATAAGTTCATTTATATGGTTTTCATACATTACACATGAATGACAAATAATTAGTAAACATCCAAACAACAACCATAGTGCATTCTACAACTAATCACAAGGAAGATGTGTGATTAGAATATCATCTCAAGACCCGTGTGGAGTTTCATCCAACAAATAAATAATAAATTATTTGTGCACTTGGGCGATGTGCAAAAATATATCGTCCCAATCACATAAACAAGTCGGATAACTTGTAAATGGAAGTGTAATTATAATGACATTATTTTTAAATGTTTAATTTTCCAAATCTCAATTATGTCACAATATAACATATGTAACAACACAATAATACATCTATGAAATAGATATAACAAATATTTCAATCAGTTTAATGTAATAAAAATGTTACTTTTTGTTTCAATCTTTTTAATGAAACAACGTGACAATAAAAATGTAATCTTTTTATTGAAAAATAAAATAAAATGTCTTCTTTTTATTCTTTTTAATCGAAACAATGTATATTTTACATAAATCAAATCTTACATTAAAAAAGTAATTTTAATGTTTCAACACATTTTCCTAAATATTATTTTAATGTTTCTGATGTCAAATAAAAGAAGAATTTTATTCGCATAATCTTTTCTACTTGTTTCTAATGTCAAATGAAAAGTGATTTTTTTTTATTTGCATACAAATTCCAATGTTTCAAATGACAATCTCATTTTCATTATTTTTTTAGGTGTCATTCTTTCTAATCTACATAACACGTTAAGTGAAATATTTTCAAATGACAACTTCCATTCTAACATGTATAAATATCTAAAATGAAGCATTTTTTTTAATAACTTATTCTTAAGTGTAAAAATGTTCCTTTTAACTTTATCCAATTCTCCTACAACATGATGAACTTGTGATTCACACTTTATATTCACAATAACAAGTAAATTTTCTTGTAAATTAATTTGTAACATTTCCTATGTTTCGTCTTAAAGTATATTTTAAATAAAAACAAATGTTGACAAATTTCATTAATGGATACAACATTAGAGGGGTGATGTGACGGCAAGGAATTTCGCTCGATCCGAACCAGTCGCTAAACCGATCCAGGCCGTTCGAAACGCCCTATCGTTTGAGAACACGACAAAACAGAACGCATACAGAAGAACATTTCATTGTATATAACAACAATGCATCAGATTACAAGAATATACAGAGTATAAATGAATATTACACAGAAATATCAGAGATTTAAATTACATTTAAATACATAGCAGCGGAAAATAATACAATACACAACTAGAAGAGATATACGGATACAAAGCTTTCCGGATATCATTCCAGCTGTAAACCAGGATCCTATGAATATAAATCTACAAAACCAAAACTACTAGCTGCCCGTGTCAAAATAGGGGCACCCAGAGTTTAGGTTAAAACAATAAACTCCAGGTCAGTCATGGGACTGGTGTGAGAACTAAAACAGTTATTAATCTTTACTTTAAATCATTAGGTAAATCAAGGGACCACGCCGTATAACACGGAACGGGATTCCTCCCAAGAATACCAGTGCATAAAACAAACAGCGCAATGCTAAGTAAAGAAAAATGAAGCTGTTATAAGACCCAGGTCCTATCACACAATGCAACGCAAGCCGGGGGATAGGGTTTTTACCTTATAACAGCCAAAGCATGCTTGATACGTTTAAAACAAATCATTTGATACTATTATAAGTGCATAGTGTATAAAACAACTTCAAATCATAAGTATCAATCATAGGCGACATGAATGACCCATACCACTATGTCGCCATATATAGGTTTACAAATAAAACCGCAATTGTCACGTATTTGGAAATTGGATTTCCATCTATGAACCGAGGCAAGAGATAGTCCTCAACCGATTCGAGACGCTCTAGCCCGCCCCTCAGGCAAGCGCGCAGGCAAGCCTTGGATCGTCAGGGCCGGTCCACACGGAGTGGATTATTATGCCTGAACAATACGTCTCCCCACCCTATGGGGTGTAAGTCTGGTCCGTCAGCCGACCAGAATGCATTCGGCCGAAACCGATATAACCGAGGCGCCTCGCAACCGCAACAACCACATAAGTCAAACTCGTCAGGGCGTGTAAAACCACTGACGCCACTTCTAGCTAGAAAGAAACGCAAGTCCTCCCTGAGGTCCGTCTCCCGTTTTTGGTTCATACCGGGTGTGAAACACGCGAGGTAAACGTTACACAAAGCTACGCCACAAAGGCCGTGCTTTGATCATCACCACAAGACTTTGCTTTTCAACAGAAGCCTTGATCATTTGCATCTTAGCATGCCACACAGGCAAACCATCCTATGCAACCGATATCAGTCACACAGAATGAAATCCGATGTCAGACACACAGTCCATTTACAAGTCCGTTCTGGGTCTGAACGAAACCGGAGGCACCTAGTACCCCGCATATCCATCGATCTCCAAGTACGTCTGGACGATCACTAACTGTTTCCATCTTCTTGGGTGTACAGCCCAATCAAGATCATCAGTTATCCCCCAAACGACGTGAAGACCTCCGGTCTTCGACCATCGTCTTCATCTTCGACTTATCGTCGTATCAGTTATTCAGAATGGGATAAACCCGGACTTTCCGAATAACTCGCGTATATATTATAAAAGTGTTACACAAACACAACATACGCCTCATTCCAACTCATTAGTCATTAACCGTAAATTAATCAAGAGAATAATTCCCCAAATATTAACCCCGAAGGCCGAAACCAACATCAGATCAATATCCAGAAAATCATTCTACTTAGCTAACCGACAGTTAGTTTCTAAATTTCACGTTCAAATCCAATTAAAGATTTAACTATCGCCTGGAGCAAAACTGGTGATACTCCATTCTCGATCTTTTCAATCTAATTAAAGATTCATTAAAACTCCACTTAGTTTTAATCTGTGACTGGGTTAAAGAATCAGTGTCATTTAAAACACGGTTCACGATAAACCCAAAGTCACATCCCATTAATTATCAGGTTAAAGAACAAGTGTTATCTAAAACACTGTTCGCGATAAACCCAAAAATCAATATCCATTCAATTCCAATTAAATATCATTTAATTGGTACACTTCATTAAATCTAAATAAAAAGATTTAATCTTTTCTCAACTGGGTTCAAGAACAGTGTTAGTGAAGACACCATTCACGACAAACCCAAATCACATTCATTAATTATCGGGTTAAAGAACAAGTGTTATTTAAAACACTGTTCACGATAAACCCAAAAATCAATATCAATTCAATTCCAATTAAATATTATTTAATTGGTACACTTCATTAAATCTAAATAAAAAGATTTAATCATTTCTCAACTGGGTTCAAGAACAGTGTTAGTGAAGACACCATTCACGACAAACCCAAATCACATTCATTAATTATCGGGTTAAAGAACAAGTGTTATTTAAAACACTGTTCACGATAAACCCAAAAATCAATATCAATTCAATTCCAATTAAATATTATTTAATTGGTACACTTCATTAAATCTAAATAAAAAGATTTAATCATTTCTCAACTGGGTTCAAGAACAGTGTTAATGAAGACACCATTCACGACAAACCCAAATCACATTCGATATTCAATACAAGGCTCTGAATAGAAAATATATCGGCTTATATTCAATATCGAATTCTACGACTAACAAATGTCGTATTGGAAATAACGATATAAATATATATCTTTCAAATTTCCATATCAACATCTGTATAATCACGAATCCCAACATCGAAATATTCCGAAGACAATTTCGATTCAAATCCATTCCAATGCAATCATTGGAAATTTTGGTTATTTTTAAAACCCTTTTCGAATTCAATTTATTTATTTAAAAATAAATAGAATTATAATTCTAGTTCAAAACTAGTTCAATTCGATAAAAATCTATTTTTATCTTTTCAAATATGGAGTTTTTCATCCCAATTCTTCCCAAATCATTTCTTATGATTTTACACAAATTATTACTATTTTTAATAATTTTATCAAGGCCCGTACAGTCGATTTCCAACAATGGCCATCGAACTGCACTTACAGCGACCTTTTTCCAATTTGATTTGGACGTATCTCCAAATCCAACCGTTAGATTTCAAATTTCTAACATTCGTTAGAAAGCTCTTTTCGATACAAACCCAACGGTTCCGGTTTTAGGAGAATCCGACGGTCGGATCTCCCGTAATGTCCGTTTGAAATAAATGGTCGAAATTCGCGAACTGCCGCGGCGCGGCGCGTTCTATTCAGGCCATTATATTATATATATAATATATATAATATGTACTTCGTCGATTACTATTTAAAACGAATTATATAAATAGTTTTAAAATTCGTTTCAAAATTCATTTCTATTCAATTTGAATTCATATTCAATTCAATTCATTTCGAAATCGTTTTCAATTCAATTCATTTCGAAATCGTTTTCAATTCAATTCATTTCGAAATCGTTTTCAATTCAATTCATTTCGAAATCGTTTTCAATTCAATTCATTTCGAAATCGTTTTCAATTCAATTCATTTCGAAATCGTTTTCAATTCAATTCATTTCGAAATCGTTTTCAATTCAATTCATTTCGAAATCGTTTTCAATTCATTTCATTTCGAAATCGTTTTCAATTCAATTCATTTCGAAATCGTTTTCAATTCAATTCATTTCGAAATCGTTTTCAATTCATTTCATTTCGAAATCGTTGTCAATTCAATTCATTTCGAAATCGTTTTCAATTCAATTCATTTCGAAATCGTTTTCAATTCAATTCATTTCGAAATCGTTTTCAATTCAATTCATTTCGAAATCGTTTTCAATTCAATTCATTTCGAAATCGTTTTCAATTCATTTCATTTCGAAATCGTTTTCAATTCAATTCATTTCGAAATCGTTTTCAATTCAATTCATTTCGAAATCGTTTTCAATTCATTTCATTTCGAAATCGTTTTCAATTCAATTCATTTCGAAATCGTTTTCAATTCAATTCATTTCGAAATCGTTTTCAATTCATTTCGAATTCGTTTTCAATTCATTTCGAATTCGTTTTCAATTCAATTCATTTCGAAATCGTTTTCAATTCAATTCATTTCGAAATCGTTTTCAATTCATTTCGAATTCGTTTTCAATTCATTTCGAATTCGTTTTCAATTCAATTCATTTCGAAATCGTTTTCAATTCATTTCATTTCGAAATCGTTTTCAATTCAATTCATTTCGAAATCGTTTTCAATTCAATTCATTTCGAAATCGTTTTCAATTCAATTCATTTCGAAATCGTTTTCAATTCATTTCATTTCGAAATCGTTTTCAATTCAATTCATTTCGAAATCGTTTTCAATTCAATTCATTTCGAAATCGTTTTCAATTCATTTCATTTCGAAATCGTTTTCAATTCATTTCATTTCGAAATCGTTTTCAATTCATTTCATTTCGAAATCGTTTTCAATTCAATTCATTTCGAAATCGTTTTCAATTCAATTCATTTCGAAATCGTTTTCAATTCATTTCATTTCGAAATCGTTTTCAATTCATTTCATTTCGAAATCGTTTTCAATTCAATTCATTTCGAAATCGTTTTCAATTCATTTCGAATTCGTTTTCAATTCATTTCGAATTCGTTTTCAATTCATTTCGAATTCGTTTTCAATTCAATTCATTTCGAAATCGTTTTCAATTCAATTCATTTCGAAATCGTTTTTAAAATCGATATAAATATCGTTCACGTCAAAATGGCGTCAATCTAATCAACACGGCTTCATATATTCCTTTATTTTCAAATATCCTATTTCAAATATTTCTTTTTCAAATATTTCTTTTTCAAAACTGGAATGAGGCCCAATCAATTACCATATAAAATTAATTATATGGATTTTCATACAACACATGTATATAATAGCATTGAAAATAATCAACCATCAACCAAAGTGCACTACACTGTATAAGCATCAAATATAGATATTCAACGCTTATAACAGCCTGTCAATCAATCGATCGACATATTTAATCAATCAGGATGAGTGAACTTCAAATTTCATCCTAACACCCGTGTGGGGTTTCAAACAATCAAACACATATTTTATTTGTGCAGTTAGGCGATGTGTAAAATTTATCGACCCAATCAATGTCATTCAAATAAGTGTACATAAACAAACCATCCGGTTTGTAAATGAATATTTATTTATTCACATTCACGTTAAAAATTATATTTTTAACGATAACACATTTTATTTCAACATATGAACTTCTATTCAATTCATTCTTTAAATAAAATGATATTTTTATTTTTCTAACTTATTTTAGAAAATTTCGGCGGCATAACGGCACGATACTAGAAACGGGACAAGGCCTAGCCTTATCCCCGGTCTAGTGAAGGCCCACGCCATTCACACATCAATCAAATTCACTTTCGTTATGCAAACCACAAAATTTGGAGTAAGGGTCTAACCTAGCCTTACTCCTTCGCCTTATAACGGCGCACGTCTAATCCTAACCAATTTATCGATTCGATTTTTTTTCACACCTCAAACCACATTCAAACCAATATCACAATTAATAACCAAACAGCCAAACAAACAAGTCCATGGTCTGTGGACGATTGTGTCGGGTGCTACTAAGCACCGTCTGCATCCTAGTATATATATATAACTAGAAAAAGAATTTTGAGTGAGAAGTTCTCACATATAGCTATCCTAGCTCCACGGCTCTTCCTTTGCAGAAGTCTTCGTCGTTTCGCCTTTTTGTCACCTTCGTTGTCCGCTTTCACTACATATGTAAAAATCGAGTTTTTACTTCGCTATTCAATATATAAAAATCGAATTTTTAGTTCGCTATTCAATATATAAAAATCGAATTTTTATTTCAAAGTTCAATATATAAAAATCGAATTTCTATTTCAAAGTTCAATATATAAAAATCGAATTTCTATTTCAAAGTTCAATATATAAAAATCGAATTTCTATTTCAAAGTTCAATATATAAAAATCGAATTTCTATTTCAAAGTTCAATATATAAAAATCGTATTTTCAATATAAAGATTATATTTTTAATATTCCTATGATTTAAAAATTATATTTTTATTGCTTTAAAAATATAAAAATCGTATCTTACTTCTCCTACTCAATAAAAATTCCGTCTTTTCCATAAAAAGGTATGGCCTTTTCTATTTAAAGTTTGAATCTTTTTCTTTTAAAAGTTTGAATCTTTTTATTTTTAAAGTTTGAATCTTTTTCTTTTAACTGAAAATAAAAATCAGTCTAAAGCCTTTATAAAAAAACAGTTTTAACTTTTTAAAATTCAGTTTTAACTTTTTTAAAATAAAGTTCTAACTTTTTAAAATTCAGTTTTAACTTTTTAAAATAAAGTTTTAACTTTTTTTTCTAAAATTAAAAATCAGAAAAACAAAAACAGTAAACTAAAAATCAGAAAGAAAAAAAAACAGTTTCCAAATAACAGAAAAAAAACAGTTTTCAAAGGAAAACTTACAGGTTTCTTTTTTTTTGTCAGCGAAGGGGGGGGGGGTTCACTGGTGGTTGCGGCGGCCTGAGGTGTAGGTGGAGGGATCCACGGTGGCATGGGGTGCGGCTTCCAATTGGCTAGGGCTTGCTGCTCGTCGGTGAGGAAGCGGGTTGGGTGAGGGAGGAGAGAGAGTCGCGAGGGGGAGGCTGATCGGAGCCGCGTCCGCTCCGGTGGCGCGAGGGCCAGCGCCTGGAGGCGCGTTTCCAGGGTTCGACGTTTTCCTTTTTTTTTTTTCTTTTCTTCTGTAACGATTTGGGAATGAGAGAAGGGGGGGGGGGGGCCAGAGCGGTAAAAAGGGGGGAAAGGAAATTAAATTAATTTTTAATTAATTTAATTAATTTAATTGCAAAAAGTTGACTTTTTCATACGACCTTTAAACGAGGTCCACCGCCTGTCGTCCATAGCGTTTTACCCCCATTCCGAACACAATGGGATATGTATCGCAAGCTGATTTGACCGTTACAATCAGTTTCCGTTGAATTTTCTTTTAAATCATTATATTGAATTTTAAACGCACATTTCAAATTACCGGGGTCACATACTAACTAGAAAAATTCCAGAAAAATATTTTCTAGCTTCGTATTGACGATACGGTCCTAACAAAACTAGTTTCGTCGAATTCTGAGACCGTTAGAAAAATGGCCAATTTCCAGTCGACTAAAATCAACTGAAACTGGTCAAACGCGTTTTCCTTTGCTACTCTCACATATTGATTCGAAAAATTATGAAATTTGGAATCTAGCAATAACTTGACACCACGGACCCAACAAAATTGGTTTCGTCGAAATCCGAGGTCGTTTGCAAAATGTCCATTTTTAAGGGCCTGAATTCCATAGCGACTATTCAGAATTTTCAACTGGACATATCTTATCATTTCTAAGATGAAATCTCAGTTTGTTAACTTCGTTACAAAGATATTCACTATTAGACTCCATTATTTTTGGTTTCACTAAAATCCGGATTGTTTTGCACCCGGTACATTCACTTGAAGTTTGAAATCGAATTATCGAACTACCGCGCCATTTTCAATTCTATTTATAATTATATATAAATATTTTATATTCTAATGACGACGCGTATAATATATGCGTCGAATTATATTCAAAATAAATTTCTCGTCGATTATATTTAAAATAATTCATCTTAAATAATCAAAATTCGCTAAAATTGCCAAAATAAAATTTTCAAACTGGCTCGCATTTTACGGGTTGTTACAATCTCCCCCACTTAAAACTTTTCGTCCCCGAAAAGGAACAAAGTCGAAAGTGGTTTGATTATTCAACTCTACGCTCGATCTGGCTTCCATTCTCCAACTCTTTAGTTTCTGAGAATTTTCAAAATCTCAAAAATTTGGCTAACACCCTAAATTTTTGAAAAATTTCGCCATAACCTCCCCTGCACCGGGAGCATCGGGGAATTTCAAATAGCTTCCCCGGTCCTTCAGATCTCAAAAAGAAAAAGAAAAAGCCAAGCGGCTAGCCAATAGGCTCACAAAATCATCATCACCCAAACAAAACAGGAAATTATGTAGTAAACATGTACCTATTTGTCGGGCAAACAAATTTTATTCTCTGGCTCTAGCCTTCTTGCTATGACCTGTTCAATGATATATATGTATATGCAAACAAATGCGACAAATTTTCAATACAATCCCATATTTGATTCAATTAGGCATAATGGTTCAAAATTAGCAAACAAATGAACAAACAACACAAACATCAATCGATTAGTGAATTAAAGCTTCAAATTCATAATTTTGATACATATACAAAAATCAGATTTTTGATGCCAAATCACAACAATGTATTCTAACTATATTAGTTTTGGTTCTCACACCAGTCTAATGGAAATATATAGAAATCACACCTTCGTCACTCGAAAATAAATGCTGATGATGTTTCGAACCACCATCAGAACATTGTCGGGCTACTAGAGTGCGGTTCTATATCTACCCGGTATATTAAAACTTCGAATATACGCGGATCAGACGTATACGCAAAATCTATATATACTGGATTGTCCAAATCAATATAAATTAATAATCAACTACGAATAATTGATTTAAATTTTCAAAACAAAATTTTGTTTTCATTTTAAAAATATACTCTTCACACTCGTTCTAGGATACTACTGATCCTATCTCTAACGAGTCATTCCCATTGGATATTGCTAATCCAATATCTGATGAATTCTTTCGTATGTTTCTAATGTGTCTTGTTCTCTGAGCTTTGTAAACCAAAGCTCTGATACCAACTGTGACGGCAAGGAATTTCGCTCGGTCCGAACCAGTCGCTAAACCGATCCAGGCCGTTCGAAACGCCCTATCGTTTGAGAACACGACAAAACAGAACGCATACAGAAGAACATTTCATTGTATATAACAACAATGCATCAGATTACAAGAATATACAGAGTATAAATGAATATTACACAGAAATATCAGAGATTTAAATTACATTTAAATACATAGCAGCGGAAAATAATACAATACACAACTAGAAGAGATATACGGATACAAAGCTTTCCGGATATCATTCCAGCTGTAAACCAGGATCCTGTGAATATAAATCTGCAAAACCAAAACTACTAGCTGCCCATGTCAAAATAGGGGCACCCAGAGTTTAGGTTAAAACAATAAACTCCAGGTCAGTCATGGGACTGGTGTGAGAACTAAAACAGTTATTAATCTTTACTTTAAATCATTAGGTAAATCAAGGGACCACGCCGTATAACACGGAACGGGATTCCTCCCAAGAATACCAGTGCATAAAACAAACAGCGCAATGCTAAGTAAAGAAAAATGAAGCTGTTATAAGACCCAGGTCCTATCACACAATGCAACGCAAGCCGGGGGATAGGGTTTTTACCTTATAACAGCCAAAGCATGCTTGATACGTTTAAAACAAATCATTTGATACTATTATAAGTGCATAGTGTATAAAACAACTTCAAATCATAAGTATCAATCATAGGCGGCATGAATGACCCATACCACTATGTCGCCATATATAGGTTTACAAATAAAACCGCAATTGTCACGTATTTGGAAATTGGATTTCCATCTATGAACCGAGGCAAGAGATAGTCCTCAACCGATTCGAGACGCTCTAGCCCGCCCCTCAGGCAAGCGCGCAGGCAAGCCTTGGATCGTCAGGGCCGGTCCACACGGAGTGGATTATTATGCCTGAACAATACGTCTCCCCACCCTATGGGGTGTAAGTCTGGTCCGTCAGCCGACCAGAATGCATTCGGCCGAAACCGATATAACCGAGGCGCCTCGCAACCGCAACAACCACATAAGTCAAACTCGTCAGGGCGTGTAAAACCACTGACGCCACTTCTAGCTAGAAAGAAACGCAAGTCCTCCCTGAGGTCCGTCTCCCGTTTTTGGTTCATACCGGGTGTGAAACACGCGAGGTAAACGTTACACAAAGCTACGCCACAAAGGCCGTGCTTTGATCATCACCACAAGACTTTGCTTTTCAACAGAAGCCTTGATCATTTGCATCTTAGCATGCCATACAGGCAAACCATCCTATGCAACCGATATCAGTCACACAGAATGAAATCCGATGTCAGACACACAGTCCATTTACAAGTCCGTTCTGGGTCTGAACGAAACCGGAGGCACCTAGTACCCCGCATATCCATCGATCTCCAAGTACGTCTGGACGATCACTAACTGTTTCCATCTTCTTGGGTGTACAGCCCAATCAAGATCATCAGTTATCCCCCAAACGACGTGAAGACCTCCGGTCTTCGACCATCGTCTTCATCTTCGACTTATCGTCGTATCGGTTATTCAGAATGGGATAAACCCGGACTTTCCGAATAACTCGCGTATATATTATAAAAGTGTTACACAAACACAACATACGCCTCATTCCAACTCATTAGTCATTAACCGTAAATTAATCAAGAGAATAATTCCCCAAATATTAACCCCGAAGGCCGAAACCAACATCAGATCAATATCCAGAAAATCATTCTACTTAGCTAACCGACAGTTAGTTTCTAAATTTCACGTTCAAATCTAATTAAAGATTTAACTATCGCCTGGAGCAAAACTGGTGATACTCCATTCTCGATCTTTTCAATCTAATTAAAGATTCATTAAAACTCCACTTAGTTTTAATCTGTGACTGGGTTAAAGAATCAGTGTCATTTAAAACACGGTTCACGATAAACCCAAAGTCACATCCCATTAATTATCGGGTTAAAGAACAAGTGTTATCTAAAACACTGTTCGCGATAAACCCAAAAATCAATATCCATTCAATTCCAATTAAATATCATTTAATTGGTACACTTCATTAAATCTAAATAAAAAGATTTAATCTTTTCTCAACTGGGTTCAAGAACAGTGTTAGTGAAGACACCATTCACGACAAACCCAAATCACATTCATTAATTATCGGGTTAAAGAACAAGTGTTATTTAAAACACTGTTCACGATAAACCCAAAAATCAATATCAATTCAATTCCAATTAAATATTATTTAATTGGTACACTTCATTAAATCTAAATAAAAAGATTTAATCATTTCTCAACTGGGTTCAAGAACAGTGTTAGTGAAGATACCATTCACGACAAACCCAAATCACATTCATTAATTATCGGGTTAAAGAACAAGTGTTATTTAAAACACTGTTCACGATAAACCCAAAAATCAATATCAATTCAATTCCAATTAAATATTATTTAATTGGTACACTTCATTAAATCTAAATAAAAAGATTTAATCATTTCTCAACTGGGTTCAAGAACAGTGTTAATGAAGACACCATTCACGACAAACCCAAATCACATTCGATATTCAATACAAGGCTCTGAATAGAAAATATATCGGCTTATATTCAATATCGAATTCTACGACTAACAAATGTCGTATTGGAAATAACGATATAAATATATATCTTTCAAATTTCCATATCAACATCTGTATAATCACGAATCCCAACATCGAAATATTCCGAAGACAATTTCGATTCAAATCCATTCCAATGCAATCATTGGAAATTTTGGTTATTTTTAAAACCCTTTTCGAATTCAATTTATTTATTTAAAAATAAATAGAATTATAATTCTAGTTCAAAACTAGTTCAATTCGATAAAAATCTATTTTTATCTTTTCAAATATGGAGTTTTTCATCCCAATTCTTCCCAAATCATTTCTTATGATTTTACACAAATTATTACTATTTTTAATAATTTTATCAAGGCCCGTACAGTCGATTTCCAACAATGGCCATCGAACTGCACTTACAGCGACCTTTTTCCAATTTGATTTGGACGTATCTCCAAATCCAACCGTTAGATTTCAAATTTCTAACATTCGTTAGAAAGCTCTTTTCGATACAAACCCAACGGTTCCGGTTTTAGGAGAATCCGACGGTCGGATCTCCCGTAATGTCCGTTTGAAATAAATGGTCGAAATTCGCGAACTGCCGCGGCGCGGCGCGTTCTATTCAGGCCATTATATTATATATATAATATATATAATATGTACTTCGTCGATTACTATTTAAAACGAATTATATAAATAGTTTTAAAATTCGTTTCAAAATTCATTTCTATTCATTTCGAAATCGTTTTCAATTCAATTCATTTCGAAATCGTTTTCAATTCAATTCATTTCGAAATCGTTTTCAATTCAATTCATTTCGAAATCGTTTTCAATTCAATTCATTTCGAAATCGTTTTCAATTCAATTCATTTCGAAATCGTTTTCAATTCAATTCATTTCGAAATCGTTTTCAATTCAATTCATTTCGAAATCGTTTTCAATTCAATTCATTTCGAAATCGTTTTCAATTCATTTCATTTCGAAATCGTTTTCAATTCAATTCATTTCGAAATCGTTTTCAATTCAATTCATTTCGAAATCGTTATCAATTCATTTCATTTCGAAATCGTTTTCAATTCAATTCATTTCGAAATCGTTTTCAATTCAATTCATTTCGAAATCGTTTTCAATTCAATTCATTTCGAAATCGTTTTCAATTCAATTCATTTCGAAATCGTTTTCAATTCAATTCATTTCGAAATCGTTTTCAATTCATTTCATTTCGAAATCGTTTTCAATTCAATTCATTTCGAAATCGTTTTCAATTCAATTCATTTCGAAATCGTTTTCAATTCATTTCATTTCGAAATCGTTTTCAATTCAATTCATTTCGAAATCGTTTTCAATTCAATTCATTTCGAAATCGTTTTCAATTCATTTCGAATTCGTTTTCAATTCATTTCGAATTCGTTTTCAATTCAATTCATTTCGAAATCGTTTTCAATTCAATTCATTTCGAAATCGTTTTCAATTCATTTCGAATTCGTTTTCAATTCATTTCGAATTCGTTTTCAATTCATTTCGAAATCGTTTTCAATTCATTTCATTTCGAAATCGTTTTCAATTCAATTCATTTCGAAATCGTTTTCAATTCAATTCATTTCGAAATCGTTTTCAATTCAATTCATTTCGAAATCGTTTTCAATTCAATTCATTTCGAAATCGTTTTCAATTCATTTCATTTCGAAATCGTTTTCAATTCAATTCATTTCGAAATCGTTTTCAATTCAATTCATTTCGAAATCGTTTTCAATTCATTTCATTTCGAAATCGTTTTCAATTCATTTCATTTCGAAATCGTTTTCAATTCAATTCATTTCGAAATCGTTTTCAATTCAATTCATTTCGAAATCGTTTTCAATTCATTTCATTTCGAAATCGTTTTCAATTCATTTCATTTCGAAATCGTTTTCAATTCAATTCATTTCGAAATCGTTTTCAATTCATTTCGAATTCGTTTTCAATTCATTTCGAATTCGTTTTCAATTCATTTCGAATTCGTTTTCAATTCAATTCATTTCGAAATCGTTTTCAATTCAATTCATTTCGAAATCGTTTTTAAAATCGATGTAAATATCGTTCACGTCAAAATGGCGTCAATCTAATCAACACGGCTTCATATATTCCTTTATTTTCAAATATCCTATTTCAAATATTTCTTTTTCAAATATTTCTTTTTCAAAACTGGAATGAGGCCCAATCAATTACCATATAAAATTAATTATATGGATTTTCATACAACACATGTATATAATAGCATTGAAAATAATCAACCATCAACCAAAGTGCACTACACTGTATAAGCATCAAATATAGATATTCAACGCTTATAACAGCCTGTCAATCAATCGATCGACATATTTAATCAATCAGGATGAGTGAACTTCAAATTTCATCCTAACACCCGTGTGGGGTTTCAAACAATCAAACACATATTTTATTTGTGCAGTTAGGCGATGTGTAAAATTTATCGACCCAATCAATGTCATTCAAATAAGTGTACATAAACAAACCATCCGGTTTGTAAATGAATATTTATTTATTCACATTCACGTTAAAAATTATATTTTTAACGATAACACATTTTATTTCAACATATGAACTTCTATTCAATTCATTCTTTAAATAAAATGATATTTTTATTTTTCTAACTTATTTTAGAAAATTTCGGCGGCATAACGGCACGATACTAGAAACGGGACAAGGCCTAGCCTTATCCCCGGTCTAGTGAAGGCCCACGCCATTCACACATCAATCAAATTCACTTTCGTTATGCAAACCACAAAATTTGGAGTAAGGGTCTAACCTAGCCTTACTCCTTCGCCTTATAACGGCGCACGTCTAATCCTAACCAATTTATCGATTCGATTTTTTTTCACACCTCAAACCACATTCAAACCAATATCACAATTAATAACCAAACAGCCAAACAAACAAGTCCATGGTCTGTGGACGATTGTGTCGGGTGCTACTAAGCACCGTCTGCATCCTAGTATATATATATAACTAGAAAAAGAATTTTGAGTGAGAAGTTCTCACATATAGCTATCCTAGCTCCACGGCTCTTCCTTTGCAGAAGTCTTCGTCGTTTCGCCTTTTTGTCACCTTCGTTGTCCGCTTTCACTACATATGTAAAAATCGAGTTTTTACTTCGCTATTCAATATATAAAAATCGAATTTTTAGTTCGCTATTCAATATATAAAAATCGAATTTTTATTTCAAAGTTCAATATATAAAAATCGAATTTCTATTTCAAAGTTCAATATATAAAAATCGAATTTCTATTTCAAAGTTCAATATATAAAAATCGAATTTCTATTTCAAAGTTCAATATATAAAAATCGTATTTTCAATATAAAGATTATATTTTTAATATTCCTATGATTTAAAAATTATATTTTTATTGCTTTAAAAATATAAAAATCGTATCTTACTTCTCCTACTCAATAAAAATTCCGTCTTTTCCATAAAAAGGTATGGCCTTTTCTATTTAAAGTTTGAATCGTTTTCTTTTAAAAGTTTGAATCTTTTTCTTTTTAAAGTTTGAATCTTTTTCTTTTAACTGAAAATAAAAATCAGTCTAAAGCCTTTATAAAAAAACAGTTTTAACTTTTTAAAATTCAGTTTTAACTTTTTTAAAATAAAGTTCTAACTTTTTAAAATTCAGTTTTAGCTTTTTAAAATAAAGTTTTAACTTTTTTTTCTAAAATTAAAAATCAGAAAAACAAAAACAGTAAACTAAAAATCAGAAAGAAAAAAAAACAGTTTCCAAATAACAGAAAAAAAACAGTTTTCAAAGGAAAACTTACAGGTTTCTTTTTTTGGTCAGCGAAGGGGGGGGGGGTTCACTGGTGGTTGCGGCGGCCTGAGGTGTAGGTGGAGGGATCCACGGTGGCATGGGGTGCGGCTTCCAATCGGCTAGGGCTTGCTGCTCGTCGGTGAGGAAGCGGGTTGGGTGAGGGAGGAGAGAGAGTCACGAGGGGGAGGCTGATCGGAGCCGCGTCCGCTCCGGTGGCGCGAGGGCCAGCGCCTGGAGGCGCGTTTCCAGGGTTCGACGTTTTCCTTTTTTTTTTTTTTTTTTCTTCTGTAACGATTTGGGAATGAGAGAAGGGGGGGGCCAGAGCGGTAAAAAGGGGGGAAAGGAAATTAAATTAATTTTTAATTAATTTAATTAATTTAATTGCAAAAAGTTGACTTTTTCATACGACCTTTAAACGAGGTCCACCGCCTGTCGTCCATAGCGTTTTACCCCCATTCCGAACACAATGGGATATGTATCGCAAGCTGATTTGACCGTTACAATCAGTTTCCGTTGAATTTTCTTTTAAATCATTATATTGAATTTTAAACGCACATTTCAAATTACCGGGGTCACATACTAACTAGAAAAATTCCAGAAAAATATTTTCTAGCTTCGTATTGACGATACGGTCCTAACAAAACTAGTTTCGTCGAATTCTGAGACCGTTAGAAAAATGGCCAATTTCCAGTCGACTAAAATCAACTGAAACTGGTCAAACGCGTTTTCCTTTGCTACTCTCACATATTGATTCGAAAAATTATGAAATTTGGAATCTAGCAATAACTTGACACCACGGACCCAACAAAACTGGTTTCGTCGAAATCCGAGGTCGTTTGCAAAATGTCCATTTTTAAGGGCCTGAATTCCATAGCGACTATTCAGAATTTTCAACTGGACATATCTTATCATTTCTAAGATGAAATCTCAGTTTGTTAACTTCGTTACAAAGATATTCACTATTAGACTCCATTATTTTTGGTTTCACTAAAATCCGGATTGTTTTGCACCCGGTACATTCACTTGAAGTTTGAAATCGAATTATCGAACTACCGCGCCATTTTCAATTCTATTTATAATTATATATAAATATTTTATATTCTAATGACGACGCGTATAATATATGCGTCGAATTATATTCAAAATAAATTTCTCGTCGATTATATTTAAAATAATTCATCTTAAATAATCAAAATTCGCTAAAATTGCCAAAATAAAATTTTCAAACTGGCTCGCATTTTACGGGTTGTTACAGGTGATCTTTCTAATCTAACATTTTCGATGAAAACAATGTTACATTAAAAATTTAATTTTTCTATTTCAACTTTTCATAAAATGTAATTTTTCTTTTCAAACCTTTCAATGAAAACAATATTATAATAGAATAAAATCTTTTTATCGTAAACATTTCATTTATACTAAATGACAATAAAAATGTGTTCTCTTTATTTTAAACAAATTGTCACTACAAATATGTTATTTTTAGTTACAACAAAATGACACCAAATATATGTCTCTTTTGTTGAAACACAATTTTAAGCAAAAACCATATTTTATGAAATCAATAAAAATAATATTTTTATGTAAGCAATGAAAATGGAGTTTTCATTTCAAATTTAAATTTGATAAATATTCATGTTCCATGTAAATCATAACGATGAGATTTTTGTTACAAATCTTAATTTGATAAAAATTCATGTTCATGTAAACAATAATAATGATATTTTTTATTGTTAATCTATCTGCAATGTTAATGTATTCAATAAAGATGATTTTTTTTATATAATATAAACAAATCAAGATTCATGGGTCTAAATAAAAATGAAATCTTTATTCTAAAAACAAAACTTCGTATATAGATCTAAATTAAAGAACATGAATCTCATTATAAGAAAATAGATCTAAATAGAGGAAGAACAAATCTATGTTCATGGACCAAACTAGAAGAAGATCTTTATTATCAACATAAAAATAAAAATATGCTTCTTATTTCAGATCTATATCTAAACATAAACTAGAGATTCGGATAAGAGAAAGAGCTTTTCATTTTTGATCTGGATCTAATAGTATGAACATCACAATCAACACAAACAACAAACAACCAATTTCAATCTCAACATCACAGGTCAGATTTCATTACATACATACATCGATTTAAATAGCGATGAAATAAATAAATTTTAATTAATTATTAAAAATAGATATCTCACCTTGGTTTGAATCAGATCTAAATTTCTAACGAGTTCAGAATACATTCCAACCTTACTATGTCGTAGAATTCGATATCACCGCTCCAACGTCTTTTGTTTCCACTGGATTTGTTCAACATACAAAAAAGACAAAATTTTTACAATTTAAAATAGATTAACAACGGATTTAAAGTTTTGTAATTCTTTTATTTTATATATACCTTATGTTTTAACAAGTTGTTAAAAACTTCTGATCCAGATTGCGTGAGATTGGATGCATAAGAGGAAGAAATATCTTCAAAATATTCTAAAAGATGGAGGTCTAATTCTTTACGGATGAAGAGAAATTGGAAGAGGAAATTTTGAGGGGTTTAGGCCATTTAAGAAGAAAGAAGAAGAATGAGGTGGCGACTAAAGAATGAGAAGATGGATTATGGTTTTATTGAGTGGTATGAGAGAGTTCAGGATATTATATATAGGAGAAAATCTCATTTTAACCCCTTAGCTTTTATCCTATTTAACTGTTTACTTTTTTCTTTCTTCTTTTCAAAATCAACTTATCTATTAAATCTGATTTACAAGTTTCCCTCAATACTACTCTAACCATTTATTTGATTAGAATATTTTTACCATAACGTAGTCAATAAACCGTTTAATAACACAATGTAATTCAAATCAATATCATCAACCAAAATATTAGGAATTTATTTAAATAATTAGTCGTTACATAGTTAAAAATATTATCGAAGCAAAGAACATGTAACACCCCATATTTTATGTGAACATATAAGTAACAAATCAGAGAATAATTAAATTATAAAATAAGAATCAAGGGAAACGGGTTGCGCCGTTGCGTTTGTCTTGAAATTCTGCTTGGAAACGAGTCTGATTTTTCGAGAAACGCAGTCCGTACGAGGGAGATATGGCCCTCCAAAGTTTCAGATAATTTCAGAATCGAAAATAGCTCGAAAATTCAAATTCAAATTCGAATTCAAAATCCCAGAACAGGCTGGGCAGGAAAATTCCCGCCCATGGACCAGGTCGACCTGGGGGTCGACCATAGTTTCGACCTCCCATGGGCCAGGTCGACCATAGTGTCGACCTGAGGGGGACCAGGTCGACCATAGTGTCGACCTGGGATACGACATGCTCCCAAAACCCATTTTTTTAACCTGGTTCATTCTAATGTATCCGGTCTCGTTTCTATTTTGATTCTTCCGCCTAATCCTATATAAACAGCCCCCTAGCCTCATTCTCTCCACACCATTCCATTCTGTCTATATTCTGCCTCTGTTCTAATTAAAAATAATAATGGCGCGCTATCCTGCCGGAATCAAAACTTGGACTGATGCATCTTCTTCCAACCTCAATAGAATTAAAAGATAATTCAAATCTCAAATCCAAGTTTAGAGCTATGACAACAATTAAAGAGGAATAATTCAGCATTTCTGCATCAACAACAGTTTATTATCCTTTCTTAAAACCACGAAAGGCAAGTACAGTTATTTTCCGCTATAAACTGTAATTATAATTGTGATATGATTATAAATCTGAATTTGAGGTTATGTATATTCTTATCTGTCAGATCTATTTTTCTGTGACTATTCTGTACTTCTTTCTTCTTTCTGTTATTTAGCCAGGCTACTACGAGCCTGTGCCTCATCTCATAAGAGATTAACGCACGAACGCTAAATTTTGGGACAAATAATAATGCATAACTGGACATGAAACCGTTGCCTATGAGACTATTGCCTATGACTATGATTCATGCCTAAGAGACTATTGCCTATGACTATGATTCATGCCTATGAGAATATTGCCTATGACTATGATTCACGCCTATGAGACTATTGCCTATGACATTGAATAGGAAACTATTGTGATTAGTCGACCATGACTATTGTGGTTAGTTGCCTATAGCTATTGTGGTTAGTTTCTTATGCCTATTTCCTTAATGATGTTGGATCTCATATTTATTATGTAACTTTGCTAGTATATTTCCATTCACTGTTATGTACATAGAGCCTATAGGGCCATTTCATGAGTATTTAGAGAACTTGTGGAAACATGTTATACGGGGATTGGTCGTAGCTTAATTAAGTAAATCTTGGCATAATCTGAATTGGATATAATAGAGAATGATTTTTATGGACATAGTGGTAAACTAGAATATTAGATCTAGTTTTGACATGAACTGTAAATGGGAATATTAAGATTAAAATTTGGGGCATATATTACATTATGAATTATGACCTTGATTTAGGATTAGGAAAGATATGTAAACAGAGTTTAAGATATATAATTTGCTAAATCTGTTATCTGCTAAAGCTGTTAAATTGCCTAATCCGTTATCTGCTAAAACTGCTGAATTGCCTAAACTGCTAAATTTGTTATCTGCTAAATCTATTGAATCGCTTAAACTCCTAGATCTGCTACATGTTGAATTGTCTAATCTATTGAAACTAGATAATGATAATCTGGGTATGGAAATCCGTAGGCTCGACCTAAGATTTAGTAGAACATGGAAATTTGATTAATCTGTTATATCCTATGAAGAAATTTAATCTGTTAAATAAGTATAATTAGTTTGATATCTGAAAAATCTGTATTGGAATGAATTGTCTATGACATGAGGTTAGACTCTGTTTGCGGTAGAAGCCTGCCCGGAACCAACCGGCTTAACCAGTGACCGCAAACTGTCATTCTAATGTGAAAGGTCGTAGGCATGACTAAAATATGCTTAGACACGAGGTTAGGTTTGGCTTATAGCAGAAGTCTGCTCGGAACCGCCCGGCATATCCAGCGGCCGCAAGCTACTGACCTAATGTGAGAGGTCTGTGCATTAATATTTAATTCATGCAAATCTGGGATAAATATGATGTCTAAAACATGTAGGGTGGATAGGGTTAAACCAATTGGACTAATGAATTTAACAAACCCGTTTCGTGAATCTGTAGGCCCAATTACAAAGTTAGACAAATCTGTAAATCTGTTAATTCCGTATATCTGATCCGTTAGTCTGAAAACTTGTCTGATCTGTGAACTAGTTGATCTGAACTCTGTATGTGTGAACTTGTAAACAAGTTAATCTGAAATCTGTTAGTCTGGGGACACAAGGTTAGGAGGGAAATTACTTGTGTCATCTGTTGTTTGGGACCCATATTAGTCAGTAAACCTTTATGGTATCAAAACTTTGACCCAACAGTAGGTAGGGTCCGGGCATGCTTACTGAACTAATTATAAGTGGTTCATTCTGATAATGGCGAGAGGTGTTGGTGGTGCGTTCCAACCGGGTCATGTGCGTGCATGGATCCCGGTCTGCCTCTGAGGATGTAAGACGTCGTGACATCTGTAAATAGGTCTGTGCCAATTGGTTGTCACTTTTAGGGAGTGATACACCCTATTGTGGAGCCGACAAAGGGTATTTATGTATTAGGGAGCCGATCGCTTGGGGTAGGGTTTTAGGGTACACTTAGTTCTGTCTGTTTCCGTTGGTACCATCTGTTTCTGTTGGGTGGAAACACCTGTCTATTTCTGCGTGGTACCGTCTGTTCGGGTGGTAAAGGCCCATTTACTAGTGTACACCTAATTCTACATTCTGCTTCTGTAGGGATTAATATGTTTCTGTTTCTGTACCTTCTGTTCGGGTGGTAAAGGCCCAATATTAGCATTCTGTTTCTGTCTGTTTCTATTCAGGTGGTAAAGGCCCATTATTAGCATTTTGTTTCTGTCCGTTTCTGTTGGGGTGGTAAAGGCCCATTACTAGCATTTTCTTCTATGGAAATTATTCTGTTCCCGTTTATGTTTCACTAGACATTAGGGTGACACCTAATCCTGTTATACTAGTATTAGTGCAGAGAAATGAAAAGTAATATTATTCTGTTTCTTCTGTTTAACCTAAGTACATCTGCTGCTCCTTTTACTGTTATCTCTCATCCAGTTTTATTTGCATGCCATGATTATTATTATCTGTTCATATGCTGAAAGTCACTGGACATGCTAGACTTTATGTCTGACCTTGCTTGTTTTCACCCCTTTTTCTTCCGTTCCCCCCCCCCCAAGGTTTTCCAAGGAGGGAATACTTTAGCTTGATCCGGATTTTTTCTGCTTGAAGTACTTAGAGTGCTTAAAGTATGGCTTGACTCCTTATGGCATCTTCTGTGGGGATTATGATTTTAAAGTTTTGTACTCTGATGATTTTCTGAACAAGACTGATATTTATGTACTTGATTTTTTGGTAAATATGTAACCAAACTGATTTCTGTTTTCCGCTGTAATAAAGTTATAATTTCTCAAGTATTGTTTATCTGTCTTGTTAATTTTTGTTCTGTCTACTAAAACGCTCCACCAAAGTTAAGGCATTGCCTTTGTGAGTGTCCTTAACTTCAGTAGGGTGTTACACTTGGTATCAGAGCTGATGGTTACCAGATTAGATAAAAAGTTTTTGAAAATTATTTTCAAAAAGGAAGTATTTTCAGAAATAAAGTTTGTTTTGAAAACATAATCCGCAGAATAGCCATATATCTATCTTTTCCGTTCTCCGTTTTAAATCTTTTTCTTTCATTCCAGCATGTCTGGGAATCTTTACTTTCCAGAGGGCGTGCCAATACCTGGCTGATTCAGGAGGTACTTAGAGGCTAGGGCCAACGATGCAGGCCCAGCAGATATTCCTCCTCCAGCTGCAGCGATTCCTCCTCCTCCGCACCCTCCTCGTGCAATCGCTTTTTCAAAGATCCGTAAAGATTTTATAGCCATGGGTGGAAAGGATTTCAAGGGAACTGAATCATTCGTAGAAGCAAGGAATTGGCTCAAAGAAACTGAGGATCTGTTCGTTATCTTTGAGGTGGATGATAGGCAGAAGGTACAATTGGCGGTGTGGTTTCTCAAGGACGAAGCTTCCTATTGGAGGGAAGTCACTAATGCCGAGAGACCGATTGAAACATGGATGGATTTCAGAACAAGGTTTGAGACGAAATTCCTCTCGCAAGCTGAACGAAGTCGACAACTAGAAAAGTTCTTATCTCTTAAGCAAGGAAGTATGACGGTCAAGGAACATGTTGTGAAAACCCGTAACTTCCCCGTAAAGGGAAGCGTCGGATAGTTCGAGAACAAGCCACAACAGAACGCATACAATAGAACATTTCATTGCTTATTACAACAATGCATCAGATTACAAGAATATACAGAGTATAAATGAAGATTACACAGAAATATCAGAGATTTAAATTACATTTAAATACATAGCAGCGGAAAAATAATACAATACACAACTAGAATGAGATATACGGATACAAAGCTTTCCGGATATCGTTCCAGCTGTAAACCAGGACCCTGTGAATATAAATCTGCAAAACCAAAACTACTAGCTGCCCGTGTCAAAATAAGGGCACCCAGAGTTTAGGTTAAAACAATAAACTCCAGGTCAGTCATGTGACTGGTGTGAGAACTAAAACAGTTTTTAATCTTTATTTTCAAAGGTAAATCAAGGAACCACGCCGTATAACACGGAACGGGTTTCCTCCCAGGAATACCAGTGCATAAAACAAACAACGCAATGCTAAATAAAGAAAGATGAAGCTGTTATAAGACCCAGGTCCTATCACACAATGCAACGCAAGCCGAGGGATAGGGTTTTCCCTTATAACAGCCAAAGAATGCTTGATACGTTTAAAACAAATCATTTGATACTATAATAAGTGCATAGTGTATAAAACAACTTCAAATCATAAGTATCAATCATAGGCGGCATGGGTACCATATATCATGTCGCCATATATAGGTTTACAAATAAAACCGCAAAGTCACGTATTTGGAAATTGGATTTCCGTCTATGAACCGAGGCAAAAGATAGTCCTCAACCGATTCGAGACAATCTAGCCTACCATGTCTCAGGATCAGAGCTCGAGTGACCCTAGGAGCGACAGGGCCGGTCCACCGATGTGGATTAAAATGCCTGAACACTACGTTTCCCCGCCCTTTGGGGCGCAAATGAGCCATCAAATGACTCCATCGGTTCGAGAACGACCGATCAATCCGAGGCGCCTCGAAACAGCAACAACCACATAAGTCAAACTCGTCAGGGCGTGTAAAACCACTGACGCCACTTTTAGCTAGAAAGAAACGCAAGTCCTCCCTGAGGTCCGTCTCCCGTTTTTGGTTCATACCGGGCGTGATACTCGCGAAGTAAAACGATACACAAAGCTACGCCACAAAGGCCGTGCTTTGATCATCACCACAAGACTTTGCTTTTCAACAGAAGCCTCGATCAATTGCCACTTAGGCATGCCACACAGGCAATTCACTCCATGCGTTTGATATCCATCAATATATAACCCCTGAGCTCGTACGTCTCAGAGAAGGGCGTTAAGCAAGAGAATAAATTCTCCGCCGCCAAGCAGATATATATTTAATAGAGATCAATCACACGGACTAAAATCCAATGTCAGACACACAGTCCATTTACAAGTCCGTTCTGGGTCTGAACGAAACCGGAGGCACCTAGTACCCCGCATATCCATCGATCTCCAAGTACGTCTGGACGATCACCAACTGTTCCCATCTTCTTGGGTGTACAGCCCAATCAAGATCATCAGTTATCACCCAAACGACGTGAAGACCTCCGGTCTTCGACCACCGTCTTCATCTTCGACTTATCGTCGTATCAGTTATTCAGAATGGGATAAACCCGGTCTTTCCGAATAACTCGCGTATATTTTAAATAAGTGTTACACAAACACAACATACGCCTCATTCCAATTCATCAGTCACTAACCGTAAATTAATCAAGAGAATAATTCCCCAAATATTAACCCCGAAGGCCGAAACCAACATCAGATCAATATCCAGAAAACCATTCTGCTTGGCTAACCGACAGTTAGTTTCTAAATTTCACGTTCATAGGGAAAGGTTCCCATTAATTTTATCAAAGATAAATTCCTTGAATTTATTCTTTAATCTACTCTTGGATTTCGATTCAACTAGTCGGGATTTTCGAACCTTACCGAAGTAATCATTTGTTTTAATTTCCCAATCCCAACCTATTCATCCCATGAAGTAAAACTGGTTATACTTCATATCTAACACCACGGTGTTATCGGTAAATTCAATTACCATTTCACGTTCAAATCTAATTAAAGATTTAACTATCGCCTGGAGCAAAACTGGTGATACTCCATTTCGATTATTTCAATCTAATTAAAGATTCATTAAAACTCCACTTAGTTTTAATCTGTGACTGGGTTAAAGAATCCGTGTCATTTAAAAACACAGTTCACAATAAACCCAAAATCACCTTCATTAATTATCGGGTTAAAGAACGAGTGTTATTTAAAAACACTGTCCACGATAAACCCAAAAATCAATATCAATTCAATTCCAATTAAATATTATTTAATTGGTACACTTCATTAAATCTAAATAAAAAGATTTAATCTTTTCTCAACTGGGTTCAAGAACAGTGTTAGTGAAGACACCATTCACGACAAACCCAAATCACATTTGATATTAAACACAAGGCTCTGAATAGAAAATATACCGGCTTATATTGAATATCAAATTCTACGACTAACAAATATCGCATTGGAAATAACGATATACATGTCTATATCTTTCAAATTTCCGTAACAACATTTGTATAATCACGAAATCCAACATCGAAATATTCCGAAGACAATTTCGATTCAAGTCCATTCCAATGCAATCATTGGAAGTTTTGGTTATTTTCAAAACCATTTCAAATTCAATTTATTTATTTAAAAATAAATAGAATTATAATTCTAGTTCAAAACTAGTTCATTTCGATAAAAATCTATTTTTATCTTTTCAAATATGGAGTTTTTCATCCCAATTCTTTCTAAATCATATCTTATTATTTTACACAAATTATTATTATTTTTAATAATTTTATCGAGGCCTCTACAGTCGATTTCCATCAACGGTCATCGAACTGCACTTACAGCGACCTTTTTCAAATTTGATTTGGACATAATTCCAAATCCAACCGTTAAATTTCTAATTTCTAATATTCGTTAGAAAGCTCTTTTCGATGCAAACCCAACGGTTCCGGTTTTAGGAGAATCCGACGGTCGGATCTCCCGTAACGTCCGTTTGAAATAAATGGTCGAAATTCACGAACTGCCGCGGCGCGGCGCGTTCTATTCAGGCCATTATATTATATATATAATATATATATAATATATTTCGTCGATTTCTATTTAAAACGAATTATATAAATAGTTTTAAATTCGTTTCAAAAGCAATTTCAACTTCCTTTTCAATTCAAATCAAAATTGAATTCTTCTTTATAAATTCATTTTAAAATTCCTTTCTATTCAATTCAAATTTCAATTCAATTTGAATTCATTTCAATTCGCTTTCAATTCAATTCATTTCGAAATCATTTTCAATTCAATTTATTTCGAAATCGTTTTCAATTCAATTTATTTCGAAATCGTTTTCAATTCAATTTATTTCGAAATCGTTTTCAATTCAATTCATTTCGAAATCGTTTTCAATTCAATTTATTTCGAAATCGTTTTCAATTCAATTTATTTCGAAATCGTTTTCAATTCAATTCATTTCGAAATCGTTTTCAATTCAATTTATTTCGAAATCGTTTTCAATTCAATTAATTTTGAAATCGTTTTCAATTCAATTCATTTCGAAATCATTTTCAATTCAATTTATTTCGAAGTCGTTTTCAATTCAATTCATTTCGAAATATTCGATTTCGAAATCACTTTTCAATATTCATTTCAAAATGAATAAAATCGATATAAATATCGTTCACGTCAAAATGGCGTCAATCTAATCAACACGGCTTCATAAATTTCTATTTTCAAATATTCTATTTCAAATATTTCTTTTTCAAAATAGTTGTTATTATCAAAATATTTCGTTTAACACATGACCAATCTCAATGGATGAGTACTGTCAACACATGAACTTTTATTTTATATTGATAAAGATGTAAATTTTATTACTAAAATATTTCGTTCAACACATGACCAATCTCAACGGATGAGTACTGTCAACACATGAACTTTTATTTTATAATATTCTTTATTTTTCAAATTGGAATGAGGCCCAATCAATCACCATATAATGTTAATTATATGGATTTTCATTCAACACATGTATAAAATAGCATTGAAAAATAATCAACCGTCAACCAAAGTGCACTACGCTGTATAAGCATCAAATATAGATATCCAACGCTTATAACAGCCTGTCAATCAATCGATCGACATATTTAATCAATCAGGATGAGTGAACTTCAAATTTCAGCCCAGCACCCGTGTGGGGTTTCAAACAATCAAACGCATATCTTATTTGTGCAGTTGGGCGATGTGTAAAATTTGTCGACCCAATCAATGTCCTTCAAATAGGTGTACATAAACAAACCGTCTGGTTCGTAAATGAATATTTATTTATTCACATTCACGTTACAAATTATATTTTTAACGATAAAACATTTTATTCCAACATATGAATTTCTATTCAGTTCATTCTTTAAATAAAATGATATTTTTATTTTTCTAACATATTTTAGAAAATTTCGGCGGCATAACGGCACGATACTAGAAACGGGACAAGGCCTAGCCTTGTCCCCGGTCTAGCGAAGGCCCACGCCATTCACACATCAATCAAATCACTTTCGTTATGCAAACCACAAAATTTGGAGTAAGAGTCTAACCTAGCCTTACTCCTTCGCCTTATAATGGCGCACGTCTAATCCTAACCAATTTATCGATTCGATTTTTCACACCACAAATCACTTTCAAACCAATATTGCAATCAATCACCAAACAGCCAAACAAACAAGTCCATGGTCTGTGGACGATTGTGTCGGGTGCTACTAAGCACCGTCTGCATCCTAGTATATATATATAACTAGAAAATAAATTGAAGAGTGAGAAGTTCTCACCTATAGCTATCCTAGCTCCACGGCTCCTCACTGATAGAAATCTTCATTGCTATCTCATCTTCGCTATCTTCTTTGCCCGTAGCCACTACATATATAAAAATCACACATTTTTATATTTTGTTGTCTTTGAAATAAAAATCACATTTTTATTTATTCACTTTCCATTTAAAAATCATATTTTTATAATTTCTTCATACTTTTAAAAATCGAATTTTTACTATGCGATTCAATATATAAAAATCTAATTTTTACTATGATGTTCAATATATAAAAATCCTATTTTTCTATCGAAGTTCAATATATAAAATTCCTATTTTTCTATCGAAGTTCAATATATAAAAATCCTATTTTTCTATCAAAGTTCAATATATAAAAATCCTATTTTTCTATCGAAGTTCAATATATAAAAATCCTATTTTTCTATCGAAGTTCAATATATAAAAATCCTATTTTTCTATCGAAGTTCAATATATAAAAATCACGCCTTTTACAAAATCAAATCTTTTTCTTTATTTTCCTAAAACATTAATTTCAGTTTTAAAATGCAAATAAGTTTTCAGTTTTTAAAAATAAAATAAAATCAGTTTTTAAAAATAAAATGAAATCAGTGTTAAACCCTTTTTTTAAAAATCAGTTTTTATTTCTTTTCAAAATCAGTTTTTGTACTTAATTAAAATTTAGTTTTTATACTTAATTAAAATTTAGTTTTAATACTTAATTAAAACCAGTTTTTATACTTAATTAAAATTAGTTTTAATACTGTTAAAATCAGTTTTAATACTGTTTATATAAAATAAAAATAAAATAAATGAAATAAAATAAAATAAAATAAAATAAATAAAAAAACTTACAGTAAAAGGGAAGAGAGGGGGGGCTATGCGGCTTCGTCGGAGGTCCAGGAGGGGGAAGGGGCCGCGACTGTGGCCGACGGTGGAGTATTGGCCTGGCGACGGGCTTCCAGGAGGTTGGGGTTCGTGATGTCTCGAATCGAAAAGGGGAGAGGGCGGAGAAGCGGGGAGCGGTCGGAGGTGAAAGGGAGGGGCTGGCGAGGGTAGCCGCAGGCGGCGACGGGCGCTGGATGGCGGCTAGGGCTCCGCCCGTCTCTTCTTGCTCTTTTTTTTTATTATTCTGTAAAAGGAAATCGGGGGGGGGGGGGGGGCCTGGGTAGTTAAGGGGAAGAGAAAATATTATTATTTTTTATTTAATTTAATTATTTAATTACTTTCAAAAAGCATCTTTTATTTTCGACCTCAAAACAAGACCCACCGCCTGTCGTCCATAGCGTTTTACTCCCATTCCGAACACAATGGGATATGTATCGCAAGCTGGTTTGACCGTTTGAATCAGTTTCCGTTGAATTTACATTCAAATCGCTATATTGAATTTTAAACGTACATTTCAAATTACCGGGGTCACATACTAACTCTAAAAATTCCCGAAAAATATTTTCTAGCTTCGTATTGACGATACGGTCCTAACAAAACTAGTTTCATCGAATTCTGAGACCGTTAGAAAAATGGCCAATTTCCAGTCGATTAAAATCAACTGAAATGGTCAAAACACGTTTTCCTTTACCACGCTCACATATTGATTCGAAAAATTATGAAATTTGAAATCTAGCAATAACTTTACACTGCGGATCCAACAAAAGTGGTTTCGTCGAAATCCGAGGTCGTTTGCAAAATGTCCATTTTTAAGGGCCTGAATTCCATAGCGACTATTCAGAATTTTCAACTGGACATATCTTTTGATTCCCGCTATGAAATCTGGATTTGTCGGATTCGTTGGAAAGATATTCACTATTAGATCCTAATGTTTTTGGTTTCACTAAAATCCGGATTGTTTTGCACCCGGTACATTCAATTGAAGTTTGAAATCGAATTATCGAACTACCGCGCCATTTTCAATTCTATTTATAATTATATATAAATATTAATATTCTAACGACGACGCGTATAAATATATACGTTCGATTTTATATTCAAAGTAAATTTTCTCGATATTATTTAAAATAATCTATTTTAAATATTCAAAATTCGCTAAAATTGCCAAAATAAAAATTTTAAACTGGCCCAGATTTTGCGGGTTATTACAATCTCCCCCACTTAAAACTTTTCGTCCCCGAAAAGGAACAAAGTCGAAAGTGGTTTGATAAATCAACACTACGTTCGATCTGGCTTTCATTCTCCAACTTTTCAGTTTCTGAGAATTTTCTAAAATCTCAAAAATTTGGCTAACACCCTAAATTTTTGAAAAATTTCGCCATAACCTCCCCTGCACCGGGAGCATCGGGGAATTTCAAATAGCTTCCCCGGTCCTTCAGATCTCAAAAAGAAAACGGCTAGCCAATAGGCTCACAAAATCATCATCACCCAAACAAAACAGGAAATTATGTAGTAAACATGTACCTATTTGTCGGGCAAACAAATTTTATTCTCTGGCTCTAGCCTCCTTGCTATGACCTGTTCAATGATATATACGTATATGCGAGCAAACGCAACCAATTTTCGATATAATTCAATATTTGGTTCTGTTAGGCTAAATGGCTAAAAATTAGCAAACAAATAAACAAACAACACAAACATCAATCAATTAGTTGATTAGCTTTTCAAATTCATAATTTTAATACATATACAAAAATCATGTTTTTAATGCCAATTCACAACAATAGGCCTTATCTAAATTTTGGTTCTCACACCAGTCTAATGGAAATATATAGATATCACACCTTCGTCACACGAATATAAATTCTGACGATGAGTACTCAACCATCAGAATCATCTTCGGGCCACTAGAGTATGATTCTATATCTATCCAGTATATTAAAACTTTAAATACACGTTTGCAAGGCGCATATGCAAAATCTTTATATACTGGACTGTCCAAAGTCAATATAAATAAATAATCAAATACGAATAATTGATTTAAATTTTCAAAACAAAATTTGTTTTCACTTTAAAAATATACTCTTCACACTCGTTCTAGGATACTACTGATCCCATCTCTAACGAGTCATTCTAATTGGATATTACTAATCCAATATCTGATGAATTCTTTCGTATGTTTCTAATGTGTCTTGTTCTCTGCTTTGTAAACCAAAGCTCTGATACCAACTATGAAAACCCGTAACTTCCCCGTAAAGGGAAGCGTCGGATAGTTCGAGAACAAGCCACAACAGAACGCATACAATAGAACATTTCATTTCTTATTACAACAATGCATCAGATTACAAGAATATACAGAGTATAAATGAAGATTACACAGAAATATCAGAGATTTAAATTACATTTAAATACATAGCAGCGGAAAAATAATACAATACACAACTAGAATGAGATATACGGATACAAAGCTTTCCGGATATCGTTCCAGCTGTAAACCAGGACCCTGTGAATATAAATCTGCAAAACCAAAACTACTAGCTGCCCGTGTCAAAATAAGGGCACCCAGAGTTTAGGTTAAAACAATAAACTCCAGGTCAGTCATGTGACTGGTGTGAGAACTAAAACAGTTTTTAATCTTTATTTTCAAAGGTAAATCAAGGGACCACGCCGTATAACACGGAACGGGTTTCCTCCCAGGAATACCAGTGCATAAAACAAACAACGCAATGCTAAATAAAGAAAGATGAAGCTGTTATAAGACCCAGGTCCTATCACACAATGTAACGCAAGCCGAGGGATAGGGTTTTCCCTTATAACAGCCAAAGAATGCTTGATACGTTTAAAACAAATCATTTGATACTATAATAAGTGCATAGTGTATAAAACAACTTCAAATCATAAGTATCAATCATAGGCGGCATGGGTACCATATATCATGTCGCCATATATAGGTTTACAAATAAAACCGCAAAGTCACGTATTTGGAAATTGGATTTCCGTCTATGAACCGAGGCAAAAGATAGTCCTCAACTGATTCGAGACAATCTAGCCTACCATGTCTCAGGATCAGAGCTCGAGTGACCCTAGGAGCGACAGGGTCGGTCCACCGATGTGGATTAAAATGCCTGAACACTACGTTTCCCCGCCCTTTGGGGCGCAAATGAGCCATCAAATGACTCCATCGGTTCGAGAACGACCGATCAATCCGAGGCGCCTCGCAACAGCAACAACCACATAAGTCAAACTCGTCAGGGCGTGTAAAACCACTGACGCCACTTTTAGCTAGAAAGAAACGCAAGTCCTCCCTGAGGTCCGTCTCCCGTTTTTGGTTCATACCGGGTGTGATACTCGCGAAGTAAAACGTTACACAAAGCTACGACACAAAGGCCGTGCTTTGATCATCGTCACAAGACTTTTCTTTTCAACAGAAGCCTCGATCAATTGCCACTTAGGCATGCCACATAGGCAATTCACTCCATGCGTTTGATATCCATTAATATATAACCCCTGAGCTCGTACGTCTCAGAGAAGGGCGTTAAGCAAGAGAAAAAATTCTCCGCCGCCAAGCGGATATATATTTAATAGAGATCAATCACACGGACTAAAATCCAATGTCAGACACACAGTCCATTTACAAGTCCGTTCTGGGTCTGAACGAAACCGGAGGCACCTAGTACCCCGCATATCCATCGATCTCCAAGTACGTCTGGACGATCACCAACTGTTTCCATCTTCTTGGGTGTACAGTCCAATCAAGATCATCAGTTATCACCCAAACGACGTGAAGACCTCCGGTCTTCGACCACCGTCTTCATCTTCGACTTATCGTCGTATCAGTTATTCAGAATGGGATAAACCCGGTCTTTCCGAATAACTCGCGTATATTTTAAATAAGTGTTACACAAACACAACATACGCCTCATTCCAATTCATCAGTCACTAACCGTAAATTAATCAAGAGAATAATTCCCCAAATATTAACCCCGAAGGCCGAAACCAACATCAGATCAATATCCAGAAAACCATTCTGCTTGGCTAACCGACAGTTAGTTTCTAAATTTCACGTTCATAGGGAAAGGTTCCCATTAATTTTATCAAAGATAAATTCCTTGAATTTATTCTTTAATCTACTCTTGGATTTCGATTCAACTAGTCGGGATTTTCGAACCTTACCGAAGTAATCATTTGTTTTAATTTCCCAATCCCAACCTATTCATCCCATGAAGTAAAACTGGTTATACTTCATATCTAACACCACGGTGTTATCGGTAAATTCAATTACCATTTCACGTTTAAATCTAATTAAAGATTTAACTATCGCCTGGAGCAAAACTGGTGATACTCCATTTCGATTATTTCAATCTAATTAAAGATTCATTAAAACTCCACTTAGTTTTAATCTGTGACTGGGTTAAAGAATCCGTGTCATTTAAAAACACAGTTCACAATAAACCCAAAATCACCTTCATTAATTATCGGGTTAAAGAACGAGTGTTATTTAAAAACACTGTCCACGATAAACCCAAAAATCAATATCAATTCAATTCCAATTAAATATTATTTAATTGGTACACTTCATTAAATCTAAATAAAAAGATTTAATCTTTTCTCAACTGGGTTCAAGAACAGTGTTAGTGAAGACACCATTCACGACAAACCCAAATCACATTTGATATTAAACACAAGGCTCTGAATAGAAAATATACCGGCTTATATTGAATATCAAATTCTACGACTAACAAATATCGCATTGGAAATAACGATATACATGTCTATATCTTTCAAATTTCCGTAACAACATTTGTATAATCACGAAATCCAACATCGAAATATTCCGAAGACAATTTCGATTCAAGTCCATTCCAATGCAATCATTGGAAGTTTTGGTTATTTTCAAAACCATTTCAAATTCAATTTATTTATTTAAAAATAAATAGAATTATAATTCTAGTTCAAAACTAGTTCATTTCGATAAAAATCTATTTTTATCTTTTCAAATATGGAGTTTTTCATCCCAATTCTTTCTAAATCATTTCTTATGATTTTACACAAATTATTATTATTTTTAATAATTTTATCGAGGCCTCTACAGTCGATTTCCATCAACGGTCATCGAACTGCACTTACAGCGACCTTTTTCAAATTTGATTTGGACATAATTCCAAATCCAACCGTTAAATTTCTAATTTCTAATATTCGTTAGAAAGCTCTTTTCGATGCGAACCCAACGGTTCCGGTTTTAGGAGAATCCGACGGTCGGATCTCTCGTAACGTCCGTTTGAAATAAATGGTCGAAATTCACGAACTGCCGCGGCGCGGCGCGTTCTATTCAGGCCATTATATTATATATATAATATATATATAATATATTTTGTCGATTTCTATTTAAAACGAATTATATAAATAGTTTTAAATTCGTTTCAAAAGCAATTTCAACTTCCTTTTCAATTCAAATCAAAATTGAATTCTTCTTTATAAATTCATTTTAAAATTCCTTTCTATTCAATTCAAATTTCAATTCAATTTGAATTCATTTCAATTCGCTTTCAATTCAATTCATTTTCAATTCAATTTATTTCGAAATCGTTTTCAATTCAATTTATTTCGAAATCGTTTTCAATTCAATTTATTTCGAAATCGTTTTCAAATCAATTCATTTCGAAATCGTTTTCAATTCAATTTATTTCGAAATCATTTTCAATTCAATTTATTTCGAAATCGTTTTCAATTCAATTCATTTCGAAATCGTTTTCAATTCAATTTATTTCGAAATCGTTTTCAATTCAATTTATTTCGAAATCGTTTTCAATTCAATTCATTTTCAATTCAATTCATTTCGAAATCATTTTCAATTCAATTTATTTCGAAATCGTTTTCAATTCAATTCATTTCGAAATATTCGATTTCGAAATCACTTTTCAATATTCATTTCAAAATGAATAAAATCGATATAAATATCGTTCACGTCAAAATGGCGTCAATCTAATCAACACGGCTTCATAAATTTCTATTTTCAAATATTCTATTTCAAATATTTCTTTTTCAAAATAGTTGTTATTATCAAAATATTTCGTTCAACACATGACCAATCTCAATGGATGAGTACTGTCAACACATGAACTTTTATTTTATATTGATAAAGATGTAAATTTTATTACTAAAATATTTCGTTCAACACATGACCAATCTCAACGGATGAGTACTGTCAACACATGAACTTTTATTTTATAATATTCTTTATTTTTCAAATTGGAATGAGGCCCAATCAATCACCATATAATGTTAATTATATGGATTTTCATACAACACATGTATAAAATAGCATTGAAAAATAATCAACCATCAACCAAAGTGCACTACGCTGTATAAGCATCAAATATAGATATCCAACGCTTATAACAGCCTGTCAATCAATCGATCGACATATTTAATCAATCAGGATGAGTGAACTTCAAATTTCATCCCAGCACCCGTGTGGGGTTTCAAACAATCAAACGCATATATTATTTGTGCAGTTGGGCGATGTGTAAAATTTATCGACCCAATCAATGTCCTTCAAATAGGTGTACATAAACAAACCGTCTGGTTCGTAAATGAATATTTATTTATTCACATTCACGTTAAAAATTATATTTTTAACGATAAAACATTTTATTTCAACATATGAATTTCTATTCAGTTCATTCTTTAAATAAAATGATATTTTTATTTTTCTAACATATTTTAGAAAATTTCGGCGGCATAACGGCACGATACTAGAAACGGGACAAGGCCTAGCCTTGTCCCCGGTCTAGCGAAGGCCCACGCCATTCACACATCAATCAAATCACTTTCGTTATGCAAACCACAAAATTTGGAGTAAGAGTCTAACCTAGCCTTACTCCTTCGCCTTATAACGGCGCACGTCTAATCCTAACCAATTTATCGATTCGATTTTTCACACCACAAATGACATTCAAACCAATATTGCAATCAATCACCAAACAGCCAAACAAACAAGTCCATGGTCTGTGGACGATTGTGTCGGGTGCTACTAAGCACCGTCTGCATCCTAGTATATATATATATATAACTAGAAAATAAATTGAAGAGTGAGAAGTTCTCACCTATAGCTATCCTAGCTCCACGGCTCCTCACTGATAGAAATCTTCATTGCTATCTCATCTTCGCTATCTTCTTTGCCCGTAGCCACTACATATATAAAAATCACACATTTTTATATTTTGTTGTCTTTGAAATAAAAATCACATTTTTATTTATTCACTTTCCATTTAAAAATCATATTTTTATAATTTCTTCATACTTTTAAAAATCGAATTTTTACTATGCGATTCAATATATAAAAATCTAATTTTTACTATGATGTTCAATATATAAAAATCCTATTTTTCTATCGAAGTTCAATATATAAAAATCCTATTTTTCTATCGAAGTTCAATATATAAAAATCCTATTTTTCTATCGAAGTTCAATATATAAAAATCCTATTTTTCTATCGAAGTTCAATATATAAAAATCCTATTTTTCTATCGAAGTTCAATATATAAAAATCCTATTTTTCTATCGAAGTTCAATATATAAAAATCACGCCTTTTTCAAAATCAAATCTTTTTCTTTATTTTCCTAAAACATTAATTTCAGTTTTAAAATGCAAATAAGTTTTCAGTTTTTAAAAATAAAATAAAATCAGTTTTTAAAAATAAAATGAAATCAGTGTTAAACCCTTTTTTTAAAAATCAGTTTTTATTTCTTTTTAAAATCAGTTTTTCTACTTAATTAAAATTTAGTTTTTATACTTAATTAAAATTTAGTTTTAATACTTAATTAAAATCAGTTTTTATACTTAATTAAAATTAGTTTTAATACCGTTAAAATCAGTTTTAATACTGTTTATATAAAATAAAAATAAAATAAATGAAATAAAATAAAATAAAATAAATAAAAAAAACTTACAGTAAAAGGGAAGAGAGGGGGGGCTATGCGGCTTCGTCGGAGGTCCAGGAGGGGAAAGGGGCCGCGACTGTGGCCGACGGTGGAGTATTGGCCTGGCGACGGGCTTCCAGGAAGTTGGGGTTCATGATGTCTCGAATCGAAAAGGGGAGAGGGCGGAGAAGCGGGGAGCGGTCGGAGGTGAAAGGGAGGGGCTGGCGAGGGTAGCCGCAGGCGGCGACGGGCGCTGGATGGCGGCTAGGGCTCCGCCCGTCTCTTCTTTCTCTTTTTTTTTATTCTGTAAAAGGAAATCGGGGGGGGGGGGGGGGCTGGGTAGTTAAGGGGAAGAGAAAATATTTTTTTTTATTTAATTTAATTATTTAATTACTTTCAAAAAGCATCTTTTATTTTCGACCTCAAAACGAGACCCACCGCCTGTCGTCCATAGCGTTTTACTCCCATTCCGAACACAATGGGATATGTATCGCAAGCTGATTTGACCGTTTGAATCAGTTTCCGTTGAATTTACATTTAAATCGCTATATTGAATTTTAAACGTACATTTCAAATTACCGGGGTCACATACTAACTCTAAAAATTCCCGAAAAATATTTTCTAGCTTCGTATTGACGATACGGTCCTAACAAAACTAGTTTCGTCGAATTCTGAGACCGTTAGAAAAATGGCCAATTTCCAGTCGATTAAAATCAACTGAAATGGTCAAAACACGTTTTCCTTTACCACGCTCACATATTGATTCGAAAAATTATGAAATTTGAAATCTAGCAATAACTTTACACTGCGGATCCAACAAAAGTGGTTTCGTCGAAATCCGAGGTCGTTTGCAAAATGTCCATTTTTAAGGGCCTGAATTCCATAGCGACTATTCAGAATTTTCAACTGGACATATCTTTTGATTCCCGCTATGAAATCTGGATATGTCGGATTCGTTGGAAAGATATTCACTATTAGATCCTAATGTTTTTGGTTTCACTAAAATCCGGATTGTTTTGCACCCGGTACATTCAATTGAAGTTTGAAATCGAATTATCGAACTACCGCGCCATTTTCAATTCTATTTATAATTATATATAAATATTTATATTCTAACGACGACGCGTATAAATATATACGTTCGATTTTATATTCAAAATAAATTTTCTCGATATTATTTAAAATAATCTATTTTAAATATTCAAAATTCGCTAAAATTGCCAAAATAAAAATTTTAAACTGGCCCAGATTTTGCGGGTTATTACATACGTCAACCAGTTCAACCAACTAGCCAGTTCGGGCTAGATTTAGTCAACACCCAGCATAAAAAGGCTCTCTACTTTGTTAAAGGATTGAACGAGCCACTGCACAGCCTAGTCATGACCCATGTACCCATAGGAGCGACTTACGAGAGATTGGTAGATATGGCATTGTTGCACGAGGAAGACAACGGCAAGAAAGAGGCAAAGAAGGAAGAACCACAGAACAAGAAAGCATGGCCCAAAAAAGGAAACACAAAAGAAGGGTGAAAAGTCTGAAGATAAGAAGGAGAAAAAGTGCTTTACTTGTGGAAGCTCGAATCATCTGAACAAGGATTGCAGAAAAAGAAAGGGCACTTGCTTCAACTGTGGTGAGATGGGACACTTCACTAGGGACTATCCGAAGAAACAAGGGCAAGGGCAGAGGGTAGGACCAACTTCTGGAAGGCAGGCGAACACTCTCGAGGCTAGTGGATAGGATAGAAATAGGAAAACTTTCTATTGGAGGTTTAATTTCTTTATCTGATTTTTGTTTGAAACTCTTTACTGATTCTGGCATTTCGACTCTTTAATCGGTACTCTGCACTTGAATACTAGTATTGTTTCTGATTCCGCTATAGACTCAGACCAATAAGGTTTATGACTCATCTAAGCGTGGTAAGTTGGGTATCTGTGTTGAGCGTTAAGTTAACTATGACGCATACATTCTGGGTTTTTATCATGCTTAGTTTCCTAAGAATCATTTAGTAATCTGCTCTTTACTGGTAATCTGTAAATATTTGAATATTTATGATAAGGTTGAGATTTCCAGTTTTTACATTGTCTAAAAAGGGTAATCCTCTGGGCGTTAATCTGATTTCGGTCTCCGGGGTTGATACTTAAGGGAATTTGTCTCTCAACCAAGGTCTAATGGAAACCAAGTTTTTGTTTTATCTATAGTTGCTTCCATCATTCGACTGTATCCTATCGATCAAATCTTCGAACTTTATTGTAACACCCCACACCCGCTATAGTCACTCACTAAGGGAATGCCATAGCATCGGTGGAGTATTTTTAGTGAGTATAGAACAGTAAAATTACAACAAGACAGATATAATGTAATACTTGAAAATTTAAAACATCATCTCATAGCAGCGGAAAGTAAAACATGTTTGGTTACATCATAAAACCATAACAAGAGTCAAGTACAAAATATCCATCCTGAATAAAATAAGTACATAATCCCACTACTCATAACAAATAGCCATAACAGAAAAGATAAGATAAGCTGAGCTCTACATCTACGGTCCGAGCTCCAAGAGATAGATAAAGCAAACTGATCAAAGCCCACTAGCACTAGGCCCAACCTGAGGACCTGAAGGAAAAAGATAAAAACAACGGGGGTCAGACATAAGCCTGAGTGAACCCTATCTCCTTAATAATACAATTATTAAAGTAATTAGGGTATGATATGAACTCGGTATGGTATCTTTGGGGATAATGACTACACTAAGTTGCCCACGAACACAGGACGAACTAAGATAACCGTAAAGACGCATCTACCCACCCAAGGATAATTACTAACTGCACCACACCAGACTTATTCACCAAGGGTAATTCCTACACTGCACCACACCAGACTTATTCACCAAGGGTAATTCCTACACTGCACCACACCAGACTTATTCACCAAGGGTAATTCCTACACTGCACCACACCAGTTTTACCCACCAAGAGTAATTCCTACTTAAAGGTTGATCCCACTAAGTGTACTTAGTAATTTTTACCCGGTAGTTTCCTGTACCCCTACACAGGTGCCGTCTGCCCCTATTTTTACTAGGTGTACCCACTACCCCCAAGCGATCGGCTCCCTACCGTAGATACCCGTGCTGGTCCCACAAAAGGGGGTGTATCATTCCCCAAAGTGGCTACCATATAATATCACTGCGCACGGCTTTATATCTACACGATGCAACAACGACTTACCAACCAGCCCGGGTCCACACACGCATATGAAACCCGTTGATCCCGCGTTGCCACCGCTAACCCGTTTTGGCCTCTTACAGTCAAGCCCAATATGCGTGTCCCGTCACTCGACTAGAGTCGAGCCTACAAAGATACGTTTGGGATATTGGTTGAAATGGGCCCCCACAAGCTACTACTTAAGCTTGGCGTTTAATCTAGTGCATCCCACTTAACCCTTTAACCATGTCCTCTTACATGTTATAAATCTCGGTTAAGTCCTTTAATCATATTTCAATTGCCACTTAGGGCACCCACTAGATTCCCACATGCCACCCATGGCACTTACTTAACCCCTTAATCATGTTTAATTACATGTTCCACCTTGGTTAAGTATTCTAATCGTATTTTTCTATTGCCACCCAAGGCAACCCACTAGTCTCATCATGTCACCCCAAGGCACCCACTTAACCCCTCATGTCCCACTTACATGCTAATATGGTTAAGTGTTTCTTAATTCATTAATTAAGATCATGACCTCATAAAGACCTCCCACATTAGACCGTCTTTTATGACTGCTGGATATGCCGGTTGGTTCCGGGCAGACTTCTGTCATCAAAAGGGCCTAACCTCGTGCCTTTACTTTAATCACGTATTTAATTTGTGCCTAAGACCTCTCACATTAGACTGGCTGTTATGACCGCCTGGTTAAGCCGGTAGGGTCCGGGCAGTCTTACGTCATAACAGAGCCTAACCTCGTGTCTTAGTCGATTAATTACACCTAATTAATCACCCCCATATTAATTATCCCTAATTAATATCAATTTATTCATAACATGGGTAGACCTGACTCAATAGGTAAATTCCCATGGGGTAGACCTAACTCAATAGGTAAATTCCCACTTATGTTAATTAATTTTTTTATGGTATGCTTAATCATACCCATTTCAACATACTTTTAATTAACATATTAATTAACCCCATCGTTCCCCACGTAAATCGTCATTATGACATAACATAATAAAGGGAAGATTTACCACACATAACATGGGTTTAGCATATAACTTTATCATGGGTTAAGAGGATGTCAACTTGCATATATGAGCATGTATTAACCCAACTATATTCAACCCAAACTTGCATATTATCAAACATGTGTCTTACATAACATGTTGCATATGAACTTACATATCATCAAACATGTGATTTGCATAACATGTTGCATATGAACTTACATATCATCATACATGTGATTTGCATATTATGTTAAACTTGCATTTCAACATACACATAACTTGCATAAACATTCACATACTTGCATAGGCTTGCATATTATGTTAAACTTGCATTTCAACATATACATAACTTGCATAAACATTCATATACTTGCATAGCTTGCATATTATGTTAAACTTGCATTTCAACATATACATAACTTGCATAAACATTCACATACTTGCATAGGCTTGCATATTATGTTAAACTTGCATTTCAACATATACATAACTTGCATAAACATTCGTATACTTGCATAAGCTTGCATATTATGTTAAACTTGCATTTCAACATACACATAACTTGCATAAACATTCACATACTTGCATAGGCTTGCATATTATGTTAAACTTGCATTTCAACATATACATAACTTGCATAAACATTCATATACTTGCATAGCTTGCATATTATGTTAAACTTGCATTTCAACATATACATAACTTGCATAAACATTCACATACTTGCATAGGCTTGCATATTATGTTAAACTTGCATTTCAACATATACATAACTTGCATAAACATTCATATACTTGCATAGCTTGCATATTATGTTAAACTTGCATTTCAACATATACATAACTTGCATAAACATTCATATACTTGCATAAGATGTTAATCATGCATATAAGCATATACATGACTTGCATAAGTACTCACATACTTGCATAACATGTTTGCATAATGGATCCTTATTCACTTAGTGTTTTGCATCATAAACATCATGAAACAACTTGCATAAAAATATCATGATTACATATTATGAAACTTGCATGACATAAGACATATAACTTGCAAAACACATAATATTCACTACATCAAGCTTGCATAAATATATGGATCCACAAACATAGCCATACTTTATCACATCTTATCATAATCAATTCAATAATTGATTATTAAGGGGATAGAAGCTCACCAAAACAAGATTAGCAAGTTAAATGAAGCAAATCCCAATGATTAAGTAGAAGAAGATGTAGATTAGCTTGCAAATCCTCTTAGGATTTTTAGTGGAGGCTCTCCAATTTTCTAAGTGGTGGCATAATGGCCTTAGATCTATTTTTGGTAAGGATAAGGGGGGTATTAGGGTGTATATATAGATTAGTTAGATGTTTTAGGACCATAGGATATACCCTAGAACCAATCCTAGCCTTTAAAGCATGTCTTGGGGAAGAAGTCAAGTGTAGGAACCATTTAGGGCCCAAAAAAACAGCCCAAAACTCATCCCGGGCCTCAAAACAAGAGCAGTTTTTGTTTTTGTTTTTTCGTGAAACTTTGACGGGCCATAACTTGGTCATACGGACTCCGATTTACGAAAACTCGGACTCTATTTCGCGTATTTTTCCGTGGCGAACGCAATGGCACAGCCCGTTTCCCTTGATTCAGAATATTAAATTTAATTCTGCTCTGATTTATGTTATAACAAGTTATTTAACATACGGGGTGTTACATTCTCCCCTACTTAAAGGATTTCGTCCCCGAAATCTCTAAGTCAAGAAGAACGTATCCTACCAACCAAACAACCATCTACTCAACCATCAAACACTGGCATCCATTGTCCTTAAAACAATTTCTAATGATGTATGAGCATATGCAAAAAGTGTGTGTATATGTTCCCTATCTAATGTATGAACATATGCAAACCATGATAGTGCCATGCATCCATTATGTATGCGAGGGAACCCTATCGACACATACAATATCTACATGAGTGCACAATCATTCACCAAAATGCATCATCCATATGATAACACAATCATTATACATCCATAAATATAGCTTCCTACACACAATTTTATGCAATATGCAATATGAAGTGATTGAGCCGATCTAGTGCCTAGAGTGTGTGTTTATGCATCCACGAGCAACCACTAGCAAACACTTGCATCCACTTGCATCCATCATACATAACATATCTCAAACACATGTTTCAACCATAGGACTATCCTATCTGAAGGTCAAAGGTACTAACGAGAGGACATACTAAGGATAAGATAAGTACCAATCAAACGATAAAGGAGAAGTTAAAAGACATACTCTCAAAAAGAAATGGATACAAAGAACGCATCTTCGCTTCCGTCTCCCAAGTTGCGTTGCTCTCCTCTTCTCCCCATTGCACTTTGACTAGCCGAACCTCTCGATTCCTCAATTTCCTAGTCTCTGACCCAAGGATGCGAGTAGGAGCTCGCCGAATAGTCGCATCACGCTCTGCTTCCACTTCTCTAAGCAAACTTGGCTCTACCACCTCTGCGGTCTTATGTAGGCACTTCCTCCCATGGAATACATCATGTACACCACTAAGTCTGTCGGGCAATTCCACCAATGGAAGATGCTCCTCCCATGTACCTCCAAAATCCAAGATACATAGCCTCAAAAGGTCTTCTAAAATATGATTCACCCTCTTGGTCTGGTCGTCCGTCTGAGGATGATATGCGGTACTCAAACGCAACTGAGTCCCTACCGCCTTTTGCAAACTCTTCCAAAACTCTCTAGTGAAGATAGGATCTCGATCACTCACTATACTGGAGGGTACCCGATGCAATCGAACTATCTCTCGAAGATATACAAAAGCTAGCCATGGAGCAGTCCACTTACTCTTCACAGGTATGAAATGGGTGTTCTTAGTAAGTCTGTCTACCACCACCCAAATTCCTGTATTACTCTTTCTCGATCTAGGTAACCTGTCAATAAAATCCAACGAGACGCTGTCCCACTTTCATTGCGGAACCTCCAATGGGTGAAGCAACCCACCTGGTTTCTTTCGCTCCGTCTTCACTCGTTGGCACACCAAGCATCGAGCGACATGCTCGGCCACATCTTTCTTCATACCGGCCCAGAAGAAAGCCCTCTTCATGTCTTGGTACATCTTGTCCCCACCGGAATGAATGGTCATCCTAGAACGGTGTGCATCATCAAGAATAACCTTCCTCAAACCCTCGTCTTGCGGTACACAAAGTCTACCATCTCTACGCAAGCACCCCCTATCGCCTAGGGTGTACCTACTCAAATGGCTGGACGACTCTCCCCTTATGAGCTTCTCTACCAACTCAACCAACTGTGGGTCGTCCCTCTGTGCTTCTCCAATCCGCCCCAAAAGAGTAGGTCTAACTTCCAAGGAAGCTAGCAAACCGGGTACATAATCAACGGAAGGTCTGAAATCAAATATCGAGATAAATTCCAAGCTTCGTTGTTCCACGGACAACAGACTCAAGGACAACCTCTTTCTGTTCAAGGCGTCCGCCACCACGTTACCCTTGCCAGGTGTATACGCTATCTCAACCTCATAGGATGGTAAGAATCCCATCCACTTTTACTGTCCTAAGATTATGAAGAGTCTCCAACACTTCCCTAAGATGTAGGGCATGCTCTTCTCCACCAGGATATCATCCAAAATCATCACAACTGTCTCTCACGCAGACCACCCTAGTTGAACTCGGCATCCCCCAAATGCAAGCCCCAAAGGCCTAAACCAATATCAGACAAACACCCAAGGGATACCTCCTTCGAATTCAGACGACCTACGTGAGACGATACTAGTAAAAATGGCTAAATAATTAAGCCCTTGACCAATTCTGGATGTTCTCGCCAGTCTCGCTCCAAAACCGTCGTTTATCCTATACTGGCCCTGCTCAGCCTATTGAGCACATACGAAAACTTATTTCGCTCCTAGAAAAGACCCAGATGTCATCTACAAAGACCATCACGAACTTATTTAGGTACTCCCTGAACACCCTTCTCAACAAAGTATGCGGGGGCGTTCGTCAAACACAATGGCATCACCAGCCACTCATAAAAGAAATCATCCGGAGTCCCAAAGGCAGTCTCCTCTATACTATTCTCAGCCACTCTCAACTGCTGAAATCCCGTGGCTAAGTCCTACTACAAAAATACTGAGGCGCCAGCCAACTGATCAAGGAGATCATTAATCCTCGGCAATGGGTATCTATTCTTCTTTGTGAGTTTCTTTAGTTCCCTTTAGCCTACACAAAGTCTGAGGGACCCATCCGCCTTCATAACAAAAACTACTGGAGCGCCCCACTCCGATATACTTCGTCTTATGAACCCCTTCTCAAGCAAATCGCCTACTTACTTATGGAGTTCCCTCCTCTCACTAGGAGCCATGTGGCACACTGGCCAAGATACTGGTTTGGCATTATCCACCAGATATATTCGGAAGTCAATCTCCCGCTTCGGAGGTAAGCCCTTCACCTCTTCACACACATCCGGGTATTCCCAGACCGCTCTATCAGATCGCAAACTCTAGACCGACGTGTCAAGCGATTCTAGATAACTTAGCATAACAGATTCTATGGGATTACAAGAGATCTCGAGAGTGTTACCCAGGTGGCCCATAAGCCTAACAACTCTCCCTTCAAAATCAAGAACGGCACCCCTACTGGATAACCAGTCCATGCCCAAAACTAACCCATAGCCCGTGAAGCCCAAAAAGCATCACATCTAAACTCAACGCTAAGTATAGAAACTTTCAAACCCAAACACATCATGGAGCCCCAATTGGGTTTGAAACAACTAAGGGATCATCTACCAAACCGGTGTCTAAGTGCAGTGACTCAACTAACAATGGTGAGATAAACGAACTCGATATATCAGAATCAAATAAAGTTTGAATCGGATAATAAAGAAATCCAAATTCCAACCTAGACGGTCTTATCCCCATCTGGTACCCTAGTCGTGAGGGAATACAACTACCCACCAGAAGATTCCATACCTTTCCCTTGCTTCTTTGGACAATCCTAATAACGTGTCCTATTCCTCCCAAAAGGATAACTACTAGCCTTCTTCTTCCCTATTCTCCACTCATAACCTCCCACCAATGAGGTTTCATCCTTCATTAACTAAACAACTATTTGAGCCTTCCTCTCATCGTCTATCCTATAGGTACCTACCAGTCCTCCTCCTTCTTGAACCAACTTCTAATCTGATTAACGTCTAAGTCCCTTGAAGTGGTTTTCCATCCTTATCTATCTTAGAAAGATCATCTATATGCGGAGGGGAAACTCAAAATGAGAGAAAGGAAGAGATTCAAAATGGAGAATTCAAAAGATATAGATATGGCTATTGGGGATTATGCTTTTCTTTCAAAAACTTTTCTCTTAAAAGACATGTTTTTGAAAATACTTTCTTCTAAAATATTCTTAGAAAATAGTTTTTCTTAAAAAATTTATCTGTTCTGGTAACCTTAAGCTCTGATACCACGTGTAACACCCCACACCCGCTATAGTCACTCACTAAGGGAATGCCATAGCATCGGTGGAGTATTTTTAGTGAGTATAGAACAGTAAAATTACAACAAGACAAATATAATGTAATACTTGAAAATTTAAAACATCATCTCATAGCAGCGGAAAGTAAAACATGTTTGGTTACATCATAAAACCATAACAAGAGTCAAGTACAAAATATCCATCCTGAATAAAATAAGTACATAATCCCACTACTCATAACAAATAGCCATAACAGAAAAGATAAGATAAGCTGAGCTCTACATCTACGGTCCGAGCTCCAAGAGATAGATAAAGCAAACTGATCAAAGCCCACTAGCACTAGGCCCAACCTGAGGACCTGAAGGAAAAAGATAAAAACAACGGGGGTCAGACATAAGCCTGAGTGAACCCTATCTCCTTAATAATACAATTATTAAAGTAATTAGGGTATGATATGAACTCGGTATGGTATCTTTGGGGATAATGACTACACTAAGTTGCCCACGAACACAGGACGAACGAAGATAACCGTAAAGACGCATCTACCCACCCAAGGATAATTACTAACTGCACCACACCAGACTTATTCACCAAGGGTAATTCCTACACTGCACCACACCAGACTTATTCACCAAGGGTAATTCCTACACTGCACCACACCAGACTTATTCACCAAGGGTAATTCCTACACTGCACCACACCAGTTTTACCCACCAAGAGTAATTCCTACTTAAAGGTTGATCCCACTAAGTGTACTTAGTAATTTTTACCCGGTAGTTTCCTGTACCCCTACACAGGTGCCGTCTGCCCCTATTTTTACTAGGTGTACCCACTACCCCCAAGCGATCGGCTCCCTACCGTAGATACCCGTGCTGGTCCCACAAAAGGGGGTGTATCATTCCCCAAAGTGGCTACCATATAATATCACTGCGCACGGCTTTATATCTACACGATGCAACAACGACTTACCAACCAGCCCGGGTCCACACACGCATATGAAACCCGTTGATCCCGCGTTGCCACCGCTAACCCGTTTTGGCCTCTTACAGTCAAGCCCAATATGCGTGTCCCGTCACTCGACTAGAGTCGAGCCTACAAAGATACGTTTGGGATATTGGTTGAAATGGGCCCCCACAAGCTACTACTTAAGCTTGTCGTTTAATCTAGTGCATCCCACTTAACCCTTTAACCATGTCCTCTTACATGTTATAAATCTCGGTTAAGTCCTTTAATCATATTTCAATTGCCACTTAGGGCACCCACTAGATTCCCACATGCCACCCATGGCACTTACTTAACCCCTTAATCATGTTTAATTACATGTTCCACCTTGGTTAAGTATTCTAATCGTATTTTTCTATTGCCACCCAAGGCAACCCACTAGTCTCATCATGCCACCCCAAGGCACCCACTTAACCCCTCATGTCCCACTTACATGCTAATATGGTTAAGTGTTTCTTAATTCATTAATTAAGATCATGACCTCATAAAGACCTCCCACATTAGACCGTCTTTTATGACTGCTGGATATGCCGGTTGGTTCCGGGCAGACTTCTGTCATCAAAAGGGCCTAACCTCATGTCTTTACTTTAATCACGTATTTAATTTGTGCCTAAGACCTCTCACATTAGACTGGCTGTTATGACCGCCTGGTTAAGCCGGTAGGGTCCGGGCAGTCTTACGTCATAACAGAGCCTAACCTCGTGTCTTAGTCGATTAATTACACCTAATTAATCACCCCCATATTAATTATCCCTAATTAATATCAATTTATTCATAACATGGGTAGACCTAACTCAATAGGTAAATTCCCATGTGGTAGACCTAACTCAATAGGTAAATTCCCACTTATGTTAATTAATTTTTTTATGGTATGCTTAATCATACCCATTTCAACATACTTTTAATTAACATATTAATTAACCCCATCGTTCCCCACGTAAATCGTCATTATGACATAACATAATAAAGGGAAGATTTACCACACATAACATGGGTTTAGCATATAACTTTATCATGGGTTAAGAGGATGTCAACTTGCATATATGAGCATGTATTAACCCAACTATATTCAACCCAAACTTGCATATTATCAAACATGTGTCTTACATAACATGTTGCATATGAACTTACATATCATCAAACATGTGATTTGCATAACATGTTGCATATGAACTTACATATCATCATACATGTGATTTGCATATTATGTTAAACTTGCATTTCAACATACACATAACTTGCATAAACATTCACATACTTGCATAGGCTTGCATATTATGTTAAACTTGCATTTCAACATATACATAACTTGCATAAACATTCATATACTTGCATAGCTTGCATATTATGTTAAACTTGCATTTCAACATATACATAACTTGCATAAACATTCACATACTTGCATAGGCTTGCATATTATGTTAAACTTGCATTTCAACATATACATAACTTGCATAAACATTCATATACTTGCATAAGCTTGCATATTATGTTAAACTTGCATTTCAACATACACATAACTTGCATAAACATTCACATACTTGCATAGGCTTGCATATTATGTTAAACTTGCATTTCAACATATACATAACTTGCATAAACATTCATATACTTGCATAGCTTGCATATTATGTTAAACTTGCATTTCAACATATACATAACTTGCATAAACATTCACATACTTGCATAGACTTGCATATTATGTTAAACTTGCATTTCAACATATACATAACTTGCATAAACATTCATATACTTGCATAGCTTGCATATTATGTTAAACTTGCATTTCAACATATACATAACTTGCATAAACATTCATATACTTGCATAAGATGTTAATCATGCATATAAGCATATACATGACTTGCATAAGTACTCACATACTTGCATAACATGTTTGCATAATGGATCCTTATTCACTTAGTGTTTTGCATCATAAACATCATGAAACAACTTGCATAAAAATATCATGATTACATATTATGAAACTTGCATGACATAAGACATATAACTTGCAAAACACATAATATTCACTACATCAAGCTTGCATAAATATATGGATCCACAAACATAGCCATACTTTATCACATCTTATCATAATCAATTCAATAATTGATTATTAAGGGGATAGAAGCTCACCAAAACAATATTAGCAAGTTAAATGAAGCAAATCCCAATGATTAAGTAGAAGAAGATGTAGATTAGCTTGCAAATCCTCTTAGGATTTTTAGTGGAGGCTCTCCAATTTTCTAAGTGGTGGCATAATGGCCTTAGATCTATTTTTGGTAAGGATAAGGGGGGTATTAGGGTGTATATATAGATTAGTTAGATGTTTTAGGACCATAGGATATACCCTAGAACCAATCCTAGCCTTTAAAGCATGTCTTGGGGAAGAAGTCAAGTGTAGGAACCATTTAGGGCCCAAAAAAACAGCCCAAAACTCATCCCGGGCCTCAAAACATGAGCAGTTTTTGTTTTTGATTTTTCTTGAAACTTTGACGGGCCATAACTTGGTCATACGGACTCCGATTTACGAAAACTCGGACTCTATTTCGCGTATTTTTCCGAGGCGAACGCAATGGCACCGCCCGTTTCCCCTGATTCAGAATATTAAATTTAATTCTGCTCTGATTTATGTTATAACAAGTTATTTAACATACGGGGTGTTACATTTATATAGGAATCCCATGGATGTAAACATGTGTTTGAGACATGTTATGTTTGATGGTTGCAAGTGGATGCAAGTGGTTGCTAGTGGTTGCTCGTGGATGCATATAAACACACTAGGCACTAGATCGGCTCGAATACACTCTCATACTGCATATGGATGTGTGAGCATTTTCAATTTCTATGGATGAAAAATGATTGACTCATCACATGGATGTTGCATATGAATGAATGGTTGTCACTCATATAAGAATAATATCTATCAAATATGAAAATTGCATACATGTGGGACTCATGACACTAACACAGTTCGCATTAAGGAGGTCAACTGAATCAGTGGACCGCTTGATCTTTGCATTAGATAAGGAACATATACACACACTTTTGCATATGTTCATACAACATTGGAAGTTTTCTAAGGACAATAGATGCTTGTGGATGATGGTTGAGTAGATGGATGACTGGGTGGTAGGACACATTCTTCTTAACTTGAAGATTTCGGGGACGAAATCCTTTAAGGAGGGGAGAATGTAACACCCCGTATTTTATATGAATGTATAAGTAACAAATCAGAGAATAATTAAATTATAAAATAAGAATCAAGGGAAACTGGTTGCTCCATTGCGTTCGTATCGAAATTCTGCTTGGAAACGAGTCCGAGTTTTCGAGAAATGGAGTCCGTATGAGGGAGATATGGCCCTCCGAAGTTTCAGAGAATTTCAGAATCGAAAACAGCTCGAAAATTTGAATTCAAATTCGAATTCAAAATCCCAGAACAGGCTGGGTGGGAAAATTTCTTCCCATCGACCAGGTCGACTTGGGGGTCGACCATAGTGTCGACCTCCCAGTGGTCAGGTCGACCATAGTGCCGACCTGAGGGGGACCAGGTCGACCATAATGTCGACCTGGGGGTCGACCTGCTCCCAAAACCCAGTTTTTTTAACCTGGTTCATTCTGGTGTATCCAGTCTCGTTTCTGTCTAGATTCGTCCGCCTAATCCTATATAAACAGCCCCTAGCCTCATTCTCTCCACACCATTTCATTCTGTCTATATTTTTCCTCTGTTCTAATCAAAAATAAAAATGGCGTCGCTACCCTGCCGGAATCAAAACTTGGACTGATGCATCTTCTTCCAACCTGAATAGAATTAAAAGCTAATTCAAATCTCAAATCCAAGTTTAGAGCAACGACAACAATTAAAGAGGAATAATTCAGCATTTCTGCATCAACAACAGTTTATTATCATTTCTTAAAACCACGAAAGGCAAGTACAGTTATTTTCCGCTATAAACTGTAATTATAATTGTGACATGATTATAAATCTGAACCCTGAGGTTATGTATATTCTTATCTTTCAGATCTGTTTTTCTGTGACTATTCTGTACCTCTTTCTTCTTTCTGTTCTATAGCCAGGCTACTACGAGCCTGCGCCTCATCTCATAAGAGATTAACGCACGAACGCTAAATTTTGGGACAAATAATAATGCATAATTGGACATGAAACCGTTGCCTATGAGACTATTGCCTATGACTATGATTCATGCCTAAAAGACTATTGCCTATGACTATGATTCATGTCTATGAGAATATTGCCAATGACTATGATTCATGTAACGACCTGGCATTTTTGCCCGGTTTTCGCCGGTAATTAAACCGACTCGAACCGTTCAAAAACGACAGATTGTTATTGGCTTATACAGTTTAAAACAGAACAGACACAGAATAACAGAGTACAATAAATTGCAGCGGAATAAAATTTCATATAATATCAGAGTTTTGCAAAAACTTTGCAGCGGAAGGTAATATAAATTTTTACATAAAGTTTTTGACATATAAACTTTACACTTTATTTTTCCGTAGCGCGCGCATGCGTGTCTTCTTCACGTGCCTCTCCACTTCGTTGCTAGCTGAACTCTAATGCCTGGAACACTTAGGATCTGACCCGAGTGCCCCATGCAAAATACACAAAACACCCGAGTCAGGATTAAACTTATTTCAAGTTAGCACACTTCGGTAAACACACGAATATAATTAGTTTAATCCTAACCAATTCATTTAAATAATTCGAGTATACCAGCGGTGGACTGCAGAAATATCATGGAATACAACAAAAAAATGTACACAATTTGGAGCAACTACATGGATCCCCGAAGGGGGCTAATGCCTGTGGCAAGGACATACTGACAATACAAAATGCGTGTAACAAGGACAGTACTAAAAGGCATGCAACATGGTCATATTAGCAAATTTAAGATGCATGCAGCAAGGAAATAATTAGCAATACTAAAATGTATGCAGCAAGGACAAACTGGCAACGAAATTTTACCCTCTTTTTGTTTTATTTTCTCAACAAGGAAACATGAATGAAAATAGAAGAGTCAAATACTCAGTTTCAAAATATAAAAGCATACGCATTTATAACAGTGAGCACGCATGTATAATTTATTTTGTCCTGGTGCCAGGAAAAGGCCAGTAAACTTTCAGGTCAGTTAACCACCCTTTATCCAAATGGAATTTAAAGCCAATTTCATTGATAGTTTTTTTTTTTAAGAAAATTATATTCTATGTTACCTTTAGTTGAGCCATGCAATTTCAGTCTACCATTTGATTTTCCCCACCACATTTAAGTGGACTGCAAATAAAAGGAATCTAGAATAGAGAAAGAAAAAAAATCGAAGTCCCCTTATCCCATTTTGACAGACAAGAAAAGAACTCTTACTTAATACGACCATCTACCCAAATCAAGTGAAAAAAAAGGCATTTCCAGTTTGACAAAATGAACCTGAAGTACATGCGGCATATCTACATGCGTCCCCAGTATAGATGTAAACATGCAACAAATTTCTAACTAGATAAGAGTAAGCCGTCTATAACTATCGTGGAGGCAAAGTGGACACTGTACAACCATTGGAGGACACTCCGTAATATGTATACCTCAAAGGCCGAGTGCATGTGCTATATGCAACAATGGTGATGCTAAATATGCAGACACAGTAGACTACAGATGACCCAAAATAACATCCAAGCAATGGGCAAAGACACCGATATGCAACGGTAGTGGTCACACAAATTTTATTTAAGTGTAGAAGTCGACTTGAAATCTGTTTAATCGTAAGTAAAACTTACATTCGGTCGGCGAAGCGAGATTCGAAGTCAGCGAACAGTGGTGGACTGCTCAGGCTTCGAGTGGCGCAGAGCAAGGAACAGTTCGGCGGTGACGAAATGCTGCAGTTGCAACCAAGGCTAGTCCACGGGCTCGGAAACACCAGTAGCAAAGGGCTCCTAGAGCTTGGAAGGTGAACACGGCTTAGATTAGGGTGCTGACATCAGAAAGGTGGAAGGTGGCGACTTGCGAGTTGAAGGCGGATGGACTATAGCGATAGCCGAAGACGATGGTGGCAGTCTTGGATTTTTGAAGAAGGTTAATTTAGGAGCGCGGCCATTAACAAGGATTTGGGGATCTCTAAGATTTGGGAATGGAATAAAGTGAACAGTGGAGAAGTGGATTTGGGGATAAAACCATTGGCTGCTACTAAAGGGGACGGGAAGAACTAAAAAGGGAACGGTCAAATGAACGGGGACACGCGTTGTACCATTTCAGAACAAAGCAGACAGATGGCAAACCATTTAGCAAAGCAAAAGACAAGTGGCCATAATTATTTATTTTTATTTTTGGTATAGTTTGAAGAAGGATGAACACGGTAGGAGATTTGAACGGATGTAAAAGATTCGAACGAAGGAACATGGTAGAACGAATGTTACAAATGACCGTACCACATTGTTTTATGCAATCAACCCGCTATAAATTCAACCGCTATTAATGATAAATTAAATTGCAAATTTCCATTTCCACATTTTAAATAAATTAAATTTCTTCTTAAATTAAAAAGATTTTCCTATTTCGAATATTCAAATAACCGGAAATGTTAATAACGTTCGTTTTTTAACAAACATTCATATTGAAATTTGAATTTACAAAAAGAATTTATTTTAAAAGCAAAACTATGCTCTAAAATGGTTACAAGTACAAATATTATGTCGAAATCTTAACACAACTGTTTATTTTAATGGTAAAACTTAATTTAAATTATGTTTTAAATATTGAAATTTTCTGGGCTGTTACAATCTCCCCCACTTAAAAGCTTTTCGTCCTCGAAAAGGGGAGTTGTAAAATTAATACATAAACAAAATTGAATTTGTAAACTTTTATATCAACACTTAAATTTAAATTTAAATCATTATATTGAAACTGGATAAAGGAAATTTGTACTATATTTCGAAATCATAATTTGCAAAACCATTTGAAAACCCCAAATGATCTCTTCAAACTTAGAATCCCATTTTCATTTTAAATCGTTGAAGTACTATACATTTCTTTCATATACAATCATACTTCACCTCGGGATTTCAAAACCAAATCACTTTCAAAAACTTCAAACATATTATGATAAAATCAATATCAATCTATATGTTCCATTTCCTCGAGAAGTTTCTCCCCATGACAAGGTTACTCGGGAACGACCTATCGCACGAAATAGTATATATATATGACGTCTCTCCTTTCCCCGGAGCCGACCATCATAAGGACTCAAAAATCCAAAATCACACACACCCTTTCTTTAGTCATGGGTTACCCAATTCCATGGTTCATATCAAATCATTTCATATCCCGAAGATATAAATCATTTCGCAAGAATAATTCGCAAATACTTCAATCATAATATTGTTGTTTTTTAAAACATTTCAAATATCGGGATTCAAGTCGTCAAAATTTCCTTTTGTTTATAAACCACTTTTATAAACTATATCATATCCAAGTATTTGGAAACGAGTTCAATCAATACGATTTCTTAATATCTTCTCAAATCAAGTAAGCTTTTCAAATTTCCAAACTAAAAACTTCACAAATCATTCATAGAAATCGTATCAAATTTCATATAATCGAATTATTTCCCTTTCAAAACATTAGTTCCAAAATAATTCAAGACATATTTGGAATTCCTTTACACAAAAATATAGGACCGAATAATCATTCTCATTTCAAATATCATATCACATTGTTCAACTAGTCGGAAAAAAATCTCTCGAAACATTTCTATTTAAAATACCATCACGCTTCCGCTACGCACTCTGATTAAGCATGTTCCACTAGTATTGTTCTACAAACCAATCCCAAAACATTGATTTTGAAACAAAAACCCTAAAAATTTGAGTTTCCAAGTCCACTTTCTATGGATTTACCGATGCCAGACAAAAGGAAGGGTTTAAGAACAAGATTGGACAAATTCAAGCTCGAATAGATCGAAGAGATGATAAGCGACAGATGACGTCAGGTCAAGGCAAACAAACACAACAACGACGACGAAGATGAATTTATTTAAATTCCACTTATCTCTTCGTATTAATTTATCACAACGTTTTATTAAAATTTATCCAAACATTTCAATAATTATCTACACGGTTTCAAGTATTTCTCGACATTTAGATCGGAAACATAAAGTCATCCCACTTTCGAAACTCGAAAATAAATGTTTGATGATGTGGCCATCATCATCAGAATTATCCTCCAGCGACTAGAATGGAATTCCATATCTATCTAGTACATCTTCGATTTCATATATACGTTAGCTAGGCGTATATACAAAATCCGTACATACTTGACAGTCCAATCTCGACGTCAAAAAAATTCTCGCCACCATTTCCATTACACTTTAAATTCCTTCCAAATCAAAAATTTCTGAACTAACTACATCCTTATATGTATCTTTCATAAAGTTTGGAAACTTTTATTTCAATTATCTTGAAATTTCAATTTTTCTTTCATTTCCCTTATAATTTCCGGACACTCAGCGAACGACTTCGAGAACACTCATCGTAAGGAGCCTAAAGAAGTTTTATTTTTGAAAATATTTCTTTAAATTACTCCATTTCCAAATCTTCTTTTAAAAATACTTTATTTTCGAAAATCCTCTCAAAATCTATTTATTCTTCGAAATCCGCTGATTCTAGTGTCAATTCCATTTTAACCAGATAAGCCAAGCTTTGTATGAACCAAAGCTCTGATACCAACTGTAACGACCTGGCATTTTTGCCCGGTTTTCGCCGGTAATTAAACCGACTCGAACCGTTCAAAAACGACAGATTGTTATTGCCTTATACAGTTTAAAACAGAACAGACACAGAATAACAGAGTACAATAAATTGCAGCGGAATAAAATTTCATATAATATCAGAGTTTTGCAAAAACTTTGCAGCGGAAGGTAATATAAATTTTTACATAAAGTTTTTGACATATAAACTTTACACTTTATTTTTCCGTAGCGCGCGCATGCGTGTCTTCTTCACGTGCCTCTCCACTTCGTTGCTAGCTGAACTCTAATGCCTGGAACACTTAGGATCTGACCCGAGTGCCCCATGCAAAATACACAAAACACCCGAGTCAGGATTAAACTTATTTCAAGTTAGCACACTTCGGTAAACACACGAATATAATTAGTTTAATCCTAACCAATTCATTTAAATAATTCGAGTATACCAGCGGTGGACTGCAGAAATATCATGGAATACAACAAAAAAATGTACACAATTTGGAGCAACTACATGGATCCCCGAAGGGGGCTAATGCCTGTGGCAAGGACATACTGACAATACAAAATGCGTGTAACAAGGACAGTACTAAAAGGCATGCAACATGGTCATATTAGCAAATTTAAGATGCATGCAGCAAGGAAATAATTAGCAATACTAAAATGTATGCAGCAAGGACAAACTGGCAACGAAATTTTACCCTCTTTTTGTTTTATTTTCTCAACAAGGAAACATGAATGAAAATAGAAGAGTCAAATACTCAGTTTCAAAATATAAAAGCATACGCATTTATAACAGTGAGCACGCATGTATAATTTATTTTGTCCTGGTGCCAGGAAAAGGCCAGTAAACTTTCAGGTCAGTTAACCACCCTTTATCCAAATGGAATTTAAAGCCAATTTCATTGATAGTTTTTTTTTTTTAAGAAAATTATATTCTATGTTACCTTTAGTTGAGCCATGCAATTTCAGTCTACCATTTGATTTTCCCCACCACATTTAAGTGGACTGCAAATAAAAGGAATCTAGAATAGAGAAAGAAAAAAAATCGAAGTCCCCTTATCCCATTTTGACAGACAAGAAAAGAACTCTTACTTAATACGACCATCTACCCAAATCAAGTGAAAAAAAAGGCATTTCCAGTTTGACAAAATGAACCTGAAGTACATGCGGCATATCTACATGCGTCCCCAGTATAGATGTAAACATGCAACAAATTTCTAACTAGATAAGAGTAAGCCGTCTATAACTATCGTGGAGGCAAAGTGGACACTGTACAACCACTGGAGGACACTCCGTAATATGTATACCTCAAAGGCCGAGTGCATGTGCTATATGCAACAATGGTGATGCTAAATATGCAGACACAGTAGACTACAGATGACCCAAAATAACATCCAAGCAATGGGCAAAGACACCGATATGCAACGGTAGTGGTCACACAAATTTTATTTAAGTGTAGAAGTCGACTTGAAATCTGTTTAATCGTAAGTAAAACTTACATTCGGTCGGCGAAGCGAGATTCGAAGTCAGCGAACAGTGGTGGACTGCTCAGGCTTCGAGTGGCGCAGAGCAAGGAACAGTTCGGCGGTGACGAAATGCTGCAGTTGCAACCAAGGCTAGTCCACGGGCTCGGAAACACCAGTAGCAAAGGGCTCCTAGAGCTTGGAAGGTGAACACGGCTTAGATTAGGGTGCTGACATCAGAAAGGTGGAAGGTGGCGACTTGCGAGTTGAAGGCGGATGGACTATAGCGATAGCCGAAGACGATGGTGGCAGTCTTGGATTTTTGAAGAAGGTTAATTTAGGAGCGCGGCCATTAACAAGGATTTGGGGATCTCTAAGATTTGGGAATGGAATAAAGTGAACGGTGGAGAAGTGGATTTGGGGATAAAACCATCGGCTGCTACTAAAGGGGACGGGAAGAACTAAAAAGGGAACGGTCAAATGAACGGGGACACGCGTTGTACCATTTCAGAACAAAGCATACAGATGGCAAACCATTTAGCAAAGCAAAAGACAAGTGGCCGTAATTATTTATTTTTATTTTTGGTATAGTTTGAAGAAGGATGAACACGGTAGGAGATTTGAACGGATGTAAAAGATTCGAACGAAGGAACATGGTAGAACGAATGTTACAAATGACCGTACCACATTGTTTTATGCAATCAACCCGCTATAAATTCAACCGCTATTAATGATAAATTAAATTGCAAATTTCCATTTCCACATTTTAAATAAATTAAATTTCTTCTTAAATTAAAAAGATTTTCCTATTTCGAATATTCAAATAACCGGAAATGTTAATAACGTTCGTTTTTTAACAAACATTCATATTGAAATTTGAATTTACAAAAAGAATTTATTTTAAAAGCAAAACTATGCTCTAAAATGGTTACAAGTACAAATATTATGTCGAAATCTTAACACAACTATTTATTTTAATGGTAAAACTTAATTTAAATTATGTTTTAAATATTGAAATTTTCTGGGCTGTTACAATTCATGCCTATGAGACTATTGCCTATGACATTGAATAGGAAACTATTGTGATTAGTCTCCCATGACTATTGTGGTTAGTTGCCTATAGCTACTGTGGTTAGTTTCTTATGCCTATTCCCTTAACGACGTTGGATCTCATATTTAGTATGTAACTTTGCTAGTTTATTTCCGTTCACTGTTATGTACATCGAGCCTATAGGGCCATTTCACGAGTATTTAGAGAACTTATGGAAACATGTTATATGGGGATTGGGCGTAGCTTAATTAAGTAAATCTGGCATAGCAAATCTGTTGGCATAATCTGCATTGGCTATAATAGAGAGTGATTTATATGGACATAGTGGTAAACTAGAATATTAGATATAGTTTTGACTTGAACTATAAATGGGAATATTAAGATTAAAATTTGGGGCGTATATTACATTATAAATTATGACCTTGATTTAGGATTAGGCAAGATATGTAAATAGTATTTTAGATATATAATCTGCTAAATCTGTTATATTGCCTAATCCGTTTTCTGCAAAAACTGCTGAATTGCCTAAACTGCTAAATCTGTTCTCTACTAAATCTGTTGAATCGCTTAAACTCCTAGATCTGCTGCATGTTGAATTGTCTGATCTGTTGAAACTAGATAATGGTAATCTGGGTATGGAAATCTGTAGGCTCGACCTAAGATTTAGTAGAACATGGAAATTTGATTAATCTTTTATATTCTATGAAGAAGTTTAATCTGTTAAATAAACAGAATTAGTCTGATATCTGAAAAATCTGTATTGGAATGAATTGGCTTTGACACGAGGTTAGACTCTGTTTACGGTAGAAGCCTTCCCGGAACCAACCGGCTTAACCAGCGACCGCAAACTGTCAATCTAATGTGAGAGGTCGTAGGCATAACTAAAATATGCTTAGACACAAGGTTAGGTCTGGGTTGTGGCAGAAGTCTGCCTGGAACCGCCCGGCATATCCAGTGGCCGTAAGCTACCGACCTAATGTGAGAGGTCTGTGCATTAATATTTAATTAATGCAAATCTGGGATAAATATGATGTCTAAAACGTGTTGGGTGGATAGGGTTAAACCAATTGGACTAATGAATTTAACAAACCCGTTTAATGAATCTGTAGGCACAATTACAAAGTTAGACAAATCTGTAAATCTGTAAAATCCGTATATGTGATCCGTTAGTCTGAAAACTTGTCTGATCTGTGAACTAGTTGATCTGAACTCTGTATGTCTGAACTTGTAAACAAGTTAATCTGAAATCTGTTAGTCTAGGGAAACAAGGTTAGGAGGGAAATTATTTGTGTCATATGTTGTTTGGGACCCATATGAGTCAGTAACCCTTTCTGGTATCAAAACTTTGACCCAACAGTAGGTAGGGTCCGGGCACGCTTACTGAACTAATAATAAGTAGTTCATTATGATAATGGCGAGGGGTGTTGATGGTGCGTTCCAACCGGGTCATGTGCGTGCATGGATCTCGTTCTGCCTCTGAGGATGTAAGACGCCGTGACATCTGTAAATAGGTCTGTGCCAATTGGTTGTCACTTTAGGGAGTGTTGCACCCTATTGTGGAGCCGACACAGGGTATTTATATATTAGGGAGCCGATCGCTTGGGGTAGGGTTTAAGGGTACACTTAGTTCTATCTGTTTTTGTTGGTACCGTCTGTTTCTGTTGGGTGGCAACACCTGTCTGTTTCTGCGTGGTACCGTCTGTTCGGGTGATAAAGGCCCATTTACTAGTGTACACCTAATTCTACATTTTGTTTCCATAGGGATTAATCTGTTTCTATTTCTGTACCTTCTGTTCGAGTGGTAAAAGCCCATTATTAGCATTATGTTTCTGTCTGTTTCTGTTCGGGTGGTAAAGGCCCATTATTAGCATTCTGTTTCTGTCCGTTTCTGTTGGGGTGGTAAAGGCCCATTACTAGCATTTTCTTCTGTGGAAATTATTCTGTTCCCGTTTCTGTTTCAGTAGACATTAGGGTGACACCTAATCCTGTTATATTAGTATTAGTGCAGAGAAATGAAAAGTAATATTATTATGTTTCTTCTGTTTAACCTAAGTACATCTGCTGCTCCTGTTACTGTTATCTCTCATCCAGTTTTATTTGCAAGCCATGATTATTATTATCTGTTCATATGCTGAAAGTCATTGGACTTGCCAGACTTTATGTCTGACCTTGCTTGTTTTCGTCCCTTTTTCTTCCGTCCCCCCCCCAGGTTTTCCAAGGAGGGAATACTTTAGCTTGATATGGATTTCTTTTACTTGAAGTACTTAGAGTTCTTAAAGTATGGCATGACTCCTTATAGCAGCTTCTGTGGGGATTATGATTTTAAAGTTTTGTACTCTGATGATTTTCTTAACCAGACTGATATTTATGTACCTGAGTTTTTGGTAAAGATGTAACCAAACTAATTTCTGTTTTTCGCTGTAATAAAGTTATAATTTCTCAAGTATTGTTTATCTGTCTTGCATATTTCTATTCTGTCTACTAAAATGCTCCACCAAAGTTAAGGCATTCCCTTTGTGAGTGTCCTTAACGGAGGTGGGGTGTTACAGAACATTAATATCAAAGTTGACTCAAACATTATTAGATTGGTAATATTACGTTAATTCCTTACTCACTCATTTCTATTTTATATTTCTTCTCATATAAACATATGTTTCTCCTTCTAAAATCCTTTTATTACATTTTTATTTATTTATTTGGTTATATATTTTACTTTATTCCATACTTGAGTCTCTACATATGTAGTAGGTTACAAATGAAATAAATTCATTGACATGACATGCCAATCTAATCAGCATTTATGTTGTGATGACCACAAACTTCCACGGAATGAAAGTAAGGGATCATCATTTGGAATACAACATAAATATAATAATACAGATCACAGATACAACATAGCATAGGAAAACTATAGAATAACAACATCATAGCAGCGGAATATGAATGTTATCAAACACAGAATCCCACAGTCATAGAGTACTAACTTATTACATCAAGTTTCCAGCAAAAAGGAAATAAGTTTCAACTTCCAAATTAGAACAACTGGAAATAAAATAAGTCTGGATGTCTCAGAGTCTATAGATATAATGTAAACAAAAGATAAATGATAGATAGTCTCCATGGTCCAACATAAGCACCTCCCAATAAGCAACACCAAGAAAGCTCCAAAGACAGCAACTCCAAAGAAAGCCAAACCTGTTACTTGGCTACCCGTGTGGAAAAGAAGGCACCCGAGTTTGCAAAAGGTGAAAACAAACTATGAGTCAATCATGGGACTGGTGTGAGAATTCTTAAATAATTTAATTACTACTGATGAGGCAAATCCAAAGACCACGCCGCTAACGCGGAACGGGGTTAACCCAATTAATTGCCCGCATAATTTAAAGTGATAGAACAAACAAAAAGTGAATCGTAAAACAATGCTATGCTTTTGAGAAAAAATGAATCACCATAAGACCCAAGTCCCGTCACACAATGCAACGCAAACCAGAGGATAGGGTTTTACCTTATGGTGATTAAACATGCTAAATACGATAAATACGAATCTAATATTATTATTAGTGTATATAAAAAAAACATTTCAAAATAAATGTATCAATCCTTGGAAGCATAACTACCATATACTATGCTTCCGTACTAGTAATACATTCAAACCCATAGGGTCGTATTTGGAATTTGGTTTCCATCATGAGTCAAGGCTAGGGAGGAGCTCCTTACTGATTCGAGACACTCTAGCTAATGTCTCAAGATCCCCTGCAGTGAACCCTTGGATCCTGCAGGGCCGGTCCACACATACAGCTTCGTGGATTGGCAATTTCTAAACACACGTTTCCCGATCCTATAGGACCTATCGTCTGAGGCGCCTCATTCCATCATCCGCATAAGTAAAATATCAGCCAGTTTAAGCACCGCCACTACTTCTAACTAGAAAGAAACGTGTTGCTCTCCCTACATTCCCTTCTCACGTTTTAGACTCCACCGGGTTGTAAGGCTCGTGAAGCTACGTATTACACAAAGCTATGATTATTCAAGCTGTGCTTTGATCGTCACCACAAGGTTCTGCATTTCAACAAGAAACCTTGATCATTGCATCTTAGTATGCCACACTGTCCCTCCATATCACACTACCAATACTTTGCCGAAATATACAAAAGGGTGATAAGCAAGCGAATAAATTCTCCGCCACCAATCATTCATACATTCGACAGAAAATTAATAAATACAATATAAAGGAGTACAATGTCGGACACACATTCCATTTGTAAGCTTATGCTCTGGGTCTAAGCGAAAACCAAATCCGTGCAATTAACATGTTCGTTTGGACAATGACCATGACCCTTTAATTGGGAGCAAGTCAAATCAAGGCCTCGATCGTTGTCCTCTCGATGGAAGATTTACGGTCTTCATACGCCGCCTTCATACTTCGATTCTTAACGTCGTTTGATTATGTGGAATGAGAGAAACAAGGACTTTCCAAATAATTCTCGTATATATATACATACTGAAAATCCTTGCTATTCGTTAATATTATTTTATAATGATTAATTCCTATTTTAATTATTTAAAATAATTAAATTTTTATTTAATGATGCTTCGGGTCAATGGGCGACCCTGGCGCTGCTTTCAACAAATTTTGATATTCACATTTCTCAAAATCTAATCGTTGGATCTTAACTTATTTTATATCGTTGGAAAGATCTTCCCAAGACGGTCCTAACGGTTTCAGTTTTGGGAAATTCCGACGGTCGGATCTTTTGGTATAATCGTTTAAAGGTACGATTTCAAAACGCGAACTACCGCGCTCGATTCGATTAATTTTAATTATATTTAGACATAAATATATATATAAATCTTTTAAGTTTTATATTACATATGAATGTAAAGTCTATTACAATGTCTACTTTCAATTTTTTTTTATTCTTCCATTCCTCTGTTTACATGAAAAATGTAAATTATAATTCAACATTTCCTCCTACCTTTTATTCTTCAATTAAAAAAGTAAATTCTATTCCAATGTAAAATTTTATTTGTTTCCTTTCTAATCCTTAAATTGCACTGTAAAATCTCCTCTTTAATTACATTAAAAATATAATTAACATTATAATGTAGAATTCCTATCTTTCAATTGCATTGTAAAATTTCCCTTTTTAATTACATTATAAATGTAATTAACATTACAGTGAAAAATTCTAACTTGTGACATTAAAAATGAAATTTCGATTCTAATGTCCAATTCTTTTTCTTAATTATATTAAAATGTAATTTCCAATATAATGTAAGCCTTTCTTTTTAAATTACATTAAAATGTAATTTTCCTAACAGTGTAACTTCTATCTTTTAATTTGCCCTTTTATTTTCACTAAAAGTCCTGCCCTTTTAGTTACATTACAAATGTAATTTTATTTTACATGTCAAATTTTGTCTTTAATTTCCAAGTTAAAATCCTACCTTTCATTACATTAAAAATGAAATTTTATTTTCCATACAAATTCTCATTCATAGTTTACAAATAAAAATGTACACTTAATTTACCATTTAAATTCTTCTCTTTAATTTCATAATAAAAAATGTAATTTACATTTGCAATGTAAATCCTCTTTCTTGATCTACATATAAAATGTGTTTTTAATTTCAATGTAAATTATCATCTTAATTACATAATAAAAATGTAACTTATATTTGCAGTGTAAATCCTATTCTAAATTTACATATAAAAATGTAAATTTAATTACAATGCAAATTCCTACTCTTTATCTACATGTAAAAATATAAATTTAATTACAATGCAAATTTCTACTTTTTATTTACATGTAAAAATGTAAATTTAACTACAATGCAAATTTCTACTTTTTATTTACATGTAAAAATGTAAATTTAACTACAATGCAAATGTCTACTTTTTATTTACATGTAAAAATGTAAATTTAACTACAATGCAAATTTCTACTTTTTATTTACATGTAAAAATGTAAATTAAACTACAATGCAAATTTCTACTTTTTATTTACATGTAAAAATGTTAATTTAACTACAATGCAAATTTCTACTTTTTATTTACATGTAAAAATGTAAATTTAACTACAATGCAAATTTTACTTTTAATTTACATTACAAAAAATCTCATCTTTTACTTTACAATGTAAAAGTATCTGCTTTCACTTCACAATGTAAAAATATCATCTTTTTATTTTATAATGTAAAAATGTCATCTTTTTATTTTACATGTAAATTCTTTTCTTAATTTATATATAAAAATGTAAATTTGAATATATTCGCATCGTCAAATTTTTCCTTTTAATTTTCAATAAAATATTGAATCTATTCACATCGTCTTATTTTTCCTTTTAATTTTCAATAAAATATTGAATCTATTCACATCGTCATATTTTTCCTTTTAATTTTGAATAAAATATTGAATCTATTCCCATCGTCATATTTTTCCTTCTTTTATCCTTATTTACGTTATTAACATTAGAATTGTGTAATTTATTGTTTTTCATGTCTTTGATTAAAACACTAACAATTTCTCTATTTACACAAGCCATCATACAAAGTGATATACTTATATTAAATGGAAGGTCCTAATTCGATGTAATAACATGAACAAGGCGAACTTTTGTTATTCATGATTCACCAAAGCATCGATAAGAATGATCCAACTAGATATATAACAAAACGATTCTTTCTAATTATCCATTACATACAGATCCATAATTTTAACTAACAGATCTATACTTATACATCACAAACTAACAGATCTATAACAAAATGATTCATTCTAATTAGCAGATCTAATTTGGTAACAATTAAAATATTAAATAACTAGAAAAATAATGATTAAATTGATTTAATTTTATAAATCAGAATCTCACCTTGCTTTAAGCAGAATTAAAAAATCCAAATAATTTCAGAAATCGTTCCAATCAATTTCAGCAACCTCTATAGGACTTCACGGTTTCTTCGGATCTGAAATTTTCCAGTTTGGAGTTCGTATGAATTGATTATCAATTTTTGAATAACAATGAGTTTTTACCGCTGCTGCTGTGACAGAATTAAGCGTGGCAAATCTGAAATGTTCGTACCTTTGTATTTTGTTCAAAACTTTAATTTCAGAAATCAAAAGATTTAGTTGATTGTTTTCAAAACGGTTTGTTAGAGATCGAAGAGCTTGGAGAGGCGATTCAGCGCCGGGAAGGGGTGGGGTATGTTCGCCTATGGTGGGCCCGATTTAGTGCGGCGGTGACAGACTTTGCAGGGTCGGGGCGGCGGCCACAGGCTTCGGGAGGTATTGATTTTGGTGTGGATTAGAAGAACATGAAAATCTCTTCGAAACGTGTATTGGGCGAAGGATCTCGTTGAGAAACGAAAGAGAAATCAGAGTTTGAAGTTCTGGAAGGTTATGGTTTTCGGTGGCTACTGTAAACGATCTGGGAGGATGAATGAACAGTTCCTTTTATAATAAAATAATAGGGTTAGGTTATTATTAAATAATTAATTAACCCAATAAAGCCCGTTTAGCGACTTCCATCTTTTTCAGCCCAGCGACTGTCATTCCTACCTATTTACCCCCATTCCGGACTTATCTGACTATGTCCTGCAGGCCCAAATGATCGTCTTAGCCTTCGTCTTCTAGTTTTAATTTATAAATCATTTATTTTAAATTCAAACGTGCTTTCTAATTTACCGGGGGTACATATAATCTCAGAAAAATCCAAAAAATATATTTTTGGCTTCGTGATGACGATACGGTCCTAACAAAATTAATTTCATCGAATTCTGTGACTGTTTGAAAAATGGCATTTTTCAAGTCGATTAAAACTGACCAAATTGAAATCTTTTTGCCACAGTCACAAATTAATTCTAAAAATTATGAAAAATTATACTTATCAATAATTTGACATTCTGAATCCAACAAAAGTGGTTTCATCGAAAACATAGGTCATTTGAAAAGTTGCTATTTTTAAGGCGTATATATTAAATATTAAAAATACATTTTTAAGCAAATAATTCCTGAAACTCGAAATATATAAGTGTTTATACTTTTTAAATGCAGAAACATCATTCTGAACTCAATGGAAGTGGTTTTGAGTTCAAATTACTTCATATGCATAAAGTAGTATTTTTGACCTTTATATAAATATAAATTTCATAGCGACCTTTCTAAATTTTGATTTTGACATAACTTACAACTTACAAACTGAAATCTAAATTTCTTAAATTTATTATAAAGATATTATCGATGCAGTCCTAGCGTTTCTTGTTTCGTCTAATATTGACCTATAATGAATTTTATATATTTTCCCAAAGTTGAAAAACGAATTTTGAAATTGTTGTGCCATTTCGGGCTCGGAATGGAATTAATATAATTTTTAAATTCCTACTTCAAATAAAAAAATAATAAATTTTAATCGTGATTATTTAAAATAATTTTTTCTTATCACAAACTCGTAAAAATTACTTCAAATAAAATTTTTAAATTTACCCCAAAATTCAGGGTTGTTACAGTCTCCCCTCCTCAAGAACTTTTCGTCCTTGAAAAGGAAAAGAAAAAAAATAGAAGAGTAGGAACCAATACAAAGAATGTTTTTAATATAAATAGTACCACATAAAACATCAGGCTTACCTACTCCTTCAGAAGAAGTAGGTGCGGAAGAAGGTGGTGCAATTGCTCCCTCGTACACATGGGCAACTTGGGAAATCCTCAATAGTGGACATTTAAGTTTGATGTGACACTTTTTATGGCAGTTATAGCATCTTCTAGTGTCCTCTCTTCTGGCCTTCTTTGGATTCCCGTAGTCCTTGCTATAGTGTCCAAACTTCTAGCGGTGGTAGCATTGCAGCTTAGTCTTATCTTGAGTCTTAGCGGCTCCAGAACCACTTCCATCAGTCTTCTTCTCGGGTTGCTTCCCTTTATTATTATTGGCCAAGCCCCTTTCTCTATCTTGCTGTAAACTCTTCTTGTCCTTCTCTTCATAGCGAGGGCAAACTCATCGGTGAAGCCTTTCCAACTCTTGCCTTTCAGTAAACTCTTCATTAAGCAGCTCTTTAAATTTGGTCCAAGTCATATTTTCTTCATCACCTCCTATATTGACCTCTTCCCACCAAAGCTGTGCTTCGCCTTGGAGCATCCATGAAGCCACAAATCTCTTCTTTTGATCTTCCAGTTCTAAAGCTCTAAATAACTTTTCACAATTCTTAAGCCATGCCTGAGCCTGTATCACGGTCTCCGTACCTGTGAACTGAACTCCATCTAAATTCTTAAAAACCTTCACAACCCTCACCAAGTCAAAGGGTTGCGGTGGTGGTGGTGGTGGCGGCTGTTGAACTGCGGGCTCCTCCGTTCCAAAATCATTTTGTCCCATTGCTCTAACTCTAGAAGTTCTAGCGGCATGAGTACTCATTTTTAGTTAGTTTTGTACGATCAAGGGAGGAGTTAGAACAACTGTAATGGTGATTTGAAGAAATGATATAGATAAAAGGATGGAAAAAGGACGGCGATAAAATGACTGACTATTATGTAACTCTAATGAACTGTTCGCCATAAAATATTAGTAATTCTATGTTAACGAATTGCTATAAATATGTTATACTCCAAAGCTAAGGTTAACCAAAGCTCTGATACCAATTTTGATAACCACAAACTTCCACGGAATGAAAGTAAGGGATCATCATTTGGAATGCAACATAAATATAAAAATACATATCACAGATACAACATAGCATAGGAAAACTATAGAATAACTACATCATAGCAGCAAAATATGAATTTCATCAAACACAGAATCCCACCGTCACACAGTACTAACTTATTACATCAAGTTTTCAGCAAAATGGAAATAAGTTTCAACTTCAAAATTAGAACAACAGGAAATAAAATAAGTCTGGATGTCTCAGAGTCTAAAGATAAAATGTAAACAGAAGATAAATGATAGATAGTCTCCGTGGTCCAACATAAGCACCTCCCAATAAGAAACACCAAGAAAGCTCCAAAGACAGCAACTCCAAAGAAAGCAAAACATGTTACTTCGCTGCCCGTGTGGAAAAGAAGGCACCCGAGTTTGCAAAAGGTGAAAACAAACTATGAGTCAATCAAGGGACTGGTGTGAGAATTCTTAACTAATTTAACTACTACTAATGAGGCAAATCCAAAGACCACGCCGCTAACGCGGAACGGGGTTAACCCAATGGATTGCCGTGCATAATTTAAAGTGATAGAACAAAAAATAAGTGAATCGTAAAACAATGCTATGCTTTTGAGAAAAATGGAATCACCATAAGACCTAAGTCCCATCACACAATGCAACGCAAACCAGAGGATAGGGTTTTACCTTATAGTGATTAAACATGCTAAATACAGTAAATACGAATCCAATATTATTATTAGTGTATATAAAAAAAACATTTCAAAATAAATGTTTCAATCCTGGGAATCATAGCTACCATATACTATGCCTCCTTACTAGTATTAGAATCAAACCCGTAGGGTCGTATTTGGAATTTGGTTTCCATCATGAGTCAAGGCTAGGGAGGAGCACCTTACAAATTCGAGACACTCTAGCTAATGCCTCAGGATCCCCCACAGTGAACCTTGGATCCTGCAGGGCCGGTCCACACATACAGCTTCGTGGATTGGCAATTTCTGAACACACGTTTCCCGATCCTATAGGACTTATTATCCGAGGCGCCTCATTCCATCATCCACATAAGTAAAATATCAGCCAGTTTAAGCACCGACACTACTTCTAACTAGAAAGAAACGTGCTGCTCTCCCTGCGTTCCCTTCTCCCGTTCTAGACTCCACCGGGTTGTGTGGCTCGTGAAGCTACGTAATACACAAAGCTATGCTTATTCAAGTTGTGCTTTGATCGTCACGACAAGGTTCTGCTTTTCAACAAGAAACCTTGATCATTGCATCTTAGTATGCCACACTGTCACTCCATATCACACTACCAATCCTTTGCCGAAATATACAAAAGGGTGTTAAGCAAGAGATTAAATTCTCCGCCACCAATCATTCATACATTCGACAGAAAATTAATAAATATAATATAAAGGAGTACAATGTCGGACACACATTCCATTTGTAAGCTTATGCTCTGGGTCTGAGCGAAAACCAAATCCATGCAATCAATATGTTCGTTTGGACAATGACCATGACCCTTGAATTGGGAGCAAGTCAAATCAGGGCCTCGATCGTTGTCCTCTCGATGGAAGATTTACGGTCTTCATATGCTGTCTTCGTACTTCAATTCTTGACGTTGTTTAATTATTTTGAATGAGAGAAACTCGGACTTTCCAAATAATTCTCGTATATATATACATATTGAAAATCCTTCCTATTCGTTAGTATTATTTTATAATGATTAATTCCTATTTTAATTATTTAAAATAATTAAATTTTTATTTAATGACGCTTCGGGTCAATGGGCGATCCTGGCGCTGCTTTCAACAAATTTTGATTTTCACGTTTCTCAAAATCTACCATAGGATCTTAACGTAGTTTATATCGTTGGAAAGATCTTCCCATGATGGTCCTAACAGTTTCAGTTTGGGAAATTCTGATGGTCGGATCTTTTGGTATAATCGTTTAAAGGTACGATTTCAAAACGCAAACTACCGCGCTCGATTCGATTAATTTTAATTATATTTATATATAAATATATATAAATCTTTTAAGTTTTATCTTACATAAGAATGTAAAGTCTATTACTGTAACACCCCGAGTTTTCTATTAACTGTAACTTAACAAATTAAAGTATAATTAATTCTAAATGATGAAATCATGGGAAATGGGTTATGCCATTGCGTTCGTCTCTAAATTCTGCTTGAGATAGAGTCCAAGTTTGGGTAAAACAGATATCGTATGAAGAAGATATGGACGAAAAAATTTGGGCAGAAAAATCAGAAACGGGTCAGAGTGCACTGGCGCACTTGGGAAGTGCGCCAGAACAAAATTGCAATGGCGCACTTGGGAAGTGTGCCAATACAATTTTAGCACTGGCACACCTTCCAAGTGCGCCCAGGCCAAAAGACCTATTGGTCAGGCCCTGGCTGGCCTGGTCAGGTTCTAGTCGATTTCTGAGGCCTGGCTGAGTCACTAGGGCTTACATGTAACTTTCTGATTGGCTTCTCTTGAGATGGATGGTCTGGATTCACTCTAGCTTTATCAATGGCTCTAATCAGATTAAAATTCTATAAATACAACTCAAGTCTAACCCTAATTTCACACAAATAATATAATACTAAAGCCGTCATGCTGCTGGAAAGAAACTAGGAGTGGCTGTCAGTTAGAAAGCTTAGAGACAAGCCAATACTAAAGTAAAACACGAATCAAAACAACGTTAGTCTACCCAAAGGAAAGCATATCAAATTCAGAATTCAGAATCCAGAATCCAAGTTCGTCGTTCGTCGTAAGTATAGTAATTTTTCCGATGAGAATAAAACTAAGACTTGATTCGATGTAAATTGGAAGTGGAATTGTGCTATTATGTAACGATGATGTTAATTCATATCTATGTATTGAAATGATTGTGTAGCGAATGAAATTGGGATGTTTGTGGTATAATTAAGATTGATGTTGATCCTATTGTACTTTTAGAATGACAACAACATCAAAAGCAAGTTGTATAGTTCATGTTTATGTGATTATATAGGTCGTTTGTGATTAGAACCTCATGTATATACTTTATGCTAGAAATCTTTATGCCTAAATGGTTATGTTCATATACATGCCCCTATGTTTATACAAAAGTTGCAAGTTCTTAATTGGATCCATGTCAAGTTCCACTTTAGTACATGTTTCATGTTGTAATTAGATATGCGATTGGATCTAGTTCACACCCTTGTCATAAAGTTATATATATTTAAGAAAATGTTATGTTCTTGTCATGTGGTAGTGATGTTCGATGTTATGCCTAGATCCAAAAACAAGTTTAGACTTATGTTCTTTAAATCATATGCTAATTCATGTGACACCTATTTGGTTAGACCCTTATTTCAATGCAAATTCACATATATGTAAATTGATTTAGGCAATGTTGCAAATTCACATATATGTATATTGACTATTTTAAAAGTTCACATCTATGACATTCATGTTGGCTATTTTGCAAGTTCACACCTATGATGTTCAAATTGACTATGCCAAAAATGCCAAGTTTACACCTATGTTATGTTTATGTTTATGAATTCCCTTATGCCTATTTGTTTGCGCTAAATTAGGCTAAGTTTTTAGCCTAATATTATATGTTAAGACTATGCGAACGAAAATTAGGCTAAGATTGTTAGCCTAATGTTTAAACTGGGTAATGTTGGGAATATTAGTAAAAACTTGACATAAAAATATATGAAATTGGCATGTTTGCCACATGCCAAAATTGGTGGCATTTGAACGGTATAAATTCTTATACCAAAAATGTTAAACTTTAAAAGTGGGCCATAACATTTAATTGTTGACAAATTTACATATATTCAGTAATAAGGACAAATATGTAAATTTAGAAAATACGAATATGCTTAACACGAGGTTGGATTGAGTTGTGATGTAAATCTTCCCGGACCCGCCCGGCTGTCCAGTAGTCACAACAATACCTATCCAATGAGGGTAGTTAAGCGTTGAGTCCAATAAGGACCCGAGTTTAGACTGAGCTACGGTGTAAATCTGCCCGAAACTGACTGGCACATCCAGTAACCGTAACAATATCTGTCTAATGTGAGTGGTCGGTGCTTTAAAAGGCTAAGGACAGACAAGTCAGGATGGTAGGGTTAAGTTAACTAAAACACTTAACCAATGCAACATGTTAATGAAATTGATGGGTGGGGTTAGGTAAATACAGATACTTAACGGCTTAACATGTTTGACTAGGAAACCCTAGTAACGGAGACCCATTTCAGCAGTAAGCCAATTAGATATCATGGTACCCTGAAACTAGGCATGGTGGGGCATGATTACTAGGCTGATTGTAAGCGATTAAAGCGACGGCGGTGGGTGCAATAGTGTGGGTTCTTACGGAGTGCGGGCGTGCACACACTTCGGAGCAGACAAACAAGGCACTGAGGGCACTAGTAGTATAACCTATGCATTCCAAGGTTTGTGTCGGTTCGCCACCATGGGACTTGATACACCATGGTGGGGCCAGCATAGGTATCTACAATATTTGGGGGCCATAAGACACAGATGATTATGCAAGTAGGAGTTGATCTGTAGAAAAGGGGATCACTTTAGCTCCAGCATGAGGTGACAGTTAAGATGATACAAGTAGATGCAGAGATATAGTGTGGGGTGCGATAGTATATTCGTTTCAGAACTACCTTATCTTAGTTTACGATACTTTCCTGTTTCCAGTTTACACCTATCATGCCCTTATTCTTATTCTCATACTGAAGAATCACTAGACTTACCAGGCTTTATGCCTGACCCTATTTTCTTTCGTCTTCTTTTCTTCCGTTCCACCCCCTCCCCCCAGGTCCACAGCGAGGAAACAACCCAGCTCAACAAGATTCTTTAAAAGCTTCAAGATGGTTGACGTACGGTTTGGAGTCTCTTTCCTTGGCTATGGCTGTTGGACACACTCTATGGTGATTTATGCAGTTTTAATCACGTTTTATGCTTCTTTATTTAAAAACCAAGACAAAAATGATGTTGTAATGTTTTGGAAGTTGTTATGAGACAATCATGGAAATGTGTTGTTTGAACAAGTATTTTATGAAATAAAAGTCTGATGTTTTCCGCTACTTATATATATATATGTGTGTTTATATCTGTATTGTGTTTTATCTGTGACTTTTACTTACAAACCTCCACCAAAGTTAAGGCAGTCCCTTGTGAGTGACCTTAATGGAGGGTGGGGTGTTTCACTTGGTATCAGAGCATAGACTTCCCAGAGAAGATAAAAAAATTTGAAACTATTTTCAAAAAGAAGTTTAAAGAAGCATCTTTTTTCAAGAAAAAGTGTTGTTTTTTAAAAGGAATAATTCCCCAGAGCCATATGCACTATCCCTCTATCACTTTTTCTTGAATACTTTCCTTTTTGCTCCAGCACGTCTGGAGATCTTAACCTTCCAGAAGGAGTACCGATCCCTGGCTGGTTCCGAAGGTACCTAGAGGCTAGGGCCGATGGTGCGGGCCAAGCAGACATTCCTCCTCCTACGGTGGCAGCGGTTCCTCCTCCCCCTCCTCCTCCTCCTCATGGGAACACTTTCGCTAAGACATGTAGAGACTTCAAGGCTATCGGAGGAAAGGACTTTTATGGAACTGAATCATTTGTGGTAACAAGGAACTGGCTGAAAGAGACTGAAGATTTATTCGTTATCTTCGAAGTTGATGACAGGCAGAAGATACAACTAGTAGTGTGGTTGCTCAAGGATGAAGCTTCCTATTGGAGGGAAGTTACGCATGCGGAGAGGCCAGTGGAAACATGGGAAGACTTCAGGACAAGGTCTGAGATGAAATTTCTCTCCCAAGCTGAGAGAAGTCTTCAGTTGGAGAAGTTCCTAACTCTTAAGCAAGGGAGTATGATGATCAGAGAGTACGTCAATCAGTTTAATCAGCTGGCCAGATTTGGGCTTGATTTAGTAAACACGCAACACAACAAGGCCCTTTGCTTCGTCAAAGGTCTGAATAAGCCTCTACAAAGCCTTGCTATGACTCATGTATCCACGGGGGCGACTTATGAAAACTTAGTCGACATGGCATTGCTACACGAGGAAGACAAGGGCAAGAAAGAGACTAAGGTGGAAGAAAAGAAGGAAGGTTTACGAGCTAAGAAAACAGACTTCAAGAAAGGCGAGAAGAATAACAAATCCCGTGAAAAGAGAAAGTGCAATTTCTATGGCATTGTGGGACATATAGCAAAAGACTGCAGAAAGAAGAAGGCAAATATGAATGGTGGTTGCTTCAGTTGTAGCGAGACTGGACACTTGGCTAAGGACTGCCCAAAGAAGCGGGGGCAGGGACAGAGGACTGGATTTACCTCAGGCAGACAAGTTCACGCGCTGGTGGCACCTCCACAAGAACGAGGTGGAAATATTTCTGTAGAAAGCTTAGTTTATTTGTATGATCATCCAGTTCGCACTCTCTTTGATTCTAGTGCATCACACTCCTTCATTTCATCTGCTTTAGTAGAATCTCTGCACTTAGACACTAGTATGGTAGAAGATCCCTTGGTTGTTTCAAATCCAATTGGGGCTCGGCTTATTTGTCGATGATTTGCTTAGATTTGAAGATCTATATTCTAAGTGTTGAATTTAGATGTAATGCCTTTGTTCTGGGCTTCTCAGGGTATGGACTGATCTTAGGCATGGACTGGTTATCCAGTAATGGTGCCATTCTTGATTGTGAGAAGAGAGTGGTTAGGCTCTTGACTCGGCTCGGTAACACTCTAGAAATTTCTTGTAATCCCTTGAATGCTGTTATGCTTAGTTATCTAGAGTGGCTTGACACTTCTGTTGAGAATTTGCAGTTGGTTAGATTAGTCCGGGAATATCCGAATGCCTTTGAAGAGGTGAAAGGCTTACCTCTAAAGCGGGAAATAGACTTCCGCATATATCTCCTTGATAATGCAAAGCCCGTAGCTCTGCCTGTTAGACACATGGCTCCAAAGGAGAGAAAGGAGCTCAGTAAGCAAGTTAAGGAGCTTCTCGAGAAGGGGTTTATAAGAAGGAGTATCTCGGAATGGGGTGCTCCAGTGGTGTTCGCCACCAAAGCAGATGGTTCACTACGTCTTTGTGTGGACTACAGGGAGCTAAACAAGCTGACTAAAAAGAATAGACACCCGCTTCCCCGAATAGACGATTTGTTTGATCAACTTGTAGGTGCGTCGGTCTTCTCCCAACTTGATCTGGCTACTGGGTTCCATCTGCTAAGGGTAGCTGAAGATAGCATTGATAAAAAAGCATTCAGAACCCCGGACGGTTTCTTCGAGTGGCTTGTCATGCCTTTCGGTTTGGCAAACGCACCCGCTTATTTCGTAGACCTGATGAGCAGGGTGTTCAGAGAATTCCTCAATAAGTTCGTGGTGGTCTTCGTAGATGATATCTTGATCTTCTCAAAGAATGAGGAAGAACATGATCAACATCTAAAAGAGATCATGGATACACTCTTTGCACATCAGCTAAAACCAAATTCTCCAAGTGCCACTTTTGGAGAAAGGAAGTAAGATTTCTGGGGCATATAGTGTCCAATGAGGGGTTGGTTGTGGACCCCGCGAAAGTGGTGGTAGTGCAAGATTGAAAGACACCAAGAAATGCAACCGAAGTTCGAAGCTTTCTTGGGCTAGTCGGTTTTTACCGAAAATTCATTAGGGATTTCGCGAAAATCTCAGCTCCACTCACAAGGCTAACAAAGAAGAATCTGGCGTTCACTTGGGATTTGGATTGCGAGTTTGCTTTCCAATGATTAAAAAGGGCTCTCACAACAGCCCCAGTTCTGACTTTGCCAGATGGAAGCAAAATGTTCACAATATATGCGGATGCTTTTGGTACGGGTCGAGGTGCCATTCTAATGCAAGAAGGGAGGGTAGTAGCTTATGGTGGAAGACAATTGAAAGTGCATGAAAAGAACTACCCAACCCACGATCTTCATTTGGCCGCCATCGTCTTTGCGCTGAAGTCTTGGCGCCATTATCTCTTAGGTGAGTAGTTCGAATTATACACTGACCATAAATCGTTGAAGTATCTTTTCTACTAGAACGATCTTAACTTGAGGCAGCAAAGGTGGATGGAGTTCCTTGCCTCGTATGACTTTTAAATTTCCTATACTCTTGGCAAAGGCAACGTAGTAGCAGACGCGTTGAGCAGAAATAAACTAACTCTAAGCCCTCTCTTTATAGAAAGGCAAAACTTGGAGTATATAGATGGTTTTGACTTTAGGCCCTCCTCAGATTTTATACCTGGTTTATTGGCATCCCTAGAAGTACGGCCCACTCTTTTAGACTCAATAGGGGCCGCACAACGTGAAGACCCGCAGCTTGTGGATATGATTGATAAACTAATTAGGGGTGAAACTTCCAGTCACCTCAATAGATATTCCATCGATGATAAGGGTTGGCTGAGACGAGATGGAAGACTATGCGTCCCACAAGCTAGGGATTTAGTGAAGAAGGTTCTCAAGGAGACCCATCATTCCAAGATGACAATACACACTGGTGGAGACAAGATATACAAGGGCGTAAAGAGAGTTTTCTATTGGAGCGGCATGAAGAAGGAAGTGGAAGATTTCATTTCTAAGTGCGTGACATGCCAACACGTTAAGGCGGAACAAAAGAAACCTGGAGGACTGCTTCATCCTCTAGGAGTCCCGCAATGGAAGTGGGATAGAATTTCAATGGACTTCATTGACGGGTTTCCTAGGTCAAGAAGAGGCAATACTAGCATTTGGGTAATAGTGGACAGGCTTACTAAAAGCGCCCACTTTATACCTATCAAGAGTAGAAGGAATGCTTTGTATCTAGCTTCTCTTTATCTCAAAGAAATAGTTCGACTCCATGGAATACCCTCCAGCATAGTGAGTGATAGAGACCCCATCTTCACGAGCGAATTTTGGCAGAGTCAGCAAGAAGCTATCGGCACACAGTTATGTTTGAGCACGACCTATCATCCCCAAACCGATGGTCAGACAGAAAGGGTGAATAGAGTACTAGAAGATCTTCTAAGACTGCGCGTTTTTGACTTCGGAGGGACTTGGTAGGATCACCTTCCTTTAGTGGAATTCGCCTACAACAACAGTTACCAAGCCACCATCGGTATCGTGCATTTCGAAGCTTTGTATGGAATACCTTGCCGGTCACCAACTTGTTGGTGGGAGTCCACTGACAAGATTATACTTTGGCCAGACATGATTAGAGAGACTTCAGAAAAAGTGGACTTGATACGAAGGAGAATGAAGACTGGCCAAGACAGACAGAAATCCTGCGCCGACAAAAGAAGGACCGACCTTGAGTTTGAGGTTGGGGACAGGGTTTTCCTTAAGATATCCCCTTTAAGGAACGTCGTTCGCTTTGGATCCGCAGGAAAGCTAGCATCAAGATTTGTAGGACCATTCCCTATCATCGAGAAGATTGGGAAAATGGCTTATAGAGTAGTGCTGCCTGAAAGATTGGCTGGAATTCACAACGTCTTTCATGTTTCTCATCTCCGGAAATGTCTACACGAATCAGCGGAAGTGGTGGAGCCAAGCATTCTAGAAGAAGCCGAAGTGGAACGCAAAGCAACTGTGAGGAGAGTTCTAACTCAAATCATAGGAACTGAAACCAAAAAGCTACGCAACTGCGAAGTGAAGCTCATTAAGGTTCAGTGGAGTGACACCGAGGAAGACGTGACTTGGGAAACTGAGGATAGAATACGAGCGGCCTACCCTTTTCTTTATAAGGGTACATCTCTGATCTCTCTTTTTCCTTAAGTTGTGCTTGTATCTATCTTTTTAGGTATTTCTCCTCGATATTATCCTTTATCCTTAGGTAGACACCCCTTTGGATGTAAACATGTATTTGAAACATGTTATGGTTGATGGCTGCAAGTGGTTGCAAGTGGTTGTTAGTGGTTGCTCGTGGTTGCATATACACACACAACCTAGGTCTTAGATCGGCTCAATCACTTCATACTGCATATGCATATATGTATTCGTATTTGTATGTGGTTGAAACTTGATATTTTGTCATATGGATGTCGCATTTGTATTGATGTTTGCGCACTCATGTAGAATTATGAGTAAGGACAAATTTGCATACATAATGGACTAATGACACTTAAATGATTTGCATTAAGGAGGTCAACTGGATCAGTTGACCGCCTGATTTTGCATTTGCTAAGGACATATACACACACTGTGCATATAATCGTAAAGCATTAGAAGTCTTTTTAGGACAATGGACGCCTGTGTTTGTTGGTTGAGTAGATGGACGATTGGATGTTAGGACTTACATTCTCCTAGACTTGAAGATTTCGGGGACGAAATCCTTTAAGGAGGGGAGAATGTAATACCCCGAGTTTTCTGTTAACTGTAACTTAACAAATTAAAGTATAATTAATTCTAAATGATGAAATCTAGGAAAACGGGTTACGCCATTACGTTCTTCTCGAAATTCTGCTTGAGTTAGAGTCTAAGTTTGTGTAAAACGGATATCGTATGAAGAAGATATGGATGAACGAAGTTGGGCAGAAAAATCAGAAACGGGTCAGAATGCACTGGCGCACTTGGGAAGTGCGCCAGAACAAAATTGCACTGGCGCACTTGGGAAGTGCGCCAGTACAATTTTAGCGCTGCGCACCTGGTAAGTGCGCCCAGGCCAGAAGACCTGTTGGTCAAGCCCTGGCTGGCCTGGTCAGGTTCTGGTCGATTTCTGAGGCTTGGCTGAGTCACTATTGCTTACATGTCACTTTCTGATTGGCTTCTCTTGAGACGGATGGTATGGATTCACTCTAGCGTCATCGATGGCTCTAATCAGATTAAAATTCTATAAATACAACTCAAGTCTAACCCTAAATTCACACAAATAATATAATACTATAGCCGTTATGCTGCTGGAAAGAAACTAAGAGTGGTCGCAGTTAGAAAGCTTAGAGACAAGCTAATACTAAAGTAAAACAAATCAAAACAACGTTAGTCTACCCAAAGGAAAGCATATCAAATTGAGAATTCAGAATCCAGAATCCAAGTTCTTCGTTCGTTGTAAGTATAGTGATTTTTCCGATGAGAAAAAAACTAAGACTTGATTCGATGTAAATTGGAAGTGGAATTGTGCAATTATGTAACGACGATGTTAATTCATATCTATGTATTGAAATGATTGTGTTGCGAATGAAATTGGTATGTTTGTAGTATAATTAAGATTGATGTTGATCCTATTGTACTTTTAGAATGACGACAACATCACAAGCAAGTTGTATAGTTCATGTTTATGTGAGTATATAGGTCGTTTGTGATTAGAACCTCATGTATATACTTTATGTTAGAAATCTTTATGCCTAAACGGTTATGTTCATATACATGCCCCTATGTTTATACAAAAGTTGCAAGTTCCTAATTGGATCCATGTCAAGATCCACTTTAGTACATGTTTCATGTTGTAATTAGATATGCGATTGGATTTAGTTCACAGCTTTGTCATAAAGTTATACATATTTATGGAAATGTCATATTCTTGTCATGTGCTAGTGATGTTCGATGTTATGCCTAGATCCAAAAACAAGTTTAGACTTATGTTTTCTAAATCATATGCTAATTCATGTGACGCCTATTTTGTTAGACCCTTATTTCAATGCAAATTCACATATATTTAAATTGATTTAGGCTATGTTGCAAATTCACATATATGTATATTGACTATTTTGCAAGTTCACATCTATGACATTCATGTTGGCTATTTTGCAAGTTCACACCTATGATGTTCATATTGACTATGCCAAAAATGCCAAGTTTACACCTATTATGTTTATGTTTATGCATTCCCTTATGCCTATTTGTGTGCGTTAAATTAGGCTAAGTTTTTAGCCTAATATTATATGTTAAGACAATGCGAACGAAAATTAGACTACGATTGTTAGCCTAATGTTTAAACGGGGTAACGTTGGGAATATTAGTAAAAACTTGACATAAAAATATATGAAATTGGCATGTTTTCCTCATGCCAAAATTGGTGGCATTTAAACGGTATAAATTTTTATACCAAAAATGTTAAACTTGGAATGTGAGCCATAACATTTAATTGTTGACAAATTTACATATACTCAGTAATAAAGACAAATATGTAAATTTAGAAAATACGAATATGCTTAACGTGAGGTTGGATTGAGTTGTGATGTAAATCTGCCCGGACCCGCCCGGCTGTCCAGCAGTCACAACAATACCTATCCAATGTGGGTGGTTAAGCATTGAGCCCAATAAGGACCCGAGGTTAGACTGAGTTACGGTGTAAATCTACCCGGAACCGACTGGCACATCTAGTAACCATAACATATCTGTCTAATGTGAGTGGTCGGTGCTTTAAAAGGATAAGGACAGACAAGTCAGGATGGTAGGGTTAAGTTAACTAAAACACTTAACCAATGCAACATTTTAATGAAATTGATGGGTGGGGTTGAGTAAATACAGACACTTAACCGCTTAACATGTTTGACTAGAAAACCCTAGTAATGGGGACCCATTTCAGCAGTAACCCTATGGGGCATGATTACTGGGCTGATTGTAAGCGGTCAAAGCGACGACGGTGGGTGCAACAGTGTAGGTTCTAACGGAGTGCGGGCGTGCACACACTTCGGAGCAGACAAACAGGGCACTGGGGGCACTAGTAGTATAACCTATGCATTCCAAGGTTTGTGTCGGGTCGCCACCATGGGACTTGATACACCCTATGGTGGGTCCAACATAGGTATCTACAATATTTGGGGGCCGTTAGACACAGATGATTATGCGAGTAGGAGCCGATATTTAGAAAAGGGGATGACTTTACCTCCAGCATGGGGTGACAGTTATGATAATACAAGTAGGTGCAAAGATATAGTGTGGGGTGTGATAGTATATTCGTTTCAGAACTACCTTATCTTAGTTTATGATACTTTCATGTTTCCAGTTTATACCTATCATGCCCTTATTCCTATTCTCATACTGAATATTCACTAGACTTACCAGGCTTTAAGTCTGACCCTATTTTCTTTCGTCTTCTTTTCTTCCGTTCCCCCACCCCCAAGGTCCACAGGGAGGAAACAACGCAGCTCAGTAAGATTCTTTAAAAGCTTCAAGATAGTTGATGTACGGTTTAGAGTCTCTTTCCTTGGCTATGGCTGCTGGACACACTCTATGGGGATTTATGTAGTTTTAATCACGTTTTATGCTTCTTTATTTAAAAACCAAGACAGAAATGATGTTGTAATGTTTTGGAAGTTGTTATGAGACAATTATGGAAATGTGTTGTATGAAAAAGTATTTTATGAAATAAAAGTCTGATGTTTTCTGCTGTTTATATATATATATATATATATATGTGTTTATATATGTCTTGTGTTTTATCTGTGACTTTTACTTACAAACCTCCACCAAAGTTAAGGCAGTCCCTTGTGAGTGACCTTAATGGAGGGTGGGGTGTTTCAATTACAATGTCTACTTTCATTTTATTTTTTATTCTTCCATTCCTCTATTTACATGAAAAATATAAATTATAATTCAACATTTCCTCCTACCTTTTATTCTTTTATTAAAAAGGTAAATTCTATTCCAATGTAAAATTTTATTTTATTTTCCTTTCTAGTCCTTAAATTACACTGTAAAATCTCCTCTTTAATTACATTAAAAATATAATTAATATTATAATGTAGAATTCTTATCTTTCAATTGCATTGTAACATTTCCCTTTTTTAATTACATTATAAATGTAATTAACATTACAGTGAAAAATTCTAACTGATTACATTAAAAATGTAATTTCGATTCTAATGTCCATTTCTTTTTCTTAATTACATTAAAATGTAATTTCCAATATAATGTAAGCCTTTCTTTTTTAATTACATTAAAAATGTAATTTTCCTAACAGTGTAACTTCAATCTTTTAATTTTCCCTTTTATTTTCACTATAAAGTCCCACCCTTTTACTTACATTACAAATTTAATTTAATTTTACATGTCAAATTTTGTCTTTAATTTCCAAGGTAAAATCCTACCTTTAATTACATTAAAAATGAAATTTTATTTTCCATACAAATTCTCATTCTTAGTTTACAAATAAAAGTGTACATTTAATCTACCATATAAATTCTTCTCTTTAACTTCATAATAAAAAATGTAATTTACATTTGCAATGTAAATCCACTTTCTTAATCTACATATAAAATGTGTTTTTAATTTCAATGTAAATTCTCATCTTAATTACATAATAAAAATATAACTTATATTTGCAGTGTTGTACTAACCCGGAAAATCTGAGCCAGTTTAAAATTTTTTATTTTGGCAATTTTAATGAATTTTGAATATTAAAAATGAATTATTTTAAATAATATCGACGAGAAATTTATTTTGAATATAATTCGAACGTATATATCTATATACGTCGTCGTTAGAATATAAATATTTATCTATAATTATAAAAGGAATTGAAAATGGCGCGGTAGTTCGATAATTCGATTTCAAACATCAATTGGATGCACCGGGTGCAAAATAATCCGGATTTTAGTGAAACCAAAAATTATAGAATCTAGTTGAGAATATCTTTCCAACGAATATGAAAAATCGAAATTTCATAGCGGGAATCAAAAGTAATGCCCAGTTGAAAATTCAGAATAGTCGCTATGTAAATTACGTACGGTGCCAAAAAGTCATATTTTGCATATGGATGAATTTGGACTCGAAACCACTTCCATTGAGTTCAAAATGTCGTTTAGAACTTCGAAAAGTATAAGCTTCGATATATTTCGATATCCGGAATAGTGGCTATGGGTTGGAGTTGTTCGGTTAACAATACATAGCCCTTAAAAAGTGAAATTTTGCATACGAGCTCAGAATTCGACGAGATAAATTTTTATGGATTCATAATGACAAATCATTGTTGAGTTCCAAATGGCACGTCGAACGGAGTCAGTATGTGGCCGTGCGAGCTAAAACAGTTCAAGGCAAAGCAAGCAGTCATTTTACAAAGGAACATTATTGATACGACCTCGGAATTCAATTCTACTTTTTTTTCAAGATTCGTATCATCTAATAATGGTTAAATCCAAGAGGGCTTGATTTTTTGAGTTAGCATGTGAGCGTGCGAGAAGAAAAGGTGCGCCAAAATCGCATTTTTAGAGCTTATCTGAGCATTTTTGTGATTTTTAACGAATGGTCAAACGAACTCGGAATTCGACGAAACTTGTTTCGTTGTACTCGTCTTCACGTCTACTATCTCGTGTTCGAAATCCGCGGCCATCGGAGATCGCTAGCGTTCAGGCGATACGCGAGAAACTAGCATATAATCACTTTTCCTCCTTTTCTATTTCATAAATTCGCTTTTCCTCCTTCCTCCACAAAAACTCAAAAATGGCCGCCTCCACCACCACCGCCGCTGCCCCCTCCTCCACCGCCCACCACCAGCCTCCGGCGAACCGCCGCACCCCCTCTTCCTCCTCCCCTCCTCCTCCTCTTCCTCCTCCTCTCTCTCTCCTCCTCTTTCTCTCTTCAAATGCAAAGCCCTAAGCCACCACCACCACCACGGCCACCACCTCCACCGCCGCCGCCCCCTAGCCACCTCCCCATGCCACCTCAGGCCCCACGCCCCCCTTTGCCTCCCCCAATTCCGACCGTGGGCCCCACATGGCCAATATCCCCCTTTTCACCAAAAATCCCGTTTTTGCGTAAAAGTCCCTGACCGTTTTTCGTCAATAACTCCCAAACCGTGTACTTTTAGCCAAAGTCCCTCAAGACCAAAGTCGTAGAGCACAAAATTCTCTTTGATTTGGCTATATTGAAGTCGTGTTTTGAAGTTCGGAGCTGTCCGGAAAACGCGTTTAAATTCTGCTGTCCGGAAGCGGAAAAATTCGTGTACTTTCGCGAATTCTGGCGAATTGGAGCATTTTCGGCAAAAAGTCACTTAGGCAAAAGTTGTTCAGAATGCCGTGCTTGTGCTAGAAAAAAAGATGGATTGAAGATTTGAGTTTGTATGCGAAGTTTGGAGCTAGAACAACAATTCAGCAGTTCAGAAAAGGCGTTAGAAAAAAAAGTGAGTTTTCTCCGCTTTAAAGCTTCTATGATTTTTGACATATGAAGTTAATAAAAATATGATTTTTATGTTATAGAGATGATAAAAATATGATTTTTACATTATAGAAGTATTAAAGATTTGATCTTTATTATGTAAAAGGAGCAAAGATGTGATTTTTATATAAGTGGCGATATAAAAATAAAATCTTTATTATATGAACACCGTTGTAAAAATAGAATTTTTATCTATATAGTAGTAGTATAAAAATGTGATTTTTATATACATAGGAACAATATAAAAATGTGATTTTTATATACATGGCAACAATATAAAAATGTGATTTTTATATATGTAGTGACTACGGACGGTGAAAGTGACAAAAGGAGAGAACGACGAAGATTTCTACATAAGAAGAGTCGTGGCGTTTGGATTAGCTAGTTGGTGAGAACTTCTCACTCAAAATCTCTTTCTCTAGTTATATATATATACTAGGATGCAGACGGTGTTTAGTAGCACCCGACACAATCGTCCACAGACCATGGACTTGTTTGATTGGTTGTGTAGTTGGTTAGATTATTTGGTTTGAATTGAATTGTTTGGTGAAATGGAATGGATTTGATTGATGTGTGAATGGCGTGGGCCTTCACTAGACCGGGGATAAGGCTAGGCCTCGTCCCGTTTCTTGTATCGTGCCGTTATGCCGCCAAAATTTTCTAAATATGTTAGAAGAATAAAAATATCATTTTATTGAATAAAAGAACTGAATAGAAATTCATGTGTTAAAATAAAATGTTTATCGTTAAAAATATAATTTTTAACGTGAAAGTGGATAAATGAATATTTATAAACAAATCGGCCGATTTGTTTATATACACTGATTTGACTGATATCGATTGGGTCGATAAATTTTACACGTTGCCCAACTGCACAAATAAAATCTGTGTTTGATTGTTTGAAACCCCACACGGGTGTTGGGATGAAATTTGAAGTTCACTCATCCTGATGGATTTAATATGTCGATCGATTGATTGACAGGCTGTTATAAGCGTAAGATATCTATATTTGATGCTTATATAGTGTAGTGCACTTTTGTTGATGGTTGATTATTTTTCAATGCTATTATATACGTGTGATGTATGAAAATCCATATAATTAACGTTATATGGTGATTGATTGGGCCTCATTCCAATCGGGAAATTAATGAATGTTATAAAAGAAAATTCATGTGTTGAATATAAAAATAGTCATGTGTTGACGATGTTCATGTGTTGAGTGAAATATTTTATACAATGAAATTTACATCTTTATCATATTTACAATTAGAATCTACTTTACGGTGAAGTCTAATTGAAAATCAAACGATAGATACCATAGTTTTATAAAATATTTTACATAACAAAAATAGTGATGTGTTGACAGTACTCATGTGTTGAGATTAGTCAGGTGTTGGAAGAAATATAGATTCATGTGTTGAATGGAATAAATATTCATTTGTTGAATAGAATAACGGATTTATCGAAATATATGAATCCGTGTTGATTAGAGTTGCGCTATTTTGACGTGAACGATATTTATATCGATTATATTCATTTTTATAATGAACATAGAAAAGAAGTGATTTCAAAATATAACGTTTTGAAAATATTATTAGTTATATAGTAATTATATAAAATATTCAGTTTTGATTAGAAGTTGAAATAGTGTTGAAATGGTTTTGAAACGAAGTTAAAACGATTTATAAAATACGTTTTAAAAGGAAATTGATGAAATATATATAATATATATATATATTATATATATATATAATGGCCTGAATAGAACGCGCCGCTTCGCGGCAGTTCGTGAATTTCGACCATTGACTTCGAATTGACGTTGCGGGAGATTCGACCGTCGAATTCTCCTAAAACCAGAACCGTTGGGTTCGTATCGAAAAGAGCTTTCCAATGAATATTAGAAATTTGAAATCTAACGGTTGGGTTTGGATTATGTCCAAATCAAATTTGGAAAAGGTCGCTGTAAGTGCAGTTCGATGGCCATTGGTGGAAATCGACTGTACGGGCCTTGATAAAATTATTAAAAATAATCAATATTCCCAATACGTGGATTGGACTGGAGTTGAATCGAAAATATCTTCGGGATATTTCGATGTTGGATTTCGTGACTATACAGATATTGTTATGGGAATTTGAAAGATATATTTTATATCGTTATTTCCAATACGATATTTGTTGGTTTCAGAATTTGATATTGAATATAAGCCGGTATATTTTCTATTCAGAGCCTTGTGTTTAATATCAAATGTGATTTGGGTTTATCGTGAGTCGTGTTTTAGATGACATTGGTTCTTTAACCCAGTTAAAGGCAAGATATCGATTTCTGAAAAGATTAAAACTAAGTGAAGTTTTAATGAATCTTTAATTAGATTAAAAATGTGAATTGATAATTTAAATTATCAAATCTGAAAAGTGATCGAGAGTGGAGTATCACCAATTTTGCTCCAAAGCGATAGTTAAATATTTAATTAGATTTGAACGTGAAGTGGTAATTAATTTTACCGATAACACCGTGGTGTTAGATATGGAGTATCACCAGTTTTGCTCCATGGGATATATAGGTTGGGATTTGGAAATAAAACAAATAATTGCTTCGGTGTGGTTCGCTAATCCCGACTAGTTATAAATGATATCCAAAGGAAGATCAAAGAATAAATTTAGAAGAATTTATCTTGGATAAAATTAATGGGAACCTTTCCCTAAGAATGTGATTTTGTGAATAAAAGAATATTCTGAATTGGAATGAGGCGTTTGTTGTGTTTGTGTAACATTCGTTTATTATATACGTGGGTTATTCAGAAAGGCCGGGTTATACCCATTCTGAATAACCGATTCGACGAGATGTCGAAGATGAAGACGGTGGTAGAAGACCGGAAGTCTTCACATCGTTTGGGTGATTACTGATGATCTTGATTGGGCTGTACACCCAGGATGAGGGAATCAGTTGGTGATCGTCCAGACGTACCTGGAGATGGATGGATATGCGAGGAAAGTGCCTCCGGTTTCGTTCAGACCTAGAACGAACTTGTAAATGGATTGTGTGTCTGACACTGGATTTTATTCTGTGTTGATTGATCTCTATTAAATATACATCTGTTTGGCGGCGGAGAATTTATTCTCTTGCTTAACGCCCTTCTCTGAGACGTACGAGCTCAGAGGTTGTATATCGATGGACATCAGTCGCATGGAGTTAATTGCCAATGTGGCATGCGTAAGTGGCAATTGATCAAGGCTTCTGTTGAAAAGCAAAGTCTTGTGGTTAATGATCAAAGCACGGCCTGTGTGGCATAGCTTTGTGTATAGCGTGAATTCGCGAGCCTCACACCTCGGTATGAGTCAAAAACGGGAGACGGACCGCTGGGAGAGCACGACGTTTCTTTCTAGCTAGGGTGGTGTCAGTGACCTACCAGCCCTGACATTTATATACTTTTCACCTGTGTGGTTGTTGGATACGAGGCGCCTCGGATATAGGTCTGTAAGGACCGGGAAACGTGTGTTCAGAAATTGCCAATCCTCAAAAGTAAGAGAGGACAGGCCCAGCCGATTCTAAGGATCATAGTGGGGTCCTGAGGCATTTGCTAGAGTGTCTCGAATGCGGAGAGGAGCTTGCCCCTTGCCTCGACTCATGACGGAAATCCAGTTTCCAATACGTGATAATTCGGTTTTATTTGTAGAACCTAGTATGGCGACATAGTGGTATGGGTCATTCATGCCGCCTATGATTGATATTTACGATTGAAATTGTTTTGACACTATACACCTATAATAGTATCAAATAATGTGTTTTAAACGTATCAAACATGCTTTGGCTGTTATAAGGTAAAAAACCCTATCCTCCGGCTTGCGTTGCATTGTGTGATGGGACCTGGGTCTTATAACAGCTTCATTTTTCTTTATTTAGCATTGCGCTGTTTGTTTTATGCACTGGTATTCTTGGGAGGAAACCCGTTCCGTATTATACGGCGTGGTCCCTTGATTTACCTAACTTTAAAAATAAAGATTAATAACTGTTTTAGTTCTCACACCAGTCACATGACTGACCTGGAGTTTATTGTTTTAACCTAAACTCTGGGTGCCCCTATTTTCCATACGGGCAGCTAGTAGTTTTGGTTTTGCAGATTTATATTCACAGGGTCCTGATTTACAGCTGGAACGATGCTCAGAAAGCTCTGTATCCATGTATCACCTTCAGTTGTGATTTTGTATTATTTTCCGCTGCTATGTAATTTATTGTAATCTCTGATATTTATCGAATGTAATTTATTCATTTATACTCTGTATATTCTTGTATTCTGATGGAATTGTTGTAATTACAATGAAATGTTCTTCCGTATGCGTCCTTTTGTGTGTTGTTCTCAAAGTATCCGCTCTTTCCTTCATGGGGAAGTTACAGGTTCTTACAGGTGGTATCAGAGCTTTGGTTTACAGAGCTCGAGAACAAGACACATTAGAACCATACGAAAGAATTCATCAGATATTGGATAAGTAATATCCAATTAGAATGACTTGTTAGAGATAGGATCAGTAGTATCCTAGAACGAGTGTGAAGAGTATATTCTTCAAATGAAAACAATTTTGTTTTGAAAATTTAAATCGTTTTAAACGTATTTGAATATTTATTTATTTTGAATTTGGACAATCGAGTATATATAGATTTCGCGTATATGCGTCATGAACGTATATTCGAAGTTTTAATATACTGGGTAGATATAGAATCACATTCTAGACATCCGGGGATGATTCTGATGATGGTGCATCATCATCAGTATTCATATTCGAGTTTCGAAGGTGTGATTTCTATATATTTCCATTAGACTGGTGTGAGAACCAAAACTAATATAGATAGATTCATTGTTGTGAATTGGCATCAAAAACATGATTTTTTGTATATATGTATCAAAATTTATGAATTTGAAAACTCTAATTCACTAATTGATTGATGTTTGTGTTGTTTGTTTATTTGTTTGATAGTTTTGAACCATTTAGCCTAATTGAATTGAATATTGAACTATATTGAAAATTGGTCGCATTTGCTTGCATATACATGTACTTAGATTGAACAGGTCATAGCAAGGAGGCTAGAGCAGAGAATAAAATTTGTTTGCCCGACAAATAGGTACATGTTTACTACATAATTTACTGTTTTGTTTGGGTGATGATGATTTTATGAGCCTATTGGCTAGCCGCTTGGCTTTTTCTTTTCCTTTTTGAGATCAGAAGGTCTGTATGGCAATTTCGGGATTTTCCCGTGCTCCCCGTACAAAGGAGGTTATGGCGAAATTTTTCGAAAATTTAGGGTGTTAGCCAAATTTTTGAAGAATTTGAAAATTCTCAGAAACTGAAAAGTTGGAGAATGCAAGCCAGATCGAACGTAGAGTTGATTAATCAAACCTCTTTCGACTTTTTCCTTTTCGGGGACGAAAAGTTTTAAGTGGGGGAGATTGTACTAACCCGGAAAATCTGAGCTAGTTTAAATTTTTTTATTTTGGCAATTTTAATGAATTTTGAATATTAAAATTAATTATTTTAAATAATATCGACGAGAAATTTATTTTGAATATAATTCGAACGTATATATCTATATACGTCGTCGTTAGAATATAAATATTTATTTATAATTATAAAAGGAATTGAAAATGGCGTGGTAGTTCGATAATTCGATTTCAAACATCAATTGGATGCACCGGGTGCAAAATAATCCAGATTTTAGTGAAACCAAAAATTATAGAATCTAGTTGAGAATATCTTTCCAACGAATATGAAAAATCGAAATTTCATAGCGGGAATCAAAAGTAATGCCCAGTTGAAAATTCAGAATAGTCGCTATGTAAATTACGTACGGTGCCAAAAAGTCTTATTTTGCATATGGATGAATTTGGACTCGAAACCACTTCCATTGAGTTCAAAATGTCGTTTAGAACTTCGAAAAGTATAAGCTTCGATATATTTCGATATCCGGAATAGTGGCTATGGGTTGGAGTTGTTCGGTTAACAATACATAGCCCTTAAAAAGTGAAATTTTGCATACGAGCTCAGAATTCGACGAGATAAATTTTTATGGATTCATAATGACAAATCATTGTTGAGTTCCAAATGGCACGTCGAACGGAGTCAGTATGTGGCCGTGCGAGCTAAAACAGTTCAAGGCAAAGCAAGCAGTCATTTTACAAAGGAACATTATTGATACGACCTCGGAATTCAATTCTACTTTTTTTTCTAGATTCGTATCATCTAATAATGGTTAAATCCAAGAGGGCTTGATTTTTTGAGTTAGCATGTGAGCGTGCGAGAAGAAAAGGTGCGCCAAAATCGCATTTTTAGAGCTTATCTGAGCATTTTTGTGATTTTTAACGAATGGTCAAACGAACTCGGAATTCGACGAAACTTGTTTCGTTGGACTCGTCTTCACGTCTACTATCTCGTGTCCGAAATCCGCGGCCATCGGAGATCGCTAGCGTTCAGGCGATACGCGAGAAACTAGCATATAATCACTTTTCCTCCTTTTCTATTTCATAAATTCGCTTTTCCTCCTTCCTCCACAAAAACTCAAAAATGGCCGCCTCCACCACCACCGCCGCTGCCCCCTCCTCCACCGCCCACCACCAGCCTCCGGCGAACCGCCGCACCCCCTCTTCCTCCTCCCCTCCTCCTCCTCTTCCTCCTCCTCTCTCTCTCCTCCTCTTTCTCTCTTCAAATGCAAAGCCCTAAGCCACCACCACCACCACCACGGCCACCACCTCCACCGCCGCCGCCCCCTAGCCACCTCCCCACGCCACCTCAGGCCCCACGCCCCCCTTTGCCTCCCCCAATTCCGACCGTGGGCCCCACATGGCCAATATCCCCCTTTTCACCAAAAATCCCGTTTTTGCGTAAAAGTCCCTGACCGTTTTTCGTCAATAACTCCCAAACCGTGTACTTTTAGCCAAAGTCCCTCAAGACCAAAGTCGTAGAGCACGAAATTCTCTTTGATTTGGCTATATGGAAGTCGTGTTTTGAAGTTCGGAGCTGTCCGGAAAACGCGTTTAAATTCTGCTGTCCGGAAGCGGAAAAATTCGTGTACTTTCGCGAATTCTGGCGAATTGGAGCATTTTCGGCAAAAAGTCACTTAGGCAAAAGTTGTTCAGAATGTCGTGCTTGTGCTAGAAAAAAAGATGGATTGAAGATTTGAGTTTGTATGCGAAGTTTGGAGCTAGAACAACAATTCAGCAGTTCAGAAAAGGCGTTAGAAAAAAAAGTGAGTTTTCTCCGCTTTAAAGCTTCTATGATTTTTGACATATGAAGTTAATAAAAATATGATTTTTATGTTATAGAGATGATAAAAATATGATTTTTACATTATAGAAGTATTAAAGATTTGATCTTTATTATGTAAAAGGAGCAAAGATGTGATTTTTATATAAGTGGCGATATAGAAATATAATCTTTATTATATGAACACCGTTGTAAAAATAGAATTTTTATCTATATAGTAGTAGTATAAAAATGTGATTTTTATATACATAGGAACAATATAAAAATGTGATTTTTATATACATGGCAACAATATAAAAATGTGATTTTTATATATGTAGTGACTACGGACGGTGAAAGTGACAAAAGGAGAGAACGACGAAGATTTCTACATAAGAAGAGTCGTGGCGTTTGGATTAGCTAGTTGGTGAGAACTTCTCACTCAAAATCTCTTTCTCTAGTTATATATATATACTAGGATGCAGACGGTGTTTAGTAGCACCCGACACAATCGTCCACAGACCATGGACTTGTTTGATTGGTTGTGTAGTTGGTTAGATTATTTGGTTTGAATTGAATTGTTTGGTGAAATAGAATGGATTTGATTGATGTGTGAATGGCGTGGGCCTTCACTAGACCGGGGATAAGGCTAGGCCTCGTCCCGTTTCTTGTATCGTGCCGTTATGCCGCCGAAATTTTCTAAATATGTTAGAAGAATAAAAATATCATTTTATTGAATAAAAGAACTGAATAGAAATTCATGTGTTAAAATAAAATGTTTATCGTTAAAAATATAATTTTTAACGTGAAAGTGGATAAATGAATATTTATAAACAAATCGGCCGATTTGTTTATATACACTGATTTGACTGATATCGATTGGGTCGATAAATTTTACACGTCGCCCAACTGCACAAATAAAATCTGTGTTTGATTGTTTGAAACCCCACACGGGTGTTGGGATGAAATTTGAAGTTCACTCATCCTGATGGATTTAATATGTCGATCGATTGATTGACAGGCTGTTATAAGCGTAAGATATCTATATTTGATGCTTATACGGTATAGTGCACTTTTGTTGATGGTTGATTATTTTTCAATGCTATTATATACGTGTGATGTATGAAAATCCATATAATTAACGTTATATGGTGATTGATTGGGCCTCATTCCAATCGGGAAATTAATGAATGTTATAAAAGAAAATTCATGTGTTGAATATAAAAATAGTCATGTGTTGACGATGTTCATGTGTTGAGTGAAATATTTTATACAATGAAATTTACATCTTTATCATATTTACAATTAGAATCTACTTTACGGTGAAGTCTAATTGAAAATCAAACGATAGATACCATAGTTTCATAAAATATTTTACATAACAAAAATAGTGATGTGTTGACAGTACTCATGTGTTGAGATTAGTCAGGTGTTGGAAGAAATATAGATTCATGTGTTGAATGGAATAAATATTCATTTGTTGAATAGAATAACGGATTTATCGAAATATATGAAGCCGTGTTGATTAGAGTTGCGCTATTTTGACGTGAACGATATTTATATCGATTATATTCGTTTTTATAATGAACATAGAAAAGAAGTGATTTCAAAATATAACGTTTTGAAAATATTATCAGTTATATAGTAATTATATAAAATATTCAGTTTTGATTAGAAGTTGAAATAGTGTTGAAATGGTTTTGAAACGAAGTTAAAACGATTTATAAAATACGTTTTAAAAGGAAATTGATGAAATATATATAATAAATATATATTATATATATATATATAATGGCCTGAATAGAACGCGCCGCTTCGCGGCAGTTCGTGAATTTCGACCATTGACTTCGAATTGACGTTGCGGGAGATCCGACCGTCGAATTCTCCTAAAACCAGAACCGTTGGGTTCGTATCGAAAAGAGCTTTCCAATGAATATTAGAAATTTGAAATCTAACGGTTGGGTTTGGATTATGTCCAAATCAAATTTGGAAAAGGTCGCTGTAAGTGCAGTTCGATGGCCATTGGTGGAAATCGACTGTACGGGCCTTGATAAAATTATTAAAAATAATCAATATTCCCAATACGTGGATTGGACTGGAGTTGAATCGAAAATATCTTCGGGATATTTCGATGTTGGATTTCGTGACTATACAGATATTGTTATGGGAATTTGAAAGATATATTTTATATCGTTATTTCCAATACGATATTTGTTGGTTTCAGAATTTGATATTGAATATAAGCCGGTATATTTTCTATTCAGAGCCTTGTGTTTAATATCAAATGTGATTTGGGTTTATCGTGAGTCGTGTTTTATATGACATTGGTTCTTTAACCCAGTTAAAGGCAAGATATCGATTTCTGAAAAGATTAAAACTAAGTGAAGTTTTAATGAATCTTTAATTAGATTAAAAATGTGAATTGATAATTTAAATTATCAAATCTGAAAAGTGATCGAGAGTGGAGTATCACCAATTTTGCTCCAAAGCGATAGTTAAATATTTAATTAGATTTGAACGTGAAGTGGTAATTAATTTTACCGATAACACCGTGGTGTTAGATATGGAGTATCACCAGTTTTGCTCCATGGGATATATAGGTTGGGATTTGGAAATAAAACAAATAATTGCTTCGGTGTGGTTCGCTAATCCCGACTAGTTATAAATGATATCCAAAGGAAGATCAAAGAATAAATTTAGAAGAATTTATCTTGGATAAAATTAATGGGAACCTTTCCCTAAGAATGTGATTTTGTGAATAAAAGAATATTCTGAATTGGAATGAGGCGTTTGTTGTGTTTGTGTAACATTCGTTTATTATATACGTGGGTTATTCAGAAAGGCCGGGTTATACCCATTCTGAATAACCGATTCGACGAGATGTCGAAGATGAAGACGGTGGTAGAAGACCGGAAGTCTTCACATCGTTTGGGTGATTACTGATGATCTTGATTGGGCTGTACACCCAGGATGAGGGAATCAGTTGGTGATCGTCCAGACGTACCTGGAGATGGATGGATATGCGAGGAAAGTGCCTCCGGTTTCGTTCAGACCCAGAACGAACTTGTAAATGGATTGTGTGTCTGACACTGGATTTTATTCTGTGTTGATTGATCTCTATTAAATATACATCTGTTTGGCGGCGGAGAATTTATTCTCTTGCTTAACGCCCTTCTCTGAGACGTACGAGCTCAGAAGTTGTATATCGATGGACATCAGTCGCATGGAGTTAATTGCCAATGTGGCATGCGTAAGTGGCAATTGATCAAGGCTTCTGTTGAAAAGCAAAGTCTTGTGGTTAATGATCAAAGCACGGCCTGTGTGGCATAGCTTTGTGTATAGCGTGAATTCGCGAGCCTCACACCTCGGTATGAGTCAAAAACGGGAGACGGACCGCTGGGAGAGCACGACGTTTCTTTCTAGCTAGGGTGGTGTCAGTGACCTACCAGCCCTGACATTTATATACTTTTCACCTGTGTGGTTGTTGGATACGAGGCGCCTCGGATATAGGTCTGTAAGGACCGGGAAACGTGTGTTCAGAAATTGCCAATCCTCAAAAGTAAGAGAGGACAGGCCCAGCCGATTCTAAGGATCATAGTGGGGTCCTGAGGCATTTGCTAGATTGTCTCGAACGCGGAGAGGAGCTTGCCCCTTGCCTCGACTCATGACGGAAATCCAGTTTCCAATACGCGATAATTCGGTTTTATTTGTAGAACCTAGTATGGCTACATAGTGGTATGGGTCATTCATGCCGCCTATGATTGATATTTACGATTGAAATTGTTTTGACACTATACACCTATAATAGTATCAAATAATGTGTTTTAAACGTATCAAACATGCTTTGGCTGTTATAAGGTAAAAAACCCTATCCTCCGGCTTGCGTTGCATTGTGTGATGGGACCTGGGTCTTATAACAGCTTCATTTTTCTTTATTTAGCATTGCGCTGTTTGTTTTATGCACTGGTATTCTTGGGAGGAAACCCGTTCCGTATTATACGGCGTGGTCCCTTGATTTACCTAACTTTAAAAATAAAGATTAATAACTGTTTTAGTTCTCACACCAGTCACATGACTGACCTGGAGTTTATTGTTTTAACCTAAACTCTGGGTGCCCCTATTTTCCACACGGGCAGCTAGTAGTTTTGGTTTTGCAGATTTATATTCACAGGGTCCTGATTTACAGCTGGAACGATGCTCAGAAAGCTCTGTATCCATGTATCACCTTCAGTTGTGATTTTGTATTATTTTCCGCTGCTATGTAATTTATTGTAATCTCTGATATTTATCGAATGTAATTTATTCATTTATACTCTGTATATTCTTGTATTCTGATGGAATTGTTGTAATTACAATGAAATGTTCTTCCGTATGCGTCCTTTTGTGTGTTGTTCTCAAAGTATCCGCTCTTTCCTTCATGGGGAAGTTACAGGTTCTTATAGGTGGTATCAGAGCTTTGGTTTACAGAGCTCGAGAACAAGACACATTAGAACCATACGAAAGAATTCATCAGATATTGGATAAGTAATATCCAATTAGAATGACTTGTTAGAGATAGGATCAGTAGTATCCTAGAACGAGTGTGAAGAGTATATTCTTCAAATGAAAACAATTTTGTTTTGAAAATTTAAATCGTTTTAAATGTATTTGAATATTTATTTATTTTGAATTTGGACAATCGAGTATATATAGATTTCGCGTATATGCGTCATGAACGTATATTCGAAGTTTTAATATACTGGGTAGATATAGAATCACATTCTAGACATCCGGGGATGATTCTGATGATGGTGCATCATCATCAGTATTCATATTCGAGTTTCGAAGGTGTGATTTCTATATATTTCCATTAGACTGGTGTGAGAACCAAAACTAATATAGATAGATTCATTGTTGTGAATTGGCATCAAAAACATGATTTTTTGTATATATGTATCAAAATTTATGAATTTGAAAACTCTAATTCACTAATTGATTGATGTTTGTGTTGTTTGTTTATTTGTTTGATAGTTTTGAACCATTTAGCCTAATTGAATTGAATATTGAACCATATTGAAAATTGGTCGCATTTGCTTGCATATACATGTACTTAGATTGAACAGGTCATAGCAAGGAGGCTAGAGCAGAGAATAAAATTTGTTTGCCCGACAAATAGGTACATGTTTACTACATAATTTACTGTTTTGTTTGGGTGATGATGATTTTATGAGCCTATTGGCTAGCCGCTTGGCTTTTTCTTTTCCTTTTTGAGATCAGAAGGTCTGTATGGCAATTTCGGGATTTTCCCGTGCTCCCCGTACAAAGGAGGTTATGGCGAAATTTTTCGAAAATTTAGGGTGTTAGCCAAATTTTTGAAGAATTTGAAAATTCTCAGAAACTGAAAAGTTGGAGAATGCAAGCCAGATCGAACGTAGAGTTGATTAATCAAACCTCTTTCGACTTTTTCCTTTTCGGGGACGAAAAGTTTTAAGTGGGGGAGATTGTACTAACCCGGAAAATCTGAGCTAGTTTAAATTTTTTTATTTTGGCAATTTTAATGAATTTTGAATATTAAAATTAATTATTTTAAATAATATCAACGAGAAATTTATTTTGAATATAATTCGAACGTATATATCTATATACGTCGTAGTTAGAATATAAATATTTATTTATAATTATAAAAGGAATTGAAAATGGCGCGGTAGTTCGATAATTCGATTTCAAACTTCAATTGGATGTACCGGGTGCAAAATAATCCGGATTTTAGTGAAACCAAAAATTATAGAATCTAGTTGAGAATATCTTTCCAACGAATCTGAAAAATCGAAATTTCATAGCGGGAATCAAAAGTTATGCCCAGTTGAAAATTCAGAATAGTCGCTATGTAAATTACGTACGGTGCCAAAAAGTCATATTTTGCATATGGATGAATTTGGACTCGAAACCACTTCCATTGAGTTCAAAATGTCATTTAGAACTCCGAAAAGTATAAGCTTCGATATATTCCGATATCCGGAATAGTGGCTATGGGTTGGAGTTGTTCGGTTAACAATACATAGCCCTTAAAAAGTGAAATTTTGCATACGAGCTCAGAATTCGACGAGATAAATTTTTATGGATTCATAATGACAAATCATTGTTGAGTTCCAAATGGCGCGTCGAACGGAGTCAGTATGTGGCCGTGCGAGCTAAAACAGTTCAAGGCAAAGCAAGCAGTCATTTTACAAAGGAACATTATTGATACGACCTCGGAATTCAATTCTACTTTTTTTTTCTAGATTCGTGTCATCTAATAATGGTTAAATCGAAGAGGGCTTGATTTTTTAAGTTAGCATGTGAGCGTGCGAGAAGAAAAGGTGCGCCAAAATCGCATTTTTAGAGCTTATCTGAGCATTTTTGTGTTTTTTAACGAATGGTCAAACGAACTCGGAATTCGACGAAACTTGTTTCGTTGGACTCGTCTTCACGTCTACTATCTCGTGTCCGAAATACGCGGCCATCGGAGATCGCTAGCGTTCAGGCGATACGCGAGAAACTAGCATATAATCACTTTTCCTCCTTTTCTATTTCATAAATTCACTTTTCCTCCTTCCTCCACAAAAACTCAAAAATGGCCTCCTCCACCACCACCGCCGCTGCCCCCTCCTCCACCGCCCACCACCAGCCTCCGGCGAGCCGCCGCACCCCTTCTTCCTCCTCTTCCGCCTCCTCTCTCTCTCCTCCTCTTTCTCTCTTCAAATGCAAAGCCCTAAGCCACCACCACGACCACCACCACCACCGCCGCCACCCCCTAGCTGCCCCCCACGCCACCTCAGGCCCCACGCCCCCCTTTGCCTCCCCCAATTCCGACCGTGGGCCCCACATGGCCAATATCGCCCTTTTCACCAAAAATCCCGTTTTTGCATAAAAGTCCCTGACCGTTTTTCATCAATAACTCCCAAACTGTGTACTTTTAGCCAAAGTCCCTCAAAACCAAAGTCGTAGAGCACGAAATTCTCTTTGATTTGGCTATATGGAAGTCGTGTTTTGGAGTTCGGAGCTGCCCGGAAAACGCGTTTAAAGTCTGCTGTCCGGAAGCGGCAAAATTCGTGTACTTTCGCGAATTCTGGCGAATTGGAGCATTTTCGGTAAAAAGTCCCTTAGGCAAAAGTTGTTCAGAATGCCGTGCTTGTGCTAGAAAAAATGATGGATTGAAGATTTGAGTTTGTATGCGAAGTCTGGAGCTAGAACAACAATTCAGCAGTTCAGAAAAGGCGTTAGAAAAAAAAGTGAGTTTTCTCCGCTTTAAAGCTTCTATGATTTTTGACATATGAAGTTAACAAAAATATGATTTTTATGTTATAGAGATGATAAAAATATGATTTTTACATTATAGAAGTATTAAAGATTTGATCTTTATTATGTAAAAGGAGCAAAGATGTGATTTTTATATAAGTGGCGATATAAAAATATAATCTTTATTATATGAACACCGTTGTAAAAATAGATTTTTTATCTATATAGTAGTAGTATAAAAATGTGATTTTTATATACATAGGAACAATATAAAAATGTGATTTTTATATACATGGCAACAATATAAAAATGTGATTTTTATATATGTAGTGACTACGGACGGTGAAAGTGACAAAAGGAGAGAACGACGAAGATTTCTACATAAGAAGAGTCGTGGCGTTTGGATTAGCTACTTGGTGAGAACTTCTCACTCAAAATCTCTTTCTCTAGTTATATATATATACTAGGATGCAGACGGTGTTTAGTAGCACCCGACACAATCGTCCACAGACCATGGACTTGTTTGATTGGTTGTGTAGTTGGTTAGATTATTTGGTTTGAATTGAATTGTTTGGTGAAATGGAATGGATTTGATTGATGTGTGAATGGCGTGGGCCTTCACTAGACCGGGGATAAGGCTAGGCCTCGTCCCGTTTCTTGTATCGTGCCGTTATGCCGCCGAAATTTTCTAAATATGTTAGAAGAATAAAAATATCATTTTATTGAATAAAAGAACTGAATAGAAATTCATGTGTTAAAATAAAATGTTTATCGTTAAAAATATAATTTTTAACGTGAAAGTGGATAAATGAATATTTATAAACAAATCGGCCGATTTGTTTATATACACTGATTTGACTGATATCGATTGGGTCGATAAATTTTACACGTCGCCCAACTGCACAAATAAAATCTGTGTTTGATTGTTTGAAACCCCACACGGGTGTTGGGATGAAATTTGAAGTTCACTCATCCTGATGGATTTAATATGTCGATCGATTGATTGACAGGCTGTTATAAGCGTAAGATATCTATATTTGATGCTTATACGGTATAGTGCACTTTTGTTGATGGTTGATTATTTTTCAATGCTATTATATACGTGTGATGTATGAAAATCCATATAATTAACGTTATATGGTGATTGATTGGGCCTCATTCCAATCGGGAAATTAATGAATGTTATAAAAGAAAATTCATGTGTTGAATATAAAAATAGTCATGTGTTGACGATGTTCATGTGTTGAGTGAAATATTTTATACAATGAAATTTACATCTTTATCATATTTACAATTAGAATCTACTTTACGGTGAAGTCTAATTGAAAATCAAACGATAGATACCATAGTTTCATAAAATATTTTACATAACAAAAATAGTGATGTGTTGACAGTACTCATGTGTTGAGATTAGTCAGGTGTTGGAAGAAATATAGATTCATGTGTTGAATGGAATAAATATTCATTTGTTGAATAGAATAACGGATTTATCGAAATATATGAAGCCGTGTTGATTAGAGTTGCGCTATTTTGACGTGAACGATATTTATATCGATTATATTCGTTTTTATAATGAACATAGAAAAGAAGTGATTTCAAAATATAACGTTTTTAAAATATTATCAGTTATATAGTAATTATATAAAATATTCAGTTTTGATTAGAAGTTGAAATAGTGTTGAAATGGTTTTGAAACGAAGTTAAAACGATTTATAAAATACGTTTTAAAAGGAAATTGACGAAATATATATAATAAATATATATATATATTATATATAATGGCCTGAATAGAACGCGCCGCTTCGCGGCAGTTCGTGAATTTCGACCATTGACTTCGAATTGACGTTGCGGGAGATCCGACCGTCGAATTCTCCTAAAACCAGAACCGTTGGGTTCGTATCGAAAAAAGCTTTCCAATGAATATTAGAAATTTGAAATCTAACGGTTGGATTTGGAATTATGTCCAAATCAAATTTGGAAAAGGTCGCTGTAAGTGCAGTTCGATGGCCATTGGTGGAAATCGACTGTACGGGCCTTGATAAAATTATTAAAAATAATCAATATTCCCAATACGTGGATTGGACTGGAGTTGAATCGAAAATATCTTCGGGATATTTCGATGTTGGATTTCGTGACTATACAGATATTGTTATGGGAATTTGAAAGATATATTTTATATCGTTATTTCCAATACGATATTTGTTGGTTTCAGAATTTGATATTGAATATAAGCCGGTATATTTTCTATTCAGAGCCTTGTGTTTAATATCAAATGTGATTTGGGTTTATCGTGAGTCGTGTTTTAGATGACATTGGTTCTTTAACCCAGTTAAAGGCAAGATATCGATTTCTGAAAAGATTAAAACTAAGTGAAGTTTTAATGAATCTTTAATTAGATTAAAAATGTGAATTGATAATTTAAATTATCAAATCTGAAAAGTGATCGAGAGTGGAGTATCACCAATTTTGCTCCAAAGCGATAGTTAAATATTTAATTAGATTTGAACGTGAAGTGGTAATTAATTTTACCGATAACACCGTGGTGTTAGATATGGAGTATCACCAGTTTTGCTCCATGGGATATATAGGTTGGGATTGGGAAATAAAACAAATAATTGCTTCGGTGTGGTTCGCTAATCCCGACTAGTTATAAATGATATCCAAAGGAAGATCAAAGAATAAATTTAGAAGAATTTATCTTGGATAAAATTAATGGGAACCTTTCCCTAAGAATGTGATTTTGTGAATAAAAGAATATTCTGAATTGGAATGAGGCGTTTGTTGTGTTTGTGTAACATTCGTTTATTATATACGTGGGTTATTCAGAAAGGCCGGGTTATACCCATTCTGAATAACCGATTCGACGAGATGTCGTAGATGAAGACGGTGGTAGAAGACCGGAAGTCTTCACATCGTTTGGGTGATTACTGATGATCTTGATTGGGCTGTACACCCAGGATGAGGGAATCAGTTGGTGATCGTCCAGACGTACCTGGAGATGGACGGATATGCGAGGAAAGTGCCTCCGGTTTCGTTCAGACCCAGAATGAACTTGTAAATGGATTGTGTGTCTGACACTGGATTTTATTCTGTGTTGATTGATCTCTATTAAATATACATCTGTTTGGCGGCGGAGAATTTATTCTCTTGCTTAACGCCCTTCTCTGAGACGTACGAGCTCAGAGGTTGTATATCGATGGACATCAGTCGCATGGAGTGAATTGCCAATGTGGCATGCGTAAGTGGCAATTGATCAAGGCTTCTGTTGAAAAGCAAAGTCTTGTGGTTAATGATCAAAGCACGGCCTGTGTGGCATAGCTTTGTGTATAGCGTGAATTCGCGAGCCTCACACCTCGGTATGAGTCAAAAACGGGAGACGGACCGCTGGGAGAGCACGACGTTTCTTTCTAGCTAGGGTGGTGTCAGTGACCTACCAGCCCTGACATTTATATACTTTTCACCTGTGTGGTTGTTGGATACGAGGCGCCTCGGATATAGGTCTGTAAGGACCGGGAAACGTGTGTTCAGAAATTGCCAATCCTCAAAAGTAAGAGAGGACCGGCCCAGCCGATTCCAAGGATCATAGTGGGGTCCTGAGGCATTTGCTAGAGTGTCTCGAACGCGGAGAGGAGCTTGCCCCTTGCCTCGACTCATGACGGAAATCCAGTTTCCAATACGTGATAATTCAGTTTTATTTGTAGAACCTAGTATGGCGACATAGTGGTATGGGTCATTCATGCCGCCTATGATTGATATTTACGATTGAAATTGTTTTGACACTATACACCTATAATAGTATCAAATAATGTGTTTTAAACGTATCAAACATGCTTTGGCTGTTATAAGGTAAAAAACCCTATCCTCCGGCTTGCGTTGCATTGTGTGATGGGACCTGGGTCTTATAACAGCTTCATTTTTCTTTATTTAGCATTGCGCTGTTTGTTTTATGCACTGGTATTCTTGGGAGGAAACCCGTTCCGTATTATATGGCGTGGTCCCTTGATTTACCTAACTTTAAAAATAAAGATTAATAACTGTTTTAGTTCTCACACCAGTCACATGACTGACCTGGAGTTTATTGTTTTAACCTAAACTCTGGGTGCCCCTATTTTCCACACGGGCAGCTAGTAGTTTTGGTTTTGCAGATTTATATTCACAGGGTCCTGATTTACAGCTGGAACGATGCTCAGAAAGCTCTGTATCCGTGTATCACCTTCAGTTGTGATTTTGTATTATTTTCCGCTGCTATGTAATTTATTGTAATCTCTGATATTTATCGAATGTAATTTATTCATTTATACTCTGTATATTCTTGTATTCTGATGGAATTGTTGTAATTACAATGAAATGTTCTTCCGTATGCGTCCTTTTGTGTGTTGTTCTCAAAGTATCCGCTCTTTCCTTCACGGGGAAGTTACGGGTTCTTACAAGTGTAAATCCTATTCTAAATTTACATATAAAAATGTAAATTTAATTACAATGCAAATTCCTACTCTTTATTTACATGTAAAAATGTAAATTTAATTACAATGCAAATTTCTACTTTTTATTTACATCTAAAAATGTAAATTTAACTACAATGCAAATTTCTAAATTTACATGTAACAATGTAAATTTAACTACAATGCAAATTTCTACCTTTTATTTACATGTAAAAAATGTAAATTTAACTATAATGCAAATTTATACTTTTTATTTACATGTAAAAATGTAAATTTAACTACAGTGCAAATTTCTACTTTTTATTTGCATGTAAAAATGTAAATTTAACTACAGTGCAAATTTCTACTTTTTATTTACATGTAAAAATGTAAATTTAACTACAATGCAAATTTCTACTTTTTATTTACATGTAAAAATGTAAATTTAAATACCATGCAATTTTCTACTTTTTATTTACATGTAAAAATGTAAATTTAACTACAATGCAAATTTCTACTTTTCATTTACATGTAAAACTTTAAATTTAACTACAATGCAAATTTTACTTTTAATTTACATTGCAAAAAATCTCATCTTTTACTTTACAATGTAAAAGTATCTTCTTTAACTTCACAATGTAAAAATATCATCTTTTTATTTTACAATGTAAAAATGTCATCTTTTTATTTTACATTGTAAAAATGTACTTTACATTTTACATGTAAATTCTTTTCTTAATTTACATATAAAAATGTAAATTTGAATCTATTCACATTGTCAAATTTTTCCTTTTAATTTTCAATAAAATATTGAATCTATTCACATAGTCATATTTTTCCTTTTAATTTTCAATAAAATATTGAATCTATTCACATCGTCATATTTTTCCTTTTAATTTTCAATAAAATATTGAATCTATTCACATCATCATATTTTTCCTTTTAATTTTCAATAAAATATTGAATCTATTCCCATCGTCATATTTTTCCATCTTTTATCCTTATTTACGTTATTAACATTAGAATTGTGTAATTTAATGTTTTCATGTCTTTGATTAAAACACTAACAATTTCTCTATTTACACAAGCCATCATACAAAGTGTTATACTAATATTAAATGGAATGTCATAATTCTATTCAATAACATGAACAAGGCGTACTTTTGTTATTCATGATTCACCAAAGCATCGATAAGAATGATCCAACTAAATATATAACAAAATGATTCTTTCTAATTATCCATCACATACAGATCCATAATTTTAACTAACAGATCTATACTTATACATCACAAACTTATAGATATATAACAAAATGATTCATTCTAATTAGCAGATATAATCTGGTAACAATTCAAATATTAAATAATTAGAAAAATAATTATTAAATTGATTTAATTATATAAATCAGAAAATCACCTTACTTTAAGCAGAATTAAAAAATCCAAATAATTTCAGAAATCGTTTCAATCAATTTAAGCAACCTCTATACGACTTCACGGTTTCGTCGGATCTGAAATTTTCCAGTTTGGAGTTCGTATGAATTGATTATTAATTTATGAATAACAATGAGTTTTTACAAGTGCTGCTATGACAGAATTAAGTGTGGCAAATCTGAAATGTTCATACCTTTGTATTTTTTTCAAAACTTTAATTTCAGAAGCCAGAAGATGTAGTTGATGATTTTCAGAATGGTTTTTTGGAGATCGACAATCTTGGAGAGGGGAGTCGGCGCCGGGAAGGGGGTGGGGTGCGTTCGCCTGTGGTGGGCCCAATTTGGTGTGGGGTCGGCAGACTTTGCGAGGTCGAGGCGACGGCTACAGGTTCGGGAGGTATTGATTTTGGTGTGGATTTGAAGAGCATGAAAATCTCTTCGAAACGTGTATTGCGGCGAAGGATTTCGTTGAGAAACAAAAGAGAAATCGGAGTTTGAAGTTCTGAAAGGTTATGGGTTTTGGTGGCTGCTGCAAACGATCGGGGAGGAAGAATGAACAGTGCTTTTTATAATAAAATAATAGGGTTAGGTTATTATTAAATAATAAATTAACCCAATAATGCCCATTTAGCGACTTCCTTCTTTTTCAACCCAACGACTGTCATACCTACCTATTAACCCCCATTCCGGACTCATCTGACTATGTCCCGCACACCAAAATGATCATCTTGGCCTCCGTTTTCCAGTATTAATTTATAAATCATTTATTTTAAATTCAAATGTACTTTCTAATTTACCGGGGATACATATGATCTCAGAAAAATTCAGAAAAAATATTTTTGGCTTCGTGATGACGATGCGGTCGTAACAAAATTAATTTCATTGAATTCTGTGACTGTTTGAAAAATGGCCTTTTTCAAGTCGATTAAAATTGACCGAAATTGACCAAACTGAAATCTTTTTGCCACAGTCACAAATTAATTCTAAAAATTATGAGAAATTAAACTTATCAATAATTTGGATTCTGAATCCAACAAAAGTGGTTTCATCGAAAACAGATGTCGTTTGAAAAATGGCTATTTTTAAGGCGTATATATTAAACATTAAAAATACATTTTTAAACAAATAATTCCCGAAACTCGAAATATGTAAGTGTTTATACTTTTTAGATGCAGAAACATTAGTCTGAACTCAATGGAAGTGGTATTGAGTCCAAATTCCTTCATATGCAAAAATTAGTATTTTTGACCTTTATATAAATATAAATTTCATAGCGACCTTTCTAAATTTTGATTTTGACATAACTCACAACTTACAAACTGAAATCTAAATTTCTTAAATTCATTATAATGATATCATTGATGCGGTCCTAGCGTTTCTTGTTTCATCTAATTTTGACCTATAATGAATTTTATATATTTTACCAAAGTTGAAAAACGAATTTTGAAATTACCGCGCCATTTCGGGCTCGGAATGGAATTAATATAAATTTTAAAGTCCTAATTCAAATAAAAAATAATAATTTTTAATCGTGATTATTTAAAATAATTTTTTCTTATCAAAAACTCTTTAAAATTACTTCAAATAAAAATTTTTAATTTACCCCAAAATTCAGGGTTGTTACAAATGTCTTATTCAAAATTCAAAAGAAAATTACATATGGAAAGAGAATAATGGAAAGTAATGAATGCATAACTTATCATTTAATGATGACTATAAGTTATGTGAGTTTTTAAATTTCAAAACACATAATATTAAATTACATAATGACATGTTTATCTAACACTACATATTATAATATAATGACATGTTTATCTAACACTACATATTATAGCATAATGAAATGTTTTCATAATTTATTTAGAATCTACATATTATGTTAAATCAACCTATTCAGTGCTATGCAAGAACAAATAAAATAAATAAATAAATATACATACAATTTGATACTAATTTCTATTTTAATAAATAACTATTTATCTAATTACAAATAATTGTTTATTAGAAATAAATTTGAAATCATTCATAAATAACATTATAATTTTATTTATTTTTTATTTCAATTTAATAATTTAATAATGGAAATTTCCCTAAAATTTTGATGCATTTTCTAACAAAATTTCCCTAAAATAAATTTTTAAATTGGTTTTGAATTTCCGGGTTGTTACATTTGGCCTCCCTTGGCCCGCCGCCGGCCACTAGAGCGGACCACCACCGCTTGACCAAACCCTGCCCCCCCATGCGCTGTGAGTTTTTTTTTATTTCTTATTTTAATTTGATTTTTTTTATTTTATAAAATATTGTTTTAACACGATAAAATCACAATTTTTAAAATGAAGAAGATACGATTTTTAAAATAAAGAAGACGCGAATTTTGAAAATGAAAAGGATTTATTTTTGAAAATGAAAAGGACTGACTTTTGAAAATGAAAAGGATTGATTTTTGAAAATGAAAAAACTATATTTTGTAATGGAAAAGATTATATTTTTATAATGAAAAAGATTATAATTTTATAATGAAAAAGATTAAATTTTTATATTAGAAAAGATAAGATCTATGATTTAGAAAAGATTAGATTTTGATTAATCTAAAGATTAATTTTTTTGTATACATATTTACGATATAAAAATTTGATTTCTATATATATAGATTTGAAGTAAAAATCTAATTTATATATATATATATAAGCGATTTAAAATTGTGATTTTTATATAGATAGTGGCAAGATAAAAATCTGATCTTTTATATATATGCAACAATATAAAGATATGATTTTTATATTGAAAAGATGTGATTTTTAAAAATATAAAGTTATGACTTTTGAAAACATAAAGACGAGATTTTTTGAATACATAAAGATTCGATTTTTGAAGAACGAAAATATTTGGTTTTGTTTATATAAATTTTATTTTCATAATATAAACTTCATATTAAAAATGTGATTTTTACTGTAAATAGAGTGATAAAAACCACATTAGCATTTCGGGCAAATCCGAACCGTTCAGAAATAAAGAATGGAGGAGTGGATCCCAAAGGTGAGAACTCCTCACTATAATTTTCTTTGTACAGTTATTTATTTTATAACTGCATTTATGGACTGCTCCCGGTCGTCCACAGACCATGGATGACTTGTTTGGTTGTTTGGTTTGGTTGATTTATTTGTTTGAATTGGTTAGGGATGAGAATTGAATTGAATTGATTGAGTTGTTACATGTGTATGGCACGAGCCAATATCAGGAGAGGTGTAATGCTAGACATTACCCGATTTTGATATCGCGCCGTTATAATCCCAAAATTTTCTGAAATAAAAGGTGTTAGTTAAAAATAATATTTTTATTGAATGAATGAACTATTAAAAATAGTAAAATGTTGAAATAAATATTTTAACGTTAAAAATATACTTTTTAACGTATAAAAGAACGGGATAGAATTCTCCTGAAATGAAAATGAATATTCATTTACAAATCAGGCGATTTATTTATGTACACCCATTTGACTGATATTGATTGGGACGATATATTCTACACATCGCCCAACTGCATAAATAATATTCAGTGTTTGTTGATTGAAACCCACACAGGTATTGGGATGACAGATGACATACACTAGTCCCAATAATTAGCTCTATGTCAATCAATTGGTTGACAGGCTGTTGTAAGCGTTAAATATTTATATTTAATGCTTATGAAGTGTAAATGCACTCTGGATGATAGTTGACTGTGTTTGTTTATTGTTGTATACATATGTGTATAAAATCCATATAATCAACATTATATGGTAATCAACTTTGTCTGATTCAAATTCAGAACGAACGAATATTTTAAATAACGAATATTTTAAATAAAGAATAATTTAAAATAATATTCAGAAAAGAATCAAAATACGATTTTAATGTCCGATATGGGATGGACACGAAAATATTTAAATATAAAAAGCCGTTTTGATTAGATATGTGCCATTTTGACGCGAACGATATTTATATCGATTTTATTCGTTTTTATAATGAATATCGAAATTAAGTGATTTCAAAATATTATATTTTTAAAATATTATCATTTATATATTAATGATATGGAATATTCATTTTTGATTTAAAATTGAATATGAGGTTGAAATAGTTTTTAAAATGAATTTAAAACCATTTATAAAACACGTTTGAATGGAAATCGATGAAATATATACATAATATATATATATTATATATTTAATGGCCTGAATAGAACGCGCCGCGCCGCGACTATTCGTGAATTTCGACCATTGGCTTCGAATTGATGTTACGGGAGATCCGACCGTCGGATTCTCCTGAAACCAGGACCATTGGGTTTGTATCGAAACGAGCTTTATAACGAATATAAGAGATTTGAAATATAACGGTTGGATTTTGAATTATGTCCAAATAAAATTTGGAAAAGGTCGTTGTAAGTGTAGTTCGATGATAGTATATGGAAATCGATTGTACGGGCCTTGATAAAATTATTAAAAATATTAAAAATTTGTGTAAAATCATAATAAATGATTTTGAAAAAACTAGGATGAAAAATTCTGTATTTGAAAAGATAAAAATATATTTTTATCGAAATGAACTAGTTATGAACTAGAATTATAATCCAATATTTTTAAATAAATAATTTGGATTTGAAATGGTTTTAAAGATAACCGAAGTTTCCAATATATAAAATGGAATGGATTTGAATCGAAATTATCTTCAGAATATTTCGATATTGGATTCCATGATTATACGGACATTGTGGAGGAATTTGGAAGATATATATATATCGTTATTCCAACACGATATCTGTTGATTTCATAATTTGATATTGAATATAAGTCGATATATTTTCTATTCAGAGCCTTGTATTTAATATTAAATGGGATTACGAGTTTGTTTTGTAAACAGTGTCTTCACTAACATTGTTCATAAACCCCATGTGAAAAGAATAAATCGTTTAATTAAGATTTAAGGAAGAATTACCAATTAATTAACATTTAATTGGAATTGAAATAGGATGTGAATTGGGTTTATCGTGAACTGTGTTTTTAACGACATTCGTTCTTTAACCCAATTTACAGTGTAATGTGATTTGGAATACGTAAATCTTTATTTAAGATTTAATGGGAATTTTCCAAAGTAAAGTTTTCTAATTAATTAATATTTAGTTTAAATTAAATTGAATTTTGGGTTTGTTGTGAATGGTATCTTTAAAAATGTTGTTCTTAAACCCAATGGAGTTAAGAAAGTTAGAAACCAGCTGGAGATTAGCTAAGCTGAATGGTTTCCTAGGTATTGATCTAATGTTGGTTTCGGCCTTCGAGGTTAATACTTAGGGAATTTTTCTCTTACTAATTTACGGTTAAAGACTGATCGATGGAATGTGATTTTGGGTTTATCGTGAACTGTGTTTTAAATGACATTAGTTCTTTAACCCAGGTAAAGACAGGATGTGATTTCCTAAGTTATATAATCATTAATAATGATTTTTGGGAAGATTAAAACTAACTGGAGTTTGAATGAATCTTTAATTAGATTGAAATGATCGAGAACATATATCACCAGTTTTTCTCCAAAGCGATAGTTAAATATTTAATTAGATTTGAACATGAAATGGTAATTAATTTTACCGATAACATCGTGGTGTTAGATACGGAGTATTACCAGTTTTGCTCCATGTTATGAATAGGTTAGGATTGGGAAATTAAAAAAATTACTACTTCAGTGTGGTTCTCTAATCCCGACTAGTTTGGAAAACCTTAATATGCTTTGAAATGATATCCAAAGGAAGATTAAAGAATAAAATTTAAAGAATTTATCTTTGATAAAATTAATGGGAACATTTCCCTAAGAATGTGAATATTTGAATAAAGAATATTCTAGATTGGAATGAGGCGTATGTTGTGTTTATCTCACTTGATTATAATATATACGCGAGTTATTCGAAAAGGCTAGGTTTATACCCATTCTGAATAAATGATTCGACAATAAGTCGATGATGAAGACGGTGGTTGAAGACCGGAGGTCTTCACATTATTTGGATGATTACCGATGTCTTGATTGGGCTGTACACCCAAGACGAGGTAATAAGTGGTAATCGTCCAGACGTACTTGGAGATCGACGGATATGCAAGGGCCTCTCTCTTGTATTGGACATATGGGATGAGGAATAAGGTGCCTCTGGTTTCGTTCAGACCCAGAACGAACTTGTAAATGGATTGTGAGTTTGACATTGGATTCTATTTTGTGTTGATTGATTTCTATTAAATATATATCTATTTGGGGGTGGACAATTTATTCTTTTGCTTAGCGCCTTTCTATGAGACGTACGAGCTCAGAGGTTATATATCGATAGATATCAGTCGCATGGCATGAATTTCCTATATGGCACGCTGAGATGCAATGATCAAGGCTTTTGTTGAAAAGCAGAGTCTAGTGGTTGATGATCAAAGCACAACTTTAATATAGCATCGGTTTGTGTATAGCGTTGATTCGCGAGCCTCACACCTCGATACGAATCAAAAACGGGATCGTGACTGCCAGGAGTGCATGACGTTTCTTTCCAGCTACGGGTGGTTGCAGCGTTATCATGCCCTGACATTTATATTATATTTACCTATGTGGTTGTTGGATTACGAGGCGTCTCAGATATATCAGTCTCTACGGAGCCGATGGATTGGTCCAATAGGACCGAGAGATGTGTGTTCAGGAATAACCAATCCTCAATTGTAAGGGAGGGCCGGCCCTGAAGATCCAAGGGTTTCCCTGAGTGTGTAGTCCTGAGAAATTTGCTAGAGTGTCTCGAAGCGGTGAGGAGCCATCCCTGGCCTAGACTCATGACGGAAATCCAATTTCCAATACGTGACATTTCAGTTTTGATTGTAGAGCCTATTATTGGTGACATAGTAGCATGGGATACTATGCCATCTATGATTGATACATTTATATTTAAAGTTGATTTCTTAACTTATAGTAATAATAAAAGGTTAAATTTCGCGTATCAAGCATTATTTTGGCTATTATAAGGTAAAACACTATCCTCCGGCTTGGTTGCATTGTGTGATGGGACCTGGATCTTATAATAGCTTCATTGTTCTTTATATAGCATTGGGTTGCTTGTTTTATGGACTGGTATTCTAGGGAGGAAACCTGTAACAACCCGGAAATTCAGAACCAGTTTAAAATTTTTATTTTAATTATTTTAATGGATTTTGAATATTTAAAATGATTTATTTTAAATAATAACGACTACAAATTTATTTTAATTGATGTTAGAACGAATAAATTTTATATAATTATATAAGGGGTTTGAAATGGCTCAGTAGTCAGAAATTTTGATTTCTAATTTCAGTTTAATATACAGAATTCATTTTAAGTCAGAATTGAACAAAACAAGAAATATTTGAATCTATTTAATAATATCTTTCTAACAAATGTAAGAAACTGAAATTTCACTTTATAAATTGTATGTTATGTCCAGTTTAAAATAAAGAAAAGTCGTTGTAGAATTTATATATATTTTAATATTAAATATAGCCCTTAAAAATATCCATTTTGCAAACGACCTCCATTTTTGACGAAACCACTTTTGTTGGAATCGGAATGTCAAATTATTGCTAGGTTTAAGTTTACATAATTTTTAGAACTAATATGTGAGCATGACAAAAGAAAATATATTTTGTCAATTTCAGTCAAATTTAATCGACTTGAAAATGTCCATTTTTAAAACGGTCTCGGAATTTGATGAAATTAATTTTGTTAGGACCGTATCGTCAAAACATAACTAGAAATAATTTTTCTGTAATTTTTAGAGTCAGTATGTGACCCCAATAATTTAAAATGTATGTTTAAATTAAATATACATTGATTTATATTTAATTTAAAGGAAAACTGGTGGTAACAGCCGAATTGGGTTATGAAACATATTCCATTGTGTTCGGAATAGGGGTATTTGGCTAGGGGCGACATTCGTTGGGTTTGATTTAGAGTTAGTATAAACGAACAAAATTTTCTTCAATTAAATAATCCAATAATATAATATTATATATATATATATATACACCTAAGAATACGGCTAACCCTAATATCCTCAATACGTATAGCCACCGTCTTCTATCTTCAATGGCCATTCTCGTCCGGATTTAAATCCCTAATAATTTCTATCCCAGGCCGAATTATATTATGAAACCAAATAGAAAATCGAAGAGATTTATCCCCTCTTTAAGATCATATGGAGTGGATGAAGTATCGTGGAATATCTGGGGGAACCGAGGCCGAGAAGTGAACCGGAACAAACCGCCGCCGCGCCACCGTGCCAGCTCCGAGCTAGGCCCCCTTTCCGGCGAAGTTGCATCGTCCTCCCCCTTCCACGTAGCAGACCCCTATCTTTCCACCATGCCTTGATCCACGAGGAAAATTTAACCCTAGAACGGAACCCATACTAGAAACTGTCGGCTTCTATATCAAAAGAGGAAGAAGGTTGTTTATCTATCTAATTTATTCAGTTATTATATTTAAATTGTTTACAAACTTCGTAAAATCACATCTTGTTCATACTTTGATGAAATTCGATAAAACAGGAAGCGCTGGATTCGCAACGAAAAATTCTACAACACAGAACTGACTAGATCTGAAACAGAGCAAGTTGGAAATTCAGATAAAATCAGGGTGAGATTTCTATTTTCAATAATTAGTTAAAATTTAATTATTTTCTTGCTATTTGAAATCGATGTATGAATGTAACGAAATCAGATCTGTGATGTTGAGATTGAAATTTTCTGTTTGTTTTTCGTGATTGATTGTGATGTTCATGTTGTTAGATCCCGATCTATAGTTAAAAATTCTTTATTTTATTTGAATTCATAGTTTATTGTTAGATCTGATTTGAAATAAAAATCTTATTTTTAATCTAGATCTATGAACATTGATTTGATTTATAATATAAAGTTTCTTCTTTTATTTTGATCTATTTGATCTTGTTATAAAAGTTTCATCTTTTATTTTAATCTATGAACATAGATTTGAATTTATAATAAAGTCTCATCTTTTGATTAGACCCACAAACATAGAGTTGTTTATAAAATAAAACATCATCTTTATTTAATCCATGAACATTGAGATTAGATTTACAATAAAATTACATTTTTATTGTTTACATGAACATGAGTTTTTATGAAATTAAGATTTGTAATAAAATTTCATTTTCGTTGTTTACATTAAAATATCATTATATTTGATTACATAAAATATGGTTTTTGCTTAAATTTGTTTCAACCAAAAAGGAACATATTTTAGGGTGAATTTGTTTCAAATAAAAATAACACATTTTAGTGTCAATTTGTTCGGAAATAAAAAGAACATATTTTTATTGTCATTTAGTATAAAATGAAATGTTTATGAAAAAAAGATTACATTTTTTTTTTGAATTCAAATAAAGATTAGATTTTTATTGTTAATTTGTTACAATAAAAATAATAGTTATAAAAGATAATATTTTTATTGTCGATTAGTTACAATAAAAATAATAGTTATAAAAGTTCATATTTTTATTGTCCATTTGTTACAATAAAAGGAATAGTCATTTAAGCTTTCATTTTTATTGATGATTTGTTTTAATAAAAAGATCTAAGCTTAAAAGATTACATTTTTATGTAATATTGTTTTAAATAAAAAGATTTAAAATAAAAAGATTACATTTTTATGTAAAGTTGCTTTCATTAAAAAGATTGAAAATTAAAAGATTACATTTTTGTGTAATATTGTTAAAAAGAATAGTATTAAAAGATTACATTTTTATGTAATATTGTTAAAAAGAATAGTATTAAAAGATTACATTTTTATGTAATATTGTTTTTGATAAAAAGTATTGAAATAGAAGATTAGATTTCTATTGTCGTTTTGTTACAATAAAAGGTATAGTTTTTAAAGTTTATATTTTTAATGTCATTTTGTTATAATAAAAAGATTAGAATATAAAGTTCACATTTTTGTTGACATTTGTTTTGCAATAAAAGATTTGACGATAAAACTTCATTTTTATTGTAAGTCGTTTTCATTAAAAAAAATTGACAATGAAAATTATACTCTCTTTGTATGCAATAAAAAGAATTAGATATTAAAATGGAATATGTTAAAAAAAATTTACTTCTTTATTGCTTATGTAGGAATAATTAAAATTTCTCATTGTTGAAATGAAATATGCTGGAAATAAAATTTACATTTTATTATAGGAAGGATTAAAACATTGTCATTTATATGTTGGCGACGGTAGTGAATATATTCATATGTTAAAATATGATGTTAGTGATGTCTTTAAATATATATATCTGTGATGTTGAAAGGTTTAACATATTAAAGGTAATGTTAGTATAATGATGATAATTCAAATTTAATATTACACTTCCAATTACAAGTTATCCGACTCGTTTATGTGATTGGGACGATAATTTTCACACATCGCCCAAGTGCACAAATAATTTATTATTTGTTTGTTGGATGAAACCCCACACGGGTATTGGGTTGATATTTGACATACACTAATCCCAATATTTAGTTGTAGAATCCACTCTGGTTTTTATTTGGATGTTTAATAATTATTTATCATGATTGATTGATTACATGCAATATATGGAAACCATATAGCTGAAACTATATGGTTATTGATTGAGTCACATTCCAATAAATAATATTTTATAAAAAGAATATTTTAGAAGTATAATATTTTAGAAACAGAATATTCTAGAAAAAGAATATTTTAGAAAAGGAATATTTTGATAAAGAATATTTTAAAATAAACAATCTTTTTAGAATAATGGATATTTTATAATAAAAAATATTTTAATATGGTATCTAGTAAAGTTTTCCAATTTAACATATTAAATTAGAATTGAATGGAATTCGATTTAATAATAATCGAGATAAGCTTCTGTAAAAGAAGGTCGTTACTATATACGAAATTTAAAAGGCTTTGCCACTATTCCATTTATATTATTGGTCTGATACAGAAATTTATATAGGTTATATATTGATTTGATTTCCATGAAAATTCCATATTTAATGGAAGATGATTTTGGGTTTACTTTGAATTATGTTTTAAATGACATTAGTTCTTTAACCCAATTAAAGATAAGATTGATTTCTTAAATTTAAATAATCATTAAATAATAGTTTTTTAATGTTTAAACCCAAAATTGGAGTTTTAATAAATCTTTAAAAGAAAGATTTAAGAATAAATTAAAGAATTAATCTTTGATAAGATAATGTGAATGTTTTATTAAAAGAATATTCTTAATTGGAATGAGGTGTTTGATGCGTTTTTATATCACTTGATTTTTGATTATAAAATACGTGAATTATTCGGAAAGACAGGGTTTAACCATTCCGAATAATTACTATGACGATTAAGAGTCGAACATGAAGACGGTGGTTGAAAATCGGCAATCTTCACATCGAATAGATAACCACTGATGCCCGACATTGGTTATCTCCCAGTAAAGGGTTACAGTGGTAGTTGTTGGATGTACTTGTTGATTGTCCGGATATGCGAGCACCTCTCTTCCGTATTGGACATAAGGGTTGAGGAATAAGGTGACTCCGATTTCGTTCAGTCCCAGAACGGACTTGTAAATGGATGTATGTCTGACATTGGATTTCATTCCATGTAAATTAAATTGATTTCTATTTAATATATAACTGCGGTGGCGGAGAATTTATTCTCTTGCTTAACACCCTTCTCTGAGATGCACGAGCTCAGAGGTTATATATTGGTAGTTATCGATCACATGGCGTGAATTGTCAATGTGGCACGCCAGGATGCAAATGATCAAGGCTTTTTGTTGAAAAGCAGAGCCTTGATGGATGATCAAAGCATAGCCTTTTTCGGCATAGCCTTATGTATAACGTTACCTCACAAGCCTCACACCCCGGTAAGAGTCTAAAACGGAGCAAGGGAACGTAGGGAGTGCACACGTTTCTTTCTGGCTAGAAGTGGTGTCAGTGTTTACAAGCCCTAACATTTTTACTTATGTGGTTGATGGATTGAGGCGCCTCGGTTTTATATGCCGATAGTGGTCATATTATAGGGTCAATAGGACCAGGAAGCGTGTGTTCAGGCATAACTAATCCAAAAATGTTATTTGTGGACCGACCCTGCAGATGTCCAAGGGCTTGCCAGCATCCAAATCCTGAGGCATTTGCTTGAGCGTCTCGAATCAGTAAGGAGATCGTTCCTAGCCTTGACTCAAGATGGAAACCCAACTTCCGATATGCCACCATGCAGTTTTGATTGTAGAACAAGTATGGCGACATAGTAGGATGGGGTACTATACCATCTATGATTGATACATTATGATTGAAATTGTTTTTGAAACATATATACACTAATAATAATATCAAATCCATTTTATCATATCAAGCATTTTTGACCATTATAAGGTAAGACTCTATCCTCCGGTTTGCGTTGCATTGTGTGATGGGACAAGAGTCTTATAATGGTTTCATTTTTCTAAAAAGATTTGCGTTGTTTATCGATTTACCTTACTTCATGCACTAGCAGTCCAATGGAGTAAACCAGCTCCGCGTTAGCGGCGTGGTCCTGTGATTAGCCCTATTATTAGATAAGTTAAGTTAAGACTTCTCAACCAGTCCCATGAATGACCTGTAGTTTGTTTCACTTGCAAACTCGGGTGCCCACTTTTCCACACGGGCAGTTGAGTAGCTTAATTTGTAGACATATTTTGCAGGATTCTGGATCGAAGCTTAAAGCTATGTCCAGAGCATTGATAGATTTCCACTGTATTAGTTATTGTTTTCTGCTACATTGTATTAAGTATATTTGTAAATTTATCTTCCGCTGCACTTTATAAAATGTACTATGATATTATGTATTCTGATGTAACATTATTATAACGTTTATAAAAGTTTGTTGTTGTTGTTCTGATGTTTTTAATTCCCAAAGTTAAAGTATTTGAAGATTTCCCACTTATGGATCAGATCTGTGTGGTTTATGGTCGATTCAAAGGGCGGGGATTTTTAGGTCTTTACATTTGGTATCATAGCTCTAGTTAGCTCAAATCTTTGGGGTACAACTCGTTAGAACTGAACAAAAGACTCATCAGTGATTGGATTAGTAATATCCAATAATAATACTCATTAGAGATAGGATCAGCAGTATCCTAGAATGAGAAAACTCATTAGAGATAGGGCTAGTAATGCCCTAGAATGAGTTGAGAGTGCCAAGTCTATAATTAATGTATTTGTGATTATATATATAATCTGATCTTAGAAAATATGTTTTTTGAATGTATAAAAGTTATATATTTGATAAGTTAATCAACTAATAAAATTATTGAAATCAATAATTTTTTTTAAAAATAGAATGGTTAGTTAAGCAACTTTCAGCTTCGTTCCTTTTCAAGGACGAAAAGATTTTTAGTGGGGGAGATTGTAACAACCCGAAAATTCCGAACCAGTTTAATTTTTTTATTTTAATGGATTTTGAATATTAAAAATGATTTATTTTAAATAATAACGACTAAAAAATTATTTTAATCGAAGTCAAAATGAATAAATTTTATTTAATTATAAAAGGAGTTTGAAATGGCTCGGCAGTTCGAAATTTCGATTTCTAATTTCAATTTAATATACAGAATTCATTTTAAATCAGAATTGAACGAAAGAAGAAATATTTGAATCTGTTTAATAATATCTTTATAAGAATGTAAGAAACTAAAATTTCACTTTATAAATTGGAAGTTATATCCAGTTTAAAATTTAGAAAAGTCGCTGTATGTGACCCTGGTAATTTAAAATGTACGTTTAAATTAAATATACATTGATTTACATTTTATTTTAAAGGAAAACTGTTCGTAACAGTCGAATTGGGTTATGAAACATACTCTATTGTGTCCGGAATGGGGGTATTTGGCTAGGGCGACATTCGTTGGGTTCGATTCGGAGTTAGTATCAACGAACAAATATTTTCTTGAATTAAATAATTAAATAATCAAATAATATAATATTATATATATATATATATATATATATATATACACCTAGGTTTTCGGCTAACCCTAATATCCTCAATACATATAGTCGTCGTCTTCTATCTTCAATGGCCATTCTCATCTGGATTTAATTCCCTAATAATTTCCATCCTAGGATGAATTATATTATGAAACCAAATAGAAAATCGAAGAGATTTATCCCCTCTTTAAGATCATATGTAGTGGATGAAGTATCATGGATTATCCAGGGGGAACCGAGGCCGAAAAGTGAACCTGAACAAACCACTGCCACACCACCGTGCTAGCTCCGAGTTGGGGCCCCTTTCCGGTGGAGTCACGCCGTCCTCCCCTCTTCCACGTGGCAGACCCCAATCTTTCCCCCGTGCCTCGATCCACGAGCAAAATTTAACCCTAGAACGGAACCCATACTAGAAGCTGTCAGCTTCTAAATCAGAAGAGGAAGAAGGTTGTTTATCTAACTAATTTAGTTATTATATTTAAACTGTTTACAAACTTTATAAAATCATATCTCGTTTATATGTTGATGAAATTCGATAAAACAGGAAGCGTTGGATTCACAACGAATTTTTTTACAACATAGAACTGACTAGATCTGAAACAGAGCAAGTTAAAAATACATTTTATAAACGTTATATATAATTAGCAATGTAAGGGATAGATTTTGAAATAAAAACTAGATTTTTATCATCATAAAGACTGGATATTTATAATAGGAAAGGCAAGTTAAAAATCTGATTTTTATATATGAAGTTATACGGTAAAAAATCTGATTTTTTATATATGAATGAAGTATAAAGGACGGATTTATATATATATATATATATATATATATATGAATGAAGTATAAAGGACGGATTTTTATATATATGAATGAAGTATAAAGAACGAATTTTTCTATACGAGGATGAAGGATAAAAATTCGATTTTTATTTATATGGTTGGAAGAAGAAAAATTAGATTTTTATATAGTGGAGATAATAAAAATATAATTTTTATAATATAGAAAGGTTAAAAATATAATTTTTATAATATAGAAAGGTTAAAAATAAAAATTTAATATAGAAAGAAGCGTTGTAAATATAGATGAAGTAGAAATAAAAATATGATTTTTATTTTTGAATGAAGCAATAAAAATATTATTTTTATTTGAACAGCGTGAAAAAGACTACATTGGAATCTCATATCGATCCAGATGGTTCAGCAGTTCAAAAGCAAAGCATGACGGAGTGGAACCCTCTGTGAGAATTTCTCACTCTTTAATTTAATTTTCTAGTTGAAAAATATACTAGGATGCAGACGGTGTTTAGTAGCACCTGACACCCGTCGTCCACAGACCTTGGACGGCTTGTATGCTTGTTTGTTTGATTTTGATGTGTAGTTGATTGTGTGATGTGATGTGAAATGAAATAAAATATTTATATAGTTGAAATAAAATATTTTATTGTGGAAAATATTTTATAGTTAAAAATAGAATTTTTAACGTGTATATGAAACGAAATAAAAATAAACAAATCGGACGATTTGTTTATATACACACATTGACTGATATTGATTGGGACGATAAATTTTACACATCGCCTAACTGCACAAATAAAATCTGTGTTTGATTGTTTGAAAACCCCACACGGGTATTGGGGTGATATATGACATACACTAATCCCAATAGTTAGTTGTATGTCGATCGATTGATTGACAGACTGTTATAAGCGTTAAATATTTATATTTGATGCTTATGCAGTGTAGAACGCACTTTGGATGATGGTTGATTATTCATCGTTGTTATTGTATACATGTGTTGTAGAAAATCCATATAATTAACATTATATGGTAATTGATTGGGCCTCATTCCAGTTTTAAAATAGAAATATTTGAAAAAGAAATATTTGAAATAGAATATTTGAAAATAGGAATATATGAAGCCGTATTGATTAGATTGACGCCATTTTGACGTGAACGATATTTATATCGATTTTATTCATTTTATAATGAATATCGAAAGTGATTTCTAAATCTGACTTTTCGAAAAGAATTGAAATTCGAATTGAAATTGAATAGAAATGAATTCGAATTGAAATTGAATAGAAATGAATTCGAATGGAAATTGAATATAAATGAATTCGAATGGAAATTGAATATAAATGAATTCGAATTGAAATCGATTTGAAATGAATTTAAAACAAACTTATATTGGAATATTCAATTTTGATTTGAAATTGAATATGAAGTTGAAACCGTTTTGAAAACAAATTTAAAAAAAATTTATAAACTACGTTTTAAAAGGAAATCGATGAAATATATATTATATATATATATTATATATATAATATAATGGCCTGAATTGAACGTGCCGCGCCGCGGCAATTCGTAAATTTCGACTATTGACTTCGAACGGACATTACGGGAGATCCGACCGTCGGATTCTCCTAAAACCGGAACCGTTGGGTTCGTATCAAAAAGATCTTTCTAACGAATATTAGAAATTTGAAATCTAACAGTTGGATTTGGAATCATGTCCAAATCAAATTTGAATAAGGTCGCTTTAAGTGCAGTTCGATGGCCGTTGATGGAAATCGACTGTACGGGCCTTGATAAAATTATTAAAAATTGTAATAATTTGTGTAAAATCATAAGAAATGATTTGAGAAGAATTGGGATGAAAAACTCCATATTTGAAAAGATAAAAATAGATTTTTATCGAAATGAACTAGTTTTGAACTAGAATTAAAATTCTATTTGTTTTTAAATAAATAAATTGAATTTGAAAAGGGTTTTAAAAGTAACCAATTCAATTGGAATGGATTTGAATCGAAATTGTCTTTGGATTATTTCGATGTTGGATTTCGTGATTATACAGATATTGTTATGGGAATTTGAAAGATATATATATATATATCGTTATTTCCAATACGATATTTGTTGGTCGTAGAATTTGATATTGAATATAAGACGATATACTTTCTATTCAGAGCCTTGTATTTAATATCAAATGTGATTTGGGTTTGTCGTGAATGGTGTCTTTATTAACACTGTTCTTGAGCCCAGGTGATAAAAAGATCAAATCTTTTTATTTAGATTTAATGAAGTGTACCAATTAAACAATATTTAATTGGAATTGAATTGGTATTGATTTTTGGGTTTATCGTGAACAGTGTTTTAAATAACACTTGTTCTTTAACCCGATAATTAATGAAATGTGATTTTGGGTTGTCGTGAATGGTATCTTCAATAATACTGTCCTTAGACCCAAAGAAGTTATGGAAATCAGAAACTAACTGGAGGTTAGTTTAGTTGAATGGTTTCGGGGGTATTGAACTGATGTTGGTTTCGTCCTTCGGGGTTAATACTTAGGGAACTGCTCACTTGCTAATTCACGGTTAGGGACTGATTGAAATGTGATGTGATTTTGGGTTTATCGTGAACCGTCTTTTAAATGACACTGATTCTTTAACCCAGTCATAGATTAAAACTAAGTGGAGTTTTAATGAATCTTTAATTAGATTGAAATGATTGAGAATGGAGTATCACCAGTTTTGCTCCAGGCGATAGTTAAATCTTTAATTAGATTTGAATGTGAAATGGTAATTGAATTTACCGATAACACCGTGGTGTTAGATATGAAGTATTACCAGTTTTACTTCATGGGATGAATAGGTTGGGATTGGGAAATTAAAACAAATGATTACTTCGGTAAGGTTCGTTAATCCCGACTAGTTGAATCGAAATTCAAAAGAAGATTAAAGAATAAATTCAAGGAATTTATCTTTGATAAAATTAATGGGAACCTTTCCCTACGAATGTGAAATTTAGAAACTAACCGTCGGTTAGCTAAGCAAAATGGTTTTCTGGTTGTTGATCTGATGTTGGTTTCGGCCTTCGGGGTTAATATTTGGGGAATTATTCTCTTAATTAGTTTACGGTTAGTGACTAATGAATTGGAATGAGGCGTATGTTGTATTTGTGTAACACTAATTTAAAATATACGCGAGTTATTCGGAAAGACCGAGTTTATCCCATTCTGAATAACTAATACGACGATAAGTCGAAGATGAGGACGGTGGTCGAAGACCGGAGGTCTTCACGTCATTTGGGTGATTACTGATGATTTTGATTGGGCTGTACACCCAAGAAGATGGAAACAGTTGGTGATCGTCCAGACGTACTTGGAGATCGATGGATATGCGGGGTACTAGGTGCCTCCGGTTTCGTTCAGACCCAGAACGGACTTGTAAATGGACTGTGTGTCTGACATCGGATTTCATTCTGTGTGACTGATATCGGTTGCATAGAGTGGTTTGCCTGTGTGGCATGCTAAGATGCAAATGATCAAGGCTTCTGTTGAAAAGCAAAGTCTTGTGGTTGATGATCGAAGCACGGCCTTTGTGGTGTAGCTTTGTGTAACGTTTACTTCGCGAGTTTCACACCTGGTGGTGAACCAAAAACTGGAGAGGACCTCAGGGAGGACATGCGTTTCTTTCTAGTTAGAAGTGGCGTCAGTGGTTTTACACGCCCTGACGAGTTTGACGTAGGTGGTTGTTGCTGTTGCGAGGCGCCTTGGTTAAATCGGACGATCCGGGTCAGATGGAGACATTCGTTGGCTCATTTACGCCACAAAGGGAGGGGAAACGCAGTTTTCAGGCATTTTAATCCACATCGGTGGACCGGCCCTGATGATCCAAGGGTCACTCGAGCTCTGATCCTGAGGCTCGGGCTAGAGAGTCTCGAATCGGTTGAGGACTATCTTTTGCCTCGGTTCATAGATGGATATCCAATTTCCAAATACGTGACATTTGCAGTTTTAATTGTAGAACTAGTATGGCGACATGATATATGGTACCCATGCCGCCTATGATTGATACTTATGATTTGAAGATTGTTTTATACACTATACACTGATAATAGTATCAAATGATTTGTTTTAAAACGTATCAAGCATTCTTTGGCTGTTATAAGGGAAAACCCTAGCCCCCGGCTTGCGTTGCATTGTGTGATAGGACCTGGGTCTTATAACAACTTCATTTTTCTCTATTTAGCATTGCGCTGTTTGTTTTATGCACTGGTATTCTTGGGAGGAAACCCGTTCCGTGTTATACGGCGTGGTCCCTTGATTCACCTAACTTTAAAATAATGATTATTAACTGTTTTAGTTCTCACACCAGTCACATGACTGACCTGGAGTTTATTGTTTTAACCTAAACTCTGGGTGCCCTTATTTTTGACACGGGCAGCTAGTAGTTTTGATTTTGCAGATTTATATTCACAGGATCCTGGTTTACAGCTGGAACGATATCCGGAAAGCTTTGTATCCGTATATCTCCTTCTAGTTGTGTTTTGTATTATTTCCGCTGCGATGTATTTAAATGTAATTTAAATCTCCGATATTTCTGTGTAATATTTATTCATTCATACTCTGTATATTCTTGTATTCTGATGGAATTGTTGTAATATACAATGAAATGTTCTCCCGTCCGCGTTCTATTTTGTCGTGTTCTCAAAATAATTCGTTCTTTCTCTTCACTTCGGAGACCGGGGAAATTCGGGTCGTTTCATAAAAAGATTACGAATTTTTTTTTGAATTGAAATAAAAGATTTGATTTTTATTGTCAATTTGTTTCAATAAAATGAATAGTTATAAAAGATGATATTTTTATTGTCGATTACTTACAATAAAAAGAATAGTTATAAAAGTTCATATTTTTATTGTCGATTTGTTAAAATAAAAGGAATAGTCATTTAAGCTTTCATTTTTATTGATGATTTGTTTCAATAAAAGGATTTAAGATTAAAAGATTACATTTTTATGTAATAATGTTAAAAAGAATAGGATTAAAAGATTATATTTTTATGTAATATTGTTTTCAATAAAAAGAATTGAAATAAAAGATTAGATTTCTATTGTCATTTTGTTACAATAAAAAGTACAGTTATCAAAGTTTATATTTTTAATGTCATTTTGTTACGATAAAAGGATTAGAATATAAAGTCCACATTTTTGTTGACATTTGTTTTGCAATAAAAGATTTGACGATAAAACGTCATTTTTATTGTAAGTCGTTTTCATTAAAAAAAAATTGACAATGAAAATTATACTCTCTTTGTATGCAACAAAAAGAATTAGATATTAAAATGGAATATGTTAACAATAAAAATTTACATTTTGATTGCATATGTAGGAATCATTAAAACTTCTCATTGTTGAAATGAAATATGTTAGCAATAAAATTTACATTTTATTGTAGGAAGGATTAAAACATTGTCATTTATATGTTAGCGAGGGTAGTGAAAATATTCATATGTTAAAATATGATGTTAGTGATGCCTTGAAATATATGTCTGTGATGTTGAGATTTTTATCGTATTAAAGGTAATGTTAGTATATTAGTGATAATTCAAATTGAATATTACACTCCCATTTACAAGTTATCCGACTTGTTTATGTGATTGGGATGGTAATTTTCACACATCGCCCAAGTACACAAATAATTTATTATTTATTTGTTGGATGAAACCCAACATGGGTATTGGGATGATATTTGACATACACTAATCTGAATATTTAGTTGTAGAATCCACTCTGATTTTTATTTGGATGTTTAATAATTATTTATCATGATTGATTGATTACATGCAATATATGGAAACCATATAAATGAAACTATATGGTTATTGGTTGAGTCACATTCCAATAAAGAATATTTTAGAAAAAGAATATTTTAGAAAAGAATATTTTGATAAAGAATTTTTAAAATAAAGAGTCTTTTAAAATAAAGAATATTTAATAATAACAAATACTTTAACATGATATCCGGTAAAGTTTTCCAATTTATATATTAAATTGGAATTGAATGGAATTCGATTTAATAATAATCGAGATAAGCTTCTGTAAAAGAAGACCGTTACTATATATGGAATTTAAAAGGATTTGCCGCTATTCCATTTATATTATTAGTCTGATACAGAAATTTATATAGGTTATATATTGATTTGATTTCTGTGAAAATTCCATATTTAATGGAAGATGATTTTGGGCTTACCATGAATTATGTTTTAAATGACATTAGTTCTTTAACCCAGTTAAAGATAAGATTAATTTCTTAAATTTAAATAATCATTAAATAATGGTTTTTGATGTTTAAACACAAATTGGATTTTTAATAAATCTTTAAAAGAAAGATTTATGAATAATTTAAAGAATTTATCTTTGATAAGATAATGTGAATATTTTATTAAAAGAATATTCTGAATTGGAATGAGGCGTTTGATGCATTTTTATAACGCTTGATTTTTGATTATAAAATACGCAAATTATTCAGAAAGACCGGGTTTAACCAATTCTGAATAATTACTACGGCGATTAAGAGTCGAAGATGAAGATGGTGGTTAAAGACCGGCGATCTTCACATCGAATGGATAACTACTGATGCCCGGCAGTGGTTAGCTCCTAGTAAAGGGTTACAGTGGTCCGGACATACTTGTTGATTGTCCGGATATGCGAGCACCTCTCTCCTGTATTGGACATATAGGACGAGGAATATGGTGACTCCGGTTTCGTTTAGGCCCAGAACGGACTTGTAAATGGATGTGTATCTGACATTGGATTTCATTTCATGTAAATTAAATTGATTTCTATTTAATATATAACTATGGTGGCGAAGAATTTATTCTCTTGCTTAATACCCTTCTCTGAGACGCACAAGCTTAGAGGTTATATAATGGAAGCTATCGATCGCATGGCGTGAATTGTCAATTTGGCACGCAAAGATGGAAATGATCAAGGATTTTTGTTGAAAAGCAAAGCCCTGAGGGATGATCAAAGCATAGCCTTTTTCGGCATATCCTTGTGTATAAAGTTACCTCACGAGCCTCACACCCCGGTCAGAGTCTAAAACGGAGCAAGGGAACGCAAGGAGTGCACACGTTTCTTTCTAGCTAGAAGTGGTGTCAGCGTTTACAAGCCCTGACATTTTTACTTATGTCGTTGATGGATTGAGGCGCCTCGGGTTTATAGGCCGATAGTTGTCATATTATAGGTTCAATAGGACCGGGAGGCATATGTTTAGGCATAACTAATCCACTAACGTTATTTTTGGACCGACCCTGCAGATATCCAAGGGTTCACCAATGTCTGAATCCTTAGGCATTTGCTAAAGTGTCTCGAATAGGTAAGGAGGTCGTTGCTAGCCTTGACTCATGATGGAAACCCAACTTCCAATACAACACCATGCGATTTTGATTGTAGAACTAGTATGGCGACATAGTAGGATGGGGTACTATGCTGTCTTTGATTGATACATTTTGATTGAAATTGTTTTTGAAACATATATACACTAATAATAATATCAAATCCGTTTTATCTTATCAAGCATTTTTGACCGTTATAAGGTAAAACTCTATCCTCCGGTTTGCGTTGCATTGTGTGATGGGACTTGAGTCTTATAATCGTTTCATTTTTCTAAAAAACATTGTATTGTTTAACGATTTACCTTATTTCATGCACTGGCTATCCAATGGAGTAAACCCGTTCCGTGTTAGAGGCATGGTCTTGTGATTAGCCTTATTATTAGATAAGTTATGTTAAGATTTCTCTTACCAGTCCCATGACTGACGTGTAGTTTGTTTCACTTGCAAATTTGGGTGCCCTCTTTTCCACATGGGCAATCTAGTAGCTTATTTTGCAGATATATTGAGCAGGATTCTGGATCGAAGCTTAAAGTTGTGTCTAGAGCATTGATAGACTTCAGTTGTATGAGTTATTGTTTTCCGCTACACTATATTAAATTTATTTGTAAATTTATCTTCCGCTGCACATTATAAAATGTACTCTGACATTCTGTACTCTGATTTAACATTATTATAATGTTTATAAAAGTCTTTTGTTGTTGTTCTGATGTTTTGTACTCCCAAAGTTAAAGTATTTGAAGATTTCCCACTTTTGGATCAGATTTGTTTGGTTTATGGTCGGTTCAAAGGGCGGGGATTTTGGAGTCTTTACAACACCCGTTCCATGCTATACGGCATGGTCCCGTGATTTACCTAACTTTAAAATAAAGATTAATAACTATTTTAGTTCTCACACCAATCACATGACTGACCTAGAGTTTATTGTTTTAACCTAAACTCTGGGTGCCTATATTTTCTGTACGGGTAGCTAGTAGTTGGGTTTTTGCAGATATTATATTCACAGGGTCCTGGTTTACAGCCGGAACTGTAGTTGGAAAGCTCTGTATCCTTGTGTAACGACCCGGGGATTTTAGCGACCTTGGTTATCAACATAAACTTAATGGCGACTAACCAAACATCACAAAAACCCGGATAGTCCAAGAAAGAAATTAGAGGGTGAGGATAGATAAGATAGAACTAATAGAATAGAAGAAGAAGAAGAAGACAACAACATCAGAGTAACACGAATCTCACAGCGGAACGAATAAAATATAATATACAATATAACTTGAAATCAAAAGCAGTATATGTATACGATACCATTATCAGAGTACAATACTTACAATACAGCGGAATAAACAATAGCTACATAAGTCCTGAAGCCTCCTGCTCCAAGCTCTCCAAGTATATCTGTAAAATCCTGACTACTTGACTGCCCGTACGATTTGGGCACCCAAGAGTTTAGGGAAAACAAAACAAAATAAAACTCTGGGTCAGTCATGGGACTGGTGTGAGTAAACTCCAATCATTTGGTTTAACTTTTCAAAATCCTTTTCAAAAGAAAAGATAATCGTAAGACCAATCAACTCATAAATACGGATGGCTTTTACCTTACGATAACCCAAAACACTTTGGAAATCATATATTATCTGATATTATAATAATGTCTAATCACAAGTAATTAAAATCTAGTAGAATGCTTGCATCTCACGCTCTACATATATAATATACAATCAAACTCGCAGGCACTTATTGGAGATTGGATTCCAACTTGACAAGGTATGGGACCACCTTCCGAACGTGTATCTCTAGAGGCAAATACACTGGGTTCAACAAGAACATCTTGCAACCCGGCCCACACATGACCGACCACTCATTTCGCTTGAGTGTATCGAATGTATATCACCAACGGTTGGGATCAGCAACCGTCTCCCGATAAGGGACAGCATCGATAGATTTAAGAACAAAAGGAATTTCTCTAGATAGGTGATCATACATCCTAATGGGTGCGACCCACATAGCCATGCTGCCTGCCCGATTTTTGTCATTTCCTGGTGGATGAGGCTTGAGGTCATAACGTATCTTTTGACAGATCCCACCTCCATTACTTTGAATGCCACATCGTCATACCCAGCAAATCACAAATTGATTTCACCAAAAATACCACGGGTATACAGCTAAGAGAAACGAATTCCTCTGCCACCAAACGTAAGTACGTTTGAAGAGATCAACTTACGTGATCCTTTGAATATACTCTGTCAGACATTCGTCCATTCACGTTTGTCCTGGGACTGGACAAACCGAAGGCACTATTTTGTAAATAGGATAGCCCTTGCATAACTCCGTCTTCAATATATTCAGCATACTTGATTCGCAACGCTTATGCCAATACGGAGTGGTTCTCTGGATAATAATCCGACCGGTCTCTCCATATTAACAACGTTAAAATGGTCAGAACTTTGATAGTCGGTGATTTAACTATCAAATAAAAACATGTCGGTGTGCAAACAACGATATTATTTCCAGATGGAAATTCTATCAATCAATCATCATTCATCATCAAATTATCATAAATTTACCCTTTTCCTTATTCTTGTTTTCCTATATTTCTTATTTACTATATTTAGAAAATATACGTTATTAATAATGGAAAACAATTCCATTTCTCATTTTCTATATTCAGAAAACATTTCTGATTTTCATTTGGAAGACATTTCCAAATCTCCTTCATTGGGTTTAAACTGATGTTTGAATAAACATCGCTATGCCAACACCAACCATTTCGCTCATTAACTAAATTCACTTAACCCCTTTCACTCTCGAACCTTATCCACTTCTTAGTTAAAAACGAAGTCAATCAAGTTGGGGTATAATTACCTCTCAGACCTTAACTGAACAACATTTCTAACTTCGAAATAGACAAAGTTCAAACTTCACTCTTTAAGAAACTTCCTTGCGAACTCTCGGATTCTATTTATGAATCCACTTCCTTTACTGAATCATTTGATTATAACTATAAATGTTATAATTCCATGCTTTCAAAATACGTTAACTTAAATATATTTCCATATCTTAATTTGGATAAATAAACAACCAACTACTTTATTAACAGATAATTAAAACTTGATTTGAAATGGAAAGTAAACATTACTTCCCTTGATTCAATATAATCGAATTTCCATGTATGATTCACTCTCGAATAATCACTATCCGATAATTCTCTTTCGAATAAACTATATTCGATTCCCCTATTCGAATAACTAATATTCGATAATCCTTTTCTTCGAATAACTAATATTCGAAAATCTCACTTCGAATAAACCATATTCGATAATTCTCTCCTTCGAATAACTATATTCGATTTAACACACTTCGAACGAACTATATTCGATTACTCTTCTCGAATAAACTATATTCGATAACTCTACTTCGAATAGGTGATATTCGATTAATTCCCTTTTTGACTAACCCTACTTAATTTACTAATACTCGACTAACTCAACTTAATTAACTTCTATTGATTAATTACTATTTGATTTAACACCATTTGCTTGACTCTAGATCGCAGCGATCACAATGGTTACGCCTGGTTCCCCTAGGAAACATCCGACCGCCGTAGGCTATCTGCAGCCCTGCGAATTACGCTAGCAGTCGTGCTAAATGGAAATTCATCCTTAAATAACTTTGTCTATTTTTAACTCTATCTCGAATAATTAGATTCGATCAATTCTAATTGAATAACTAATATTCAATTAACCCTTATTCGATTACTATATTTGAATAACTCTAGTTCGATTTGACTCAAAACGATTAACTCTAACTGATTAACTCTAACTGGTTAATTCTAACTGAATAACTCTAACTGGATAACTCTAACTGAATAACTCTAACTGGTTAACTCTAACTAACTAACTCTAACTGTTTAACTTTACGGTTTAACTCTGACAATTTAACTTCAACGGTTTAACTCTAACAGTTTAACTCCAACGGTTTAACTCTAACAGTTTAACTCCAACTGTTTAACTCTAACAGTTTAACTCCAACGGTTTAACTCTAGTTGATTAACTCTTTTGAATTAATCCCTTTGACTTTTCTCTTTTGAATAATTCCTTTGGAATAATTCCTTTGAATTACTTCCCTTGAATAGATTCTTTTTCTATTCGTTTACTCAACAAATAACTATTCTCTTTTCGCTTCTATTTATTTAACAAATAAATATTCCCTTTAACTTTTCTATTTATTCAAAAAATAAATATTTCTTTTAACTTTTCTATTTATTTAACAAATAAGTACTTCTTTCAACTTTTCTTTATTCCCTACATGAATATTCCCTTTACAATTCCATTTGTAAATACTTTTACGAATGTTTCCCTTTTTATTTCTATTTGTAATCGTTTCACAAATATTTCCCTTCTATTTGATTTCACCAATATTTTCCCTTCTATTTGATTTCACCAATATTTGTTTTTTTAACAAATGCTTTGATTCTATAATCATTTTCTCTCATGAAATTCTCTTCCTTTTATATATAAAATCTATTGATTTTATATAAATAATTTATTTTCAAAATAAACTTTGAAAATCCCTTTTCACTTTCTAGTATCACTTATGGTATAAAAATTCCAAATCAAAAGGTTCAATCATCATCCAAACACACAGGTTCAACAACAGATGATATAACACATCATATATCAGAATATATGAAAAACGGTAAATAAATGTTGAGGAATCCAGTTGGATTCCTCCGACCTGTTTCCCTACATCCACAGATGTTACACAATATAATTCACATCAATTTCATTTCAATATGAGGTATTCTGATAAACAAAATCAACATCGGTTAACGATATATATAACTATATCGGTATTTTCAATCAATTGACTAGCAGTTCAACCAAACAATCAACACTCAACAATTCAACCAATAATTATCAGTTCTAAAAATACTTTATAAAAATATAAAGTGTTCAGAGTTAGTGAGATTTACTCACCTTGGACGGTTTATCGTTGAATAACGATAATTGGTCATTGGTTTGGTTCAGACGTTAAATTTCACCATAAATCCAAACGAGCTCCAATCCACTTGCGGTCAGTTCCCTTGCGTAGTGCTCGTCCATACGATCCCAACGGATCCTGTTTCGTTAAATTTCGTTAATGTATGCAAAAGTTATGCTATTTACAATATTTACCTAATTTAAATGAATATTAAATTAATTTAATTAATTAAATTATTTTTATCTTAATTAATTTCTAATTGCGTTATTAACCAAATTACCTTCCCTGCCCTTCTAAAAAATCCTACTTTCCCATCTCTAGCCATATCCAATTTTTTTTTAAAATTGAAAAACCATTTTAATATTAATTTAATTTAATTTTCAAATAAAATATTTAAAAATATTCATTTAATTATAACTTAAAAATTTTAACCCGGATCAAAAATCTGCTTCCACTCATTTTAAAGTATTTTTCGATAAGAATCCAACGGTCTTTGTTTCGTGGAAATCCGACTTGTTTTGAAAAAGTTATAAACTTTTAAAGTTTATGGTTAAAAATACGAAAATGCCCCTGGTCTGTTTTAAATTCAAATTAAATTCGAATTAGATTTTAAATTTAAATTTAAATTAATCATCCCATCTGTCGGATCAGTTAGGGATAGCCAGGGAGAGCAGGAAACTATATTTTCCAAACTCAAGCCTTAGACACTATCCTCTCTGTCACCCTTAGAATGTTCTGATATTTATTTTTACAAATTCTATTTTAATTATAATATATATATATATATATATTACAAAAATAAATAAATAAATAAATATTATTTAAAAACTTACCCCGTGAAGCCCAAGCCTCTGCCTAAGAGTCCCTAGCTCCCCGTCTTGCCCTCCTTTCTCCCTTCCTTCCTTTTCCCTATTTTCTATTATTTTTATTATTATTTCTGCCATTGCCAAAGCTTGAAAGAGGAGGAGGAGTGAATTTAAAATGAAAGGGGGGGCTATTTATAGCCGAAGGAGTCACATGGATTGCTGAGGTGGCGCGAATCCAACGGTCGAAAATGGATGACTAGGATTAATCCTTAAATTAATTAAATTATAAATAAATTTAATAATTTATGAATAGTAAAGTGTGTTTTCTCAACCCTATTCGGACGTTAATTTGACTTACTTATTGATACCTTATCCGAAATCTTTTTCAACCATGTTGTTCAATTTTTCTTGCTCTTCAATACTATATAAAAATATATCAATTTTGAATTTGTTTGAACTTTCAAATAATTTAAATTCAAATTCAAAATAGTGTTTTGTGTTAGTTTCAACACCTTCCGGTCTCATGTTGGAGTATCAAACGATAACGGTTTTCAGAAATTCTTCCACCATCTGGTCCGGTTTTTAACGTACTTCAATCCTATGTATTCAAATCAAAAATCGGAGTTCGTTTAGATTTTCAAATAATTTATTTAAATTTTGTTTCCTTAATAACTTTCTATATCCGTTATAGGATTTTCCCAGATTTCATATATAGCTAATATCCTATGTTTAGAATTTTCCTGGATAGGTCTCAGGTTCCAGTTTTGCCATTAGCATTAGCAAATTCCAATTACTGTCAAAATTTAGTTCAAATTTTGGCCTTTTATTTTTTCTTTTCCACATACGGATGCCATTTTTGACGTAACTTGGTTGGTTACCTAATTTCATCATTTCAGATTTAATGAAACTGATTTCATCGAAATCCGAGTTCATTAGCTACTACATCCATTGTAAACGTACTATTTTAAATTAAAAATTTATCCTTTTATACTGCCAGTTCACATTATATTGCAGATCCACTAAATTTCTACCATTTCAGAATAAAATAAAATATTCAAAATTATTGAAATTAAACCATTTAGAATTCCAAAATAAAAAAAAACTTTTTTAAATAATAACTAAATGGTCAAAAAATCTGGGCCGTTACATTCTTCCCCCCTTAAAATAATTTCGTCCTCGAAATTGCTAAGGTAGAAAAATGAATTTTATAACTAGGTTAAAATTATTTGGTTACTCTGATTTCACTAAACCAATCTATTCTAATTAATTTATTTCTATAAACGAAAATTTTCAAAAATTCTGAAAATTTTCTTACACTCGAAATTTCTGAAAAAATTCGCCAGCACCACCTTTGTACTGGTCAATAGCTCAAACTCCAACTCGCCTCCCTAGGCCTTCTTCAACCCAAAAGAAAATCAAATAGCCAAGTGGCTTGCCAAATAGGCTCATAAATCTCATCAAGCTCATATGAATATGAATGTGTACCTTTTTTTGTCGGGCATCCAACTCTGCTATCAATTTAGCATATACCACTATCATCCCAATCAAACTCCCAATCACTTTTATCTTCAACACGACCATCCGCTTATAACCAAGCCAAATTTCAATCAAACTGCAATTCCAATCTCAATTCAAATTTCTTGCTCGACCATCCATTTCTATCCCAGATTATCTCTAATCTAGTCCAATTCTACTTGATACCATTCTATTTCAATTCAACTCAATTTCCACTGAACTGCCTTCAATTCAATTTCAAATTTGCTTTCACAAATTTCTATTTAATTTGTGTTTATTTCAATAATCTGTACCTGGGAATTTCAAATAGCTTTGCCTTTTCCAAAAATCAAATATCCCTTTGGAATATCAAAACAACTCGGTTTCTCAAAACAATTCAAAAACAAAATCTTTGGTAGTAATCCGTCACTTACAACTCGAAAATGAGCACCGATGATGTCCGGATCAACATCGGAATTTATTTTCCAGCTATCGAAGTGAGTTCAATACTATAGCACTTTCAAAACCCATTTTTAAACATTTTCATTTTGAAATTCATTTCAAAATATCCCCTTTCAATGCTTGTAACAAATTTAAAATCTCTCAGGATTTTGAAATTCACATATATTCAATTTAATTCCATTTACAACGCTTATTCAAATTTTAGCAATTTTAATTCCAATTCTGAACTTAAATTCAGATTTAATTCATCTGATTTCATATATTTCACTTATATGAATTTTGATTTGTTATTTACATAACCATTTCACATTTTATAATCTTATTCGATTATAATCACAACCAACACATTCAATATACTATAATAATTTCAAATATCTATACTTCGCTTATATCAAAATATAATTTGGGTAAAATTATTTCATTTACCCCTTTTTCAAAATATATCGTGTCGACCCATCGTATTCAAGTGTTTATAAACTCCTATCGATACAGTGGATCAAACTGATCGACTCGAACTCATAAACAACTCAACCAATAAATCTCCACAATATAAAACCATTTTTATATCAAATAACAAATACGTTCACTCGTATATATACACTCAAACTCAGTCTAGGGTATTACTAACCCCATCTCTACTAAGTCACGCCACAGAGCCAAGGTAAATCACTTAACCTTCAGCTCTGATACCACTGTAACGACCCGGGGATTTCAGCGACCTTGGTTATCAACATAAACTTAATGACGACTAACCAAACATCACAAAAACCCGGATAGTCCAAGAAAGAAATTAGAGGGTGAGGATAGATAAGATAGAACTAATAGAATAGAAGAAGAAGAAGAAGACAACAACATCAGAGTAACACGAATCTCACAGCGGAACGAATAAAATATAATATACAATATAACTTGAAATCAAAAGCAGTATATGTATACGATACCATTATCAGAGTACAATACTTACAATACAGCGGAATAAACAATAGCTACATAAGTCCTGAAGCCTCCTGCTCCAAGCTCTCCAAGTATATCTGTAAAATCCTGACTACTTGACTGCCCGTACAAATTTGGGCACCCAAGAGTTTAGGGAAAACAAAACAAAATAAAACTCTGGGTCAGTCATGGGACTGGTGTGAGTAAACTCCAATCATTTGGTTTAACTTTTCAAAATCCTTTTCAAAAGAAAAGATAATCGTAAGACCAATCCACTCATAAATACGGATGGCTTTTACCTTACGATAACCCAAAACACTTTGGAAATCATATATTATCTGATATTATAATAATGTCTAATCACAAGTAATTAAAATCTATTAGAATTCTTGCATCTCACGCTCTACATATATAATATACAATCAAACTCGCAGGCACTTATTGGAGATTGGATTCCAACTTGACAAGGTATGGGACCACCTTCCGAACGTGTATCTCTAGAGGCAAATACACTGGGTTCAACAAGAACATCTTGCAACCCGGCCCACACATGACCGACCACTCATTTCGCTTGAGTGTATCGAATGTATATCACCAACGGTTGGGATCAGCAACCGTCTCCCGATAAGGGACAGCATCGATAGATTTAAGAACAAAAGGAATTTCTCTAGATAGGTGATCATACATCCTAATGGGTGCGACCCACATAGCCATGCTGCCTGCCCGATTTTTGTCATTTCCTGGTGGATGAGGCTTGAGGTCATAACGTATCTTTTGACAGATCCCACCTCCATTACTTTGAATGCCACATCGTCATACCCAGCAAATCACAAATTGATTTCACCAAAAATACCACGGGTATACAGCTAAGAGAAACGAATTCCTCTGCCACCAAACGTAAGTACGTTTGAAGAGAGCAACTTACGTGATCCTTTGAATATACTCTGTCAGACATTCGTCCATTCACGTTTGTCCTGGGACTGGACAAACCGAAGGCACTATTTTGTAAATAGGATAGCCCTTGCATAACTCCGTCTTCAATATATTCAGCATACTTGATTCGCAACGCTTATGCCAATACAGAGTGGTTCTCTGGATAATAATCCGACCGGTCTCTCCATATTAACAACGTTAAAATGGTCAGAACTTTGATAGTCGGTGATTTAACTATCAAATAAAAACATGTCGGTGTGCAAACAACGATATTATTTCCAGATGGAAATTCTATCAATCAATCATCATTCATCATCAAATTATCATAAATTTACCCTTTTCCTTATTCTTGTTTTCCTATATTTCTTATTTACTATATTTAGAAAATATACGTTATTAATAATGGAAAACAATTCCATTTCTCATTTTCTATATTCAGAAAACATTTCTGATTTTCATTTGGAAGACATTTCCAAATCCCCTTCATTGGGTTTAAACTGATGTTTGAATAAACATCGCTATGCCAACACCAACCATTTCGCTCATTAACTAAATTCACTTAACCCCTTTCACTCTCGAACCTTATCCACTTCTTAGTTAAAAACGAAGTCAATCAAGTTGGGGTATAATTACCTCTCAGACCTTAACTGAACAACATTTCTAACTTCGAAATAGACAAAGTTCAAACTTCACTCTTTAAGAAACTTCCTTGCGAACTCTCGGATTCTATTTATGAATCCACTTCCTTTACTGAATCATTTGATTATAACTATAAATGTTATAATTCCATGCTTTCAAAATACGTTAACTTAAATATATTTCCATATCTTAATTTGGATAAATAAACAACCAACTACTTTATTAACAGATAATTAAAACTTGATTTGAAATGGAAAGTAAACATTACTTCCCTTGATTCAATATAATCGAATTTCCATGTATGATTCACTCTCGAATAATCACTATCCGATAATTCTCTTTCGAATAAACTATATTCGATTCCCCTATTCGAATAACTAATATTCGATAATTCTTTTCTTCGAATAACTAATATTCGAAAATCTCACTTCGAATAAACCATATTCGATAATTCTCTCCTTCGAATAACAATATTCGATTTAACACACTTCGAACGAACTATATTCGATTACTCTTCTCGAATAAACTATATTCGATAACTCTACTTCGAATAGGTGATATTCGATTAATTCCCTTTTTGACTAACCCTACTTAATTTACTAATACTCGACTAACTCAACTTAATTAACTTCTATTGATTAATTACTATTTGATTTAACACCATTTGCTTGACTCTAGATCGCAGCGATCACAATGGTTACGCCTGGTTCCCCTAGGAAACATCCGACCGCCGTAGGCTATCTGCAGCCCTGCGAATTACGCTAGCAGTCGTGCTAAATGGAAATTCATCCTTAAATAACTTTGTCTATTTTTAACTCTATCTCGAATAATTAGATTCGATCAATTCTAATTGAATAACTAATATTCAATTAACCCTTATTCGATTACTATATTTGAATAACTCTAGTTCGATTTGACTCAAAACGATTAACTCTAACTGATTAACTCTAACTGGTTAATTCTAACTGAATAACTCTAACTGGATAACTCTAACTGAATAACTCTAACTGGTTAACTCTAACTAACTAACTCTAACTGTTTAACTTTACGGTTTAACTCTGACAATTTAACTTCAACGGTTTAACTCTAACAGTTTAACTCCAACGGTTTAACTCTAACAGTTTAACTCCAACTGTTTAACTCTAACAGTTTAACTCCAACTGTTTAACTCTAACAGTTTAACTCCAACGGTTTAACTCTAGTTGATTAACTCTTTTGAATTAATCCCTTTGACTTTTCTCTTTTGAATAATTCCTTTGGAATAATTCCTTTGAATTACTTCCCTTGAATAGATTCTTTTTCTATTCATTTACTCAACAAATAACTATTCTCTTTTCGCTTCTATTTATTTAACAAATAAATATTCCCTTTAACTTTTCTATTTATTCAACAAATAAATATTTCTTTTAACTTTTCTATTTATTTAACAAATAAGTACTTCTTTCAACTTTTCTTTATTCCCTACATGAATATTCCCTTTACAATTCCATTTGTAAATACTTTTACGAATGTTTCCCTTTTTATTTCTATTTGTAATCGTTTCACAAATATTTCCCTTCTATTTGATTTCACCAATATTTTCCCTTCTATTTGATTTCACCAATATTTGTTTTTTTAACAAATGCTTTGATTCTATAATCATTTTCTCTCATGAAATTCTCTTCCTTTTATATATAAAATCTATTGATTTTATATAAATAATTTATTTTCAAAATAAACTTTGAAAATCCCTTTTCACTTTCTAGTATCACTTATGGTATAAAAATTCCAAATAAAAAGGTTCAATCATCATCCAAACACACAGGTTCAACAACAGATGATATAACACATCATATATCAGAATATATGAAAAATGGTAAATAAATGTTGAGGAATCCAGTTGGATTCCTCCGACCTGTTTCCCTACATCCACAGATGTTACACAATATAATTCACATCAATTTCATTTCAATATGAGGTATTCTGATAAACAAAATCAACATCGGTTAACGATATATATAACTATATCGGTATTTTCAATCAATTGACTAGCAGTTCAACCAAACAATCAACACTCAGCAATTCAACCAATAATTATCAGTTCTAAAAATACTTTATAAAAATATAAAGTGTTCAGAGTTAGTGAGATTTACTCACCTTGGACGGTTTATCGTTGAATAACGATAATTGGTCATTGGTTTGGTTCAGACGTTAAATTTCACCATAAATCCAAACGAGCTCCAATCCACTTGCGGTCAGTTCCCTTGCGTAGTGCTCGTCCATACGATCCCAACGGATCCTGTTTCGTTAAATTTCGTTAATGTATGCAAAAGTTATGCTATTTACAATATTTACCTAATTTAAATGAATATTAAATTAATTTAATTAATTAAATTATTTTTATCTTAATTAATTTCTAATTGCGTTATTAACCAAATTACCTTCCCTGCCCTTCTAAAAAATCCTACTTTCCCATCTCTAGCCATATCCAATTTTTTTTTAAAATTGAAAAACCATTTTAATATTAATTTAATTTAATTTTCAAATAAAATATTTAAAAATATTCATTTAATTATAACTTAAAAATTTTAACCCGGATCAAAAATCTGCTTCCACTCATTTTAAAGTATTTTTCGATAAGAATCCAACGGTCCTTGTTTCATGGAAATCCGACTTGTTTTGAAAAAGTTATAAACTTTTAAAGTTTATGGTTAAAAATACGAAAATGCCCCTGGTCTGTTTTAAATTCAAATTAAATTCGAATTAGATTTTAAATTTAAATTTAAATTAATCATCCCATCTGTCGGATCAGTTAGGGATAGCCAGGGAGAGCAGGAAACTATATTTTCCAAACTCAAGCCTTAGACACTATCCTCTCTGTCACCCTTAGAATGTTCTGATATTTATTTTTACAAATTCTATTTTAATTATAATATATATATATATATATATATATATATATATATATATATATATTACGAAAATAAATAAATAAATAAATATTATTTAAAAACTTACCCCGTGAAGCCCAAGCCTCTGCCTAAGAGTCCCTAGCTCCCCGTCTTGCCCTCCTTTCTCCCTTCCTTCCTTTTCCCTATTTTCTATTATTTTTATTATTATTTCTGCCATTGCCAAAGCTTGAAAGAGGAGGAGGAGGAGTGAATTTAAAATGAAAGGGGGGGCTATTTATAGCCGAAGGAGTCACATGGATTGCTGAGGTGGCGCGAATCCAACGGTCGAAAATGGATGACTAGGATTAATCCTTAAATTAATTAAATTATAAATAAATTTAATAATTTATGAATAGTAAAGTGTGTTTTCTCAACCCTATTCGGACGTTAATTTGACTTACTTATTGATACCTTATCCGAAATCTTTTTCAACCATGTTGTTCAATTTTTCTTGCTCTTCAATACTATATAAAAATATATCAATTTTGAATTTGTTTGAACTTTCAAATAATTTAAATTCAAATTCAAAATAGTGTTTTGTGTTAGTTTCAACACCTTCCGGTCTCATGTTGGAGTATCAAACGATAACGGTTTTCAGAAATTCTTCCACCATCTGGTCCGGTTTTTAACGTACTTCAATCCTATGTATTCAAATCAAAAATCGGAGTTCGTTTAGATTTTCAAATAATTTATTTAAATTTTGTTTCCTTAATAACTTTCTATATCCGTTATAGGATTTTCCCAGATTTCATATATAGCTAATATCCTATGTTTAGAATTTTCCTGGATAGGTCTCAGGTTCCAGTTTTGCCATTAGCATTAGCAAATTCCAATTACTGTCAAAATTTAGTTCAAATTTTGGCCTTTTATTTTTTCTTTTCCACATACGGATGCCATTTTTGACGTAACTTGGTTGGTTACCTAATTTCATCATTTCAGATTTAATGAAACTGATTTCATCGAAATCCGAGTTCATTAGCTACTACATCCTTTGTAAACGTACTATTTTAAATTAAAAATTTATCCTTTTATACTGCCAGTTCACATTATATTGCAGATCCACTAAATTTCTACCATTTCGGAATAAAATAAAATATTCAAAATTATTGAAATTAAACCATGTAGAATTCCAAAATAAAAAAAAAACTTTTTTAAATAATAACTAAATGGTCAAAAAATCTGGGCCGTTACACCTTGTATTTCTTTCAATTGTGTTATGTATTATTTTTCCACTACATTGTAATTTCAAATCTCTGATATTTATCAAATGTGCAATATTTATTCATACTCTGTATATTCTTGTACTTTGATGTAAATTGTTGTAATAAGCAATGAAATGTTCTTCTGTTTTTGTTCTGATTTGTCGTGTTCTCAACTCAATCCGGGCTTTCCTTCACGGGGAAGTTCGGGTCGTTATAGTTTGGTATCAGAGCTTTGGTTTACAGAGCTCAAGAACAAGACATATTAGAACTGAACGAAAGAATTCATCAGAGATTGGATCAGCAATATCCAATGAGAATGACTCATTAGAGATGGAATCAGTAGCATCCAAGAACGAGTCGAAAGAGCATTATATAAGAAAATAAAAGAGAAAACCAATTTTGTTTTGTAAATTTAAACCATTTCATACGTATTTGAATATTTACGTTATATTAAATTTGGACAATAAAGTATATAGAGATTTTGCATATATGTGTCATGAACGTATATTCGAAGCCTCAATATACTGGATAGATATAGAACCACACTCTAGTCGCCCGAGGATGGTTTTGATGATCGCTATAGTACGTACATCATTAAAATTTATATTCGAGTTTTGAAAGGGGGATTTATATATATTTCCAATTGAATGGTGTGAGAACCAAAACTATATAGGGCTATTGTTGTGAATTGGCATCAAAAACATGATTTTGTATATACATATCAAAGTTATGATTTTGAAAAATTAACCAACAAATTTATTGCTGGTTGCTGACTGTGTTGTTTGATTATTGGTTTGATTAATTAAAGTTTTGAACCATTAAGCCAAATTTAATCAAATATTGAACTGAATTGAAAATTGGTCGAAATTTCATGCATATACATGTATATTGATTGAACAGGTCATAGCAAGGAAGCTAAAGAATAGGTACATATTTACTGTTTTATTTGGGTTTGGATGATATTATGAGTCGATTGGCTTTTTTTTTGAGACGAGAGGGTGTAGTGACCCGCATTGTCAGAGGTATTATAATTAATTTATTTAATTATATAAATAGTGATTTAGGGAATTAAATCGTCGTTAATTAAATTATAGTGAATATTTAATTAAATAATTAAATAATATATTTAATTCATAAATAATCAAAAATATTGGAAATGACAATATTTTGTGAATGGGGTCGTCCCATAGATTTAATTCAGCTTAGAGTTGAATTATATTGACGAATATATTCAATCGACGACAGTTTGAACGTATAGTTATATTATAATTAAAACTGAGCTTGTAATGGCGCTGCAGTTCGTAAATTGGCGATTCGAACTTCAAATGAATGTACAGGGTTCGTTTTAATTCAGATTTCTATGAAACAAGAAACGTGTGGAGCTAGTGGAGTATATCTTTCTAGTGGAAGAGAAAAATTGGGATTTCATCATGTAGATCTTGATTTATGTCCAAATCAAATTTTAGAAAGGTCGCTGTGGAATTTCCTTTATAATTTGCAACGCTTTATTTACGTTATAAAAGAGTTTTCAAAATATTCGAATATCGGGTTTGAATTTAGACAAGGTTCTTTTGAGAAATAGTGATAAAATAATTTTTAGAATTTTACTATAATTTTTAATTTAATTTATAAAGTGACTTTTTATTTGAAGTATTTCGCACCCTGAAATCAACATTTTGAAGTTTCAAAATATGAGTCCACCTACCGGTATTATTATATTTTTGGGATCGTGGAGCCGAGCTCGATACAACGGTATCTTTATTTCTGTCCATACGTGAATGAAATTTAGGCAACGTGGTATGTTAAAGGACCAACAAAATCAAAAGTACTTGTTTCTATTTCAAGTGTTAATCCCGTTTGTTTATATGTGTACCATAAATACGATAAATACGGCTAATAACTTTTGTGAACTTAAACAAGGCCAACGGCACATCTTTTTCTCGGCACAACAAAAGAAACGGCAGTCACAAAACAAAATATCTAGATATTTTGTGTCAAGTGTCAACCCTATATATATACCCCCTCGTAAAAACCTTATAACCGAATTCACAATGTCTTCTGCTCAAAAACTTTGAGCCGCCACCAAATAAACTCCAACAGCAAAACGAAAGGAGAAATTAATCAAAAGAAATGGAAATAAATTCCGATAAAATATACTACATATATATTCAACTTCCTGAGATGATCCTCTTCAGCCTCATGTCCTTTTATCAGGGTTCGACTTCCATTCTTGTTCGTTGATGGTGGACGCAGTAGCCTAGGGTTTGAATTTGGTGTCTATTAAGGACGAGTGGGTTGGTTTCGAGTTCATGATGCTATTTATTAGTAGAAGCCACACATTTTGTGTAACTTTGGGAGGATGCTGGACGTATTGATGTCGCACTGTGTACGGATTCCTGGAGTCGCGGCCTACCTTGGAGATGAACGAGTTGAGAGTGGTTGTTACGGGTAGATGGAGATTGGCAAGAGGAGTATTGTGATTATTTTAGTTTGATTTTTAAGTTGAAGGATGAGGGGATTGGAGCAAGCAAAGGAGAGGCAATGGATGTGGATCCCTGGAGCAAGGTGCGTACAGGTGTTTTGGGGAAGAAGGAAAAGAGAGAGGAGCGGGTTTAAAAAGGGATAATAGGCCAAGAATAGTGGTGAGGCCCATTAGAATTTAATTCCTATGTTTTATTTAAATTAAAAGCGTTCAAACTTCGTAACACCGTATCTTCTACGTACGATATCAGAATCACGAACCGTCAATCATGTTGGGATCGTATGCACAAGCGCTTCACAATGGAACTAACCGCGAGTCAATTGGAGTCCGTTGCAATTTATAGCAAAATAAATTGTCTGAATCAAGTGATCGTTATCGTCATTGACGATGATCGTCCAATGTGAGTAAATCTCACTAACTCTGAACAGTTTATATTTTCATATTGTATTTTTAGAACTGTTAAATATTGACTGATTGATTGTGTGTTGACTGCTGATTGAACTTCTAGTCAGTTACTGGAATTTCTATATTGATTCTGCTATCAGAATAATTTATATTGAACTGAAAGTGATGATAATCATATTGTGTAACATCTGTGGATGCAGGGAGACAGGTTGGAGGAATCCGACTGGATTCCTCAACAGTTATCTTATTGTTTTTCATATATTGTTATATGATGTGATATAAAATCTGTGGGCGATTAGATGTGCTTGGGCGATATTGAACATCGTGATTTGATATGATTGAATACCATAACATACCGAAATGTTGACAAGGGGATTTTCAAAGTGATATTGAAAATAGAATATTTATAAAATGGGATATTTATAAATAAGAGATATTTATAAAGTGGAATATTTATAAATAAAAAATGTTTATAAATTGGAATATTTATAAATAGGAGATGTTCAAAAAGGAAATAATTACAAACCATTTTCTTTTTGGATGGAAAGGCCTGTGTGGCGGGTTTGGGGATTTTCTCGATGCTCCCGTTACAAAGGAGGTAATGGCGAATTTTTCAAAGAATTTAAGGAGTTAGAATATTTCAAGAATAAATTCGAAAAGGAAATATTTGTAAACCACTTACAAATAGAATGAAAAAGGAAACGTTATAAAAAGGGAAAACGTTATAAAGCAGAAACCGTTATAAAGAGGAAAATGTTATAAAAAGGAAATCATTTTTAAAGTGTAGAACCGTAATTTAAAAGTAAATCTTTTCAAATGAATAAAACGTTGTTAAAAGGAGTTAGTCAAATATAGTATTCGAGAAGAGTTAATTCGGTAGAGTTAACGAGTCCTGCAGAGTTAACCAGTTCAGTAGAGTTAACCAGTTCAGTAGAGTTAACCAGTCCAGTTGAGTTAACCAGTCCAGTAGAATTAACCAGTCAGGTCGAGTTAACCAGTTGGGTTAAGTAAGTCGGGTTAACCAGTTGGGTTAAGTAAGTCGAGTTAACCAGTTGGGTTAAGTAAGTCAAGTTAAACAGTGAGTTAAGTAAGTCAAGTTAACCAGTGAGTTAAGTAAGTCGAGTTAATCAAGATGAGTCAAATAAGTTAAGTTAATCAAATTTAGTTATTCGATAGGAGTTAATCAAGATGAGTCAAATAAGTTAAGTTAATCGAATCTAGTTAATATTCGAAGGAGTTATCAATTATTAGTTATTCGAAGTGAGTAGTCGAATATTGGTTATTCGAAGTGAGTTAATCGAATATTGGTTATTCGAAAAGGGGAGTTATCGAATCGAATAGATTAAAGGAGTTAATCGAATATAGTTTATTCGAGTAGAGTTATAGGAGTTATCGAATATAGTTTGTTAGACAGGAGTTAAGTGAATAGTTAGATTAATCAAAGTGAATTAGTTAAGTTAAACTAAGCGAATTAGTTAAGTGAATTGGTTAAGTTAACCAAAGTGAATTTGTCGAGTTAATCAAAGTGATTAGTTCAGTTAATCGAGTTGAATTTGTTAGTCGAGTTAATAAATGGAGTTAGTCAAACCAAGTAAAACCAGTTAGAGTTAATTAATTAAGGTTGACCAGTTAGAGTTAATCAATCAGAGTTAATCAAATAGAGATAAGTAAAATTATAACTGACTAGAGATTAGTAAATTGAATGGTTTTCTAAGTGTCTATCTGATGTTGGTTTCGGCCTTTGGGATTTATACTTAGGGAATTGTTCTCATACTAGTTCACAGTCAGGGACTGATAGTTGGGGAAGAGTAGTGATTTGTAAATAAGCAAATGGAAAACGTTTTCTAGTGTTAATAAATATATTTTCTAAACATTGAAAATAAGGCAATGTGAATATATATATAGATATATGTTGATGATTTACTGATATAATTTCCATCTGGAAATAATATCGTTGTTTGCGCACTTGTTTTTCTTTGATGGTTAAATCACATACTATCGAAGTTTTGACCATTTTAACGTTGTTAATATGGAGAGACCGGTTGGATTATTATCCAAAGAACCACTCTGTATTGACATAAGCGTTGCGAATCTGTAACACCCCGTAATTTTATAACATTAAAATTCACAAATTAAAGTATACTTAATTTTTAGAAAAGAATAATGTGAAATGGGTTGCGTAGAGAAATATATATATATTGATATATATATATATATTAAAAATTAAATAAATAAATATGCGAAAAAGTTCAAAACAGCGAATCGGGAGGGGGAATAACCGAACCGGCCCATTTTTGAGGTCGACCCGAGGCTTGCTGGGTCGACTAGGGGTTAATCTAGGGTGTTTGGCGGTCAACCCGTGGGCCGATTCGCTCAAATGCAGATTTTGCATTTGATTGGTTCTCATGGTTCAGGGTTAATCTAATGGTCCTAAATAACTTCCAACACCTATAAATACATCCTAATGCTAAACCTAAACCTAATTAAAATAGAACAGTTACCGTCGCCATGGAAATCAATGGAGCCGCCACAAACTAAGAAAGAAGAAAAGCAAATTCAATTCTAATTCTCTCAAACCTAAAGCAAAGCAAAACTCTCTCTTTTCTTCTCTAAATTGTGAGTATGATGATCTTAACAAGATTATTATCATTTTAATTAGGTTGAGTTATGAATGGATTATGAGTAGATGATGTGAATTATCATATATGTTGTTGTAAACCCCTTTTGCTATCATGTATATTGTAAATCCAATTATCTGTGATGATGATATCTTACATGTTGTAAATCATGCTATGATGATGTTATGTATGTTGAAAGTTTCTATGCTAAGTTGTGATGAATCATTCATGTTAAAAAGGCCATGATGTTACCATCTATGCTAGTTAGTTCATATTAATTAAATCATCATGTTTAGGTTATGTTGATCTATATGACAAGTCACATATGCAATTTAGACTGATTAGAAAAGTTATGAACATATACCAAAACATCGATTATGACATCTAGATTTATGCTATGACATATGTGATATCCTATGCTAGTTCACACCATCATTATGTTGCCTAAAAACCCCATATGCAAATTTATGTATAGATTTGGGCTATGATCATATCATATAAATTGAGACATTTAACAAGTTGATACCTTTTGATCCTTAACATGTGTAGTTTATGCAAGTTTCACCCCTATTATGATTAGATTTATTTTAATTGTCTATATAATGTGATAGTTTATCTTTGTGCTAGGTGTTAGACTATACAAGTCTAGCCTATATTATGCGTTGAATAAGCGAACGTATAAACGTGGGGTAGGGGTAATATTAAGGAATTAATATTAAAATGTTGGGGTGCAATTGATATGATTTTGCATGCCATAAGTGGATGGCCATAATTGAGACAATTATGGACATCATTAAAAGTTGACTTAATTAATAATTTGAATAGGGAATTATTAAAACTGCGGTAAAAGATTTTAAGTGTTAATCAATGCTTAGGACACGAAGTTGGACTCGTTTGTGACGTAAACCTGCCCGGAACCGCCCGACAAATCCAGTGGTCACAAATGTCAGCCCAATGTGAGAGGTCCTAGGCCTAAACTAAAGCATATCGGTTGTAAAGACACGAGGTTAGACTCTTTTATGGTGTAAGACCGCCCGGACCAGCCCGGCAAATCCAGCTGCCATAAATGTCAGTCTAATGTGAGAGGTCTTTATGAGGTTATGGCCTGAATTAATTAAGAAATACTTAACCAGATAAACATGTAAGGTGGGACATGGGGGTTAAGTAGGTGCCTTGGGTTGCATGAGGAATCTAGGGGGTGCCCTTAGTGGCATGTGAAATATGATTAGTAAGACTTAACCAAACACACATATAAATGAACATGACTAAGAAGGTTAAGTGGGATATACTAGTGACAAGCTTAGGTGGGTAGCTTCTGGGGGCCCATTTCGACCAGTATCCCAAACGTATCTTTGTGGGCTCGACCCAAGTCGAGGACGGGACACGCATGCTGGGTTCGACTGTAAGAGGCCAAAACGGGGAGCGGTGGCAATGCAAGTCCAATGGGTTTCGTATGCGTGTGTGGACCCGGGCTGGTAGGTAAGACGTTGTTGCATCGTGTAGGTATAAGCCGTGCATTCTCAAGTTGTATCGGGTTGCCACTTTAGGGGATTGATACACCCCACTGTGGGGCCAGCACGGGTATCTACGAGCAGGGAGCCGATCGAAAGTGGGTAGTGGGTTTCACCTAGTGGAGATAGGGGCAGACGGCACCTATGTAGTTAGCTAGGGGTACGTAAGGCTATTTATAAAGTTTCTGTGCAAGTGGGATCAAACAATAGGGTGACTGGTGTGGTGCAGTGTAGTAATGTGCGGTGCGGTGTAGTAATCATTCGTTAGTAATTAGGTGTGCCTTTACCGTTATCTTTAACGTTATCTTAAACGCTATCTTTATCTTCCTAAGAGTTCATAGACATTTACTTGTCTTCCAGCTTATGCCTTAGTCTAGTTATTTTGATAATAGTATTGTTAGAACTATCATACTCGCCAGACTTTATGTCTGACCCCCTCTATTTCTATCCTTTTTCCCCCTCCAGGTCCTTAGGTTGGGCCCAGCTCTAATGGAGTTTGATTGAATTGCTTCATCTCTCTTTGGAAAGCTTGGACCGTTGAAGTAAAGTCCAGCTTGTTATCTTTTTAATGGCTATGTATGTAATGGGATTATGTATTTTGTTTTTATGAAGATGGATATTATACTTGGTTATGATCTATGGTTTTATGATGTAACATACATGTTTAATTTCCGCTGCAATAAAATGAAGTTTTAGATTTCCAAGTACTATTTATTATCAGTCTTGTTGTAATTTTTCTGTTCTATATTCACTTATAACCTCCATGGAAGTTAATGCATTCCCTTTGTGAGAGACATTAATGGACGTGGGGTGTTACACGTGGTATCAGAGCTTAAGGTTACCAGAACAGATAAAAATACTTTAGAAAAATAGTTATTTTTGGAAGAAGTGTTTTCAAAAACATGTTTTAATGAGAAATTTAAAGAGAAAAGTTTTTAAGAAAAACATAATCCCCAATAGCCATATATCTTTATCTTTCGAATTCTCCATTTTGAATCTTTCCTTTTTCGTTTCAGCATGGCTGAAGATCTTAATCTACCCGACGGTTTAACGATACCAGGATGGTACAGGAGGCTAGGGCCGCTGCAGGTCCAGCCAATGTCCCTCCACCACCAGTTGCACCCGTTCCTCCTCCTCCTCGCGCAGATACTTTTGCAAAGACGTGCAAGGAATTCAAGGCTATGGGTGGAAAACCATTTCAAGGGTCAGAAACGTTTTTGGAAGCTAGAGATTGGATTAAGGAGGTGGAAGAATTGCTAGAAATCTTTGAAGTAGAAGAAGGGAGGAGAGTTCGTTTAGCAGCTTGGTTGATTAAGGGAGAGGCTTCGTTTTGGTGGGAGGTCACTAATGGGGAGAGTCCTGTTGACTCTTGGGCGGATTTCAGACGTAGATTCGAGGCGAAGTTTCTCTCAAGGGCGGAAGAAAATCTATATATGGAAAAGTTCTTGACATTGAAGCAAGGAAGCTCATCAGTGAAAGAATATGTCAATAAATTTAATCAGTTAGCAAGGTTTGGCTTGGACTTAGTAAACACGCCGGAGAGGAAGGCTCTAAGGTTCGTGAATGGCTTGAATGAACCATTGCAAGGGTTGGCTATGACCCACATCTCGATGGGGGCCACCTTTGAGAAGTTAGTAGAAATGGCGCTCATGCATGAGGAGAAAAGCGCTAAAGCTGATAAGGCACCCGAGAAGAAGGGGGATCAGAAGAAACCACAACAGCAAAACAAGAAGGGTGGAAAAGACAATAATGGCAAGGGAAAGAAGAAGTGCTTTAAATGTGGAACCCCAGGCCATCTCAGCAAGGATTTCCGAAAGAAAAAGAAGACAGGCTGTTTTCATTGTGGCGATGCGGGACATTTAGTGAAGGACTGCCCAAAGAAGGGGCAGAGGGCAGGAGCTACCTCGGGAGGACTGGTGCAGGCTCTTATGGCACCAGGGCAGGCTAGGGGACAAGTTCAGGCTCTCGCGGTCCCACCACTGCAAGAACGAGGTAGAACCATTTCTGTTGAAAGCTTTATTTTTCTGTTTGATCATCCTGTCCGTACCTTATTCGATTCGAGCGCATCACATTCGTTTATCTCTACATCATTAGTTGAATCACTGCACTTAAACACCAGTTTAGTAGAGGATCCCTTAGTTGTTTCGAATCCAATAGGGGGCTCAGCTTATTTGTCCATGATGTGTTTGGATTTGAAAATTTCCATACTTAGCGTTGAATTTAGATGTGATGCTTATGTGTTGGGCTTCACGGGCTATGGGCTAATTTTAGGAATGGATTGGTTATCCAGAAATGGGGCCGTTCTTGATTGTGAAAGGAGAGTAGTTAGGCTCGTGACTCACCTTGGCAACACTCTCGAAATCTTCTGTAATCCCATAAATTCGGTTATGCTAAGTTATCTAGAATCGCTTGACGCGTCTGAGGAAAATCTACGATCTGTTAGAGTTGTCCGAGAATATTTGGATGTGTTTGAGGAGGTGAAGGGCTTGCCTCCGTAGCGAGAGATAGATTTTCGTATATATCTTGTGGATAATGTGAAACCAGTATCTTTGCCAGTACGCCACATGGCTCCACGTGAAAGGAGGGAACTCGGTAAGCAAGTGAAGGAGTTGCTTGAGAAGGGGTTCATAAGGCAAAGTATATCAGAGTGGGGTGCTCCAGTAGTATTTGCCACGAAGGCGGATGGGTCCCTTAGACTTTGTGTGGACTATAGAGAACTTAATAAGCTTACTAAGAAGAATAGACACCCACTGCCGAGGATTGTCGATCTCTTCGATCAGTTAGTTGCCGCCTCAGTGTTTTCGCAGTTGGACTTAGCCACTGGTTTCCATCAGTTGAGAGTGGCTGAGGATAGCATAGACAAGACTGCCTTTAGGTCCGGACGGTTTCTATGAATGGCTAGTGATGCCCTTCGGTTTGACAAACGCCCCAGCATATTTTGTTGATTTGATGAATAGGGTGTTTAGGGAGTACCTTAACAAATTCGAGGTAGTCTTTGTAGATGACATCTTGATCTTTTCTAAGGATGAAGAAGAGCATGCCCTACATCTTAGGGAAGTGTTGGAGACCCTATGAGCGCATAGCCTTAAGGCTAAATTTTCTAAGTGTCACTTCTGGAGGAAGGAAGTACGGTTCTTGGGGCACGTGGTTTCCAAAGAAGGGATAACCATGGATCCCGCGAAGGCTGTGGCCATCCAAGATTGGAAGGTCCCTAAAAATGCTACCGAAGTGAGAAGTTTCTTGGGGTTGGCTGGCTACTATAGGAAGTTCATCAAAGACTTCGCAAAGATATCAGCTCCATTGACCCGCTTGACGAAGAAGAACCTAGTTTTCACATGGGACGTAGATTGTGATGATGCGTTCCAACGTTTGAAGAGAGCTTTGAATTCAGCCCCAGTCTTTGTATTGCCAGATTGGAGTAAGTCGTATACCATTTATACTGATGCTTGTGGGACAGGACTAGGCGCAGTCTTAATGCAAGAGGGTAGGGTAATAGCCTATGGTGGAAGGCAGTTGAGAGCGCATGAGAAAAATTATCCTACACATGACCTAGAATTGGCCGCTATTGTTTTTGCGCTTAAGTCTTGGCGTCATTATCTTCTTGGCGAGAGATTCGAATTATTCACTGACCACAAGTCTTTAAAATACCTATTCTCTCAAAAGGAATTGAACTTAAGGCAGCAAAGGTGGATGGAGTTCTTAGCGTCCTACGACTTCGAAATAGCCTATACCCCTGGCAAGGGTAACGTGGTGGCATACGCCTTAAGTAGAAAAATATTATCCTTAAGTCCTTCGTTTGTTGAGGGGCGAAGTTTAGAATTCATTTCGATGTTTGACTTTAGACCTTCCGTTGACCTGGTACCCGGTTTGCTAGCATCCTTGGAGGTCAGACCTACGCTTTTGGGACGGATTGGCGAGGCATTGCGAGATGACCCGCAGTTGGTTGAGTTAGTAGAAAAACTCAAAGGAGGCGAGTCATCAAGCTATCTCCGTAGGTATACCCTAGATGATAAGGGTTGGTTACGTAGGGACAGTAGACTTTGTGTACCAAAAGACGATTACCTAAGGAAGACTATTCTTGACGAAGCACATCATTCGAAGATGACCATTCATCCCGGCGGGGACAAGATGTACAAAGACATGAAGAGAGTTTACTTTTGGGCCGACATGAAGAAAGATGTGGCCGAGTATGTTGCTAGATGCTCGGTGTGCCAACAAGTAAAAGCGGAGCAAAAGAAAACCGGTGGGTTGCTTCACCCATTAGAGGTTCCGCTATGGAAGTGGGAAAGTGTATCGATGGATTTTGTGGATGGGTTACCGCGATCAAGGAAGGGTAATACGGGAATTTGGGTTTTAGTAGATAGACTTACTAAAAGCGCCCATTTCATTCCCGTAAAGAGTAAGAGGACTGCTCCATGGTTAGCCTCCGTATACATTCGAGAAATAGTTCGTTTGCACGGTGTTCCTTCTGGCATAGTGAGCGACCGCGATCCTATTTTCACTAGTGAATTTTGGAGAAGCTTACAAGAGGCGGTAGGGACTCAGTTATGTTTGGGCACCGCATATCAACCTCAGACGGACGGCCAGACCGAGAGCGTGAATCGCATTCTAGAGGATCTTTTGAGGCTATGTATCCTAGACTATGGGGGTACATGGGAAGAGCATCTTCCATTGGTGGATTTCGCTTATAATAACAGCTTTCAGTCCAGCATTGGGAGAATTCGGAGAAGATCGACTTGATTCGAAGGAGGATGAAAGCAGCACAGGATAGGCATAAATTATATGCGGATAAGAGGAGGACATATATCGAGTTTGAAGTTGGGGACATGGTCTTTGTCAAATTGTCTCCATTACGGAACGTTGTTCGCTTTGGGTCCTTTGGGAAATTAACACCAAGGTTTATAGGGCCGTTTCCTATTAAGGAGAAAATTGGACAGATGGCGTATAGAGTGGAGTTGCCCAAGAGACTTAGTGGTGTACACGACGTATTCAATGTGTCACATTTGAGGAAGTGCTTGCACGAGACCGTGGAAGTGGTACAGCCGAGCTTTCTTAGAGAGGTGGAGACAGATCGTGATGCGACAATTCGACGAGCTCCTACGCGCATTCTTGGGTCGGAGATCAGGAGGTTGAGGAATCGAGAGGTCAGACTAGTCAAAGTGCAATGGGGAGATGATGAGAGCAACGCTACTTGGGAGACAGAAGAGAAGATGCATTCACGATACCCTTTTCTTTTTGAGGGTATGTCTTTTAATTTCTCCTTTATCGCTTAGCTTGTACTTATCTTATCTTTAGTATATCCTCTCGCTAGTATCTTTGACCTTTAGTTAGGATAATCCTATGGTTGAAACATGAGTTTGAGACATGTTATGTATGGTGGATGCAAAGTGGATGCAAGTGTTTGCTAGTGGTTGCTCGTGGATGCAAATACACACACTATTAGGCACCAGATCGACTCAGTCACTTCATATTGCATATTGCATATATATGGATGTATTTAGTATAATGGATGTATAATGGTTGTATTATCATATAGTTGCTGCATTCGGGTGGATGGTTGTGCACGCATATAGAATTAATATGTATCATTAGGAATCTTTTGCATACATATTGGACGCATGGCACAATCATGAATTGCACTAAGGAGGTCGACTGAATCAGTAGACCGCCTAATTTTGCATTAGATATGGACATATACACACACTGTGCATATAAACATTAAAGCATTAGAAGTCATTTAAGGACAATGGATGCTGGTGTTTGATGGTTGAGTAGATGGATGATTAGATGGTAGGATATACATTCTTCTTGACTTGGAGATTTCGGGGACGAAATCCTTTAAGGAGGGGAGAATGTAACACCCTGTAATTTTATAACATTAAAATTCACAAATTAAAGCATACTTAATTTTTAGAAAATAATTAAGTGAAATGGGTTGCGCAGAGAAATATATATATTGATATATATATATATATAAATTAAAAACTAAATAAATAAATATGCGAAAAAGTTCAAAACAACGAATTGGGAGGGGGAATAACCGAACCGGCCCATTTTTGAGGTCGACCCGAGCCTTGTTGGGTCGACTAGGGGTTAATCCAGGGTGGTTGGCTGTCAACCCGTGGGCCGATTCGCTCAAATGCAGATTTTGCATTTGATTGGTTCTCATGGTTCAGGGTTAATCTAATGGTCCTAAATAACTTCCTACACCTATAAATACATCCTAATGCTAACCCTAAACCTAAGTAAAATAGAATAGTTACCGTCGCCCTGGAAATCAATGGAGCCGCCGCCAACTAAGAAAGAAGAAAAGCAAATTCAATTCTAATTCTCTCAACCCTAAAGCAAAGCAAAACTCTCTCTTTTCTTCTCTAAATTCTGAGTATGATGATCTAAACAAGATTATTATCATTTTAATTAGGTTGAGTTATGAATGGATTATGAGTAGATGATGTGAATTATCATATATGTTGTTGTAAACCCCTTTTTCTATCATGTATATTGTAAATCCAATGTTATGTGATGATGATATCTTACATGTTGTAAATCATGCTATGATGATGTTATGTATGTTGAAAGTTTCTATGCTAAGTTGTGATGAATCATACATGTTAAAAAGGCCATGATGTTACCATCTATGCTAGTTAGTTCATATTAATTAAATCATCATGTTTGGGTTATGTTGATCTATATGACAAGTCACATATGCAAGTTAGATTGATTAGAAAAGTTATAAACATATACCAAGACATCTATTATGACATCTAGAATTATGCTATGACATATGTGATATCCTATGCTAGTTCACACCATCATTATGTTGCCTAAAAACCCCATATGCAAGTTTATGTATAGATTTGGGCTATGATCATATCATATAAATTGAGACATTTAACAAGTTGACACCTTTTGATACTTAACATGTGTAGTTTATGCAAGTTTCACCCCTATTATGATTAGATTTATTTTAATTGTCTATATGTTGTGATAATTTAACTTTGTGCTAGGTGTTAGATTATAAAAGTCTAGCCTATATTATGCGTGGAATAAGCGAACGTATAAACATGGGGTATGGGTAATATTAAGGATTTAATATTAAAAAGTTGGGGTGCAATTGATATGATTTTGCATGCCATAAGTGGATGGCCATAATTGAGTTAATTATGGACATCATTAAAAGTGGACTTAATTAATAATTTGAATAGGGAGTTATTAAAACTGGGATAAAAGATTTTAAGTGTTAATCAAATCTTAGGACACGAGGTTGGACTCGTTTGTGACGTAAACCTGCCTGGACCCGCCCGGCAAATCCAGTGGTCACAAATGTCAGCCCAATGTGAGAGGTCCTAGGACTAAACTAAAGCATAACAGTTGTAAAGACACGAGGTTAGACTCTTTTATGGTGTAAGACTGCCCGGACCCGCCCGGCAAATCCAGCTGCCATAAATGCCAGACTAATGTGAGAGGTCTTTATGAGGTTATGGCCTGAATGAATTAAGAAATACTTAACCAGATAAACATGTAAGGTGGGACATGGGGGTTAAGTAGGTGCCTTGGGTGGCATGAGGAATCTAGGGGGTGCCCTTAGTGGCTTGTGAAATACGATTAGTAAGACTTAACCAAACACACATGTAAATGAACATGACTAAGAGGGTTAAGTGGGATATACTAGTGAGAAGCTTAGGTGGGTAGCTTGTGGGGGCCCATTTCGACCAGTATCCCAAACGTATCTTTGTGGGCTCGACCCAAGTTGAGGACGGGACACGCATGCTGGGTTCGAGTGTAAGAGGCCAAAACGGGGAGCGGTGGCAACGCAAGTCCAATGGGTTTCGTATGCGTGTGTGGACCTGGGCTGGTAGGTAAGACGTTGTTGCATCGTGTAGGTATAAGCCATGCATTCTCAAGTTTTATCGGGTTGCCACTTTAGGGGAGTGATACACCCCACTGTGGGGCCAGCACGGGTATCTACGAGTAGGGAGCCGATCGAAAGTGGGTAGTGGGGTGCACCTAGTGGAGATAGGGGTAGACGGCACCTATGTAGTCAGCTAGGGGTACGTAAGGCTATTTATAAAGTTTCTGTGTGAAGCAAGTGGGATCAAACAATAGGGTGACTGGTGTGGTGCAGTGTAGTAATGTGCGGTGCAGTGTAGTAATCATTCGTTAGTAATTAGGTGTGCCTATACCGTTATCTTTAACGTTATCTTAAACTCTATCTTTATCATCCTAAGAGTTCATAGACATTTACTTGTCTTCCAGCTTATGCCTTAGTCTAGTTATTTTGATAATAGTATTGTTAGAATTATCATACTCGCCAGACTTTATGTCTGACCCCCTCTATTTCTATCCTTTTTCCCCCTCCAGGTCCTCAGGTTGGACCCAACTCTAGTGGAGTTTAATTGAATTGCTTCATCTCTCTTTGGAAAGCTTGGACCGTTGAAGTAAAGTCCAGCTTGTTATCTTTTTAATGGCTATTTATGTAATGGGATTATGTATTTTGTTTTTATGAAGATGGATATTATACTTGGTTATGATCTATGGTTTTATGATGTAACAAACAAGTTTAATTTCCGCTGCAATAAAATGAAGTTTTAGATTTCTATGTACTATTTATTATCTGTCTTTTTGTAATTTTTCTGTTCTATATTCACTTATAACCTCCATGGAAGTTAATGCATTCCCTTTGTGAGTGACATTAATGGACGTTATGCCAAAGATAATTGAAGACGGAGTAAAATGCAAGGGCTGTTGTATAAGTCTTAGATAACAGTGACTAAGATGGATATACTGAATAGTGCCTTCGGTTTGTCCAGTCCCAGGACAACTTGTATGGACGAAGGTCTGACAGAGTATATCCAATGGATCGCGTAAGTTGATCTGTTCAAACGTATTCACGTTTGGTGGCAGAGGAATTCGTTTCTCTAAGCTGCATATCCGTGTTATTTTTGGATAAATCAATTTGTGATTTGGCGGGTATGACGATGTGACATTCTAAGTGAATGAGGATGACTAGTGTTGATGAATGTCTGACAGAGTATTTCCAGAACGGTCACGTACATTGATTTCTTCAACTATACCAAGAGTGGAAGCTGAGAAGGAAACTTCTTTAGCTAACACGTAACGTACTGTTGTAGACGCCAATTAGTGATTTTCGATAGATCTGACAATGTGGCATTCGAAGTGAATCTGATGTAATGATAAAGCGTAGCTTCTAGCCTCATCAACCGGTAAATGACAGAAATCGGGCAGGCAGCCTGGCTAAGTCGGTCGCACCGAAGTAGGGTGTATAATCACCTATTTAGAGAATATTAATTTGTTTCTTAAATCTATCAATGCTGTCCCATATATATACGGGAACGGTTGCTGATCCCAACCATTGGTGATATACATTCGATACACTCAAGCGAAATGAGTGGTCGGTCATGTGTGGCTGAGTTACAAGATGTTCTTGTTGAACTCCAGTGTATCGTTCCTAGAGTATACTGATCGGAAGGTGGTTCCATACCTTGTCATAGTTGGAAATCCATTATCCAATACGTGCTTGCAATTTTGATTGTATACTATATATGTAGAACGTGAGATGAAAGCGTCTCTGCTAGTTGATATCTATTTGTACAGAGACATTATTATAATATCAAAAGGTTTTTGATATAAAGATATTTTGGATTCTCATGAGGGAAGAACCCGTTCCGTTCTACGGCGTGGTCTTATGAGATATTGTTTACTTGTTTGTATACCTGTTTAAACTTTTTTAGTCATATCAGTCCCATGACTGACCCGGAGTTTATTTTGTTTTGTTCTATCTAAACTCTTGGGTGCCTAAATTTGTACGAGCAGTCAAGTAGTTCAGGATTTTTCAGATCTATCTAAAGGGAGCTTGGAGGAGGAGGCTTCAGCGTTAGTTATATAGAGTTTTGTTCCGCTGTGTTGTAAGTACTGTACTCTGATAAGTGCTATTGTATACATAACTGTTATATTTCAAAGTTATGTTATCTATTATATGTTATTCGTTCCGCTGTGAGGTTCGTGTCACTCTGATGTTGTGTTCTTCTTCTTCTTCTATTCTAAATTTCTATCTTATCTATTCTCACCCTCTAATTTCTTTCATTAATTACCGGGATTTTTCGATGTTTTGGTTATGGACATCGTGCTTATGTCGATAACCAAAGTCGCTGAAAATCTGGGTCGTTACAGTTGGTATCAGAGCATAAGTTAAGAATTACCTTGGCTCTGTGGCGTGACTCGGTAGAGATAGGGTTAGTAATACCCTAGATTGAGTTGAGTGTATATATATACGAGTGCATATTTGTATTTTATATAAAATCGTTTTATATTGTGGATATTCATTGGCTGAGTTGTTTATGAGTTCTGGTCGATCAGTTTGATCCACTGTATCGGTAGGAGTAAATAAACACTTGAATACGATGGACCGACACAGTATGGATATGTGATATATTATCATATATAGGATGTGTTGGTAGTAATTATAATCAGATAAGATTATAAAAAGTGAAAAGGTTATATATGACCAATCAGAATTGATATAAGTAAAATATATGGAATTGAAATGAATTAAAATCTGAAATTAAAGTCAGAATTGAAATTAAAAACTGGAAATTTAGATAAGTTTTTGTAATTGAATCTGGATTAGATGTAGGTGAATTTTAAAATCCTGGGAGGTTTTAAATTTGTTTTAATAAGGATATTTTGAACTGATTCAAGATGGAAGTGTTTAAGTTGGAGTTTTGAAAAGGAATATAGTATTGAACTCACTTTGATCGCTGGAAAATAATTCTGACGATGGTGTACACATCATCAGTGTGATTTCCGAGTTGTAAGTGACGGATTACTACCCAAGATTTTATTTTCAAATCTGTTTTGCGAAAACAAGTGTTTAAGAATTCAAATGTTTTGAATTGGTATTATGATTTCAAGTAGATTTGAAAAACCCAGGAATTTAAATTCTAGAATTTAAATGTAACTCGTGGAGTTAAGTAAAACTGAAATGGATTTGAAGATAATCTGGATTGGAATTGAGTTGAAGTGTTAAGAGTTTAAAATCTGATATCGGAGTTTGAATGGAATTTGAATTGAATAAAACCAAGTGTTTGAGATGAGGAGTTCGATTAAGATAACATGAGTATAGGTTGAATTGGTAACCGATACAAGTGATAGAGTTGATATACCCGACAAAAAGGTACAAGTTTATGTTTGATATAAGCATGAGATTTATGAGCCGAACTGGCAAGCCGCTTGGCTGTTTGATTTTCTTTGGGTTGGAGAAGGCCTAGAGAGGCGAGTTGGAGTTTTACCGATAGGGCTGTACAAAGGAGGTTATGGCGAAATTTTCCGAAAATTTAAAGTGTTAGAAAATTTTCAGAATTTTTGAAAATTTTAGTTAGTCAAAAGGAATTAATATTTTAGTCGATATTAATTGGTTCAGAGAAACAAGAGATAAGGGGTAAACCGATAAGCTTTAACCAAATAAATAGGGTCGTCCTCTAACTTAGCAATTTCGAGGACAAAATTATTTTAAGTGGGGAAGAATGTAATGACCCGCATTGTCAGTGGTATTATAATTAATTTATTTAATTATATAAATAGTGATTTAGGGAATTAAATCATCGTTAATTAAATTATAGTGAATATTTAATTAAATAATTAAATAATATATTTAATTCAGAAATAATCAAAAATATTGGAAATCACAATATTTTGTGAACCGGATCATCCCTTAGATTTAATTTAGCTTAGAGATGAATTATATTGACGAATATATTCAATCGACAACAGTTTAAACGTATAATTATATTATAATTAAAACCGAGCTTGAAATGGCGCTGCAGTTCGTAAATTGGCGATTCGAACTTCAAATGTATGTACAGGGTTCGTTTTAAATCGGATTTCTGTGAAACAAGAAACGTGTGGAGCTGGTGGAGTATATCTTTCTAGTGGAAAAGAAAAATCGGGATTTCATCATGTAGATCTTGATTTATGTCCAAATCAAATTTTAGAAAGGTCGCTGTGGAATTTCCTTTATAATTTGGAACGCTTTATTTACGTTATAAAAGTGTTTTCAAAATATTCGAATATCGGGTTTGAATTTAGACAAGGTTCTTTTGAGAAATAGTGATAAAATAATTTTTAGAATTTTACTGTAATTTTTAATTTAACTAAATAAGCGACTTTTTATTTGAAGTATTTCGCACCCTGAAATCAACATTATGAAGTTTCAAAATATGAGTCCACCTACCGGTATTATTATATTTTTAGGATCGTGGAGCCGAGCTCGATACAACGGTATCTTTATTTCTGTCCGTAAGTGAATGAAATTTAGGCAACGTGGTATGTTAAAGGACCAACAAAATCAAAAGGACTTGTTTCTATTTCAAGTGTTAATCCCATTTGTTTATATGTGTACGATAAATACGATAAATACGGCTAATAACTTTTGTGAACATAAACAAGGCCAATGGCACATCTTTTTCTCGGCACAACAAAAGAAACCGCAGCCACAAAATAAAATATCTAGATATTTTGTCTCAAGGGTCAGCCCTATATATATACCCCCTCGTAAAAACCTTATAACCGAATTCACAAAGTCTTCTGCTCAAAAACTTTGAGCCGCCACCAAATAAACTCCAACAGCAAAACGAAAGGAGAAATTAATCAAAAGAAATGGAAATAAATTCCGATAAAATATACTACATATATATTCAACTTTCTGAGATGATCTTCTTCAGCCTCATGTCCTTTTATCAGGGTTCAACTTCCATTCTTGTTCGTTGATGGTGGACGCAGTAGCCTAGGGTTTGAATTTGGTGTCGATTAAGGACGAGTGGGTTGATTTCGAGTTCATGATGCTGTTTATTCGTAGAAGCTGCACATTTTGTGAAACTTTGGGAGGATGCTGGACGTATTGATGTCGCACTGTGTACGGACGCCTGGAGTCGCGGCCTTCTTTGGACATGAACGAGTTGAGAGTGGTTGTTACGGGTAGATGGAGATCGGCAAGAGGAGTATTGTGATTATTTTAGTTAGATTTTTAAGTTGAAGGATGAGGGGATTGGAGCAAGCAAAGGAGCGGCAATGTATGTGGATCCCTGGAGCAAGGCGCGTACATGTGTTTTGGGGAAGAAGGCAAAGAGAGAGGAGCGGGTTTAAAAAGGGATAATGGGCCAAGAATAGTGGTGAGGCCCATTAGAATTTAATTCCTATGTTTTATTTAAATTAAAAGCGTTCAAACTTCGTAACGCCGTATCTTCTACGTACGATATCAGAATCACGAACCGTCAGTCACATTGGGATCGTATGGACGAGCGCTTCACAATGGAACTAACCGCGAGTCAATTGGAGTCCGTTACAATTTATAGCAAAATAAATTGTCTGAATCAAGCGATGGTAATCGTCATTGACGATGATCGTCCAATGTGAGTAAATCTCACTAACTCTGAACAGTTTATATTTTCATATTGTATTTTTAAAACTGTTAAATATTGACTGATTGATTATGTGTTGACTGTTGATTGAACTGCTAGTCAGTTAGTGGAATTTTTATATTGATTCTGCTATCAGAATAATTTATATTGAACTGAACATATTGTGTAACATCTGTGGATGCAGGGAGACAGGTTGGAGGAATCCGACTAGATTCCTCAACAGTTATCTTATTGTTTTTCATATATTGTTATATGATGTGATATAAAATCTATGGGCGATTATATGTGCTTGGGCGATATTGAACATCGTGATTTGATATGATTGAATACCATAACATACCGAAATGTTGATAAGGGGATTTTCAAAGTGATATTGAAAATAGAATATCTATAAAATGGGATATTTATAAATAAGAGATATTTATAAAGTGGAATATTTATAAATAAGAAATGTTTATAAATTGGAATATTTATAAATAGGAGATATTCAAAAAGGAAATAATTACAAACCATTTTCTTTTTGAATGGAAAGGCCTATGTGGCGGGTTTGGGGATTTTCCCGATGATCCCATTACAAAGGAGGTTATGGCGAATTTTTCAGAGAATTTAAGGAGTTAGAATATTTCAAGAATAAATTTGAAAAGGAAATATTTGTAAACCACTTACAAATAGAATGAAAAAGGAAACGTTATAAAAAGGTAAAACGTTATAAAGCAGAAACCGTTATAAAGAGGAAAACGTTATAAAAAGGAAATCATTTTTAAAGTGTAGAACCGTTATTTAAAAGTAAATCTTTTCAAATGAATAAAACGTTGTTAAAAGGAGTTAGTCGAATATAGTATTCGAGAAGAGTTAATTCAGTAGAGTTAACCAGTCCAGTAGAGTTAACCAGTTCAGTAGAGTTAACCAGTTCAGTAGAGTTAACCAGTCCAATAGAGTTAACCAGTCCAGTAGAGTTAATCAGTCAGGTCGAGTTAACCAATTGGGATAAGTAAGTCGAGTTAACCAGTTGGGTTAAGTAAGTCGAGTTAACCAGTTGGGTTAAGTAAGTCAAGTTAACCAGTGAGTTAAGTAAGTCAAGTTAACCAGTGAGTTAAGTAAGTCGAGTTAATCAAGATGAGTCAAATAAGTTAAGTTAATCGAATCTAGTTATTCGATAGGAGTTAATCAGGATGAGTCAAATAAGTTAAGTTAACCTAATCTAGTTATTCGATAGGAGTTAATCAAGATGAGTCAAATAGGTTAAGTTAATTGAATCTAGTTATTCGATAAGAGTTAATCAAGATGAGTCAAATAAGTTAAGTTAATCGAATCTAGTTATTCGATAGGAGTTAATCAAGATGAGTCAAATAAGTTAAGTTAATCGAATCTAGTTATTCGATTGGAGTTAATCAAGATGAGTCAAATAAGTTAAGTTAATCAAATCTAGTTATTCGATGGGAGTTAATCAAGATGAGTTAAATAAGTTAAGTTAATCGAATCTAGTTATTCGAGAGGAGATTATCGAATATAGTTTATTCGAAGGAGTTATCAATTATTAGTTATTCGAAGTGAGTAGTCGAATATTAGTTATTCGAAGTGAGTTAATCGAATATTGGTTATTCGAAAAGGGGAGTTATCAAATCGAATAGATTAAAGGAGTTAATCGAATATAGTTTATTCGAGTAGAGTTATAGGAGTTATCGAATATAGTTTGTTAGACAGGAGTTAAGTGAATAGTTAGATTAATCAAAGTGAATTAGTTAAGTTAAACTAAGCGAATTAGTTAAGTGAATTGGTTAAGTTAACCAAAGTGAATTTGTCGAGTTAATCAAAGTGATTAGTTCAGTTAATCGAGTTGAATTTGTCAGTCGAGTTAATAAATGGAGTTTGTCAAACCAAGTAAAACCAGTTAGAGTTAATTAATTAAGGTTGACCAGTTAGAGTTAATCAATCAGAGTTAATCAAATAGAGATAAGTAAAATTATAACTGACTAGAGATTAGTAAATTGAATGGTTTTCTAAGTGTCTATCTGATGTTGGTTTCGGCCTTTGGGATTTATACTTAGGGAATTGTTCTCATACTAGTTCACAGTCAGGGACTGATAGTTGGGGAAGAGTAGTGATTTGTAAATAAGCAAATGGAAAACGTTTACCAGTGTTAATAACATATATTTTCTAAACATAGAAAATAAGGTAATGTGAATATATATAGATATATGTTGATGATTTACCGATATAATTTCCATCTGGAAATAATATCGTTATTTGCACACTTGTTTTTATTTGATGGTTAAATCATAGACTATCGAAGTTTTGACCATTTTAACGTTGTTAATATGGAGAGAGCGGTTGGATTATTATCCAAAGAACCACTCTGTATTGGCATAAGCGTTGCAAATCATATATGCCAAAGATAATTGAAGACGGAGTAAAATGCAAGGGCTATTGTATAAGTCTTAGATAACAGTGACTAAGATGGATATACTGAATAGTGCCTTCGGTTTGTCCAGTCCCAGGACAACTTGTATGGACGAAGGTCTAACAGAGTATATCCAATGGATCGCGTAAGTTGATCTGTTCAAACGTATTCACGTTTGGTGGCAGAGGAATTCGTTTCTCTAAGATGTATACCCGTGTTATTTTTGGATAAATCAATTTGTGATTTGTTGGGTATGACGATGTGACATTCTAAGTGAATGAGGATGACTTGTGTTGATGAATGTCTGACAGAGTATTTCCAGAAAGGTCACGTACATTGATTTCTTCAGCAATACCAAGAGTGGAAGCTGAGAAGGAAACTTCTTTAGCTAACACGTAACGTACTGTTGTAGACGCCAATTGGTGATTTTCGATGGATCTGACAATGTGGCATTCGAAGTGAATCTGATGTAATGATAAAGCGTAGCTTCTAGTCTCATCAACCGGTAAATGATAGAAATCGGGCAGGCATCATGGCTAAGTCGGTCGCACCGAAGTAGGGTGTATAATCACCTATCTAGAGAATATTCATTTGTTTCTTAAATCTATCAATGCTGTCCCATATATATACGGGAACGGTTGCTGATCCCAACCGTTGGTGATATACATTCGATACACTCAAGCGAAATGAGTGGTCGGTCATGTGTGGCTGAGTTACAAGATGTTCTTGTTGAACTCCAGTGTATCGTTCCTAGAGTACACTGATCGGAAGGTGGTTCCATATCTTGTCATAGTTGGAAATCCATTATCCAATACGTGCTTGCGATTTTGATTGTATACTATATATGTAGAACGTGAGATGAAAGCGTCTCTGCTAGTTGATATCTATTTGTACATAGGCATTATTATAATATCAAAAGGTTTTTGATATAAAGATATTTTGGATTTTCATGAGGGAAAAACCCATTCCGTTCTGCGGCGTGGTTTTATGAGATATCGTTTACTTGTTCGTATACCTGTTTAAACTGTTTTACTCATACCAGTCCCATGACTGACCCGGAGTTTATTTTGTTTTGTTCTACCAAAACTCTTGGGTGCCTAAATTTGTACGGGCAGTCAAGTAGTTTAGGATTTTTTAGATCTATCTAATGGGAGCGTGGAGCAGGAGGCTTCAACGTTAGTTATATAGAGTTTTGTTCCGCTGTGTTGTAAGTGTTGTACTCTGATAAGTGCTATTGTATACATAACTGTTATATTTCAAAGTTATGTTATCTATTATATGTTATTCGTTCCGCTGTGAGGTTCGTGTCACTCTGATGTTGTGTTCTTCTTCTTCTTCTTCTTCTATTTTAAGTTTCTATCTTATCTATTCTCACCCTCTAATTTCTTTCAATAATTACCAGGATTTTTCGATGTTTCGGTTATCGACATCGTGCTTATGTCGATATCCAAAGTCGCCGAAAATCCGGCTTGTTACAGAGGGCCTGTGTGGAAGTTTGGGGATTTTCCCGATGCTCCCGGTACAAAGGAGGTTATAGCGAATTTTTTTGAAAATTTAGGGTGTTAGCCAAATTTTTGAAAAATTAGAAATTCTTAGAAACTGAAAAGTTGAAGAACGAACGCCAGAATGAAAGTTGAGTTGGTTAGTAAAACAACTTTCAGCCCCGTTCCTTTTCGAGGACAAAATGATTTTAAGTGGGAGAGATTGTAATAACTCGGAAAATCAGAACCAATTTAAAAAATAAATTTGTGATTTTAATGGATTTTGAATATTTAAAATGATTTATTTTAAATAATAACGGCTAAAAATTTATTTTCGATGAAGTTAACATGAATAATTTTATTTTAATTATAAATCGAGCTTGAAATGGCGTTAAAATTTCGATTTCAAATTTCTAATGAATATACAGAATTCAAAATAAGTTAAAATTGGACAAAACAAGAAATATTTGAATCTGATTAACAATATCTTTCAAACGGATGTAAGAAACTGAGATTTCATTTTATAAGTTGAGAGTTAGGTCCAGTTTAAATTTCAGGAAAGTCGTTGTGGAATTTATATATATTTTAATTATATAAAGGCCTTAAAAATAGCCATTTTTCAAACAACCACCGTTTCTGACGAATCCACTTTTTTTGGATTCGGGATGTCAAATTATTACTATGTTCCAATTTTCATAATTATTGGAATCAATATATGAGCGTGGCAAAAGAAAACGTGTTTTGTCAGTTTTCGTCAATTTGGATCGACCAGAAAATGGCCATTTTTCAAATGGTCTTCAAATTTGAAAAAATTATTTTTGTTAGGGCCGTATCGTCAAAACATAGCCAGACTTATTTTTATTGGATTTTTCGAGTCAGTATGTGACCCTAGTAAATTAAAATGTACGATAAATTCAATATTGACTAAAATATTAATTTATATTGTAAATTTAACGGAAACTTAACGTAATGGTCGAATTGGCTTACGGGACATATCCTATTGCGTTCAGAATGGGGGTAATTAGTTATGGACGATAATCAGTAGGTCTCTTTTGGAGGTCAAAAAAAAGTTGCTCTTTTGGAATTTAAAAATAATATATATATTTATATAAAATGGGACAAGCCCCTTTTCTTCCCATCACCCGGTCAAATCCCCCCTCTTTCTTTTATCGTTCAAATCAATTAGTTTTAAAATAAAAAAACAAAAAAACCGTGATGAAGGAAAACCGCCGGGCCTTGACCGGCGTTCGTCTCCGCCGGAGGGCCCTCACTACTACCGCTCGCCGCCATGACCCCCCTGCTCCAATACGCCACAATCCCTCCTCCCTCTAACCAAAATCCACACCTCCAAACCCCTAGCAACCCCAAACCGTGCCGCTGATGGAAAACCGCCACCTTTGGCCTCCCCTGGCCCGCCCCCGGCTACTAGAGCGGACCACCACCGCCTGACCAAACACTGACACAACCCCCATGCATTGTGAGTTTTTTTATTTCTTCTTTGAATTTGATTTTTTTTAGTTTGTAAAATATTGTTTTAACATGATAAAAACACGATTTTCATAATGAAGAAGACGAGATTTTTGAAAATGAAAACGATTGATTTTTGAAAATGAAAATGATTGATTTTTGAAAAAGAAAACGATTATATTTTTATAATGAAAAAGATTATATTTTTATAATGAAAAAGATTATAATTTTACAACGAAAATGATTAGATTTTTGTACTGGAAAAGATAAGATCTTTGATTTAGAAAAGATAAGATTTTGATTAATCTAAAGATTAGATTTTTTTGTATACATATTTACGTTATAATAATTTGATTTTTATATATACAGATTTGAAGTAGAAATCTAATTTATATATATATATATAAATATGATTTAAAAATGTGATTTTTATATAGATAGTGGCAAGATAAAAATCTGATCTTTTATATGTATGCAACGATATAAAGACATGATTTTTATATTGAAAAGATGTAATTTTTAAAAATATAAAGTTATGATTTTTGAAAACATAAAGACGAGATTTTTGAATACATAAAGATTCGGTTTTTGAAGACAGAAAGATTGGGTTTTGTTTATATAAAATGGGATTTTTATAATATAAATTGCATATTAAAAATGTGATTTTTACTATGAACAGCGTGATAAAAATCACATTGGCGTTTCAAGCAAATCCAATCTGTTTGGAAATAAAGAATGGAGGAGTGGATCCCAAAGGTTAGAACTCCTCAGTATAATTTTCTTTGTACAGTTATTTATTTTATAACTGCATTTATGAACTGCTCACCGTCGTCCACAGACCATGGACGACTTGTTTGATTGTTTGGTTTGGTTGACTTATTTGTTTGAATTGGGTTTGGGAAGAGAATTGAATTGAATTGATTGAGTTGTTATGTGTGTATGGCGCGAGCCAATATCAGGAGAGGGGTAATGCTAGACATTACCCGATTTCGATATCGCGCCGTTATAATGCCGAAATTTTCTAAAATAAAAGGTATTAGTTAAAAAAAACATTTTTATTGAATGAATGAACTGTTAAAAATAGTAAAGTGTTAAAATAAACATTTTAACGTTAAAAATATACTTTTTAACGTTTAAAAGAATGGGATAGAATTCTCCTGAAATGAAAATGAATATTCATTTACAAATCAGGCGATTTGTTTATGTACATAAATTTGACTGATATTGATTGGGACAATATATTTTATACATCGCCCAACTACACAAATAATATTCAGTGTTTGTTGATTGAAACCCCACACGGGTATTGGGATGATAGATGACATACGCTAGTCCCAATAATTAGTTGTATGTCAATCATTTGGTTGACAGGCTGTTGTAAGCGTTAAATATTTATATTTAACGCTTATGCAATGTAGAATGCACTCTGGATGTTGGTTGACTGTGTTTGATTATTGTTGTATACATGTGTGTATAAAATCCATATAATCAACATTATATGGTAATTGACTATGTCTGATTCCAATTCAGAACGAACGAATATTTTAAAATAAAGAATATTTTAAAATAATATTCAAAAAAGAATAAAAATAGGATTTTGATGTCCGATATGGGATGGAGACGAAAATATTTAAATATATAAAGCCGTGTTGATTTGATATGCGCCATTTTGACACGAACGATATTTATATCCATTTTATTCATTTTTATAATGAATATCGAAATGAAGTGATTTGAAAATATAATATTTATAAAATATTATCATTTATATATTAATGATATGGGATATTTAATTTTGATTTAAAATTGAATATCAGGTTGAAGTAGTTTTTAAAACGAATTTAAAACAATTTATAAAACACGTTTGATTGGAAATCGACAAAATACATATGTAATATATATATATATATATATATATATTATATATTTAATAGCCTGAATAGAACGCGCTGCTCCATGACCATTTGTGAATTTCGACCATTGACTTCGAATTGACGTTACGGGAGATCCAACCGTCGGATTCTCCTGAAATCGGGACTGTTTGGTTCATATCGAAAATAGCTTTCTAACGAATTTGAGAGATTTGAAATCTAACAGATGGATTTGGAATTATGTCCAAATTAAATTCGGAAAAGGTCGCTGTAAGTGCAGTTCGATGACCGTTTATGGAAATCGACTGTACAGACCTTGATAAAATTATTTTAAATATTAATAATTTGTGTAAAATCATAATAAATGCTTTGTAAAGAACTAGAATGAAAAATTCGATATTTGAAAAGATAAAAATATATTTTTATTGAAATGAAATAGTTATGAACTAGAATTATAATTCAATATTTTTAAATAAATAAATTGGATTTGAAATGATTTTTAAAATAACCAGAATTTCCAATATATAAAATGTAATGGATTTGTATCAAAATTATCTTCAGAATATTTCGATATTGGATTTCGTGATTATATGGACATTGTGGAGGAATTTGGAAGATATATATATATATATATATATCGTTATTCCATTACGATATTTGTTGATTTCAGAATTTGATATTGAATATAAGCCGATATATTTTGTATTCAGTGCGTTGTATTTAATATCAAATGGGATTATGGGTTTGTCGTTAACGGTGTCTTCACTAACACTGTTCTTAAACCTTGTGTGAAAAGAATAAATCTTTTAATTAAGATTTATGGAAGAATTACCAATTAATTAACATTTAATTGGAAATAAAATGGGATGTGAATTGGGTTTATCGTTAACTGTGTTTTTAACGACATTCGTTCTTTAACCCAATTTACAGTGTAGTGTGATATATAAATCTTTATTTAAGATTAAATGGGAATTTTCCAAAGTGAAGTTTTCCAATTCATTATATTTAATTTGAATTGAATTGAATTTTGGGTTTGTCGTGAATGGTATCTTTAAAAATGCTATACTTAAACCCAATGGAGTTAAGAAAATTGGAAATTAACTGGAGATTAGCTAAGTTGAATGGTTTCCTGGGTATTGATCTGATGTTAGTTTCGGCCTTCGGGGTTAATACTTAGGGAATTGTTCTCTTACTAATTTAAGGTTAAAGACTGATGGATGGAATGTGATTTTGGGTTTACCTTGAACTATGATTTAAATGACATTTGTTCTTTAACCCAGGTAAAGACAGGATTTGATTTCCCAAGTTATATAATCAATAATATTGATTTTTGGGAAGATTAAAACTAACTGGAGTTTGAATGAATCTCTAACTAGATTGAAATGATCGAGAACGGAGTATCACCAATTTTTCTCCAAAGCAATAGTAAAATCTTTAATTAGAATTGAACTTGAAATGGTAATTAATTTTACCGATAACATCGTGGTGTTAGATATGGAGTATTACAAGTTTTTCTCCATGGGATGAATAGGTTGGGATTGGGAAATTAAATAAATGATTACTTCGGTGTGGTTCGCTAATCCCGACTAGTTTGGAAAACCTTAATATGGTTTGAAATGTTATCCAATGGAAGATTAAAGAATAAATTTTAAAGAAGTTATCGATGATAAAATTAGTGGGAACCTTTCCCTAAGAATGTGAATATTTGAATAAAGAATATTCTGGATTGGATTGAGGCGTACGTTGTGTTTATATCACTTTATTATAATACATACGCGAGTTATTCGGAAAGGCCGGGTTTATACCTATTCTGAATAACTGATTCGATGATAAGTCGACGATGTAGACCGTGGTTGAGGACCAGAGGTCTTCCCATCGTATGGATGATTACTGATGTCTTGATTGGGTTGTGCATGCAAGACGATGTAGTAAGTGGTGATCGTCCAGACGTACTTGGAGATCGACGGAAAAGTGAGGGCCTCTATCCTGTACTGGACATATGGATAAGGAATAAGGTGCCTCCGGTTTCGTTTAGACCCGAAACGAACTTGTAAATGGATTGTGTGTCTAACATTGGATTTTATTCTGTGTTGATCGATTTCTATTAAATGTATATCTATTTGGCAGTGGGGAAATTATTCACTTTCTTAACGCCCTTCTCTGGGACGTACGAGCTTAGAGGTTACATATTGATAGATATCAGTTGCATGGCATGAATTGCCTGTGCGGCATGCTGAAATGAAGTGATCAAGGCTTTTGTTGAAAACCAGAGTCTTGTGGTTGATGATCAAAGCACAACTTTAATATAGCACCGCTTTGTGTATAGCGTTGATTCGCGAGCCTCACATCTCGATATGAGTCAAAAACGGGGTCGTGGCTATGGGGAGTGCATGACGTTTCTTTCTAGCTATGGTTGGTGTCAGCGTTTGCAAGCCCTAACATTTATATTATTTTTACCTATGTGGTTGTTGGATTGCGAGGCGCCTCAGATATATTGGTCTCTACAGAGCCGATGGATAGGTCTGATAGGACCGGGAAACGTGGGTGCAGGATTAGCCAATCCTCAAACATAAGGGAGGACCGACCCTGAAGATCCAAGGGTTGCCCAGAGTGTGCAGTCCTGATACATTTGCTAGAGTGTCTTGAAGCGGTAAGGAGCCATCCCTGGCCTCGACTGATGTTGGAAATCCATTTTCCAATACGTGACATTTCAGTTTTGATTGTAGAGCCTAGTATTGGCGACATAGTAGCATGGGATACTATGTCGTCTATGATTGATATATTTATATTTGAAGTTGATTTCTTCATTTATAGTAATAATAAATGATTAAATTTCGCGTATCAAGCATTATTTGGCTATTATAAGGTAAAATCCTATACTCCGGCTTGCATTGCATTGTGTGATGGGACCTGGGTCTTATAATAGCTTCATTGTTCTTTATTTAGCATCGGGCTGTTTGTTTTATGCACTAGTATTCTTAGGAGGAAACACTTTCCGTGTTATACGGCATAGCCCCTTGATTTACCTAACTTTAAAATAAAGATTAATAACTTTTTTAGTTCTCACACCAGTCACATGACTGACCTGGAATTTATTGTTTTAACCTAAACTCTGGGTGCCTATATTTTCCACACGGGCAACCAGTAGTTGGGTTTTTGCGGATATTATATTCACAGGTTCCTGATTTACAGCTGGAACTATACTCAGAAAGCTATGCATCCATGTATTTCTTTCAGTTGTGTTATGTGTTATTTTTCCGCTGCATTGTAATTTTAAATCTCTGATATTTGTCAAATGTATAATATTTATTCATACTCTGTATATTCTTGTACTCTGATGTAAATTGTTGTAATAAGCAATGAAATGTTCTTCTGTTTGTGTTCTGAGTTGTCATATTCTCAACTCAATTCGGGCTTTCCTTCACGGTGAAGTTCGGGTTGTTATAAAAACCATTTGTTTTTCCAAAATCAAGACCATTTTTATTTCCTGGAGAAAATTGATTTTTCAGCAACATATTCAAAGATTTTTCTCCTATCGAAATTCGTTTTAAACTTAATTCAAGATCGTTGATTTTTTATTTAAGATCATAATTTTCTTTCATCAGATTTGAATAACGATTAATGTTGATCTTTCTCCTTTCATTATCGTTTTGTTTCAAAGTCAAATTTTTGTTTTCAAGCAGTTTGATTTTGGTCTTGGACTCAAAGATTTCAGATTAAACTTAATTTGTTTTTCAAATTCAAATTTCTTGAATTTTTCAATCTTTTTTTCAAGCTCATTTAAGATCAAGTCACTTTTCAACAAGATTTCTTTTTCAGCAATTTCATGTTTGGAATTTTTGATGGCCTTAAAATTATTAAATTCTTTTCGCAAAGAATTGTTTGAATCTTTTAGCTCTATCTCGTTATCTTTTAAAATCAGAATTTCCTCTTCAAGCGTATGAATATTTTTACTGAGATGAACAAGACCAGTTTTCAATTTAAAACAATTTTCATAGTTAGAATTTTCTAATTTCATGACATTTTAAAGTTTTGGTTCCAAACAATTAATTTTACTAGTCAGCTCATGATTTTTAGATTTGAAGATTTGTTTTTTAGTTGGATTTTACCAACAGATTTAGTTAGGTCGGTAGACATAAAAACTAAATCTTCATATGAGAAATTTTCAATCTCATTTTCTATTGAATCTCCGTCTTTAATCTGTTTCTCCTTTCAAGCATAGATCTAAATCTGAGTTGACATTCTGGGATTTTGAGCAGTTCTTGTCTATTCCATACAACTTGTTGAGAGTTTTCCAAATATCCTACGCAGTCAAACAATGAGAGATAAGTTTAAGATGATTATTTTTGAGATAAGAATATAGAATATGCATAACATGAGCATTGACGACTTTATTTTTCTTATCTAGCATATCTCCCAAATTTTAATTAATATTCCAATATTCAAAATTAATAGATCTTAAATAGATTTCGATTTCCAAATTAAAAAATTTGTCCCATTGAAAATTAATTCGAATATCATTGGACTTACTCTCGCTATACTGACCACTAGGGAACATCATGACTCTAATGGTAAAACCCCACGTCCATTAATGTCACTCACAAACGGAATGCATCAATGTCCATGAAGCGTTATTGTTGTATAGAACAGATAAATTACAAGAATAAATAAATAAAACAACACAGCGCAAGATAAAACTTATTTTATTTCATCATAACTCAAAATGAGATTACATAAGTAGTTTCCAAAACCATTACTACAGGATCAGTAGTCTTTTCCAAAAACTTCAAAGTACATAAAGAAGCAAATACTTGAATAACATAAATGCATAAATCCCCACTGAGCATAAGCAAAGCCATAAAGATGAGAGAGTCCCAAGCAATACATCTACTCACTTCAAGCAACTGAAATAAATCGGCACTAAGCTGTAGTATTCCCTCCTTGCAAACCTGGGGGGGGGGGGGGGGGGGGAGGAAGAAAAGAGGTGGAAAGAAAAGGGGGTCAGACATAAAGTGTGGCGAGTGCAATAAATTTAACAATATAATTATCAAAATAACTAGGCTAAGGCATAAGCTGGAAAATAAGGAAATGACTATGAACAATTGGGTATGACAGAAAAAATGAGGAAATAAGATGAAACAAGATATCATTAAAGGTGCCCCTAATCACTATAAGATAATTATTATACTGCACCACCACTAGTCACCCTAAAGGTTGATCCCACCTATGGAACTTAATAATGATAATGGTAGTTTAGTGTACCCCTAGCTACCTTCATATGTGCCGTATGCCCCTATCTCCACTAGGTGTACCCACAACCCCCATTCGTTCGACTCCCTATCTCATAGATACCCGTGTTGGCCCCACAGTAGGGTGTTTCACCCCCCAAAGTGGCAACCCGATACAACCAAAAATGCATGGCTTATATCTACACGATGCAACAACGTCTTACCTACCAGTCCGGGCCCACACACGCATTTGAACCCGTTGGACTTGCGTTGCGACCGCTGACCCGTTTTGACCTCTTATAATTAAATCCAGTACGCGTGTCCCGTCCTCAACTTGGGTCGAGCCCACAAAGATACTTAATGGGTTACTGGTTTGAAAAGGGCCCCCATGCACGACACAAGCTTTCCACCTATGCTTGGTCCCCTCTAAGGTTTTTCCCTACTTAACCCCATTTTTAATCATGTCTTTTTACATGTTTTAATCTTGGTTAAGTGCATCTAATCGTATTTCAAATGCCACCCAAAGCACCCACTAAATTCCACATGCCACCTAAGACACCCACTTAACCCCCTCATGTCCCACTACATGCTTATCTGGTTAAGTGTTTCTTAATTCATTAAGACCGTAACCTTGTAAAGACCTCCCACATTAGACTGGCATTTGTGGCAGCTGGATTTGCTGGGCGGGTCAGGGCAGTCTTACACCACTAACGATCCTAACCTCGTGTCTTTACAACTGTTACGCATTTAATTTATGCCTAAGACCTCCCACATTAGACTGGAATTTGTGGCAGCTGGATTTGTCGGGTGGGTCCGGGCAGTCTTACACCACAAAAGAATCTAACCTCATGTCTTAGGCGATTAATTACACCTAATTAATCATCCCCAATTTGAATTAATTTCCCTATTCAATTTGCCAATCAATTACAAATTTAACTATGTCCATAATTGAATCAATTATGTCCATCTATTTGTAGTATATAAAATTATACCAATTAACATCACGTTTAGGCATTTATGCCAATTCTCAATATTAAATCTTATAATATTATCTCATTGCCCCCACGTTGTACGTTCGTTCGTTTAACGTAAAATATACGTTAGACTAGAATAGTCTAACTTATGGAATAAAGAGAAAACATCGCAACATGCATAGAATAAAAACTAGATATAAACATAAGGGATGAACTTGCATGTGTGAATAAGGTTTTTCATCCAAAAACTTGCATAGGCCAAAGTTACAAACTTGCATAAACTATGAATGTCATAGATCTAATCATAGGGTGTAAACGTGCATAGGCAATAGTCATAAACTCGCATAAACTATGGATGTCATAGATCTAATCATAAGATGTAAACTTGCATCGGCAATAGGCACAAACTTGCATAAACTATGGAGGTCATAGATCTAATCATAAGCTGTAAACTTGCATATGTGATTTATACAACATGGACTATGATCTAAACTTGCATCTAACTCACATATGTCATAGCCTAACTTTAGATCTAATTTACACATAAAATAGATGTCATGAAACATGTAAGGTTGTATATGATTCTCACAAACTTGCATATAATTCATATCTAAATTAACATCTAAACTTGCATACATACATATGATTTAACATATGAATTAGTTCCAACAACATAACCAAACTAGCATATGAAACATCATTATGAATTGATTGTACATTAGCCAATCATAGATTTACAACATAGATGATAACATCACAGCTTTACTACATAGATAATAACATCATAGAATTTACAACATAGATAATAACATCATAGAATTTACAACATAGATAATAACATACAGTCAATGATTAACAACATAACCATATAATCCAAATCATAGATTAATTCAATTATATTGTTAATTATCTTATTAAAGAAATTGAACAGACAAAAAGAAGGTCTTGCGTTCTGAAATCTGAGTTCTGAAATTGATTTAGCTCGCCTTTGTAGTAGATTTGTTATTGTTTAGATTAGAGTAGAATAGAACTGAATTGATTAGCTTTGATTTCCCTCTTGTTTGTGGCGGCTACTCTAGGTTACAAGATGACAGCATAACGACCATGATTCAGATTTTTATTTTATTTTAGGGTTTCAGTCTACCCGTGTTTGTATAGAATTTCAATTTAATTATAACCGTCGGATGATCTTAGGGTTAATCAAAACCACTCAGTCAGGATAGGGTGACACCTCAGCCCTAATGACTCAGCAAGGAGTCAGAAAGGACTCAGCAATGAGTCACAATATGGATCAGATTGCACCAGAAAGCTGTGCAGGCTTTCTCCTCGGCCTGGGCGCATTTGTCAGTTGCGCCAGTGCCACTTTTGTAATGGCGCATTTCCCAAGTGCGCCAGTGCAAATATTTTTTTTTCTTCTGATTTTTCAGCCAAACTTCATTCGTCCATATCTCCTCCGTCCGATATCCGCTTTACGCAAACTCGGACTCTATCTCAACCAGAATTCCGAGACGAACAAAATGGCGCAACCTGTTTCCCTTTGTTCTCATATACGAGATTAATTATTATTGAATTTAGTTAATTCGATTATTCAAAAATTCGGGGTGTTACATTCTCCCCTACTTAAAGGATTTCGTCCTCGAAATCTCTAAGTCAAGAAGAACGTTTCCTGCTATCTAATCATCCATCTACTCAACCATCAACCACTAGCAACCTTGGTCCTTAAAAGATTTCTAATGCTTTTCATGTACATATGCATAGTGTGTGTATATGCCCGTATACTAATGCTAAATCAGGCGGTCCACTGAATCAGTCGACCTCTTTAATGCAACTAATGATAGTGCCATGTATCCATCATGTATGCAATGAATCCTATACATATAATTACTACATGTGTGCACAACCATCCATATAAATGCTACATCCATATGATACACACATTTAATGTACATTCCTTTTACTAAATACATCCATTTATATGCAATATGCAATATGAAAGTGACTGAGCCGATCTGGTGTTTAAAGTGTGTGCATATGCATCCACGAGCAACCATTAGCAAACACTTGCATCCACATGCATCCGTCATACATAACATGTCTCAAACACATGTTTCAACCATAGGACTACCCTATCTAAAGGTCAAAGATACTAGCAAGAGGACATACTAAGGATAAAACAAGTACAAGCTAAGCGATAAAGGAGATATTAAAAGACATACCCTCTAAAAGAAAAGGGTACAATGAACGCATCTTCTCTTCCATCTCCTATGTAGCGTTGCTCTCATCATCTCCCCATTGCACTTTGACTAGCTTGACCTCTCGATTCCTCAACCTCTTAATCTCCGACCCAAGAATGCACGTAGGAGCTCGTCGAATCGTCGCATCACGCTCTATCTCCACCTCTCTAAGCAAGCTCGGCTCTACCACTTCTGCGGTCTCGTGCAAGCATTTCCTCAAATGTGAAACATGGAATACGTTGTATACACCACTAAGTCTCTCGGGGAAATCCACTTTATACGCCATTTGTCCAATCCTCTCCTTAATAGGAAACGTCCCTATGAACCTTGGTGCTAACTTCCCAACGGACCCAAAGCGAACAACATTCTGCAATGGAGACACCTTGATAAATACCATGTCCCCAATATCAAATTCAAGATCTATCCTCCTCTTGTCCGCATAAGATTTCTGCCTATCTTGCGCTGTCTTCATCCTCCTTTGAATTAAATCGATCTTTTCCGAAGTCTCTCTAATCATATCGGGCCCAAGTAAGATTTTATCTGTAGTTTCCCACCAACATATATGCGAACGACACGGCCGTCCATAAAGAGCCTCGAAAGGTGTCATGCCAATGCTAGACAGAAAACTATTATTATACGCGAACTCTACCAAAGGAAGATGCTCCTCCCATGTACCACCGAAGTATAAACACATAGCCTGAAAAGGTCCTCTAGAATACAATTCACCCTCTCGGTCTGGCCGTTTGTCTGAAAATGATATGCGGTGCTCAAACATAACTGAGTCCCAACTGCCTCTTGTAAGCTCTTCCAAAACTCGCTAGTAAAGATAGGATCGCGATCGCTCACTACGCTAGAAGGAACACCGTGCAAATGAACTATCTCTCGAATGTATATGGAGGCTAACCAGGGAACAATCCTCTTACTCTTCACGGGAATGAAATGGGCGTTGTTAGTAAGTCTATCTACCACGACCCAAATCCCCGTATTACCCTTCCCCGATCTCGGTAACATGTCAACAAAGTCCATCGAGACACTCTCCCACTTCCATTGTGGGATCTCCAATGGGTGAAGCAACCCACCAGGATCCTTTTGCTCTACTTTTACTTGTTGGCACACCAAGCATCTAGCGACAAACTCGGCCACATCCTTCTTCATACTAGCCCAAAAGTAAACTTGTCTCATGTCCATATACATCTTGTCCCCGCCGGGATAAATGGTCATCTTCGTACGATGTGTATCATCAAGAATGGTCTTCCTCAAGTCCTCGTCTTGTGGTACACAAAGTCTACCGTCCTTACGTAACCAACCTTTATCATCTAGGGTATAACTACTAAGATGGCTCGATGACTCCCCCCTTATGAGCTTCTCTACTAACTCAACCAACTGTGGGTCATCTCGCTGTGCCTCACCAATACATCCCAAAAGCGTAGGTCTGACCTCTATGGATGCTAGCAAACTGGGTACAAAGTCAATGGAAGGTCTAAAGTCAAACATAGAGATGAACTTTAAGCTTCGCCGTTCAACAAACAATGGACTCAAGGACAATCTTTTCCTACTAAAGGCGTCTGCCACCACGTTACCCTTGCCGGGGGTATACGATATCTTGAAATCGTAGGATCCTAAGAATTCCATCCACCTTTACTGCCTTAAGTTCAAGTCCTTTTGAGAGAACAAGTATTTTAGCGATTTGTGGTTAGTGAACAATTCGAATTTCTCGCCAAGAAGATAATGGCGCCAAGACTTAAGCGCGAAAACAATAGTAGCCAACTCTAGGTCATGGGTAGTGTAATTTCTCTCATGCACTTTCAACTGCCTTCCTCCATAGGCTATCACCCTTCCCTCTTGCATTAAGACCGCACCTAGTCCTGTCCCACAAGTATCGGTATAAACGGTAAATGGCTTACTCCCATCTGGCAACACTAAGACTGGGGCTGTGGTTAAAACTCTTTTTAATTAAACGTTGGAATGCATCATCATAATCTATGTCCCGCATAAAAACTAGGTTCTTCTTTGTCAAGCGTGTTAATGGGGCTGATATTTTTGCAAAGTCCTTGATAAACTTCGCTTAGTAGCATGCCAACCCCAAGAAACTCCTCACCTCGGTAGCATTTTTAGGGACCTTCCAATCTTGGATGGCCACCACCTTCGCGGAATCCATAGCTATCCCTTCTTTGGAAACCACGTGCCCTAAGAATCGCACTTCCTTCCTCCAAAAGTGACATTTAGAAAATATGCGCTCGAATGGTCTCCAACACTTCCCTAAGATGTAGGGCGTGCTCTTACTCGCTCTTAGAAAAGACCAAGATGTCATCCACAAAGACCACCACGAATTTATTAAGGTACTCCCTAAATAGCCTACTCATCAAGTCAACAAAGTTCGCGGGGGCATTTGTCAAACTGAAGATCATCACTTGCCATTCAAAGAAGCCGTCCGGAGTCCTAAAGGCAGTCTTGTCTATGTTATCCTCAGCCACTCTCAACTGATGTAAACCAGTGGCTAAGTCCAACTGCGAAAACACTGAGGCGCCAACTAACTGATCGAAAAGATTGTCAATCCTCGGTAGTGGGTGCCTATTCTTCTTAGTATGTTTATTAAGTTCTCTATAGTCCACACAAAGTCTAAGGGACCCATCCGCCTTTGTGGCAAATACCACTGGAGCACCCCACTCCGATATACTACTCTTATGAACCCCTTCTCAAGAAACTCCCCTACTTGCTTATTGAGTTCCCTCCTCTCACGAGGAGCCATGTGGCGTACTGGTAGAGATACTGGTTTTGTATTGTCTACAAGATAAATACGGAAGTCTATCTCACGTTTTGGGGGTAGACCCCTCACCTCGTAGAAGACATCAACATATTCACGGACTATACGAATAGAATGTAAATCATCTTTGGATGAGTCAAGTGACTCAAGATAACTAAGCATCATCGGTCCTCTAGGGTCACAAGAAATATCAAAGGTCTTTCCACTACGAGTCAACAATTTTACTACCCTTCGTTCACAATCAAGGATGGTGCCATATCGGGCTAGCCAATCCATCCCTAGAATCAACCCATAGCCCGTGAAACCAAGCACAAAAGCATTACATTCGAAACCAACGCCTAAGATAGACAATCTCAAATCCCTACAAACCATGGATAAATGAGCCGAACCACCAATAGGATTTGAGACTACAATGGGATCCACAACAAGATTAGTATCTAAGTGCAGTGTTACAACTAATGATGTAGAGATAAACGAATGTGATGCGCCAGAATCGAATACGGTACAGATAGGATGATCAAATAGAAAAAACTAAACTCTCAACGGAAACGTTTCTACTTCGTTCTTGCAGCGGTGGGACCGCAAGAGCCTGGACCTGCTCCCTTGCCGGCCCTGGTGCCACGAGAGCCTGAAGCTGCCCTCCAGAAGTTCTTTGCCCTTGCCCATATTTCCTTGGGTTGTCCTTAACTAGGTGACCTGCCTCTCCATAGTGGAAGCAACCAGTCTTCTTCTGAAACACCCCACCTCCGTTAGGGTCACTCTCAAAGGGAATGCCCTAATTTTGGTGGAGGTTTATAAGTACAAGTCACAGATATACAAGACAGATTGTAAGAACACATATTTGTAAAACAGCAGAAGAACAACAAACTTTATTTCATTAAGTCAAATACGTGTTACAACAACATCCTTTCCAAAAACATAACATAACACTTTCATAATCTGTCTTGAGTACATTATTTAAAGAAGCATAAATAAAACATAGATAAACTGCAAAAGCCCCTTGGTGGATTGTCCAAAGCCATAGTTCAAAACAGGAAAGTCCAAGCAATACATTTCTCTTCTTCAAGCTGGATGTTGAGGCTGGTCAAGCTGCTGTGTTCCCTCCCTGAAGACCCGAGGGGGGGGGGAACGGAAGAAAGAAGACTGTAACACCCCGCCTCCGCTAGGGTCACTCGCAAAGGAATGCACTAGCTTTAGAGGGGCATTATTGGTAAACATGCACAGAAATATCACAGGACAGAACATATATAAATAGCGGAACTAAAATCAAACTTTCATAACATGAATAAATAAGGTCTAAAGCCTTTTACATCAGAGTACATCAAAACCTGTCTTGCAATAGTAAAGAAGCATAAAGACTTTTTAATAAATTATTCCCCAAGTAAAACAGTAAAGTAGCCATAGCCAAGAGAAGTCCAAGCCATCCATGATGACCTTCAAGCAAAAGAAGTCCGAACTAAACAGCATTGTTTCCTCCCTGAAACCTGGGGGGGGGGGGGAAACGGAAGAAAAGAGGCGAAACAAAACGGGTCAGTCAAAAAGACTGAGTAAGTCCTATCTACTTCCAGTATAAAAACAGGTAAAGGTAACATGACATGCATAAACTGAAAGTAAACATAAGGATAACTACAAGATAGATAAACCAGGATAGCCGGTTGAACTACTGTGGCAAGGTAAACTCAGGTATCATGATAAACTGCGGTGTTATGATAAGTCAAGGTATCACATCGTCAGATTTCTATCGAGTACATTATCCCAAGGTATCTACCCCGTCTAACATCCCACGGTATCTATTATGTATATTCTTCCTAGTTCTAACATGTATATTTGCTCTGCACCTCTCGTACTAGTATCCCTACCCGCGTCATGTGTTAACCATGAATGTCCCGTGCTCAAAGTCGTGTAATGGTCCATGTCAACCTAATATCGCATATATAGGTTACTCAAATCATATGTTTCTTTCCATGTATATAAGTTCAGTCCTTTGTCGTACCTCATACGGGCTTCCTCATGTCGTATTATCCTTGAAATCGTTTGGACTGTCACCCTTGTTCTAGCTAGGCTCTTCCATATGAATCATCGTTTGAACTACTAGGACTTACGCCACCTAACACCACTAGGGATTACGCTTACCTATTGCACGCTTTCGTATTTCGGTTTGGGTTAAACCACCTAGGCCACTAGGGATTACGCTAACCCTCAACCGCACCCTTTTCCCTACGCATTCATCGTGAATCGTTTTTCTATAACTGTATGCACATGTATCACATCGTGCCATCCGAGTCCTGTCACAGGGCAAAACAAGAAATACAGGACTCGGTCGGGAGCTTTAGATTTATCTGCCGATGCAGATACTAAGGTCTGCTTTTCTACACGTGGCTATGGTCCCACGAGACCCCTCCCTCAACTAGTGAAAGGCAACACAAGAGAAAATCTTGCATGAGAACTACACTCCGGCCAGCCCACATCCTACGGCCTACCTCACCCATAATTAGATAGCAAATTATGGTCTGTTGGGTGTCCCCTGCCTTTCCGTACGTACACGCTTGACTCAAGATGGTAGATGATCGGCGAACTTGCTATCTCGGGCACCTTATGTATCCGTCGACTCACTGCTATCCACCCCAGTCTTTAGGTCGCTCGCATAGCAACCAAGGCATATTCTTGGTTCTTCTACCGCAGACCTCAACCTCTTGTGAGCCCAGGATGATCATCTGCGACCTCACAGAGGGATACCAAGAATATCCTCACGTTCCCCGAAGCCGCTGCTTCATTACCCAGTTCGCTGGAGCCTTTATCTAAATCAGATAGCCTGCTCCTACGCGTATACTTAAACGATGACCTACCGTATCGGGTTACTCATCTATCTAAGAAGTGGTCCAGATTTCCTTGACTAAGAATTATTACTTAGTTTCCCTTAACTAAGGTTTACCACTTAGCCTTATTTCCATTACCCTTGTTAACTATGGTTATTTACCTAATCCTCCGAATTAGGGTTTATCTAATGGGTTAAGTGTCACTTAAGTTCATAACTTAGCCCGTCTTCAAACCATGTCAAAATTGGCTAAGTATCCAAGTCCAAGACTTAACCCTACAAACCATGTGTCCAGTTGGCTAAGTATATCAAGCAATCCATAACTTAACCTCGTCTAATTATCATTTTAGATTGGTTAATTATATAAATTAACTTGACCTTGTCAAATTACCGAGTCAAATCGGTCAAGCGTATTCAAGTGATTCGTGACTTAGCCTTATCATGTTTTCACGTTAGATTGGTTAAGTATAGATTAACTTAACCTCATCAAATTAACGAGTTAGATTGGTTAAGTATAGGTCACTTAACCTCATCAAATCATCGTGTTAAATTAGTTAAGTGTTTAACTTAACCCCATTAAATTACCAAGTGGGATTAACTAAGTCTAGGCTAACTTAACCCCATCTGATTACCATGTTTAGATTAGTTAAGCCTAATCTTAACCCCGTCCATTAACTGTATTATACGGTTAAGTGTCATTAAGAAAATTTACTTAACCTTATCACGTTATCGTGTTGGATTGATTAAGTGTTGGTTAACTTAATCCCGTCCACTAGCCGTATAAAAATGGTCAAGTGTCCTTAGGCAAATCAAGTTACTTAACCTACCCAAGCTTATCATGTTTTGTTAAGTATCATTAGCCTAATCAAATTACTTAACCCATTTGTCCATATCATATTTGGTTAAGCCTCATTAATCAAATTAACTTAACCTATTATGTGGCATTAATTTAATTAATGCACCCTCAACCTCTCACATTAGACCTTGTTGTGGTTACTAGTTAAGCCGGGCGGGTCCGGGTAGATTTACACCACAACCTAGTCTAACCTCGGGTCTTAAGCGCGACATGACCAACTTCTCACATTGGGTCCTATTGTTTGCAACTACTAGTTAGGCCGGTCGGTTCCAGGTAGTTTTACGTTGCAAACTCAACCCAACCTCGAGTTGGCCATACTTATATTATCTAAGTTCATCATGTTTCCAAAACATGTTACAAGTTTTTCAAGCATTTGGGTAGACCTAACTTAATAGGTAAATTCCCAAAAGGTAGACCTAACTTAATAGGTAAATTCCCAAGCTCATGTTTTTATGCATACTTACATGTCATCTTCCATGTTATCTTTCAAGTCATATTTTCAAGTATAAACACATGTCATATTCAAGTTAAGATTTTGCGACATGTTCATGTTTATCTGACTACCCAAAATCGTGTTTTCCCAACGCAAGCAAAGCGAGTCAACATAGTAAGGATACTATGTCACATATTGGTCTCAAAACATGCATGATGCCAAAAAGGGCTTGGCTTCCACATGCATAACATCATAAAGGGATTGGCCATAAACATGCATAGTGTCATAAGGTAATTTGGCCACAAACATGCATATTATCAAGAGGGATTTGGCTATAAACATGCACAACTTAAAGGAGGGGATTGGCCACGAGCATGCATAATCTCATAAAGGATTTGGCCACAAACTTGCATGTTAGCATAAGGGGTTTGGGTTCATAAACATGCATAAGCCCCAAAATCTTGTCTTAGACAATGTTTCACACGTAAAGTGGTTCCTAAAGGTTCATGCTAGCATTTCATGCATAAAGATCCAAACTTGCAAGTTAAACTAGGTTATGCATAGCATGAGAGGCATGATTAAGTCACTCACATGGGCTAAAATCATAAACATGAACACAAGAGGCAAGGTAAGGTTCATATAGGTTCGCATAATCATGTTTAGCCTCATTTTATCCCATGTCAACATTAAAAATACCGTTTTGATCCAAAAGTAGCTAGAACTTACATAGTATGGCAAGAGGACTAGGAGCATGAATCGTTTTGGCGAAGAAAGGTGGCTCCTTTGATGAAGATCCGTCATGAAACTCGCATAGCAACGTTGATTTGGCCTCTATTTGGTGTAGCAAGCTTGCACCTTTTGATTTGAACCCGATTTGAATGCATAGGCTCTAGGGATTGGAGATGGAGGCCATGATCAAGATTGATTTTGGCAGCACTTAGTTGCTAGGTTTGATTTTTAGGGATTTAGGTTAGGTTTAGGGTCTTTTTATAGAGATTAGGATAGTTTTAGGCCCTAGGATTAGATCTAGGATTAATCTAGACCACAGAAATCGTCACAGGCCCATCAGACCAGACCAAGACTGCATCCAGGTGCACCAGGCCTCAAAACACGGAGTTGTGTTTTTGGACCCAGTCGACACCCAAGTCGACAGCCCTGTCGACTTGGGGTCCAGGGGTGTCGACAGCCCTGTCGACTCCCCTGTCGACATGGACTTTGGCGGGAAAATTCCCGCCTACCCCAAAACTTGAACTTCCTAGGTGATTTTCAAACTTGGAAACCCTGAAAACTTCGACGGACCATAACTTGGTCATACGGACTCCGATTCTCGAAAACTCGGACTCTATTTCGCGTATTTTTCCGAGACGAACGCAATGGCATAGCCCGTTTTACTTGATTCAGAATTTAAAATTAAATTCTGCCTTGATTCTCGTTTTGACATGTTATTGAAATACGGGTTGTTACATTCTCCCCACCTTTTAGGATTTCGTCCCCGAAATCTCTAAGTTAGGAAGAACATATCCTACCATCCATCATCCATCTACTCAAAACATCATCCACAAGCAACCATTGTCCTTAGATGATTTCTAATGCTTTATGAATATATGCAAAACGTGTGTGTATATGTTCCTTAGCTAATGCTAATGATCAGGCCTGAAAAATCTCTTGAATGCAAAAATATGTTTAATGCTATGAATCCAACATGTATGCAAATAGTCCTAGTCATATATATACACTATATGCGTGCACAAACATTCATCCATATGCAACGTCCACATGGTAACACATTCAATTTCATCCATAAACAAGTATAAATACTCGTGTATATGCAACATGAAATGTGATCGCGTCAATCTAGTATCTAACGTGTATTCGCGCATCCACGAGCAACCACTTGCAATCATTTGCAACCATATCAACCATAACATGTTTCAAATACATGTTTACATCCATAGGGTTCTACCTAAGATTCCCTAAAATAAGATCGAGAAGATAAACAAAACAAACTCCTTACGGGGTTTGTAACAGAAACAAGACCGAGAGGATATCCATAAAAGATAGCCTACAAGCAGGCTCAACTGAAAACAGGGGTCGAGGATATATTCCCAAAAGAGATATCATGCACGTATTTAGTCTTCAGTCTCCTGCGTCTCATTACCTTGAGCTTAGTTCCATCGTGCCTTGACCGCCCCTTTTACTTAACGATTTCGCAGCATCTTACTTCCTGTTTCCATAACATGAGTTGGAACTCATTTCCTCGTCGCCTCTCGTTCCACTTGCACTTATTCTTTCCCTAGTATACTTGGCTCAACCATATCTACGTACTCAAGCCAGCTCTCCAAAATTCACTAGTGAATTCTGGATCTCGTTTTCCGATGCCAATCCAAATTGCCAAGAGTCCTTACTAGGGTGATTCCCATAACTCATACATAATCGAGACGAACCATCCGCCTTAGCGGCGAATTCTATTCAAACGGATTACCAACACTGCATCCTGGGATTCTAGGTAACTAGCCATGACAGAACCCAAAAGGTTACACGAGACTTCGAGGGTATTACTAAAGCAAGCCAAGAGTCTAACTACCCTCCTTCTAAAACCGAGAGTGGCACCCCTTACTGGATAACCACTTCATCCCTAGAATCCATCCACACTTATAAACATAAGCATTATTTCCAAGCTCAATACTTGACACAGACATTCTCAAATCCAAACAAGTCATGAATAAATGGACCGATCTTCCAATAGGATTTGAGATAAAACGGGATCCTCTATTACACTAGTACTAAGGTGCAGAGACTCAACTATCGAAGCGGACTTAAAAAGATGCGGTGATCCAAACAAAGTCCCGACGGGATGATAGAGAAGAAAAACTAAACCTTTAATAAGATCGTTACCCTCCTTCCGAGGTACCCTAGAAATGAGAGCATACTATTGCCCTCCCAATGATCTTGTCCTTGTCCCATGATACTTAACTATCCGTCCCGTTTCACCATGCCAAAGGTACCCTCTCGTCATGGGTTTCATTGTTCATCTTTCTCTCTCATTCTGGGTTGAGCCATACCAACAAGTTGTTCATCCTTAAACTCGCATCCTTTATCCTCTTTCTCACTATCCTTTCTTATAACGCGGCCACTGGTCTCTCGAGAACCACCTCCATCGCATGGAAAGCACTTCCGTAGATAGAAAAGACTAGTCGCAGTTAAAACCACTGTGACTACAGATGGAGGAAAAAAAAGGAAAAGAGATTCAATCAAGGAAACAAGGATAATGCTAATGGCCTTTGGGGAATAGCCTTTTCTTTTTTAAAAGAAAACTTTCTTGAAAAATGCTTCTTTGTAAACGGTTTTTCAAATAATTTTCAGAAGGTCTTTAAAAACTTTTGCCCAGTCTGGTAACCTTCTGCTCTGATACCAAATGTAACACCCCGCCTCCGCTAGGGTCACTCGCAAAGGAATGCACTAGCTTTAGAGGGGCATTATTGGTAAACATGCACAGAAATATCACAAGACAGAACATATATAAATAGCGGAAGTAAAATCAAACTTTCATAACATGAATAAATAAGGTCTAAAGCCTTTTACATCAGAGTACATCAAAACCTGTCTTGCAATAGTAAAGAAGCATAAAGACTTTTTAATAAATTATTCCCCAAGTAAAACAGTAAAGTAGCCATAGCCAAGAGAAGTCCAAGCCATCCATGATGACCTTCAAGCAAAAGAAGTCCGAACTAAACAGCATTGTTTCCTCCCTGAAACCTGGAGGGGGGGGGGGGGGGGAAACGGAAGAAAAGAGGCGAAACAAAACGGGTCAGTCAAAAAGACTGAGTAAGTCCTATCTACTTCCAGTATAAAAACAGGTAAAGGTAACATGACATGCATAAACTGAAAGTAAACATAAGGATAACTACAAGATAGATAAACCAGGATAGCCGGTTGAACTACTGTGGCAAGGTAAACTCAGGTATCATGATAAACTGCGGTGTTATGATAAGTCAAGGTATCACATCGTCAGATTTCTATCGAGTACATTATCCCAAGGTATCTACCCCGTCTAACATCCCACGGTATCTATTATGTATATTCTTCCTAGTTCTAAAATGTATATTTGCTCTGCACCTCTCGTACTAGTATCCCTACCCGCGTCATGTGTTAACCATGAATGTCCCGTGCTCAAAGTCGTGTAATGGTCCATGTCAACCTAATATCGCATATATAGGTTACTCAAATCATATGTTTCTTTCCATGTATATAAGTTCAGTCCTTTGTCGTACCTCATACGGGCTTCCTCATGTCGTATTATCCTTGAAATCGTTTGGACTGTCACCCTTGTTCTAGCTAGGCTCTTCCATATGAATCATCGTTTGAACTACTGGGACTTACGCCACCTAACACCACTAGGGATTACGCTTACCTATTGCACGCTTTCGTATTTCGGTTTGGGTTAAACCACCTAGGCCACTAGGGATTACGCTAACCCTCAACCACGCCCTTTTCCCCACGCATTCATCGTGAATCGTTTTTCTATAACTGTATGCACATGTATCACATCGTGCCATCTCCTGTCACAGGGCAAAACAAGAAATACAGGACTCGGTCGGGAGCTTTAGATTTATCTGCCGATGCAGATACTAAGGTCTGCTTTTCTACACGTGGCTATGGTCCCACGAGACCCCTCCCTCAACTAGTGAAAGGCAACACAAGAGAAAATCTTGCATGAGAACTACACTCCGGCCAGCCCACATCCTACGGCCTACCTCACCCATAGTTAGATAGCAAATTATGGTCTGTTGGGTGTCCCCTGCCTTTCCATACGTACACGCTTGACTCAAGATGGTAGATGATCGGCGAACTTGCTATCTCGGGCACCTTATGTATCCGTCGACTCACTGCTATCCACCCCAGTCTTTAGGTCGCTCGCATAGCAACTAAGGCATATTCTTGGTTCTTCTACCGCAGACCTCAACCTCTTGTGAGCCCAGGATGATCATCTGCGACCTCACAGAGGGATACCAAGAATATCCTCACGTTCCCCGAAGCCGCTGCTTCGTTACCCAGTTCGCTGGAGCCTTTATCTAAATCAGATAGCCTGCTCCTACGCGTATACTTAAAGATGACCTACCGTATCGGGTTACTCATCTATCTAAGAAGTGGTCCAGATTTCCTTGACTAAGAATTATTACTTAGTTTCCTTTAACTAAGGTTTACCACTTAGCCTTATTTCCATTACCCTTGTTAACTATGGTTATTTACCTAATCCTCCGAATTAGGGTTTATCTAATGGGTTAAGTGTCACTTAAGTTCATAACTTAGCCCGTCTTCAAACCATGTCAAAATTGGTTAAGTATCCAAGTCCAAGACTTAACCCTACAAACCATGTGTCCAGTTGGCAAAGTATATCAAGCAATCCATAACTTAACCTCGTCTAATTATCATTTTAGATTGGTTAATTATATAAATTAACTTGACCTTGTCAAATTACCGAGTCAAATCGGTCAAGCGTATTCAAGTGATTCGTGACTTAGCCTTATCATGTTTTCACGTTAGATTGGTTAAGTATAGATTAACTTAACCTCATCAAATTAACGAGTTAGATTGGTTAAGTATAGGTCACTTAACCTCATCAAATCATCGTGTTAAATTAGTTAAGTGTTTAACTTAACCCCATTAAATTACCAAGTGGGATTAACTAAGTCTAGGCTAACTTAACCCCATCCGATTACCATGTTTAGATTAGTTAAGCCTAATCTTAACCCCGTCCATTAACTGTATTATACGGTTAAGTGTCATTAAGAAAATTTACTTAACCTTATCACGTTATCGTGTTGGATTGATTAAGTGTTGGTTAGCTTAATCCCGTCCACTAGCCGTATAAAAATGGTCAAGTGTCATTAGGCAAATCAAGTTACTTAACCTACCCAAGCTTATCATGTTTTGTTAAGTATCATTAGCCTAATCAAATTACTTAACCCATTTGTCCATATCATATTTGGTTAAGCCTCATTAATCAAATTAACTTAACCTATTATGTGGCATTAATTTAATTAATGCACCCTCAACCTCTCACATTAGACCTTGTTGTGGTTACTAGTTAAGCCGGGCGGGTCCAGGTAGATTTACACCACAACCTAGTCTAACCTCGGGTCTTAAGCGCGACATGACCAACTTCTCACATTGGGTCCTATTGTTTGCAACTACTAGTTAGGCCGGTCGGTTCCGGGTAGTTTTACGTTGCAAACTCAACCCAACCTCGAGTTGGCCATACTTATATTATCTAAGTTCATCATGTTTCCAAAACATGTTACAAGTTTTTCAAGCATTTGGGTAGACCTAACTTAATAGGTAAATTCCCAAAAGGTAGACCTAACTTAATAGGTAAATTCCCAAGCTCATGTTTTTATGCATACTTACATGTCATCTTCCATGTTATCTTTCAAGTCATATTTTCAAGTATAAACACATGTCATATTCAAGTTAAGATTTTGCGACATGTTCATGTTTATCTAACTACCCAAAATCGTGTTTTCCCAACGCAAGCAAAGCGAGTCAACATAGTAAGGATACTATGTCACATATTGGTCTCAAAACATGCATGATGCCAAAAAGGGCTTGGCTTCCACATGCATAACATCATAAAGGGATTGGCCATAAACATGCATAGTGTCATAAGGTAATTTGGCCACAAACATGCATATTATCAAGAGGGATTTGGCTATAAACATGCACAACTTAAAAGAGGGGATTGGCCACGAGCATGCATAATCTCATAAAGGATTTGGCCACAAACTTGCATGTTAGCATAAGGGGTTTGGGTTCATAAACATGCATAAGCCCCAAAATCTTGTCTTAGCCAATGTTTCACACGTAAAGTGGTTCCTAAAGGTTCATGCTAGCATTTCATGCATAAAGATCCAAACTTGCAAGTTAAACTAGGTTATGCATAGCATGAGAGGCATGATTAAGTCACTCACATGGCCTAAAATCATAAACATGAACACAAGAGGCAAGGTAAGGTTCATATAGGTTCGCATAATCATGTTTAGCCTCATTTTATCCCATGTCAACATTAAAAATACCGTTTTGATCCAAAAGTAGCTAGAACTTACATAGTATGGCAAGAGGACTAGGAGCATGAATCGTTTTGGCGAAGAAAGGTGGCTCCTTTGATGAAGATGAGTCATGAAACTCGCATAGCAACGTTGATTTGGCCTCTATTTGGTGTAGCAAGCTTGCACCTTTTGATTTGAACCCGATTTGAATGCATAGGCTCTAGGGAATGGAGATGGAGGCCATGATCAAGATTGATTTTGGCAGCACTTAGTTGCTAGGTTTGATTTTTAGGGATTTAGGTTAGGTTTAGGGTCTTTTTATAGAGATTAGGATAGTTTTAGGCCCTAGGATTAGATCTAGGATTAATCTAGACCACAGAAATCGTCACAGGCCCATCAGACCAGACCAAGACTGCATCCAGGTGCACCAGGCCTCAAAACACGGAGTTGTGTTTTTGGACCCAGTCGACACCCAAGTTGACAGCCCTGTCGACTTGGGGTCCAGGGGTGTCGACAGCCCTGTCGACTCCCCTGTCGACATGGGCTTTGGCGGGAAAATTCCCGCCTACCCCAAAACTTGAACTTCCTAGGTGATTTTCAAACTTGGAAACCCTGAAAACTTCGACGGACCATAACTTGGTCATACGGACTCCGATTCTCGAAAACTCGGACTCTATTTCGCGTATTTTTCCGAGACGAACGCAATGGCATAGCCCGTTTTACTTGATTCAGAATTTAAAATTAAATTCTGCCTTGATTCTCGTTTTGACATGTTATTGAAATACGGGTTGTTACAAAGACGAAAGAAAATTAGAGTCAGACATAAAGCCTGAGTAAGTCTAGTACTACTTTGTCTATGAATAAAGAACTGGGTATGATAAGTAAAACAGGAAGTGGGCAAACACTATGAACTTGGTTAAGTTATCTAGGGTCGAATATGCTATCGTACCCCATGTTAATCTCTGAACCCATATAAACTAGTTTCCAATTTGCACCCCATAATCAGGGTGATGTGATCCATTCAATGATGATCGGCTCCTACTCGCAAAGTTACATGTGTCTTATGGCCCCCGATGTCTGTAGTTACCTATGCTGGTCCCACCATGGGGTGTATCAAGTCCCATAGTGGCAACCCGACACAACCTTAGAGTGCACAGGTATGCTACTGGTGTCCAGTGCCTTATTTTTCTGCGCCGGAGTGTGTGCACGCCCGCACTCTGTTAGAACCTACACTGCTACACCGCCGCCGTCGATTTGACCTCTTACAATCAGCCCAGTAATCGTGCCCCACCCTGCCTAGTTTCAGGGTATCCTGATACACCTTTTAGGGTTACTGCTGAAAAGGGTCCCCCGTTACTAGGTTTTCTATCTCTAGTCAACTTGCTAAGTTGGTTAAGTGTTTCCTACCTAACCCCACCAGTCCGTTTAGTTTAGCATGTCCCATTTTGATTAAGTCTTTAGTTCACTTAACCCTAACAATCCTGACTCAGCCTTAATTGTCTTATTAAGGCCCTGACCTCTCACATTAGACAAGTATTGTTGTGGCTGCCTGTTGCTGGTTGGTTCCGGGCAGTCTTACGCCACAACTCAGTCTAACCTCGGGTCCTTGCTGGGCTCCATGTTTAACCTCCCACATTGGATAGGTATTGTTGTGACTACTGGACAGCCGGGCGGTTCCGGGCAGGTTTACATCACAACTCAATCCAACCTCGGGTTAAACACATCGTATGTTCTACATTTACATATTTTGTCATTCTTCTTTATTTATATGTAAATATTTGCGGCCCATTATTTAGTTAATGGTGTAAAGGTTACACCAATCACGGGCCCAACCCATACTTGAATTTGGGCCCTTCTATTTTATATTTTCATTCATTAATTTATTTTTAACCCAACGTTATTTTCCCCCGTTTTACACGTCCGTTTATATATATATTGGGCTTAGCCTTTTAAAGCCCAATTTAGCCATGCAAAAAGGGGAGGCTTATGGCGTATACACAAAGAGGGGAAGGTGAGCGCATGAACTTGCAATACGACGTTGGAAATACAAAATAGAAATTGGTGTACTTGCATAGTGGTAACATAGGTGACATGAATCAAAGCATGTGAACTTGCATAGGTTTAACTACAACATGAACCTATATTCTTATTTAGGCATAATGTCAAACATAAGCATGTCATAAATATTCCTAGCATAAGCATGGCTTAATGTCAAACATAAGCATGGCATAAATACTTCTAGCATAAACATGGCATAATGTCAAACATAAGCATGGCATAGGTAAAGTTCAATTTGTTCATGGCATAAACATAAACAAGTCATGTTCATAAGGTTTCTACATGTTTACAAAGGGGATACTTTGTTACTAACACAAAAGCATAGTTCAACTTAATCATGGTTTAAGTCTAATCACATAACGATGGTATAAATATACTTATGCATAAATATTCCTAATCATGGTGTTTGCTTTAAACTTGCAAAAAGGGATTTTTGAGTCTAACCTAGCCATGTCTCACATATGTCATCATATAGCTCTTTTAAACAAGATAGACTTAATCATAGATTTCAATTATGCCAAATATCATTCATAGCCTAGCCATATTCATAAGCATGACTTAATACATGGATTATGGTGTCAAAATTCCGACATAGTTTCATATGAACTATAACAACCAAACTTGTCTCAATTGCTTGCAAAACGATTTATGCACAAAGTATACATCATGACGACATAATAACAAAGCCCCAAACTTGCATAAATTTCACTCAACTACATACATGTAGCTTCAACATAGATTACATAATTTGCGCAATATTCCAAACGTATATTTGCATAGAACCACCGCATGTAGTTCTTTATAATGAATAACATAATTTTGCACAAACATGAATTACTTCCATTGCCACAATTCAAGCATACACATCAACATAGTTGTTTATTATACCAAAGTAATACTCTACTTACAATGGTTGCGACGAATTCTCTAATTAAGAGACACGATTCCTTTGTTGAATTGATTAGCTTTAGGTTGCTTGAATTGCTTTAGGCTTTAGAACTTTCTTCCTAACTCTCTCTCTAGTCGGCGGCTACTCTTTGTCGTTCCTTAGCAACATGGCGGCTATAATCTTATTTTGAATGAATAGATTAGGGTTTAGTCTAGGGTTGTTTATATAGAGGTTAGGAATTGATTAGGACCATTGATGTTGCTAGGTTAGATCGTAGCCATTCATTAGGAAGAGAGACCAATAAAAACCCACCACCTAGCCCTAATGACAAAGCAGACCACAGAAATTCGACCACACACCGACCTGGCCAGCCAGGGCTAGACCAGACCTGGCCAACAGGTCATTTTTGACCTGGGCGCACTTGGCAGGTGCGCCAGGTCAAAAATGTACTGGCGCACTTCACAGGTGCGCCAGTTCATTTTTGTTCTGGCGCACTTCCCAAGTGCGCCAGTGCATTCTGGCCCTTTTTTCGGTTTTTCGCCCAACTTCGTTCGTCCATAACTTCTTCATACGATATCCGTTTTTCGAAAACTCGGACTCTATTTCGCGTATTTTTCCGAGACGAACGCAATGGCGTATCCCGTTTCCCTTAGTTCTTTGATTTGAAATTAATTATACTTTAATTTGTGAGTTTCACAGTTATAGAGTTTGCGGGGTGTTACATTCTCCCCCACTTAAAAGGATTTCGTCCCCGAAATCTTCAAGTTAGGAGGAATGTATATCCTAACATCCAGTCATCCATCTACTCATCCATCAAACATGAGCATCCATTGTCCTTAAAAGACTTCTAATGCTTCATGATCATATGCAAAGTGTGTGTGTACATGAACTTATCTAATGCAAAATCAGGCGGTCTACTGATTCAGTTGACCTCCTTAATGCGAATTATGTAAGTGCCATGAATCCATTATGTATGCAAATTTTTCTATACATGATTCTACATGAGTGCACAATCATTCAATACAAATGCAGCATCCACATGACAACACATTAAAGTTCAACCATATACGAGTGCAAACATATATGCATATGCAATATGAAGTGACTGAGCCGATCTAAAACCTAGATTGTGTGTGTATATGCAACCACGAGCAACCACTAGCAATCACTTGCAACCACTTGCAACCATCATCCATAACATGTTTCAACTACATGTTTCCATCCAAAAAGATTCTATCTAAAAGATACGGTCGAGGAAATATACCTAAAAAGATAGATAAAAGCGCAACTTAAGGAAAAGGAAAGATCAAGGATGTACCCTCGAACAGAAAAGGGTAGGCTGTGCGTATTTTAGCTTCAGTTTCCCAAGTCGCGTCTCCCTCGGCGTCACTCCACTGAACTTTGACGAGCTTGACTTCACGGTTGCGTAGTTTCTTCACTTCCGTTCCTAATATGCGGGTTGGAACTTTCCTTATGGTTGCCTCGCGTTCCACTTCGACCTCTTCGAGGATATTTGGCTCTACCACTTCAGCAGACTCATGCAGGCATTTTCGGAGATGTGAAACGTGAAAGACGTTGTGGACTCCAGCCAACTTCTCAGGTAGCTCTAATCTATAAGCCATTTTCCCAATTTTCTCGATAATAGGGAATGGCCCTACGAATCTTGGCGCTAGCTTTCCTGTGGTTCCAAAACGAACAACGTTTCTTAGTGGTGATACCTTGAGAAAAACTCTGTCTCCAACTTCAAATTCAAGGTCGGTCCTTCTCTTGTCGGCGTAGGACTTTTGTCTGTCTTGGGCCGTCTTCATCCTTCTTCGTATTAAGTCTACTTTCTCTGTAGTCTCTCGGATCTTGTCTGGTCCAAGTATAAGCTTATCCGTGGACTCCCACCAACAAGTGGGCGATCGGCATGGTCTTCCATATAAAGCTTCGAAGGGCGCCATTCCTATGGTTGCTTGATAGCTGTTGTTGTAGGCAAATTCCACCAAAGGAAGGTGGTCTTCCCATGTCCCTCCGAAGTCAAGGACGCATAGCCTTAAGAGGTCTTCCAAAACTCTGTTCACTCTCTCCGTTTGGCCGTCGGTTTGGGGATGATAGGCCGTGCTCAAGCATAACCGCGTTCCTACTGCTTCTTGCAGACTCCGCCAAAACTCACTAGTGAAGTTGGGGTCTCGGTCACTAACAATGCTAGACGGTATTCCATGGAGTCGAACGATTTCCTTGAGGTAAAGTGATGCTAGGGATGAGGCAGTTCTCTTACTTTTGACAGGTAAAAAGTGGGCGCTTTTAGTAAGCCTATCCACTATTACCCAAATGCTAGTGTTGCCTCTCCTAGACCTAGGCAGCCCATCGATGAAGTCCATTGAGATGCTATCCCACTTCCACTGCGGGACCTCCAGAGGATGTAGTAGTCCACCAGGCTTTTTCTGTTCCGCCTTAACCTGTTGGCACACCATACATTTAGAAACGAATTCTGCCACGTCCTTTTTCATGCCATTCCAAAAGAAAGTCCTTTTTATGTCTTTGTACATTTTATCCCCGCCTGGGTGTATCGTCATCTTGGAGTGATGTGCTTCCTCGAGAACCTTCTTTATTAAATCGTTTGTCTGTGGGACGCATAGTCTTCCGTCTCGCCTTAGCAAACCCCTATCGTCGATGGAGTATCGGTTGAGGTGACTTGAAGTCTCACCCCTAATTAGCCTATCAATTAATTCCACAAGATGAGGGTCTTCGCGTTGTGCTGCCCCTACCGAATCTACCAAAGTTGGCCGTACTTCGAGAGATGCTAGCAAGCCTGGTACGAAATCGGAGGAGGGCCTAAAGTCGAAGCTGGCTACAAACTCTAGGCTTTGTCTTTCAACAAACAACGGGCTTAGGGTCAATTTCTTTCGGCTCAACGCGTCTGCCACTACGTTGCCTTTGCCCGGAGTGTAGGATATTTCGAAATCGTACGAGGCAAGAAACTCAATCCATCTTTGTTGCCTCAAGTTAAGATCCTTCTGCGAGAAAAGATATTTCAACGATTTATGGTCAGTGTAAAGTTCGAACTTCTCACCTAGGAGATAGTGTCGCCAAGACTTGAGTGCAAAGACGATGGCGGCTAACTCAAGATCGTGGGTTGGGTAGTTCTTTTCGTGCGCTTTCAACTGCCTTCCGCCATAAGCTACTACCCTTCCTTCTTGCATTAAGACGGCGCCTAGCCCTGTCCCACATGCATCCGTATAAACAGTGAACATCTTGCTCCCATCCGGCAGCGTCAAAACTGGGGCTGTTGTGAGAGCCCTTTTTAGTCGTTGGAAAGCAAACTCGCAATCCAAATCCCAATTGAACACTAGATTCTTCTTAGTCAATTTCGTGAGCGGAGCTGAGATTTTCGCAAAATCCCTTATAAATTTTCGATAGAAACCCGCTAGTCCTAGAAAGCTTTGGACCTCAGTTGCATTCCTTGGTGTCTTCCAATCCTGTAACGCCACTACCTTCGTAGGGTCCACCGCTAACCCTTGTTTGGATACTATGTGCCCAAGGAACCTCACCTCTTCTCTCCAAAAGTGGCATTTGGAGAATTTGGCTTTTAGTTGATGGACTCGCAAAGTTTCCATGATTGCCCTTAGGTGTTGAGCATGTTCCTCTTCACTCTTTGAGAAGATAAGGATATCATCTACGAAGACCACTACGAATTTATTGAGGAAATCTCTAAATACCCTACTCATCAGGTCCACGAAGTAAGCAGGTGCATTTGTCAAGCCGAAAGGCATGACAAGCCATTCAAGGAAGCCGTCTGGGGTTCTGAACGCCGTTTTATCGATGCTATCTTCGGCCACCCTTAGCTGATGAAAACCGGTTGCTAAATCAAGTTGGGAGAAAACAGACGCTCCTACAAGCTGGTCAAATAAATCGTCAATTCTAGGGAGAGGATGCCTATTCTTTTTCGTTAGCTTGTTGAGCTCCCTATAGTCTACACATAGACGGAGTGAACCATCCGCCTTTGTAGCGAACACCACTGGAGCGCCCCATTCTGAAATGCTCCTCCTAATGAACCCCTTTTCTAGAAGCTCTTTAATCTGTTTACTGAGCTCTTTCCTTTCTCGTGGAGCCATATGTCTAACGGGCAACACAACGGGCTTTGCATTATCTACAAGATATATGCGGAAGTCTATTTCCCGCTTCGGGGGCAAGCCCTTCACCTCTTCAAAGATATCCTGATATTCCCGGACCACTCTAACTGATTGCAAATTTTCAACAGAGGCATCTAGCGATTCAAGATAACTAAGCATAACCGCATACGAGGGATTACAAGAAATTTCCAAAGTATTACCGAGCTGGGTTAGGAGCCTAACAACCCTTTTCTCACAATCAAGGATGGCCCCATTACGGGATAGCCAATCCATACCCAAAATCAAACCATACCCCGAAAAGCCCAAAACAAAGGCACTACATTGAAATTCAACACTTAGAATAGAAATTTTCAAATCCAAACAGATCATAGACAAATGAGCTGGGCCCCCAATTGGGTTTGAAACAATTAAGGGGTCCTCTACCATACTAGTTTTTAGGTGCAGAGATTCTACTAAAGCAGACGAGATAAAGGAGTGTGATGCGCCGGAATCAAATAAAGTGCGAACGGGGTGATCATAAAGATAAACTACACTTTCTACAGAAGTGTTTGTACCTCGCTGTTGCAATGGTGGCGCTTCTAGCACATGAACCTGTGCCCCTGGGGTGGATCCAGCGCCCTGCCCCTGTCCTCGTTTCCTTGGGCAGTCCCTAGCCCTGTGGCCTGTCTGACCGCATGAAAAGCACCCACCATTCTCCTTGGCCTTCTTTTTCCGGTAGTCCTTTACTAAGTGCCCCACTTTGCCACAAAAATTACACTTCCTCTTCTCTTTTTTGCCTTTCCTGCCCTTCTTAAAGTCTGTCTTCTTGGGCTGCAAACCCTCTTTCTTCCCTTGAGAGCTTTCTGCCTTCGTCTCCTTCTTGCCCTTATCCTCCTCATTCAGTAATTCCATTTGCACCAATCTTTCATACGTGGCTCCCATGGGTATATGGGTCATGGCCAAACTGTGTAATGGCTCATTTAACCCTTTGACAAAACGGAGAGCCTTCTTGTGCGGGGTATTGACTAGGTCAAGCCCAAACCTAGCCAGCTCATCGAACTGATTCACATATTCTCTGACTGTCTTGTCCCCTTGTTTAAGAAATAAGAATTTTTCCAACTGCAAACTCCTTTCTGCATCTGAGAGAAATTTGGTCTCAAACCTTGCCCTAAAGTCCTCCCATGTCTCCACTGGTCTTTCAGCATTAGTGACTTCCCACCAGTAGGAAGCCTCACCCTTCAATAGCCACACTGCCAACTGTACTTTTTGTCTATCCTCTACCTCAAAGATGATGAATAGGTCTTCAGTTTCTTTCAGCCAATTCCTAGCTGCTACGAAGGACTCAGTTCCATGGAAATCCCTTCCTCCCATGGCTTTAAAATCTTTACATATCTTAGCGAATGCGTTTCCCCGCGGAGGAGGTGGAGGAAAAGGTGCTGCTGCAGCTGGATGATTTTCTTCAGCTGGGGGAGGAGGAACGGTAGGACCTGGCTGAGTGGCCCTTGCTTCTAAGAACCGTCTAAACCAACCAGGTATTGGCACCCCTTCAGGCAAGTTAAGATCTTGGGACATGCTGAAACAAAAAGGATAGATTCAAAACGAAGGATAAGAGATAGTTCCTATGGCTTTGGGCAGTGGACTTTGCCTTTTAAAAATAAAATGATATTTTTCTTTTAAAAATGCTTCTTTAAATTCCCTTTTTGAAAATAATTTTTCAAAACTTTTTATCTTATCTGGTAAACCTATGCTCTGATACCAAGTGCAACACCCCACCTCCGTTAGGGTCACTCTCAAAGGGAATGCCCTAATTTTGGTGGAGGTTTATAAGTACAAGTCACAGATACACAAGACAGATTGTAAGAACACATATTTGTAAAACAGCGGAAGAACAACAAACTTTATTTCATTAAGTCAAATACGTGTTACAACAACATCCTTTCCAAAAACATAACATAACACTTTCATAATCTGTCTTGAGTACATTATTTAAAAAAGCATAAATAAAACATAGATAAACTGCAAAAGCCCCTTGGTGGATTGTCCAAAGCCATAGTTCAAAACAGGAAAGTCCAAGCAATACATTTCTCTTCTTCAAGCTGGATGTTGAGGCTGGTCAAGCTGCTGTGTTCCCTCCCTCAGGACCTGGGGGGGGGGGGGAACGGAAGAAAGAAGACGAAAGAAAAATAGAGTCAGACATAAAGCCTGAGTAAGTCTAGTACTACTTTGTCTATGAATAAAGAACTGGGTATGATAAGTAAAACAGGAAGTGGGCAAACACTATGAACTTGGTTAAGTTATCTAGGGTCGAATATGCTATCGTACCCCATGTTAATCTCTGAACCCATATAAACTAGTTTCCAATTTGCACCCCATAATCAGGGTGATGTGATCCATTCAATGATGATCGGCTCCTACTCGCAAAGTTACATGTGTCTTACGGCCCCCGATGTCTGTAGTTACCTATGCTGGTCCCACCATGGGGTGTATCAAGTCCCATAGTGGCAACCCGACACAACCTTAGAGTGCACAGGTATGCTACTGGTGTCCAGTGCCTTATTTTTCTGCGCCGGAGTGTGTGCACGCCAGCACTCCGTTAGAACCTACACTGCTACACCACCGCCGTCGATTTGACCTCTTACAATCAGCCTAGTAATCGTGCCCCACCCTGCCTCGTTTCAGGGTATCCTGATACACCTTTTAGGGTTACTGCTGAAAAGGGTCCCCCGTTACTAGGTTTTCTATCTCTAGTCAACATGCTAAGTTGGTTAAGTGTTTCCTACCTAACCCCACCAGTCCGTTTAGTTTAGCATGTCCCATTTTGATTAAGTCTTTAGTTCACTTAACCCTAACAATCCTGACTCAGCCTTAATTGTCTTATTAAGGCCCTGACCTCTCACATTAGACAGGTATTGTTGTGGCTGCCTGTTGCCGGTTGGTTCCGGGCAGTCTTACGCCACAACTCAGTCTAACCTCGGGTCCTTGCTGGGCTCCATGTTTAACCTCCCACATTGGATAGGTATTGTTGTGACTACTGGACAGCCGGGCGGTTCCGGGCAGGTTTACATCACAACTCAATCCAATCTCGGGTTAAACACATCGTATGTTCTACATTTACATATTTTGTCATTCTTCTTTATTTATATGTAAATATTTGCGGCCCATTATTAAGTTAATGGTGTAAAGGTTACACCAATCATGGGCCCAACCCATACTTGAATTTGGGCCCTTCTATTTTATATTTTCATTCATTAATTTATTTTTAACCCAACGTTATTTTCCCCCGTTTTACACGTCCGTTTATATATATATTGGGCTTAGCCTTTTAAAGCCCAATTTAGCCATGCGAAAAGGGGAGGCTTATGGCGTATACACAAAGAGGGGAAGGTGAGCGCATGAACTTGCAATACGACGTTGGAAATACAAAATAGAAATTGGTGTACTTGCATAGTGGTAACATAGGTGACATGAATCAAAGCATGTGAACTTGCATAGGTTTAACTACAACATGAACCTATATTCTTATTTAGGCATAATGTCAAACATAAGCATGTCATAAATATTCCTAGCATAAGCATGGCTTAATGTCAAACATAAGCATGGCATAAATACTTCTAGCATAAACATGGCATAATGTCAAACATAAGCATGGCATAGGTAAAGTTCAATTTGTTCATGGCATAAACATAAACAAGTCATGTTCATAAGGTTTCTACATGTTTACAAAGGGGATACTTTGTTACTAACACAAAAGCATAGTTCAACTTAATCATGGTTTAAGTCTAATCACATAACGATGGTATAAATATACTTATGCATAAATATTCCTAATCATGGTGTTTTCTTTAAACTTGCAAAAAGGGATTTTTGAGTCTAACCTAGCCATGTCTCACATATGTCATCATATAACTCTTTTAAACAAGATAGACTTAATCATAGATTTCAATTATGCCAAATATCATTCATAGCCTAGCCATATTCATAAGCATGACTTAATACATGGATTATGGTGTCAAAATTCCGACATAGTTTCATATGAACTATAACAACCAAACTTGTCTCAATTGCTTGCAAAACGATTTATGCACAAAGTATACATCATGACGACATAATAACAAAGCCCCAAACTTGCATAAATTTCACTCAACTACATACATGTAGCTTCAACATAGATTACATAATTTGCGCAATATTCCAAACGTATATTTGCATAGAACCACCGCATGTAGTTCTTTATAATGAATAACATAATTTTGCACAAACATGAATTACTTCCATTGCCACAATTCAAGCATACACATCAACACAGTTGTTTATTATACCAAAGTAATACTCTACTTACAATGGTTGCGGCGAATTCTCTAATTAAGAGACACGATTCCTTTGTTGAATTGATTAGCTTTAGGTTGCTTGAATTGCTTTAGGCTTTAGAACTTTCTTCCTAACTCTCTCTCTAGTCGGCGGCTACTCTTTGTCGTTCCTCAGCAACATGGCGGCTATAATCTTATTTTGAATGAATAGATTAGGGTTTAGTCTAGGGTTGTTTATATAGAGGTTAGGAATTGATTAGGACCATTGATGTTGCTAGGTTAGATCGTAGCCATTCATTAGGAAGAGAGACCAATAAAAACCCGCCACCTAGCCCTAATGACAAAGCAGACCACAGAAATTCGACCACACACCGACCTGGCCAGCCAGGGCTAGACCAGACCTGGCCAGCAGGTCATTTTTGACCTGGGCGCACTTGGCAGGTGCGCCAGGTCAAAAATGTACTGGCGCACTTCATAGGTGCGCCAGTTCATTTTTGTTCTGGCGCACTTCCCAAGTGCGCCAGTGCATTCTGGCCCTTTTTTTCGGTTTTTCGCCCAAGTTCGTTCGTCCATAACTTCTTCATACGATATCCGTTTTTCGAAAACTCGGACTCTATTTCGCGTATTTTTCCGAGACGAACGCAATGGCGTATCCCGTTTCCCTTAGTTCTTTGATTTGAAATTAATTATACTTTAATTTGTGAGTTTCACAGTTATAGAGTTTGCGGGGTGTTACATCTTCTTTTTTTCCTACAGTCCTTGCTCAGATGGCCTGGTGTTCCACAATAAAGAGAATTCCTATTGTCACGGGTTTTATTATTCTTTGCACCCTCTTTAGGTTCCGGCCCTATCCATACCTCCACAATACGTTCTCCATTCGTGACCTCCGAACCTACAAGAAACTTGGTCCTTCATCAACCAAGTAGCTAGCCGAACCTTCCTCCCCTCATCTATTTCCAAGATACAGACAAGTCCTCCACTTTCTTGAGCCAACTCCTAGTCCCAACAAACGTCTAAGTCCCATGAAGCGGTTTTCCGCCCATTATACGGAAGTCCTCATATATCTTAGGAAAAAGCATCTATACGCGGAGGAAGAGATTCAAAAGGGAAAGAAGAAGAGATTCAAAATGGAGAATCGAAGAAAAGTTATATATCTCTTGGGGAATATGTTTTTAAAATAGACCTTTCTCTTGAAAATAGCTTCTTTAAAACAAGTTTTTGAAAAAACTTTCTAGGAAAATAATACTTTTGAAAAAACTTTTCAAAACTTTTTATTTGTACTTGTAACCATAGCTCTGATACCACGTGTAACACCCCACGTCTATTAATGTCCTCACAAAGGGAATGCATCAATGTCCATGAAGCGTTATTGTTGTGTAGAACAGATAAATTACAAGAATAAATAAATAAAACAACACAGCGGAAGATAAAACTTATTTTATTTCATCATAACTCAAAATGAGATTACATAAGTAGTTTCCAAAACCATTACTACAGGATCAGTAGTCTTTTCCAAAAACTTCAAAGTACATAAAGAAGCAAATACTTATAACATAAATGCATAAATCCCCATTGACATAAGCAAAGCCATAAAGATGAGAGAGTCCCAAGCGATACATCTACTCTCTTCAAGCAACTGAAAGAAATCGGCACTAAGCTGTAGTATTCCCTCCTTGCAAACCTTGGGGGGGGGGGGGAGGAAGAAAAGGGGTGGAAAGAAAAGGGGGTCAGACATAAAGTCAGGCGAGTGCGATAACTTTAACAATATTATTATCAAAATAACTAGGCTAAGGCATAAGCTGGAAAATAAGGAAATTATTGTGAACAATTGGGTATGACGAAACAAAACGAGGAAATAAGATGAACCAAGATATCGTTAAAGGCGCCCCTAATCACTATAAGATAATTATTACACTACACCACCACTTGTCACCCTAAAGGTTGATCTCGCCTACGGAACTTAATAATGATAATGGTAGTTTAGTGTACCCCTAGCTACCTTCATAGGTGACGTCTTCCCCTATCTCCACTAGGTGTACCAACTACCCCCATTCGATCGGCTCCCTAACTCGTAGCTCCATGCTGGCCCCATAGTGGGGTGTATCACTCCCCAAAGTGGCAACCCGATACAACCAAAAATGTACGGCTTATCTTTACACGATGCAACAACGTCTTACCTACTAGCACGGGTCCACACACGCATATGAACCCGTTGGACTTGCGTTGCCACCGCTGACCCATTTTGACCTCTTACAATCAAATCCAGTACGCGTGTCCCATTCTCGACTTGGGTCGAGCCCACAAAGATACTTAATGGGTTACTGTTTTGAAAAGGGCCCCCATGTACGACACAAGCTTTCCACCTACGCTTGGTCCCCTCTAAGGTTTTTCCCCACTTAACCCTATTCTTAATCATGTCTTTTTACATGTTTCAATCTTGGTTAAGTGCATCTAATCGTATATCAAATGCCACTCAAGGCACCCACTAAATTCCACAATCCACCCAAGGCACCCACTTAACCCCTTTATGTCCACTACATGTTTATATGGTTAAGTGTTTCTTAATTCATTAAGACTGTAACCTTGTAAAAACCTCGCACATTAGACTGGAATTTGTGGTAGCTGGATTTGCCGGCCGGGTCCGGGCAGTCTTACACAAACAAGCCTAACCTCATTTCTTTACAATTGTTACGCATTTAATTTACGCCTAAGACCTCCTACATTAGACTGGCATTTGTGGCAGCTGGATTTATCGGGCGGGTTTGGGCAGTCTTACACCACAAAAGAGTCTAACCTCATTTCTTAGGCGATTAATTACACCTAATTAATCATTCCCAATTTGAATTAATTTCCCTATTCAAATTGCTAATCAATTTCAAATTTAACTATGTCCATAATTGACTCAGTTATGTCCATCTATTTATGGTAAATAAAATTATACTAATTAACATCACATTTAAGGAATTTATGCCAATTCTCAATATTAAATCTTTTAGTATTATCCCATTGCCCCATGTTGTACGTTCGTTCATTAAACATAAAATATACGTTACACTCGAATAGTCTAACTTATGGAATAAAGAGAAAACATCACAACATGTATAGAATAAAAACTAGATCTAAACATAAGGGGTGAACTTGCACGTGTGAATAAGGTTTTTCACCCAAAAACTTGCATAGGCCAAAGTTACAAACTTGCATAAACTATGGATGTCATAGATCTAATCATAGGGTGTAAACTTGCATAGGCAACAGTCACAAACTTGCATAAACTATGGATGTCATAGATCTAATCATAAGGTGGAAACTTGCACAGGCAATAGTCACAAACTTGCATAAACTATGGAGGTCACAGATCTAATCATAAGCTGTAAACTTGCATATGTGATTTATACAACATAGACTATGATGTAAACTTGCATCTAACTCACATATGTCATAGCCTAACTTTAGATCTAATTTACACATAAAATAGATGTCATGAAACATGTAAGGTTGTATATGATTCTCACTAACTTGCATATAATTCATATCTAAATTAATATCTAAACTTGCATACAAACATATGATTTAACATATGAATTAGTTCCAACAACATAACCAAACTAGCATATGAAACATCATTATGAATTGATTGTACATAAGCCAATCATAGATTTACAACATAGATGATAACATCACCTCTTTACAACATAGATAATAACATCATAGAATTTACAACATAGATAATAACATCATAGAATTTACAACATAGATAATAACATACGGTCAATGATTCACAACATAACAATATAATCCAAATCATAGTTTAATCCAATTAAATTGTTAATTATCTTACTAAAGAAATCGAACTAACAAAAAGAAGGTCTTGCGTTCTGAAATCTGAGTTCTGAAATTGATTTAGCTTGCCTTTGCAGCAGATTTGTTATTGTTTAGATTAGAGTTGAATAGAACTGAATTGATTAGCTTTGATTTCCCTCTTGTTGGTGGCGGCTACTCTAGGTTACAAGATGACAGCATGACAACCATGATTCATATTTTTATTTGATTTTAGGTTTTGAGTCTACTTATGTTTACATAGAATTTCAATTTAATTATAACCGTCGGATGATCTTAGGGTTAATCAAAACCACTCAGTCAGGATAGGGTGACACCTCAGCCCTAATGACTCAGCAAGGAGTCAGAAAGTACTCAGCAATGAGTTACAATATGGATCAGATTGCACCAGAAAGCTGTGCAGGCTTTTTCCTCAGCCTAGGCGCACTTGGCAGGTGCTCCAGTGCCACTTTTGTACTAGTGCACTTCCCAAGTGCGCCAGTGCGAATATATTTTTTCTTCTTCTGATTTTTCCGCCAAACTTCATTCGTCCATATCTCTTCTATCCGGTATCCGTTTTACACAAACTCGGACTCTATCTCAAATAGAATTCCGAGACGAACACAATGGCGCAACCCGTTTCCCTTATTTCTCACATCTAAGATTAATTATTCTTGAATTTATTTAATTCGATTATTCAAAAATTCGTGGTGTTACACTAAAGTTAAGGAATAACCCTCTCTGATACCAATTGTTCGATCTAGATTAACCCAAGAGAGCGGTGAATAGGGTTTATTACAATTTACTGCTAAGTTCAAATCTTATAGGATATTAAAATAAGAAACAGAACATATAGCACCAGAGAATATAATGCAAAAAAGTAAATGACACACAGATGTACCCAGCTTTGGCAAAATCCTGCCTACTGCTGCATTCATTAGGTTTTGACTTGGTAATAGAACAGATCCCGCTTACCGGACCATGTAAACTCATGAACCCCTCGCTCATATTCTAATCCTATACTCAAAACCCTAGACTGACCTATATCCCTTAGATCATATTTTCCCTTAGCTCCAATCCTGTAACACCTCGTATTTTCTATGAATATTAAAATTAAAAAATTTAAGAAAACTTAATTTTTAGAAGAAGAATTAGGTGAAATAGGTTATTCCATTGTGCTCGTCTTGGAATTCTGCTTGAGATAGAGTCTGAGTTTGCATAAATCGGACTCCGTATGAAGAAGTTATGGAGCTTAGAAGATTTCAAGTTTAAACATAAATTAAATTAAAATAATAATTAAAAGTCAAAACCAGTTCAAAATTCGAAATCAGTAGAAGCGGGATGAGCAGGAGAATTCCCGCTCAGAGTGGTCGACTCCCCCCGGGGGGTCGACATAGGTGTCGACATAGGTGTCGACAAGGGTGTCGACCCCTATCGGCCAGATCTGGGCTGATGTGTCCAGATGACAATTTTTGGTGGTTTAGAGCTTATGTTTCCTTTTTTTGGTTTGTCGGTGATGTGTCATAATGGTCTGGATGGCTTAGATTGATCCTAGACTGACCTAAAGGCCCAAATTAATCCTATACTTCTATATAATCACATCAAACCTAAACCCTAACCTCATAATCCTATTATATGATGTCACCGTGCCGTCCTACTCTAAATTAGCCTAGCCTCCTTATTCTCCAAACTAGAAATCAAATTGGAGAGCTTCAAATTAAAGTAAAAGTTTTTCGCTTCAATCAACAAAAAGAGATTAGAATCGCTACAATGTCAAATAATTCTCTAATCCTATCGCTGTAAGTTCAGTTATTATTCAAATTTGAACATCTAATAGAAATCATGAATGTAATGAATTAAATCTAGAACAATGCATAATTGTAAGATAATCAATTCTGATTCATGCTTATCCTTTTGTCAAATCTGAATTATGTAACAACCCGTGTTTTGAATAACATGTTATAACATTAATCAAGGAAGAATTAAATGTTAAAATCTGAATCAAGGGAAACGGGTTGGGCCAATGCGTTCGTCTCGGAAAAATACGCGAAATAGAGTCCGAGTTTTTGAAAATCGGAGTTCGTATGACCCAGTTATGGCCCGTCGAAGTTTTCAGAAAATCAAGAGATAAAAAACAGTTCGAAAATCAAATCTGGAGCCAAACAGACTGGGCGGGAAAATTTCCCGCCCAGCCCCAAGTCGACAGGGGAGTCGACTTGGGAGTCGACTTGCCCCAGTTGATGTCGACTGCCCAGTCGACACCCCTGTCGACCTGGGTGGTCGAGCCAGTTTGGCCCGGTGCACCTGTTTTGGCTCCTGGGTCTTGTTTTATTGGCTTGTGACGGGATTTGATGGCTCGGATCTGAATTAGGGTTAATCCTATGGCCTAAACTAGTCTCTACACCTATAGAAACACCCAAATGCCTAGCCTAAACCATCACAAATCATCCTAATAACTAGGTTATGCCAAAATTCTCCTTGATTATGGCCTCCATCTTCATAACATGGCCTCCATCTTCTTGCTCATGAGAGCTTGAGTGTTCTAAGCAAGTTTTAAAGTAAAAGAGCCATCTTTCTTCATTAAAGCAAGGATCTTCTACTTATTTCTCAAGGGTTTTGGAGTGGAGCTTGTCATTTGGAGATCTCTAGTGTTGCTACCAAGTCTCTATCTTGTTTTAATTGTGTTCTAGTCTCATTACCACGCTTTGTAAGCCTTATTCTACTCCTAGATTTAAACTATGAACTTAATATGACATGTAGTGACTTGAAATTGGGCTTAAGTGTAATGTTTACCTTACATCTATCACTTTATGCATAGATCTATTCATGACTCTTTTGATCTATGACTATGGGACTTTCACCTTGACTTTTTGGGTAGAAAGCTATGATCTTTATTTGGGAATGTTGCATAATGCAACATAGAAACACTCATGACCTTGATGTTAACTTGCCATGATGCGACCTATATGCTAATCACAAGTTTATCACCTTATTTGCTAAGTTTAATGCCATACATGTGTAGATTGGAATTGGACCTAAGTGCAATATTTGCCTTGAACCTATCATTGTATGCATAGATCATTCATGTCTCTCTTGATCTATGATTGTGGATCTATCATGAACCTAGTACCGTTCATGTTGACTTTTGGGAAAAACGCTATGAAATGGATTATGGCTTATGCATGTTAACAAACCTTAATCCCTCATGTCCCTTAACATGCATATGATAAAGTTGAACCTATTTGCTATGCACAAGTTAGGATTGTCACCCTTTATGTTATTGTCATGTTTGAGGCCAAGTCACCTTTCATGCTATCATACATGTTGAGGCCAAATACTAGTATGTTGAACCCCTTTTGCCTCAAATATCACCATGTTTAGCTTGTGATATACTTTGCCATCTTATGCCTACCTTGTCATATTCTTATGTTCCCTCTTTGATCTATTTGTGTTGATGCGAACTTACATGCGATGGGGTTACGTTATGCGTAAACTTAAATGACATGAAACATGACTTGAAAATATGACATGTGATTATGCTTGAAAACATGAACATGGACATGACACTTAGAAAAACATGAAAGTGGCCAACTCGAGGTTGGGTTGAGTTTGTAGCATAAATCTACCAGGAACCAACCGGATTAACTAGTAGCTACAAACAATAGGACCTAATGTGAGTAGTTGGTCATGTCGCGCTTAAAACCCGAGGTTAGACTAGGTTGTGGTGTAAAGCTACCCGGACCCAACCGGCTTAACTAGTAACCACAATAAGGTCTAATGTGAGAGGTTGGGGTGCATTAAGTTAATAAATGCCACATGATAGGGTTAAGTCATGGACCACTTGAATACTAAACCAATTGAACACGATGGATTGTTGGGGTTAAGTCATAAACCACTTGGGTACACATAACCAACTTGATACATGGTTTGGTTAGGGTTAACCACACTTAACCCATTAGAAACCCTAGTTTGCGGGGCCCTTTTCAGCAGTAACCCACCAGGGAGTATCAGGATACCCTAGGGACTAGGCTAGGGGTGGGGCACGGTTACTGGGCTGATTGTAAGTGACCAAAAGGGACGGCTAGTTAGGTGCGCCATTGTAGACTCCGGCGGACTATGGTCGTGCACATAGTCCAGGGATGAAAGACATACATGGGCACCAGTAGGTTGGACTGTGCGTACTTGTTTTGTGTCAGTGGTTGGCACCCTAGGGCCCGGATACACCCTAGGGTGGACCTTGCACAATCGACTACATCTCGCGGTTGGGACGTATTGACACCGACACTTGACGAGTTAGGCTTATAGGGAGCCAATCGACTAGATCGTATAGTTAGACCTTGATTTAGGTCATCTCATGATATTGGGCCAAGGGATCATTTCTTGTTTATACTTGACATGGGTTAGAATACTAGTACACTTGGTGCAACTTAACCTTGTATATGTGATGCCACACTTGATCTATCTTGTTAACTATTTACCATGCCAGTTTACTTACCATCCTTATATTTCATCTCAGTTTCACATGTCCAGTTAATTTTTCTAGTTTTTATACTAATAGTAGGTAGGACTTACCAGTCTTTATGACTGACCTGTTTTCCTTTCGCCTCTTCTCTTCCGTTCCCCCCCCCCAAGGTTCTCAGGGTGGGAACACTAGCACCTAGCTTGGATCTTTGGCTTGCTTTTCTGACAACTCATGTACGGTTTGGACTTGAGATTTGCTATGGCCACACCACTGTTTTCTTTGGGGAATAATTTACTTATGTATTTTTCAGTTTATGTTTTCTAGACTTGTAGTAGCTGGAAAAATGATGACTAAGTACTTTGATGTAACTTGACAATGGTTTTGAAATAGTAATTTTATCCGCTGCTTTAATTACTCTGTTTTACTCATATGTTCTGTCTTGTGATATCTTCATGCATGTTTACCTTGTTCAACACCCCTACAAAGCTAGTGTACTTGCAAGAGTGACCCTGGCGGAGGTGGGTTGTTACATTTGGTATCAGAGCATAAGGTTTACGAGATGGAGCAAAAGTTTTTAAAGAAAAGTTTTTAAAACTTACCTTTTGGAAAACTATTTTCAAAACCGTTTATAAAGAAGTATTTTTCCAAGAAAGTCTAGTTTATTTTAAAAGGCTATTCCCCAAAAGCCATTAGCACTATCCTTTGTTTCCTCGTTCTCAATCTATCTTTTTCTTCGTTTCAGTATGGGCGATAATTTTGCCATTCTGGAGGGCGTACCAGTACCTAATTGGTTTAGAAGGTACATGGAGGTAAGGGCAAATGAAGCCGGCCCCACGAACATTCCTCCTCCTTCCATAGCTGAGGTTCCTCCTCCTCCTCCTCAGCATCCGCAAGCAGATTTCGCGAAGATTTGCAAGGACTTTAAGGAGATGGGTGGAAAGAATTTAGTTGGGATGGAGACTTCTGTTGAGGCAAGGAACTGGTTGAAGGAAACTGAAGACCTCTTTGCTATCTTTGATGTAGAGGATCGTAGGAAAGTTCTGTTGGTGGTATGGTTATTGGAAGAGGAAGCTGCATATGGGTGGGTAGTCACCACCACTACTAGGCCAATTGAAACTTGGGACGACTTTAGGAGAAGGTCTGGACTGAGGTTTCTATCATCGACAGAGGAGAACCTTCAGATGGAAAGGTTCATATCACTAAAGCAAGGGGACAAGACCGTTAGGGAATATGTAGATAAGTTTAATCAACTTGCTCAATTCGGTATAGACTTGGTTAACACAGCTCAGAAGAAGGCCCTACACTTTGCTCGAGGATTGAACGAGCCATTGCACGGTTTGGCCATGTCTCATATACCCATGGGGGCAACCTTCGAGAGTTTGGTAAATATGGACCTTCTACAAGAAGAAGATAAGAGTGGCAAGAAGGAGATCAAGGTGAATGAGTCTCGAGCCAAGAAGGTAGATTCCGGGAAAGGAGGCAAGAACAACAACAACAAGGACAACAAGTCAAGAGAACGGAGGAAGTGCAACTTCTGTAGGATCACTGGACACATAGCTAAAGACTGTAGGAAGAAGAAGAGGAAGTTGGGCGAGTGCTTTCTCTGCGGAGAATCTGGACATCTCAGCAAGGATTGCCCCAAGAAGCAAGGGCAAACTCAGCGAGCAGGACCCTCTGGAGGGAAGTTGCAGGCTCTCCTCGCTCTTCCAGCTCTTGATCAAGGTAGTGTTTCTATAGAAAGTCTTGTTTACATTTATGATTTTCCTGTTCGTACCTCATTGGATTCTGGCACATCGCATAGTTTTATTTCTTCTGATCTTGTTAAAATTTTGCACCTAAGTATTAGTCTAGTTGAGGATCCCATTAGTGTTTCAAATCCAATTGGGGGTTCCGCCCATTTATCCATGATCAGTATGGATTTGTAGATTTCTATCTTGAGTGTAGAATTCGCGTGTAATGCATATGTTCTCGGTCTTATGGGATACGGGTTGATTGTGAGCATAGGGTTGTGAGGCTCATGACTCGCCTTGGTAATACCCTAGAGATTTCTTGTAACCCTATGGGTCCCGTCATGTTGTGTTATCTAGAATCCCTTGACTCATCCATCGATAGTTTGCAATCTGTGAGGGTGGTCAGAGAATATCCTGATGTCTTTGATGAGTAAGATGTTTATCGTGTACACTGATGCGTGTGGCACGGGATTAGGCGCTGTCCTAATGCAAGAAGGGAAGGTGATATGTTTTGGGGGTAGACAACTTAAAGTGCATGAGGAGAACTATCCCACTCATGATTTGGAGTTGGGGGCGATTGTCTTTGCACTTAAATCGTGGAGCCATTATCTTCTAGACGAAAGGTTCGAGTTATATATTGATCATAAGTCTTTGAAGTACCTCTTTTCACAAAAGGATTTAAATCTAAGGCAACAGAGGTGGATGGAATTCTTGGCATCTTATGACTTTGATATAGCTTATACCCCGACAAGGGTAATGTTGTGGCGGATGCGCTAAGTAGGAAAAGGTTGACTTTGAGCCCTTTATTTGTTGAAATGAAGAATCTAGAGTTCTTAGCAACCTTTGATTTTACACTTGCTATTGAGTCGATGACTGGTTCGTCAGCATCTCTTGAGCTTAGACCTACACTTCTTGATCAAGTAGGGACATCACAGAAGGAAGACCCACAGATAGTTGAGATCACGGACAAGTTGATTCGTGGTGAGACGTCTAGTCACCTCGCTAGATATGCTATTGATGACAGGGGGTGGCTAAGGCGTGATGGAAGACTATGTGTCCCACAAGTGGGAGACTTAGTGAATAAAGTTCTTGAAGAAGCACATCACTCGAAGATGACTATACATCCCGGAGGAGGTAAGATGTATAGGGATATGAAGCGCATTTTCTTTTGGGTTGGTATGAAGAAGGACATGGCCGAGTTTGTTTCAAAGTGCATGGTGTGCCAACAAGTGAAAGCCGAGTCGAAGAAACTCGGTGGGCTATTACATCCGTTGGAGGTCCCGCAATGGAAGTGGGAGAGTATCTCTATGGACTTTGTGGATGGATTGCCTAGGTCAAGGAAGGGGAATACTAGCATATGGTTCATAGTTGATAAACTTACAAAGAGTGCTCACTTTATTCCGGTGAAGAGCAAGAGGACCGCATCATGACTAACATCTGTTTATCTTCAAGAGATAGTGTGGTTGCATGGAGTTCCTTCTAGCATAGTTAGTGATCGTGACCCAATTTTCACTAGCCAGTTTTGGAGTAGTTTGCAAGAAGCGATGGGTACGCGATTGAATCTAAGTACAGCCTATCACCCACAGACGGATGGCCAGACCGAAAGGGTGAATAGGGTACTAGAAGATCTGTTGAGGCTATGCATTCTTGACTTTGGTGGCACTTGGGAAGACCACCTTCCTCTCGTGGAGTTTGCTTATAATAATAGCTATCAAGCAAGAATAGGGATGGCACCATTTGAAGCCCTATACGGAAGACCGTGCAAGTCACCAGCTTGTTGGTGGGAGACCACGGATAAGCTTATACTTGGGCCCAATATGATAAGGGACACTTCCGAGAAGGTTGAGTTGATTCAAAGATGGATGAAAGCGGCCCAAGATGGATAGAAATCCTATGCAGACAAGCGAAGGACTGACTTGGAATTTGAAGTTGGAGATATGGTCTTTGTGAAAGTTTCTCCCTTGCATAGTGTGGTTCGTTTTGAAGCAGTTGGGAAGATGGCACCAAGGTTCGTAGGACACTTCCCTATCATAGAGAGGATTGGGAAGATGGCTTATAAGGTGGAATTGCCCGAGAAGCTGGCCGGAGTGCACAATGTTTTTCGTGTCTCGCATCTCCGAAAGTGCCTACATGAGTCAGCCGAGGTGGTTGAGCCTAGCACTCTTGAAGAAGTGGAGCTAGAGAAAGAGGCAACCTTAAGGCGAGCTCCGATTCGTATCTTGGGAACGGAGATCAAGAAGCTGAGAAACCGAGAAGTCAAGTTGGTAAAGGTTCAGTGGAGTGAAGCCGATGAAGATGCAACTTGGGAAACCGAGGAGAAGATGCGTGGGCTTTATCCATTTCTTTTTTAGGGTACATTCTCGATCTCTTTTCCTAGTCAGCATATCTTTCTTTTGCTATCCATGTTTACCTTGTTATTTCGTTAATCTTGTCATGAGAACCTTAGGTAGAAACCCTTTGGATGAAACATGTATTTGAAACATGTTATGCTTGATGTTTGCAAGTGGTTACAAGTGTTTGCAAGTGGATACTCGTGGATGCATGATACACGTTAGGCACTAAGATCGGCACACACACTTTCATATTGCATATGCATGAGTGTTTATGCTTATTCATGGATGAAACTTGTTATGATATCACATGGATGTTGCATATGGATGAATGTTATGTACATTCATGCAGAAATTATGAATTATGTTAGGAATTTGCATACATATGGACTCATTTCACTAACATACTTTGCATTAAGGAGGTTTACTGAATCAGTAACCGCCTGATTTTCGCATTAGATAAGTACATATACACACACCTTTCGCATATAATCATACAGCATTTAGAATATTTTAAGGACAATGACTTCTCCTGGATGATGTTTTGAGTAGATGGATGATGAATGGTAGGATACGTTCTTCCTAACTTGAAGATTTCGGGGACGAAATCCTTTAAGGTGGGGAGAATGTAACAACCCGTATTTTGAATAACATCTTATAACATTAGTCAAGGCAAAATTAAATGTTAAATTCTAAATCAAGGGAAACGGGCTATGCCATTGCGTTCATCTCAGAAAAATACGCAAAATAGAGTCCGATTTTTTGAAAATCGGAGTCCGTATGACCCAGTTATGGCCCGTCGAAGTTTTCAGAAAATCCAGATTTGAATAAACAGTTCGAAAATCAAATCTGGAGCCAAACAGACTGGGCGGGAAAATTTCCCGCCCAGCCCTAAGTCGTTTGGGGATTCGACTTGGGAGCCGACTTGCCCCAGTTGGTGTCGACTGCCCAGTCGACATCCCTGTCGACCTGGGTGGTCGGGCCAGTTTGGCCTGGTGCACCTGTTTTGGCTCCTAGGTCTTGTTTTGTTGTCTTGTGACGGGCTCAGATCTGAATTATGGTTAATCCTATGGCCTAAACTAGTCTCTACACCTATAAAAACACCCTAATGCCTAGCCTAAACCATCACAAATCAACCTAATTACTAGGTTATGCCAAAATGCTCCTTGATCATGGCCTCCATCTTCATAACATGGCCTCCATCTTCTTGCTCATGAGAGCTTGAGTGTTCTAAGCTAGTTCTAAAGTAAAAGAGCCATCTTTCTTTATCAAAGCAAGGATCTTCTACTTATTTCTCAAGGGTTTTGGAGTGGAGCTTATCATTTGGAGATCTCTAGTGTTGCTACCAAGTCTCTATCTTGTTTTAATTGTGTTCTAGTCTCATTACCACGCTTTGTAAGCCCTATTCTACTCTTAGATTTAAACTATGAACTTAATATGACATGTAGTGACTTGAAATTGGGCTTAAGTGTAATGTTTACCTTAGATCTATCACTTTATGCATAGATCTATTTATGACTCTTTTGATTTATGACTATGGGACTTTCACCTTGAATTTTTGGGTAGAAAGCTATGATCTTTATTTGGGAATGTCGCATAATGCAACATAGAAACCCTCATGACCTTGATATTAACTTTCCATGATGCGACCTATATGCTAATCACAAGTTTATCATCCTATTTTCTAAGTTTAATGCCATACATGTGTAGATTGGAATTGGACCTAAGTGCAATATTTGCCTTGAACCTATCATTGTATGCATAGATCATTCATGTCTCTCTTGATCTATGATTGTGGATCTATCATGAACCTAGTACCGTTCATGTTGACTTTTGGGAAAAATGCTATGAAATGGATTATGGCTTTTGCATGTTAACAAACCTTAATCCCTCATGTCCCTTAACATGCATATGATAACGTTGAACATATTTGCTATGCACAAGTTAGGATTGTCACCCTTTATGTTATTGTCATGTTTGAGGCCAAGTCACCTTTTATGCTATCATACATGTTGAGGCCATATTCCAGTATGTTGAACCCCTTTTGCCTCAAATATCACCATGTTTAGCTTGTGATAGACTTTGCCATCTTATGCCCACCTTGTCATATTCTTATGTTCCCTCTTTGATCTATTTGTGTTGATGCAAACTTACGTGCGATGGGGTTACGTTATGGGTAAACTTAAATGACATGAAACATGACTTGAAAATATGACATGTGATTATGCTTGAAAACATGAACATGGACATGACACTTAGAAAATCATGAAAGTGGCCAACTCGAGGTTGGGTTGAGTTTGTAGCATAAATCTACCCGGAACCAACCGGCTTAACTAGTAGCTACAAACAATAGGACCCAATGTGAGCAGTTGGTCATGTGGCGCTTAAAACCCGAGGTTAGACTAGGTTGTGGTGTAAAGCTACCTGGACCCAACCGGCTTAACTAGTAACCACAACAAGGTCTAATGTGAGAGGTTGGGGTGCGTGAAGTTAATAAATGCCACATGATAGGGTTAAGTCATGGACCACTTGAATACTTAACCAATTGAACACGATGGATTGTTGGGGTTAAGTCATAAACCACTTGGGTACACTTAACCAACTTGATCATGGTTTGGATAGGGTTAACCACACTTAACCCATTAGAAACCCTAGTTTGCGGGGCCCTTTTCAGCAGTTAACCACCAGGGAGTATCGGGATACCCTAGGGACTAGGCTAGGGGTGGGGCACGATTACTGGGCTGATTGTATGTGACCAAAAGGGACGGCTAGTTAGGTGCGCCATTGTAGATTCTGGTGGACTATGGTCGTGCACATAGTCCGGGGATGAAAGACAGACATGGGCACCAGTAGGTTGGACTGTGTGTACTTGTTTTGTGTTAGTGGTTGGCACCTTAGGGCTCGGATACACCCTAGGGTGGACCTTGCACAGTCGACTACATCTCTCGGTTGGGCCGTATTGACAACGACACTTGACGAGTTAGGCTTATAGGGAGCCGATCGACTAGATCGTATAGTTAGACCTTGATTTGGGTCATCTCATGATTTTGGGCCAAGGGATCATTTCTTGTTTATACTTGATATGGGTTAGAATACTAGTACACTTGGTGCAACTTAACCTTGTATATGCGATGCCACACTTGATATATCTTGTTAGCTATTTACCACGCCAGTTTAGTTACCATCCTTATGTTTCATCTCAGTTTCTCATGTCCAGTTAATTTTACTAGTTTTTATACTAATAGTAGATAGGACTTACCAGTCTTTATGACTGACCTGTTTTCCTTTCGCCTCTTTTCTTCCGTCCCCCCCCCCAGGTTCTCAAGGTGGGAACACTAGCACCTAGCTTAGATCTTTGGCTTGCTTTTCTGACAGCTCATGTACGGTTTGGACTTGAGCTTTGCTATGGCCACACCACTGTTATCTTTGGGGAATAATTTACTTATTCATTTTTCAGTTTATGTTTTCTAGACTTGTAGTAGCTGGAAAAATGATGACTAAGTACTTTGATGTAACTTGACTATGGTTTTGAAATAGTAATTTTATCCGCTGCTTTAATTACTCTGTTTTACTCATATGTTCTGTCTTGTGATATTTCATGCATGGTTACCTTGTCCAACACCCCTCCAAAGCTAGTGTACTTGCAAGAGTGACCCTGGCAGAGGTGGGGTGTTACAAATTACCTATGAGACTGTTGTGACTGATACAATGGAACCTATCATGTTGTACACCAAATTGATGATTCTTTTATGTTCAATTCTATTGAATCTTTATGCCTATGATGTAACTTGCTCAGTTTGCTCATATTTATTGTTAGTATCACTACAACAAAAACACCATATTACAACTTTAATTTTACAACGGTGGTAAACGCACCGTTGTAATAAATGGGTTTTTACAACGGTGGTAAAAGCACCGTTGTAATAAATTGTTTTTTACAACGGTGGTATAAACACCGTTGTAACTACAACAAAAATACCATATTACAACTTTAATTTTACAACGGTGGTTAAAGCACCGTTGTAATAAATGTTTTTTACAACTTTTTTCCAGAAAAGTTGTAATAAATTTATTTTTAACAACTGTGTTATTTTGACAGTTGTAATAAAAGCCTATCAACTTTTATTTTTTGACTGTTGTAATATATGACTATATTTTAATATTAATTATTTTCATTATATAATTTTTAATAATTAATATTTACAACTAATTAGTAATTATTAATTAATAACCTATATATTAATATTAAATAATTAATTAAAAATACTTCAATAAATAAATAATTCATGCTAATAATTAGTAATTGACAACCAATTAGTAATTATTAATTAATAATCAATAAATACATATTAAATATTTAATAAAAAATACATCAATAAATAAATAATTCCTACTAATAATTACTAATTAACAACCAATTAGTAATTATTTAATAATAATCAATATATAAATATTAAATATTTAATTAAAAATAATTATATATAACTACTTCATTATTAAGTACTAGTAATTAATTAGTAAGTAATAACTAATGAGCGGTTAATAATCAATTAATAATCAATAAGTAAATAACAATTAATAAATATTTAATTTATAATTAATCATGACTATTAGTAGTAATTAATATTTAGTATATAATATTTTTTAATAAGTAATCGTTGTTGAAAGTTTTTCCAAAATCTTTTGTCAAATATGATCCCTACGGAGGGGGGGTCCAGGGGGGGTGGCAACCCCCCTAGGTGGGGGTGCGGGGGCAACGCCCCCGCTAACGGGGTTCGACCTGCTTAAAATTTAATACTTAGAAATTAAGATTAATAAGAAATCTTTAATTAATAAGATTAGTAAGTACTGATAAATAAAATTATTAATGGAAGGTGAATTTAGAAGCTTTCCTTGCAAAGAATAAAACAATTAAAAAAACAAAACAAAAATCTGTTGCCCACTTAACACAAATGACGAAATTTGGGCGGGCGACCGAAATTTTGGCTCCAAAGCTTCTCACTTTCGTATTTCTCCTCACGTGGGCCGACCACTCTTGCTCTTCTCTCACATCGATCCCCAATTTCGTTCCTCTGAAAAAAAAATTACGTCTTAACATCGATCCCCATCTTCTTCTAGCCGCCTCCTCCCTCATCGCTTCAGTTCCATTATCCGCTTTGCTCCTCTACTTAAATCGATTCTTCTCTTCAAACCTCTCCAAGCTTTTCCTGGTCCTATCACTCTACCCTAGTTGCTCTTCTTCCTTTCTCGAGTGTGATTTCTCTCAGATCTGTTTCGGTCCAGATCTATCGGAGTGGCTTTGATCTCCATCTATTGGAGCGGCTCGGCGCGGTTCAGATCTTCAAACGACTTTGATCGACAGCTAGTTCTTTGGATTCCGCTTTGTCTGGTGGTTGTTTGCAGTGGATTCTTTTCATCGTGCTGGCGAGGTAATGTTGATTTTCGCAGTAATTCTTGGGTTTCAAAAGTGTCTGTGAGGTCGATGTTCAGTGGTTTGCGTCCCCTTGAGGGTGAATAGCATTTTTGTTTATGTTCTTTGGATCTGTTATCATTTGGTTTAAGGTGGTTGTTGCTGTTAGTGTGTCTGGTAGTGATGCTGCTCTCTGGAGCACTTGTCTGTGATTTTAAGTCATGCTTTTATTGAGCTTATGTAATATGCTTATGCCATTGGTATGGGTAGATCATGGTTCAGCTTACCTATCATCGTACTGCCACGGCAATAGCTATAAGCTATGGTGGTAGTTTGTTTATTGGTGTCTCTGATGTGTCTTATTATTCATTGGCAGTTTTGTTCATTGGTGTCAAAGATGCAATGCAATTTTGGGATGTGCTTCTGCCATTTATGCCTGGCAGTTTTGTTCATTGGCACTCTTATTGTTCATTGGTAGTTTTGGTTCTCTTGCTTTGCTGTTCAGTTAAATCTTGTTTCTCTTGGTACATGTCTAAGAATCTATCTATGGAAGATGAAGTTATCCTATCAGGTATGCCATGTCTCTTGACACTGTCTGCTATAGTGTGTAACCGTGTATCTTTGAGCTATGTAATTGTTCACACCTTTCGCTGTCCTTTACCTTTTGCATAAAAAGTCAGTCTGAATTAAAAAAAAAGTAGTAGAACATAAGTTTATTAATGTAAGGATACATGAACACAGATGGAGTATAACACAGTGTCCAATAATTCAACCTTGCAGAGTGTTTACATATAGATTTGCGTTGTTGAATCTGAAGAGAACTCGATTTTGACAAAAAAGTGCTTAAGAATGAATGCACAGAGTAATAAGGATATTTGGCGATGAGCATGATGTTGAAATGGATGATCGATTGGGGATGCTGGAGCATAAAGACTCGGTGCATGTCAGTGTGTATGTATATTTATACGAAAGTGTGTATGTAACTGAGTGTATTGAGTGATCAGTTTGTAGTGAGGATTGTATGTATTGTTATGACCATATTATGTAAAAGTGAGTTGTACGATAGTGGATCAGAAAGTTGTACTAATTCAAATATTGAAATAAAATATTTAATTGATTATTTCGGATCAGTGTAGTATCATTTTATTCAATATAAATATTTATTTTTATATGAAATGTAATGTATAACGAAACAAAAATCGTATTGTTATAATTAATTGTTGCAGGAATTACTACAACGGTGGAAAAAAGTTGTAATATGTACTACTACAACAGTGCAAAAATGTTGTAATATGTATTACTACAACGGTGGAAAAAAGTTGTAAAATATACATATTACAACGGTGTTGCAACGGTGTAAAAACGTTGTAAAAGATATGAGTCTATTACAACTTCTTAATACACGACGGTTTGCCCACCGTTGTAAAATGTATATTACAACGGTGTTCCACCGTTGTAATAGGGTCATTTTGTTGTAGTGTATACAACAAATCTATTGGCACCATGATTCTTATGTTTGGTACACCTTTACGTGCCTATTCTCTTATGTCAATTCTTGTGTTTCTTCTCTATTCCCTTTTTTGTTTTATTTCATAAATACTAGGTTCATTCGGAAACCTAGTTTGAATCTTGTTGTTCGTACGATTGAAACGCGGGGAATTGGGTATAACTTAATTAAGTAATTTTTGGCATAACAAGAAAACGTGGCATGACTTGAATTGACTACACTTGTTGATAATTGACTATAAACTTGGGCGTGTATGGTAAATATGTAAATTGGCTAAAAGATGAACATGCTTAAACCGAGGTTAGATTGAGTTGCAATGTAAGGCTGCTCGGAACCGCCCGGCACATCCAGTGACCACAACAACAGATCTAATATGAGAGGTTAGCGCATTAAGCCCAAAACCCGAGGTTAGAATGAGTTTGCGGTAGAAGCCTTCCCTGAACCGCCCGAGACATCCAGCAACCGCAAACAACGGTTCTAATGTGAGAGGTTGAGGCATTAATGAATGAATTAATGCTAATGAACAGAAATGCTAAGAATGGTAGGGTTAAGTTAACGTAGGCCACACTTAACCAATTCAACATGTTAATTAAACATATGGGTAGGGTTAGGTGAAATTGAGAACAATTAACCATTATAACATGTAGGTTAGGAAACACTAATAATGGGGACCCATTTCAGCAACAACCCACATAGATGTATCATGGTAACCTGAACTTGGCGAGGGGGGAGGGGGACACGATTACTCGGCTGATTATAAGCGGTCGAAATAGCGATAGGTGGTGCGTTAGTGTAGGTTCCGATAGAGTACGGGCGTGCACGTGCTCCAGAGTGGAAAATCAGGCACTGGGCATCAGTAGTTGTACACTGTGGATCTTGAATTATGTTGGATTGCCATCATAGGGATTGATACACTGCATGGTGGGATCAGCACAGGTATCTACAAACAAGTTGGGCTGAATGACACAAGTAATAAATACATGCGAGTAGAAGCCGATCGATAAAGGGAACACTTTATTATGAACACGTGAGGCTAGTTGAAACAAATGTTAGTAGGTGCAGAGAAATAGAAATGATTGCGATAGCATATTCAGTTTATCTTGCCTTACCTTGTCTTATGTTATCTTGTCACTATGGTATTGTCTTATATTCGGTTTATTCATGTCGTGATCCTTTTTCTTGTTTACTTGCTGAAAGTCACTGGGCTTACCAGGCTTATTGTCTGACCTGTTTTCTTTCGTCTTCTTTTCTTCCTTTTCTCCTTCCTTCCCCCAGGTCCGTAGGGAGGGAATACTTCGGCTTAGTTCAGACCTTTTTTCCAGCTTGAAGAGAGTAGATGTATTGCTTGGATTCTCTTTTCTTGGGCTATGGCTGTGGTTACACTTTTATTGGAGATTTATGTGCTTTACTATTGTTTTATGCTTCTTTATGTATTTGGAGTTTTTAATCAAGACAGAGGTTTTATCGTAATGATTAGGAAGTTGGATTTTGAGACAGTGGTTGTAATGTTTTGACTAAATCATGCTGCTTATGAAATAATTTCAGTCTTTCCACCGTTTGTATGTCTGTCTGTCTTGTAAGTTATCTATATCTTTTACTGATAATGCTTCACCGAAGTTAATGCATTCCCTTTGTGAGTGACCTTAACGGAGGTGGGGTGTTTCACTTGGTATCAGAGTTTATGGTCACCCGATTAGATAAAAGTTCTTGGAAAGCTATTTTTCAAAAAGATGTTTTAAAGAAGCATTTTCAAGAAAAGTGTTGTTTTATTTTAAACGCATATTCCCTAAAGCCATATACACTATCTTTCTATCCTTATTTTGAATCTTTTCTTTTCGTTTCAGCATGTCTGGGTATCTTAATCTTCCAGAGGGAGTCACAATACCCAGATGGTTACATAGGTATTTGGAGGCCACGGCACCCGCCGAAGGCCAAGGAAACTGTAACAACCCGTATTTTCAATAACCTGTTATAACATAAATGGAGGCAGAATTAAACTGTAAAATCTGACTCAAGGGAAACGGGCTATGCCATTGCGTTCGTCTCGGAAAAATACACGAAATAGAGTCCGAGTTTTCGAAAATCGGAGTCCGTATGACCAAGATATGGCCTCGCGAAGTTTCACGAAAAATTCCCAAATTAAAGTATACTTAATTAAGTGAAATGGGTTGCGCAGAGAAATATATATATATATTGATATATATATATATATATATATATAATTGAAAATTAAATAAATAAATATGCAAAAATGTTCAAAACAACGAATTGGGAGAGGGGAATAACCGAACCGGCCGATTTTTGAGGTCGACCCAAGCCCGCTGGGTCGACTAGGGGTTAATCCAGGGTGTTTGGCTGTCAACCCGTGGGCCGATTCGCTCAAATGCAGATTTTGCATTTGGATGGTTCTCATGGTTCATCTTTAATCTAAAGGCCCTAGATGGTTCCTACACTTGACTTCTTCCCCAAGACATGCTTTGATGGCTTGGATTGAATCTAGGTTTAATCCTATGGCCTAAAACACTTGCCAAATCTATAAATAAGACCCTAACCTATCATAAACCCTCATTATTCATTCATGCAACTAAACTATGGCAAAATTGTTACTCTCATGGCCTCCACTCAACTATCCTAGCCTCCACTTCATTTCTATGAGAGGTTTCATGATCATGAGAGTATTAGAGAGTCCCTATGTTAGTATGAGAGCTTCTCAAGTTGATCTCAAGGCTAAAGCTTTGATCTTTGTTCATAAAGATTGGGTTTTTATTGATTTGGAGTGTTCATCTTTGGGTTTTTGGGTGATGGCATGCATAGGCTTCATCACAATCTTTGTTTTGCATTTCGATTTGTGCCTTCATAACAAAGTAAGCCCTTTCCCTACTCTTAGATATTAACTATGAAGTTAAATGTTCATGTTGCAAGTTTGGTTTTGATCATTGAGAATGATACATGCTATCATGTCATGCAAGCTTATGAAGTCTTTATCTTGATCTTATGAGCTAAAAGCTACAACCTTTATGTTGAAATGTTGCATTATGCAACATGAGAACCTTCAAAATCTTTATGTCAACTTGCATATGAAGTCATAACCCTTATATGATGATACATGCGAGTTTCTAGTCATCATTCCATGTCTTTTGTCACCATGATTCGTTTATGTGCCAAGTTTGGGTTTATGCATGATTTTGAGGCTTAAGAATGTAACATGCAAGCTAATGAACACATTTGTGCCTCATTTGCCACCATGATTAACTTGTGGCTTAATATCCATTTTTGTCATGCCTTTGCCAAGTCTCTTCTTTTAATCCATTAAGTTGTTGTGAACGTATATGCGATTTTAAAAGCGTTGGGTTATGTTATGGGTAATTTCTAATGACATGAAAATACAACTTGAAAACATGACTTGAATCATAACATGGATGTTGACATGTAAGTATGCATAAAAACATAAGCTTGGGAATTTACCTATTAAGTTAGGTCTACCCATTGGGAATTTACCTATTAAGTTAGGTCTACCCAATTGCTTGAAAACTTGACTATGAACATGACACTAGACTAAACATGAAAGTGGCCAACTCGAGGTTGGGTTGAGTTTGCAACGTAAAACTACCCGGAACCGACCGGCCTAACTAGTAGTTGCAAACAATAGGACCCAATGTGAGAAGTTGGTCATGTTGTGCTTGAACCCGAGGTTAGACCAAGTTGTGGTGTAAAGCTACCCGGAACCGACCGGCTTAACTAGTAACCACAACAAAGTCTAATGTGAGAGGTTGGGGTGCATTAAGTAATTAATGCCACATGATAGGGTTAAGTTAATTTGATTAATGACTCTTAACCAAATATGACATGGGTAAATGGGTTAAGTAAATTGGTTAGGCTAATGATACTCAACAAAACATGACAAGGTTGGGTAGGTTAAGTGATTTGATTTGCCTAATGACGCTTAACCATTTTTATACGACTAGTGGACGGGGATTAAGTTAACCAACACTTAATCAATCCAACATGATAATTTGGCAAGGTTAAGTAAGTTTTCTTAATGACACTTCACCATACAAGATGATTAGGGGATGGGGTTAAGTAATTTGCACCTAACTAATCTGACACGGTAATTAGATGGGGTTAAGTAATCCACACTTAACTAATCTAAACACGGTAATTCGATAGGGTTAAGTTAAACACTTAACCAATTTAAACTCGGTAATTCAATGAGGTTAAGTAACCAATACTTAACCAACTTAACGTGATAATTTAATGGGGTTAAGCAACTTATACTTAACCAATTATACATGATGATTTGATGGGGTTAAGTAACTTACACTTAACCAATCTAATACGCGGACCTGATAAGGTTAAGTCACAAGACCTTTTTAGAATATACTTAACCATTGTAGTACGATTAGAGGATGGGGTTAAGCCAACCTATACTTAACCAATCCGACTCGATAATTTGATGGGATTAAGATAATCTATGCTTAATCGATCTAGCAAGATAATCCGATAGGATTAAGGTAAGCTAGTACTTGACCAATTTGACTTGATAGGGTTAAGTCATGAGCCTCTGGGTACACTTAACCAACTTGTGGGACTAAGTCTTGAACTTAAATACTTAGCCAATCTTTGACGTGATTCGTGGGCGGGTTAAGTCATGGACTTGAATGATAACACTTAACCCAATAGACAAACCCTAGCTAGAAGAACTAGGTAGAAAACTGTGGTTAATCAAGGATAACGGGAAAGGAAGCTAAGTGGTAAACCTTAGTTAAGGGTAACTAAGTAATAGTTCTTAGCTAAGGACATAGGACTAATTCTCAAAACGATGGGTAACCTGATACGGTAGGTCATCGGTTAGTATACGAGGTGGAGCAAGTTATCTGACTTGGATAAAAGCTCCAGCGCACTGGGTGCCGAAGTGGAAGCTTCGGGGGACGTGAGGATATTCTTGGGATCCCTCTATGGGCTGCCTGGTAATTATATTAGGCCCATGAGAGGTTAAGGTCTGCGTTAGAAGGACCAAGAGTATGCCTTGGTTGCTATGCGAGCAACCTAAAGACTGGGATGGATTAGCGTGGAGTCGACGATTCTTGTTTTTGCCCTGGATAGCACATCGCCAACTACCTACCATCTTTAGTCAATCGTGTGCGTGCGGAAAGGCAGGGAACCCCCAACAGACCATGTGCTTGCTATCGAGTCATGGGTGAGGTTGGCCCATAGGAAAGTGGGCTATAGTGGGGCCGTGGAGTGGTTCTTATACATGATTTTTCTTGGATTGCCTTTCAGTAGTTGAGGGAGGGGTCACGTGGGACCATAGCTACGGGTACAAAAACAGACCTTGATATCTGCATCGGCAGACGATTTAAAGCTCCCGACCGAGTTCCGTATTTCTTGATTTGCCCTGGCACGGAACTCGGATGGCACATTGGGGGAACATGTGCATCTAGACATGGAAAACGATTCACGATACATACGTGGGATCAAGGGCGCGGTTGACGGGTGGCGTAATCCCTAGTGGTCCTATGTGGCCAAAACCCAAACCGAGACACGGAAACGTTCATTAGGTAGCATAATCCCTAGCGGTCCTAGGTGGCATAAATCCTAAGTGGATGTGCGATAATTCATGGTAAGGAAACACAACTAGATCCAGGGTTGCAGTCCAAAACAACTTCAAGGATAAACCGTTTACATGGGAAAGCCCGTATAGCCTACGGCAAAGGACTGAACTTATACATGGAAAGAAACATATGAGTTGAGTAACCTATATATGCGGCATATTAGGTTGACATGGACCATTACACGACTTTTGAGTAAGGGTCATTCACGGATAACTCGTAATACAGTTAGGGTACTAGTACGGTAGGTGCAGAGCGGATATACAGGATAGATGCCATGGGACGTTATACACGATAGATATCTTGGGATATTATACTTGATAGAAACCTGACAATGTGATACCTTGTTTTATCTTGACATCGTAGTTTATCACGACACCCTAGTTTATCTGAGTTCAGTAGTTCATCCTGTTATTTTGATTTAGCTTATCTATCTTGTTATCATGCTTCTGTTCATCTCAGTTTCTCATGTCAGTCAACTTCACTAGTTTTTATGCTAATAGTAGATAGGGCTTACTCAGTCTTTTTGACTGACCCGTTTTGTTTCGCCTCTTTTCTTCCGTTTCCCTCCCAGGTTACAGGGAGGAAATACTGTTGTTTAGTTCGGACTTCTTCTGCTTGAAGGTCATCATGGATGGCTTGGACTTTTCTTGGCTAATGGCTACTTTACTGTTTTTACTTGGGGAATAATTTATGAAAATGTCTTTATGCTTCTTTACTATTGCAAGACAGGTTTTGATGTACTCTGATGTAAAAGGCTTTAGACCTTATTTATTCATGTTATGAAAGTTTGATTTTACTTCCGCTATTTTTATATTATCTGTCTTGTGATATTTATGTGCATGTTTACCAATAATGCCCCTCTAAAGCTAGTGCATTCCTTTGCGAGTGACCCTAGCGGAGGCGGGGTGTTACACGTGGTATCAGAGCAGAAGGTTACCAGATTAGGCAAAAGTTTTTAAAGACCTTCGGAAAACTATTTGAAAATCGTTTATAAAGAAGCATTTTTCAAGAAAGTTTTCTTTTAAAAAGAAAAGGCTATTCCCCAAAGGCCATTAGCATTATCCTTGTTTCCTTAATTGAATCTCTTCTCCTTTCTTTCCTCCATCTGTAGTCACAGTGGTTTTAACTACGATTAGTCTTTTCTATCTACGAAAGTGCTTTCCATGCGATGGAGGTGGTTTTCAAGAGACCAATGGCCACGTTATAAGAAAGGATCATGAGAAAGAAGGATAAAGGATACGAGCTTAAGGATGAGCAACTTGTTGGTATGGCTTAGTCCTCAAAGGAAGGAGAAAGATGAAAAATGAAACCCATGACGAGAGAGTACCTTTGGCATGGTAAAACGGGGCGGATAGTTAAGTATTATGGGACAAGGACAAGATCATCGGCAGGGCAGTAGTATGCTCTCATTTCTAGAATACCTCGGAAGGAGGGCAACGATCTTGTTAAAGGTTTAGCTTTTCTTCTCTATCATCCCGTTAGAACTTCGTTGTTCGTATCATTTAAGTCTGCTTCGATAGTTGAGTCTCTGCACCTTAAGTACTAGCGTAACAGAGAATCCCATTTTTGTCTCAAAGTCCTATTGGAGAATCAGTCCATTTATACATGACTTGTTTGGATTTGGGAATGTCTATGTCAAGTGTTGAGCTAGGAAATAATGCTTATATTTATAAGCTATGGATGGATTCTAAGGATGAAGTGGTTATCCGGTAAGGGGTGCCACTCTCGGTTTTGATAGGAGGGTAGTTAGATTCTTGACTAGCCTTGGTAATACCCTCGAAGTATCGTGTAACCTTTTTGAGGTTCTGTCATGAATAGCTACTTAGAATCCCTTGATGCCTTTATTGGAAATTTGAAGCCCGATCGAGCGGTGTTCGCCGATAAGACGGATGGTTTACTTCACTTATGCGTGGGTTATAGAAATCACCTTAGTAAGTGCGCTTGATAACCTGGTTGGCATCTGTTTACTTTCAAGAGAAAGTTCTTCTACGTGGAATACCTTGTGGTACGAGGTCCGAGATTCACTAGTGAATTTTGGAAAGCTTGCATGAGATCATGAGTACGCAGTCATGTTTGCGCCAAGTGTGAAAGTGGAACGAGAGGCGACGAAGAAATGAGTTCCAGTTTATGTTATGGAAACAGGAAATAGGAAGCTACGAAATCGCGAAGTTAAAAGACGGTCAAGGCACAATGGAATTAAGCTCGAGGAAATACGACTCTGATGGTCAAAGACTATATACGTGCATGATATCTCTTTTGGGAGTATATCCTTGATCCCTGTTTTCTGTAGAGCATACTTGTAGGCTATCTTTTGTGGACATCCTCTCGGTCCTATTTTCTGTTACAAACCCCGTAAGGAGTTTGTCTTGTTTTTATTCTCGACCCTGTTCCAGGGAATCCTAGGTAGAACCCTATGGATGTAAACATGTATTTGAAACATGTTATGATTGATATGGTTGCAAGTGGTTGCAAGTGGTTGCTCGTGGATGCGTGAATACACATTAGATACTAGCTCGACTCGGTCACATTTCATATTGCATATGCACGAGTATTTATATTTGTTTATGGATGAAATTGAATGTATTATCATGCGGTTGTTGCATATGAATGAATGATTGTGCACGCATATAGTATCTATATGACTAGGACTATTTGCATACATGTTGGATTCATGGCACTATACATATTTTGCATTAGAAAGATTATTCAGGCCTGATCATTAGCATTAGCTAAGGAACATGTACACACACGTTTTGCAAATATTCATACAGCATTAGAAATCATCTAAGGACAATGGTTGCTTGTGGATGATGTTTTGAGTAGATGGATGATGGATGGTAGGATATGTTCTTCCTAACTTGGAGATTTCGGGGACGAAATCCTAAAAGGTGGGGAGAATGTAACAACCCGTATTTTCAATAACCTGTTATAACATAAATAGAGGCAGAATTAAACTGTAAAATCTGACTTAAGGGAAACGGGCTATGCCATTGCGTTCGTCTCGGAAAAATACGCGATATAGAGTCCGAGTTTTCGAAAATCGGAGTCCGTATGACCAAGATATGGCCTCGCGAAGTTTCACGAAAAATTCCCAAATTAAATTATACTTAATTAAGTGAAATGGGTTGCGCAGAGAAATATATATATATTGATATATATATATATATATAATTGAAAATTAAATAAATAAATATGCAAAAATGTTCAAAACAGCGAATTGGGAGAGGGGAATAACCGAACCGGCCGATTTTTGAGGTCGACCCGAGCTTGCTGGGTCGACTAGGGGTTAATCCAGGGTGTTTGGATGTCAACCCGTGGGCCGATTCGCTCAAATGCAGATTTTGCATTTGGATGGTTCTCATGGTTCATCTTTAATCTAAAGGCCCTAGATGGTTCCTACACTTGACTTCTTCCCCAAGACATGCTTTGATGGCTTGGATTGAATCTAGGTTTAATCCTATGGCCTAAAACACTTGCCTAATCTATAAATAAGACCCTAACCTATCCTAAACCCTCATTATTCATTCATGCAACTAAACTATGGCAAAATTGCTACTCTCATGGCCTCCACTCAACTATCCTAGCCTCCACTTCATTTCTATGAGAGGTTTCATGATCATGAGAGTATTAGAGAGTCCCTATTTTAGTATGAGAGCTTCTCAAGTTGATCTCAAGGCTAAAGCTTTGATCTTTGTTCATAAAGATGGGGTTTTTATTGATTTGGAGTGTGCATCTTTGGGTTTTTGGGTGATGGCATGCATAGGCTTCATCACAATCTTTGTTTTGCATTTCGATTTGTGCCTTCATAACAAAGTAAGCCCTTTCCCTACTCTTAGATATTAACTATGAAGTTAAATGTTCATGTTGCAAGTTTGGGTTTGATCATTGAGAATGATATATGGTATCATGTCATGCAAGCTTATGAAGTCTTTATCTTGATCTTATGAGCTAAAAGCTACAACCTTTATGTTGAAATGTTGCATTATGCAACATGAGAACCTTCATAATCTTTATGTCAACTTGCATATGAAGTCATAACCCTTATATGATGATACATGCGAGTTTCTAGTCATCATTCCATGTCTTTTGTCACCATGATTCGTTTATGTGCCAAGTTTGGGTTTATGCATGATTTTGAGGCTTAAGAATGTAACATGCAAGCTAATGAACACATTTGTGCCTCATTTGCCACCATGATTAACTTGTGGCTTAATATCCATTTTTGTCATGCCTTTGCCAAGTCTCTTCTTTTAATCCATTAAGTTGTTGTGAACGTATATGCGAGTTTAAAAGCGTTGGGTTATGTTATGGGTAATTTCTAATGACATGAAAATACAACTTGAAAACATGACTTGAATCATAACATGGAATTTGACATGTAAGTATGCATAAAAACATAAGCTTGGGAATTTACCTATTAAGTTAGGTCTACCCATTGGGAATTTGCCTATTAAGTTAGGTCTACCCAATTGCTTGAAAACTTGACTATGAACATGACACTAGACTAAACATGAAAGTGGCCAACTCGAGGTTGGGTTGAGTTTGCAACGTAAAACTACCCGGAACCGACCGGCCTAACTAGTAGTTGCAAACAATAGGACCCAATGTGAGAAGTTGGTCATGTTGTGCTTGAACCCGAGGTTAGACCAAGTTGTGGTGTAAAGCTACCCGGAACCGACCGGCTTAACTAGTAACCACAACAAAGTCTAACGTGAGAGGTTGGGGTGCATTAAGTAATTAATGCCACATGATAGGGTTAAGTTAATTTGATTAATGACTCTTAACCAAATATGATATGGGTAAATGGGTTAAGTAAATTGGTTAGGCTAATGATACTTAACAAAACATGACAAGGTTGGGTAGGTTAAGTGATTTGATTTGCCTAATGACGCTTAACCATTTTTATACGACTAGTGGACGGGGATTAAGTTAACCAACACTTAATCAATCCATCATGATAATTTGGCAAGGTTAAGTAAGTTTTCTTAATGACACTTAACCATACAAGATGATTAGGGGATGGGGTTAAGTAATTTGCACCTAACTAATCCGACACGGTAATTAGATGGGGTTAAGTAATCCACACTTAACTAATCTAAACACGGTAATTCGATGGGGTTAAGTTAAACACTTAACCAATTTAAACTCGGTAATTCAACGAGGTTAAGTAACCAATACTTAACCAACTTAACGTGATAATTTAATGGGGTTAAGCAACTTATACTTAACCAATTATACATGATGATTTGATGGGGTTAAGTAACTTACACTTAACCAATCTAATACGCGGACCTGATAAGGTTAAGTCACAAGACCTTTTTAGAATATACTTAACCATTGTAGTACGATTAGAGGATGGGGTTAAGCCAACCTATACTTAACCAATCCGACTCGATAATTTGATGGGATTAAGATAATCTATGCTTAATCGATCTAGCAAGATAATCCGATAGGATTAAGGTAAGCTAGTACTTGACCAATTTGACTTGATAGGGTTAAGTCATGAGCCTCTGGGTACACTTAACCAACTTGTGGGACTAAGTCTTGAACTTAAATACTTAGCCAATCTTTGACGTGATTCGTGGGCGGGTTAAGTCATGGACTTGAATGATAACACTTAACCCAATAGACAAACCCTAGCTAGAAGAACTAGGTAGAAAACCGTGGTTAATCAAGGATAACGGGAAAGGAAGCTAAGTGGTAAACCTTTGAAACAACCCGTATTTTAATAACATGTTAAAACGAAAATCAAGGCAGAATTTAATTTTAAATTCTGAATCAATTGAAACGAGCTATGCCATTGCGTTCGTCTCGGAAAAATACGCGAAATAGAGTCCGAGTTTTCGAGAATCGGAGTCCGTATGACCCGTTAAAGGCCCAAAGAAGATTTCTGGAAATTTGAATTTAGGAAACAGTTTTGGAAATCAGATCTGGGGCTAGGCGGGGAGTTTCCCGCCTAGGCCATGTCGACAGGGCTGTCGACTTGGGCCCAGACCAAGTCGACAGCCCTGTCGACTTGCCTGTCGACAGGGGGTGGCCGGGGCAAGTAGCCTGGCGCACCTGTTTGTCTCACCTGGTCTTGTTCTTGGGCTGGGTCTGGAAGCTTCCGAGATCTGATGGACCTAATCTATCCTAGGGTTAATCTAAGGGCCTAAAACTATCCTAATCTCTATAAAAAGACCCTAAACCTAACCTAAATCCCTAAAAATCAAACCTAGCAACTAAGTGCTGCCAAAATCAATCTTGATCATGGCCTCCATCTCAAATCCCTAGAGCCTATGCATCCAAATCAAGTTCAAATCAAAAGGTGCAAGCTTGCTACACCAAATCAAGGCCAAATCAACATCGCTATGCGAGTTCCATGACGATTCTTCTTCAAAGGAGGCACCTTTCTTAGCCAAGATGATTCATGCTCCTAGTTCCCTTGCCATACTATGTAAGTTCTAGCTACTTTTGGATCAAAACGGTATTTTTAATGTTGTCATGGGATAAAATGAGGCTAAACATGATCATGCGAACCTATATGAACCTTACCTTGCCCCTTATGTTCATGATTATGATTTTAGGCCATGTGAGTGACTTAATCATGCCTCTCATGCTATGCATAACCTAGTTTAACTTGCAAGTTTGGATCTTTATGCATGAAATGCTAGCATGAACCTTTAGGAATCACTTTACTTGTGAAACATTGGCTAAGACAAGATTTTGAGGCTTATGCATGTTTATGAACCCAAACCCCTTATGCTAACATGCAAGTTTGTGGCCAAATCCTTTATGAGATTATGCATGCTCGTGGCCAATCCCCTCTTTTAAGTTGTGAACGTTTATGGCCAAACCCTTTTTAGTAATAGGCATGTTTGTTTCCAAATTTCCTTATAACACTATGCATGTTTATGGCTAATCCCTTTATGATGTTATGCATGTGGAAGCCAATCCCTTTTTGGCATCATGCAGGTTTTGAGACCAATATGTGACATAGTATCCTTACTATGTTGACTCGCTTTGCTTGCGTTGGGAAAACACGATTTTGGGTAGTTAGATAAACAAGAACATGTCGCAAAATCTTAACTTGAATACGACATGTGTTTATACTTGAAAATATGACTTGAAAGATAACATGGAAGTTGGCATGTAAGTATGCATAAAACATGAGCTTGGGAATTTACCTATTAAGTTAGGTCTACCCTTTGGGAATTTACCTATTAAGTTAGGTCTACCCAAATGCTTGAAAACTTGTAACATGTTTTGGAAACATGATGAACTTAGATAATATGAGTGTGGCCAACTCGAGGTTGGGTTGAGTTTGCAACGTAAAACTACCCGGAACCGACCGGCCTAACTAGTAGTTGTAAACAATAGGACCCAATGTGAGAAGTTGGTCATGTCGCGCTTAAGACCCGAGGTTAGACTAGGTTGTGGTGTAAATCTACCCGGACCCGCCCGGCTTAACTAGTAACCACAACAAGGTCTAATGTGAGAGGTTAAGGGTGCATTAATTAAATTAATGCCACATAATAGGGTTAAGTTAATTTGATTAATGAGGCTTAACCAAATATGATATGGACAAATGGGTTAAATAATTTGATTAGGCTAATAATACTTAACAAAACATGATAAGCTTGGGTAGGTTAAGTAACTTGATTTGCCTAATGACACTCGACCATTTTTACACGACTAGTGGACGGGATTAAGTTAACCAACACTTAATCAATCCAACACGATAACGGGATAAGGTTAAGTAAATTTTCTTAATGACACTTAACCGTATAATACAGTTAATGGATGGGGGTTAAGATTAGGCTTAACTAATCTAAACAGGGTAATCGGATGGGATTAAGTTAGCCAAGACATAATTAATCCAACTTGGTAATTTAATGGGGTTAAGTTAAACACTTAACTAATTTAACACGATGATTTGATGAGGTTAAGTGACCTATACTTAACCAATCTAACTCGTTAATTTGATGAGGTTAAGTTAATCTATACTTAACCAATCTAACGTGAAAACATGATAAGGCTAGGTCACGAATCACTTGAATACGCTTGACCGATTTGATGACAAGGTCAAGTTAAATTATATAATTAACCAATCTAAAATGGTAATTAGACGAGGTTAAGTCATGGATTCCTTGATATACTTAACCAACTTGACGCATGGTTTGTAGGGTTAAGTCTTGGACTTGGACACTTAGCCAATTTTGACATGGTTTGTAGACGGGCTAAGTTATGAACTTAAGTGACACTTAACCCATTAGATAAACCCTAATTCGGAGGATTAGGTAATTAAACGTAGTTAACAAGGATTATGGAAATAGGGCTAAGTGGTAAACCTTAGTTAAGGAAAACTAAGTAATAATTCTTAGTCAAGGAAATTTGGACCATTTCTTAGATAGATTGGTGACCTGATACGTTAGGTCAACGTTTAAGTATGCGTGTAGGAGCAGGCTATCTGATTTAGATAAGGGCTCCAACGAACTGGGTAACGAAGCAGCGGCTTCGGGGAACGTGAAGATATTCTTGGGATCCCTCTGTGAGCTGCCAGGTCATTATACTAGGCTCACGAGAGGTTGAGGTCTGCGGTAGAAGAACCAAGAATATGCCTTGGTTGCTATGCGAGCGACCTAAAGACTGGGGTGGATAGCAGTGAGTCGACGAATACATAAGGTGTCCGAGATAGCAAGTTCGTCGATCATCTACCATCTTGAGTCAAGCGTGTGCGTACGGAAAGGCAGGGAACACCCAACAGACCATGATTTGCTATCTAATTATGGGTGAGGTAGGCCGTAGAATGTGGGCTGACCGGAGTGTAGTTCTCATGCAAGATTTTCTCTTGTGTTGCCTTTCAATAGTTGAGGGAGGGGTCTCGTGGGACCATAGCCACATGTAGAAAAGCAGACCTTAGTATCTGCATCGACAGATAAATCTAAAGCTCCCGACCGAGTCCTGCATTTCTTGGTTTGCCCTGTGACAGGTCTCGGATGGCACGATGTGATACATGTGCATACAGTTATAAAAAACGATTCACGATGAATGCGTGGGAAAAAGGGCGCGGTTGAGGGTTAGCGTAATCCCTAGTGGCCTAGGTGGTTTAACCCAAACCGAAATACGAAAGCGTACAATAGGTAAGCGTAATCCCTAGTGGAGCTAGGTGGCGTAAGTCCTAGTAGTTCAAACGATGATTCATATGGAAGAGCCTAGCTAGAACAAAGGTGATAGTCCAAACGATTTCAAGGATAATACGACATGAGGAAGCCCGTACGAGGTACGGCAAAGGACTGAACTTATATACATGGAAAGAAACATATGATTTGAGTAACCTATATATGCGATATATTAGGTTGACCTGGACCATTACACGACTTTGAGCAAGGGACATTCATGGTTAATACATGACGCGGGTAGGGATACTAGTACGAGAGGTGCAGAGCAAATATACATGTTAGAATTAGGAAGAATATACATAATAGATAACGTGGGATGTTAGACGGGGCAAATACCTTGGGATAATGTACTCGATAGAAATCTGACGATGTGATACCTTGACTTATCATAACACCGTAGTTATCATGATACCTTAGTTTACCTTGCCGTAGTAGTTCAACCGGCTACCCTGGTTTATCTATCTTGTAGTTATCCTTATGTTTACTTTCAGTTTATGCATGTCATGTTACCTTTACCTGTTTTTATACTGGAAGTGGATAGAACTTACTCAATCTTTTTGACTGACCCGTTTTGTTTCGCCTCTTTTCTTCCGTTGCCCCCCCCCCCCCCCAGGTTTCAGGGAGGAAACAATGCTGTTTAGTTTGGACTTCTTCTGCTTGAAGGTCATCATGGATGGCTTGGACTCCTCTTGCCTATGGCTAATTTACGGTTTTACTTGGGGAATAATTTATTAAAAAGTCTTTATGCTTCTTTACTATTGCAAGACAGGTTTTGATGTACTCTGATGTAAAAGGCTTTAGACCTTATTTATTCATGTTATGAAAATTTGATTTAACTTCCGCTATTTATATATGTTCTGTCTTGTGATATTTCTGTGCATGTTTACCAATAACGCCCCTCCAAAGCTAGTGCATTCCTTTGCGAGTGACCCTAGCGGAGGCGGGGTGTTACATTTGGTATCAGAGCAGAAGGTTACCAGACTGGGCAAAAGTTTTTAAAGACCTTCTGAAAATTAATTGAAAAACCATTTACAAAGAAGCATTTTTCAAGAAAATTTTCTTTTAAAAAGAAAAAGGCTATTCCCCAAAGGCCATTAGCATCATCCTTGTTTCCCTGATTTAATCTCTTTTCCTTTCTTTCCTCCATCTGTAGTCACAGTGGTTTTGACTGCGACTAGTCTTTCTAGCTGCGTAAGTGTTTCCCGTACGATGGAGGTGGTTCTCGAGAGACCATTGCAGAGTTATACAAGAATGGATAGTGAGAAAGAGGATAAAGGATATGAGCTTATGGGTGAGCAACGTGTTGGCATGGCTTAGTCCTCAAAGGAGGGAGAAAGATGAACAATGAAACCCATGACGAGATAGTACCTTTGGCATGGTAAAACGGGGTGGATAGTTAAGTATTATGGGACAAGGACAAGATCATTGGGAGGGCAATAGTATGCTCTCATTTCTAGGGTACCTCGGAAGGAGGGTAACGATCTTGTTAAAGGTTTAGCTTTTCTTCTCTATCATCCTGTCGGGACTTTGTTTTGATCACCGCATCTTTTAAGTCCGCTTCGATAGTTGAGTCTCTGCACCTTAGTACTAGCATAGTAGAGGATCCCGTTTTTGTCTCAAGTCCTATTAGAAGATCGGTCCATTTACTCATGGCTTGCTTGGATTTGAGAATGTCTATATCAAGTGTTGAGCTTGGAAATAATGCTTATGTTTATAAGTTGTGGATGGATTCTAGGGATGAAGTGGTTATCCAGTAAGGGGTGCCACTTCGGTTTTAGAAGGAGGGTAGTTAGACTCTTGGCTTGCTTTGGTAATACCCTCGAAGTCTCGTGTAACCTTTTGGATTCTGTCATGGCTAGTTACCTAGAATCCCAGGATGCAGTTGTTGGTAATCCATTTGAATAGAATTCGCCGCTAAGGCGGATGGTTCGTTTCGATTATGTTTGAGTTATGGGAATCACCCTAGTAAGGACTCTTGGCAATTTGGATTGGCATCGGAAAACGAGATCCAGAATTCACTAGTGAATTTTGGGGAGCTGGCTTGAGTACGTAGATATGGTTGAGCCAAGTATACTAGGGAAAGAATAAGTGCAAGTGGAACGAGAGGCGACGAGGAAATGAGTTCCAACTCATGATTGGAAACAGGAAATAAGAAGCTGCGAAATCGTGAAGAAAAAGGGGCGGTCAAGGCACGATGGAACGAAGCTCAAGGTAATGCGACCCAGGAGACTGAAGACTAAATACGTGCATGATATCTCTTTTGGGAATATATCCTCGACCCCTGTTTTCTGTTGAGCTTGCTTGTAGGCTATCTTTTATGGATATCCTCTCGGTCCTGTTTCTGTTACAAACCCCGTACGGAGTTTGTTTTGTTTATCTTCTCGACCCTGTTTCAGGGAGTCTTAGGTAGAACCCTATGGATGTAAACATGTATTTGAAACATGTTATGATTGATATGGTTGCAAGTGGATGCAAGTGGTTGCTCGTGGATGCGCGAATACACATTAGATACTAGCTCGACTCGGTCACATTTCATATTGCATATGCACGAGTATTTATACTTGTTTATGGATGAAATCGAATGTGTTATCATGCGGTTGTTGCATATGAATGAATGATTGTGCACGCATATAGTATCTATATTGCTAGGACTATTTGCATACATGTTGGATTCATGGCACTATACATATTTTTGCATTAGAAAGATTATCCAGGCCAGATCATTAGCATTAGGTAAGGAACATGTACACACACATTTTGCATGTATTCATACAGCATTAGAAATCATCTAAGGACAATGGTTGCTTGTGGATGATGTTTTGAGTAGATGGATGATGGATGGTAGGATATGTTCTTCCTAACTTAGAGATTTCGGGGACGAAATCCTAAAAGGTGGGGAGAATGTAACAACCCGTATTTCAATAACATGTTAAAACGAGAATCAAGGCAGAATTTAATTTTAAATTCTGAATCAAGTGAAACGGGCTATGCCATTGCGTTCGTCTCGGAAAAATACGCGAAATAGAGTCCGAGTTTTCGAGAATCGGAGTCCGTATGACCCGTTAAAGGCCCAAAGAAGATTTCTGGAAATTTGAATTTAGGAAACAGTTTTGGAAATCAGATCTGGGGCTAGGCGGGGAGTTTCCCGCCTAGGCCATGTCGACAGGGCTGTCGACAGGCCTGTCGACTTGGGCCCAGACCAAGTCGACAGCCTTGTCGACTTGCCTGTCGACGGGGGGTGGCCGGGGCAAGTAGCCTGGCGCACCTGTTTGTCTCACCTGGTCTTGTTCTTGGGCTGGGTCTGGAAGCTTCCGAGATCTGATGGTCCTAATCTATCCTAGGGTTAATCTAAGGGCCTAAAACTATCCTAATCTCTATAAAAAGACCCTAAACCTAACCTAAATCCCTAAAAATCAAACCTATCAACTAAGTGCTGCCAAAATCAATCTTGATCATGGCCTCCATCTCAAATCCCTAGAGCCTATGCATCAAAATCAAGTTCAAATCAAAAGGTGCAAGCTTGCTACACCAAATCAAGGCCAAATCAACATCGCTATGCGAATTCCATGACGATTCTTCTACAAAGGAGGCACCTTTCTTAGCCAAGATGATTCATGCTCCTAGTCCTCTGGCCATACTATGTAAGTTCTAGCTACTTTTGGATCAAAACGGTATTTTTAATGTTGACATGGGATAAAATGAGGCTAAACATGATCATGCAAACCTATATGAACCTTACCTTGCCCCGTGTGTTCATGATTATGATTTTAGGCCATGTGAGTGACTTAATCATGCCTCTCATGCTATGCATAACCTAGTTTAACTTGCAAGTTTGGATCTTTATGCATGAAATGCTAGCATGAACCTTTAGGAATCACTTTACTTGTGAAACATTGGCTAAGACAAGATTTTGGGGCTTATGCATGTTTATGAACCCGAACCCCTTATGCTAACATGCAAGTTTGTGGCCAAATCCTTTATGAGATTATGCATGCTCGTGGCCAATCCCCTCTTTTAAGTTGTGCACGTTTATGGCCAAACCCTTTTTGGTAATAGGCATGTTTGTGGCCAAATTTCCTTATGACACTATGCATGTTTATGGCTAATCCCTTTATGATGTTATGCATGTGGAAGCCAATCCCTTTTTGGCATCATGCAGGTTTTGAGACCAATATGTGACATAGTATCCTTACTATGTTGACTCGCTTTGCTTGCGTTGGGAAAACACGATTTTGGGTAGTTAGATAAACAAGAACATGTCGCAAAATCTTAACTTGAATACGACATGTGTTTATACTTGAAAATACGACTTGAAAGATAACATGGAAGTTGGCATGTAAGTATGCATAAAACATGAGCTTGGGAATTTACCTATTAAGTTAGGTCTACCCTTTGGGAATTTACCTATTAAGTTAGGTCTACCCAAATGCTTGAAAACTTGTAACATGTTTTGGAAACATGATGAACTTAGATAATATGAGTGTGGCCAACTCGAGGTTGGGTTAAGTTTGCAACGTAAAACTACCCGGAACCGACCGGCCTAACTAGTAGTTGTAAACAATAGGACCCAATGTGAGAAGTTGGTCATGTCGCGCTTAAGACCCGAGGTTAGACTAGGTTGTGGTGTAAATCTACCCGGACCCGCCCGGCTTAACTAGTAACCATAACAAGGTCTAATGTGAGAGGTTGAGGGTGCATTAATTAAATTAATGCCACATAATAGGGTTAAGTTAATTTGATTAATGAGGCTTAACCAAATATGATATGGACAAATGGGTTAAATAATTTGATTAGGCTAATGATACTTAACAAAACATGATAAGCTTGGGTAGGTTAAGTAACTTGATTTGCCTAATGACACTTGACCATTTTTACACGACTAGTGGACGGGATTAAGTTAACCAACACTTAATCAATCCAACACGATAACGGGATAAGGTTAAGTAAATTTTCTTAATGACACTTAACCGTATAATACAGTTAATGGATGGGGGTTAAGATTAGGCTTAACTAATCTAAACAGGGTAATCGGATGGGATTAATTTAGCCTAGACTTAATTAATCCAACTTGGTAATTTAATGGGGTTAAGTTAAACACTTAACTAATTTAACACGATGATTTGATGAGGTTAAGTGACCTATACTTAACCAATCTAATTCGTTAATTTGATGAGGTTAAGTTAATCTATACTTAACCAATCTAACGTGAAAACATGATAAGGCTAGGTCATGAATCACTTGAATACGCTTGACCGATTTGATGACAAGGTCAAGTTAAATTATATAATTAACCAATCTAAAATGGTAATTAGACGAGGTTAAGTCATGGATTCCTTGATATACTTAACCAACTTGACGCATGGTTTGTAGGGTTAAGTCTTGGACTTGGACACTTAGCCAATTTTGACATGGTTTGTAGACGGGCTAAGTTATGAACTTAAGTGACACTTAACCCATTAGATAAACCCTAATTCGGAGGATTAGGTAATTAACCGTAGTTAACAAGGTTTATGGAAATAGGGCTAAGTGGTAAACCTTAGTTAAGGAAAACTAAGTAATAATTCTTAGTCAAGGAAATTTGGACCATTTCTTAGATAGATTGGTAACCCGATACGTTAGGTCAACGTTTAAGTATGCGTGTAGGAGCATGCTATCTGATTTAGATAAGGGTTCCAACGAACTGGGTAACGAAGCAGCAGCTTCGGGGAACGTGAGGATATTCTTGGGATCCCTCTGTGAGCTGCCAGGTCATTATACTAGGCTCACGAGAGGTTGAGGTCTGCGGTAGAAGAACCAAGAATATGCCTTGGTTGCTATGCGAGCGACCTAAAGACTGGGGTGGATAGCAGTGAGTCGACGAATACATAAGGTGCCCGAGATAGCAAGTTCGTCGATCATCTACCATCTTGAGTCAAGCGTGTGCGTACGGAAAGGCAGAGAACACCCAACAGACCATGATTTGCTATCTAATTATGGGTGAGGTAGGCCGTAGGATGTGGGCTGGCCGGAGTGTAGTTCCCATGCAAGATTTTCTCTTGTGTTGCCTTTCACTAGTTGAGGGAGGGGTCTCGTGGGACCATAGCCACGTGTAGAAAAGCAGACCTTAGTATCTGCATCGACAGATAAATCTAAAGCTCCCGACCGAGTCCTGCATTTCTTGGTTTGCCCTGTGACAGGACTCGGATGGCACGATGTGATACATGTGCATACAGTTATAGAAAAACGATTCACGATGAATGCGTGGGAAAAAGGGCGCGGTTGAGGGTTAGCGTTATCCCTAGTGGCCTAGGTGGTTTAACCCAAACCGAAATACGAAAGCGTAAAATAGGTAAGCGTAATCCCTAGTGGAGCTAGGTGGCGTAAGTCCTAGTAGTTCAAACGATGATTCATATGGAAGAGCCTAGCTAGAACAAGGGTGATAGTCCAAACGATTTCAAGGATAATACGACATGAGGAAGCCCGTACGAGGTACGGAAAAGGACTGAACTTATATACATGGAAAGAAACATATGATTTGAGTAACCTATATATGCGATATATTAGGTCGACATGGACCATTACACGACTTTGAGCAAGGGACATTCATGGTTAACACATGACGCGGGTAGGGATACTAGTACGAGAGGTGCAGAGCAAATATACATGTTAGAATTAGGAAGAATATACATAATAGATACCGTGGGATGTTAGACGGGGCAGATACCTTGGGATAATGTACTCGATAGAAATCTGACGATGTGATACCTTGACTTATCATAACACCGTAATTATCATGATACCTTAGTTTACCTTGCCGCAGTAGTTCAACCGGCTACCCTGGTTTATCTATCTTGTAGTTATCCTTATGTTTACTTTCAGTTTATGCATGTCATGTTACCTTTACCTGTTTTTATACTGGAAGTAGATAGAACTTACTCAGTCTTTTTGACTGACCCGTTTTGTTTCGCCTCTTTTCTTCCGTTTCCCCCCCCCCCCCCCAGGTTTCAGGGAGGAAACAATGCTGTTTGGTTTGGACTTCTTCTGCTTGAAGGTCATCATGGATGGCTTGGACTCCTCTTGGCTATGGCTACTTTACGGTTTTACTTGGGGAATAATTTATTAAAAAGTCTTTATGCTTCTTTACTATTGCAAGACAGGTTTTGATGTACTCTGATGTAAAAGGCTTTAGACCTTATTTATTCATGTTATGAAAATTTGATTTTACTTCCGCTATTTATATATGTTCTGTCTTGTGATATTTCTGTGCATGTTTACCAATAACGCCCCTCCAAAGCTAGTGCATTCCTTTGCGAGTGACCCTAGCGGAGGCGGGGTGTTACAACCTTAGTTAAGGGTAACTAAGTATTAGCTAAGGACATAGGACTAATTCTCAAAACGATGAGTAACCTGATACGGTAGGTCATTGCTTAGTACACGAGGGGGAGCAAGTTATCTGACTTGGATAAAAGCTCCAGCGCACTGGGTGCCGAAGTGGAAGCTTCGGGGGACATGAGGATATTCTTGGGATCCCTCTGTGGGCTGCCAGGTAATTATACTAGGCCCATGAGAGGTTAAGGTCTGCGTTAGAAGGACCAAGAGTATGCCTTGGTTGCTATGCGAGCAACCTAAAGACTGGGATGGATTAGCGTGGAGTCGACGATTCTTGTTTTTGTCCTGGATAGCACATCGCCGACTACCTACCATCTTTAATCAATCGTGTACGTGCGGAAAGGTAGGGAACCCCCAACAGACCATGTGCTTGCTATCGAGTCATGGGTGAGGTTGGCCCGTAGGAAAGTGGGCTATAGTGGGGCCGTGGAGTGGTTCTTATACATGATTTTTCTTGGATTGCCTTTCAGTAGTTGAGGGAGGGGTCACGTGGGACCATAGCTACGGGTACAAAAACAGACCTTGATATCTGCATCGGCAGACGATTTAAAGCTCCCGACCGAGTTCCGTATTTCTTGATTTGCCCTGGCACGGAACTCGGATGGCACATTGGGGAACATGTGCATCTAGACATGGAAAACGATTCACGATACATACGTGGGATCAAGGGCGCGGTTGACGGGTGGTGTAATCCCTAGTGGTCCTAGGTGGCCAAAACCCAAACCGAGACACGGAAACGTTCATTAGGTAGCATAATCCCTAGCTGTCCTAGGTGGCACAAATCCTAAGTGGACGCGCGATAATTCATGGTAAGGAAACACAACTAGATCCAGGGTTGCAGTCCAAAACAACTTCAAGGATAAAACGTTTACATGGGAAAGCCCATATAGCCTACGGCAAAGGACTGAACTTATACATGGAAAGAAACATATGAGTTGAGTAACCTATATATGCGGCATATTAGGTTGACATGGACCATTACACGACTTTGGAGTAAGGGTCATTCACGGATAACTCGTAATACAGTTGGGGTACTAGTACGGTAGGTGCAGAGCGGATATACAGGATAGATGCCATGGGACATTATACGCGATAGATATCTTGGGATATTATACTTGATAGAAACCTGACAATGTGATACCTTGTTTTATCTTGACATCGTAGTTTATCACGACACCCTAGTTTATCTGAGTTCAGTAGTTCATCCTGTTATTTTGATTTAGCTTATCTATCTTGTCATCATGCTTATGTTCATCTCAGTTTCTCATGTCAGTCAACTTTACTAGTTTTTATGCTAATAGTAGATAGGGCTTACTCAGTCTTTTTGACTGACCCGTTTTGTTTCGCCTCTTTTCTTCCGTTTCCCCCCCAGGTTACAGGGAGGAAATACTGTTGTTTAGTTCGGACTTCTTCTGCTTGAAGGTCATCATGGATGGCTTGGACTTTTCTTGGCTAATGGCTACTTTACTGTTTTTACTTGGGGAATAATTTATGAAAATGTCTTTATGCTTCTTTACTATTGCAAGACAGGTTTTGATGTATTCTGATGTAAAAGGCTTTAGACCTTATTTATTCATGTTATGAAAGTTTGGTTTTACTTCCGCTATTTTTATATGTTCTGTCTTGTGATATTTCTGTGCATGTTTACCAATAATGCCCCTCTAAAGCTAGTGCATTCCTTTGCGAGTGACCCTAGCGGAGGCGGGGTGTTACAGAAACTGTAACGACCCGGATTTTAAGCGACTTTGGTTATCGACACAAACTCGATTTCGATAACCAAAACATCGAAAAATCCCGGTAATTAATGAATGAAATTAGAGGGTGAGAATAGATAAGATAGAAACTTAGAATAGAAGAAGAAGAACATAGCATCAGAGTAACACGAACCTCACAGCGGAACGAATAACATATAATAGATAACATAAATTTGAAATATAACAGTTATGTATACAGTAGCACTTATCAGAGTACAACACTTACAACACAGCGGAAAATAACTATAGCTATATGATCCTGAAGCCTCCTGCTCCAGCTCTTCAAGTATCTGTAGATTCCTGACTACTTGACTACCCGTACAAAATTGGGCACCCAAGAGTTTAGGGGAAACAAAACAAAATAAACTCCGGGTCAGTCATGGGACTGGTATGAGTAAAACAGTTTAAAACAGTTTGAACAAGTAAACAATATCTCATAAGACCACGCCGTATAATGGAACGGGTTTTTCCCTTATGAGAATCCAAAATATCTTTATATAAAAAACCTTTTGATATTATAATAATGTCTATCAACCACAGTATGTATAATCATCTAGTAGAAACGCTTTCATCTCACGTTCTACGTATATAGTATACAATCAAAACCGCAAGCACGTATTGGGTAATGGATTTCCAACTATGACAAGGTATGGAACCACCTTCCGATCAGTGTACTCTAGGAACGATACACTGGAGTTTAACAAGAACATCTTGCAACTCAGCCACACATGACCGACCACTCATTTTGCTTGAGTGTATCGAATGTATATCACCAACGGTTGGGATCAGCAACCGTTTTCTGTATATATATGAGACATCATTGATAGATTAAAGAAGCAAATGAATATTCTCTAGATAGGTGATTATACACCCAACTTCGGTGCGATCGACTTAGCTGTGCTACCTGCCCGATTTCTGTCATTTACCGGATGATGAGGCTTGCGGTTACGCTTTATCAACACATCAGATTCACTTCGAATGTCACATCATTAGATCCATCAGAATCACTAATTGACTTTCACAACAATACATTATGTGTTAGATAAAAGAAGTTTCCTTCTTTGCTTCCACTCTTGGTACGGTTGGAGAAATCAATATACGTGATCGTCTGGAAATACTCTGCCAGACATCCGTCCATACAAGTCATCCAGGAACAGGATGAACCGAAGGCACTATTCAGTACATCCATCTTAGGCACTGTTATCTAAGACTAATACAATAGCCCTTGCACTTTACTCCGTCTTCAATTATCTTTGGCATATATGATCCGCAACTCTTATGCCAATACAGAGTGGTTCTTTGGATAATAATCCGACCGGTCTCTCCATACTAACAATGTTAAATTGGTCAAAAACTTCAATAGTAGATGAGTTAACTATCGAAGAAAAACACGTGTGCAAACAACGATATTATTTCCTGATGGAAATTCTATCAATCAATCATGAATCATATATATATCTATATATATGTATATTCATATTTCCCTATATTCTATGTTTGATTACGTTTCTGATTCTATTTGGAAAACATTTCCAAATCTTTTTTACTTGGATTTAAATAGATGTTTAAATCAACATCACGATGACAACGTAAACCACTATACTTATTTACTAAATCACTTAACCACTTTCACTCTCGAACCTTAACCATTTCTAAATTAAAACGAAGTCAATCAAGTTGGGGTATAACTACCTCTCAGACCTTAACTGAACAACATTTCAAATCTCGAAATCGGTTAAGTCCATCTTTTAACTCTTTAACACTTCCTTACGTAACTTCTTTTGAATAAACTATATTCGAAAATCCTTTAAACTCTATTTGTTGAACTCTAATCAATTTACTCTTTTTACTTAACCCCTTACTTAACTCCTTTCGAATAAACTACATTCGAAAATCCTTTAATCTCTATTTGTTTAAATCCAATCGATTTACTCTTTTAATTCTATTTGAATAAACTAAATTCGATCAACTTATTTTAACTCGATTTGAATAACTAATATTCGATAACTCCCTTTAATTCTATTCGAATAAACTATATTTGATTTACTCATTTGATTTAACTAATATCGATTAACCCCATCAAATAACTAAATTCGATAACTCCTTTGAATAAACTATATTCGATAACCTCTTCGATTAAACTAATAATCGATAATTCCTTCGATTAACTAATAATCGATAACTCCTTCGAATAAACTATATTCGATAATTCACTTCGATTAAACTAATAATCGATAACTCCTTCGATTAACTAATAATCGATAACTCCTTCGAATAAACCGTATTCGATAATCTCATCTCGAATAAACGATATTTGATAATCTTCCCTTTCGAATACACGAAATTCGATAATTCCTTTTCGAATAACTGAATTCGATAACTCCTTTTCGACTAACTCTAATCGATTAACTCAAATCGATTAACTCTAATTCGATTAACCCTATTTAATTACTCTATTTGTTTAACCCTAACTCTAACTGGTTAACTCTAACAGATTTACTCTGACTGGTCAACCCTAACTGATTAACTCTAACTGGTTAACTCTAACTGGTCAACCCTAATTGATTAACTCGACTTATTCAGCTTAACTTGATTTAACTCATATCGAATAACAAATATTCGATTTAACTCCATTTGAATAATTCTATTTGATTAACTTTAGTTGGTTAATCCTAATTGGTTAACTCTAACTCGGATCGATTTCTCTTATTCGGATACCCTTATTTGATAACGTTTATTCATTTATAAAGATTTACTTTTAGTAACGGTTCTGCAATTTATAAATTTCTCTTTAATGATGTTACTTCACTTATACAAGTGTTGTGTATCCATTCTATTTAAACCTATCGGTGTTAAAACCAATATTTCTTCTCTATATAAGTAAAGACTTATATATTCCAATTATCGAATGATAGATATTAATTTTAATTTATAAACTTTTATTTATAAATTAATCCTTTCTATTTATCTGTTAAAAACAGATTTCTATTTATTTAACAAATAAATATCCTTTTATCCTATTTATTCTAACAAGTAAATATCTTCTTTTAATCCTATTTATTTACCAAATAAATATCTCCTTTAATCATTATTTATTTCCTAAATAAATAAACCCTTATTACTTTTATTTATTTCTTAAATAAATAAATTCTTTTAAATCTTTATTTATGCTTTACCAATATATTCCTTTATATTTGCTTTCAAATATATTTCCTTCATATTTGATTTCGAATATATTCCTTTATATTTGATTTCAAATATATCTCCTTTATATTTGATTAACAAATAAATTCCTTCTATATTCGATTTCAAATATATTTCCTTTACATTTGATTTCAAATATATCTCATTTTCAATTTCATTTGTAAAGGTTTTACAAATATTTCTATTTCATTTTGATTTCTGAAAAATATTCTAACTCCTTATATTCCCGGGAAAATTCGCCATAACCTCCATTGTACCGGGAGCATCGGGAAAATCCCCAAACCCACCACACAGTCCTTTCCATTCAAAAAGAAAATGGTTTGAAATTTATTTCCTTTCTAAATATCTTCTATTTATAAATATTCCAATTTATAAATATTTCTTATTTATAAATATTCCATTTATAAATATTTTATTTTCACTATTACTTTGAAAATTCCCTTATCAACATTCCGTTATGTTACGGTATTTAACATATCAAATTTCGATATCCAATATCGTCGATACACACACAATCAACAACAGGTTATAATTCACATCATATATCAAAATATATGAAAAACAATAAAATAACTGTTGAGGAATCTAGTCGGATTCCTCCAACCTGTTTCCCTACATCCACAGATGTTACACAACATGATTGTCATCACTTTTAGTTCAATATGAATTATTCTGATAAACAGAATCAATATACATAACTATCTAACTGTTTATATATTATATATATATTTATATATATAAAATATTTAATTTACTGACTAGCTGTTCATTCAACAGTCAACACACAGTCAATCAGACAATTTCTAACAGTTCTAAAAATACAACATGAAATTATAAACTGTCCAGAGTTAGTGAGATTTACTCACTTTGGTGCGTTAACCGTTAAATAACGGTTTGCGTTATTTGATTCAGTCGAACAATTTATTTTGCCATAAATTGTAACGAGCTCAGATTCACTCCCGGTCAGTCTCATTGTGTTGCTCCCGTCCATACGATCCCAACGCAACTTACGGTTCGTGATTCTGATTTCATATGATCAAGATATAACAATTACAAGTCAAACACTGTTTTAACTTGAAATTAACTAAACTTAACTATTCAAATAACTGGGCTTAACCTCCCTTTTCTCGGCCCATCCACCTTCTAAATACCTAGCCCGATTCAATCCATCTTCCCCAACGAAATTCCGCACTCAAGAAGAAAAAAATACAGGCCATTACCACTTCTTCATTCGATCCTTCCTCCCTTGTTAATTCACAAAACCTAAAGCTCAAACCACCATTGTCTCGCTCTTCCAAAACCCCTCCTACAAGACACTACCACCTCCAACTCGCTCGCCTCATCCCACTTCCGTTCTCCAATCCCGTCGAGCTGCTACAGTTTGGGATCGAACATTTTAACCACCGAAATCCCCCAATCTTTGCATGAAACCTCTATTTACCACCCAGATCCCAAATACGAACTCGAAATCGAGGATTGAAACCTAAATCACGAGATTCCCTTAACCCTAGCTTGCTGTTGCCAAACGCGACAAATAAGAATGACCGTCAAACCAGGTAATATCGGTATTGGGTTGAAGCATTTCGCACCAGGGATCAAAATATGTAAACAATATGATTTTAGGAAATTTCCTTGGTTTGTATTGGATTTAAGATGATCGAACTATTGTTTTGGTGGAGGCAAAACCATACGGCGGAATTTGTTGACTTTTGGGAGGCTAAGAATTAGGTTAAGGGATTAAGGTAGGGTATATATAGGGAAATAAAATATCTAGATATTTTTAAGATATTTTAGGATATTTTATTTTATCAATTATTCATTGATTTCGTCTTCTAAAAATTCCTATGATCACACGTGATACCCAAAAATCACGAAACTGGACATGTAGCTAGAGTTCGACATTACGAACCCAACGAAAGAGGTTTCGTCGAATTCCGACTCCATTTGCTCACATAACATATTTTTAACCGTTGAAATACTGATTGTTTTACACTCTAAAAATCCGTACGGCCACATACTGACTCTAAAAATCACGAAACTTGACATCTAACAATAATTTGATGTTGCGGATCCAACAAAATTAGTTTCGTCGATTTCCAACTTCATTTGCAAAAGTGGCTATTTTTAAAGCTTTGAATGACCCATTTAAATATATAAATATATTTAAATATAATTAAATTTAATATTTAAAATTAAATATTATCGTATATATTCACAATAGAATATCATACAGTTCCACTGGGATTTATAACTCGACACTTCACATCCCGATCAAATTGATATTCGCTTTAAAATGAATTTCCTTTGTAAAAATTTATATAATTCCTTTATAAATTGTAAAGGAATTCCACAGTGACTTTTCTGAAATTTGATTTGGAGGTACATCAAAATCTACACGACGAAATCCCGATTTTTCTCTTCCACTAGAAAGATATACTCCACCAGCTCCACATGTTTCTTGTTTCATAGAAATCCGGCTTAAAACGAATCCAGTACATTCAGTTGAAGTTCGAATCGCCAATATACGAACTACCGCGGCATTTTGAGCTCGATTTTAATTATAATATAATTATACATTCAAACTGTCATCGATTGAATATATTCGTTATTGTAATTCAATTCTAAACCGAATTAAATCTTCGGGATGACCCAGTTCACACTATATCGCGATTCCAGCCAATTCTGATATTTTTAGAATTGAATATATTATTTAATTTATTATTTTAATTAAATATTCAACGTTATTTAATTAAACTATCATTTTATTCTCTTAATCACCCTTCCAATAATTAAATTAACTAATTATAACACCTCTGCCAATGCGGGTCATTACATTCTTCCCCACTTAAAATAATTTCGTCATCGAAATTGCTAAGTTAGAGGACGACCCTATCGACTAGTTAGAACATATTTGTTCACTCCTTAACTTCAGTTTCAACTAAACCAATTTAATTTCAATTAAATTTTATTTAATTCTTACCAATGAAAATTTCCCAAAAATTTTCTAACGCCTTAACTCTTTGAAAAATTTCGCCAGCACCTCCTTTGTACTGGTCAACCGATCAAACCACAACTCGCCTCTCTAGGCCATCTCCATACCAAAATAAAATCAAACAGCCAAGTGGTTTGCCAATTCGGCTCATAAATCTTATATCCAATAGAAATATAAATTTGTACCTTTTGTCGGCATATCATTATACCATTTACATCTGCTGCTACTTTAGCATATTCCAAGGTCATCCCGATCAAACTGATATCACATTTATCTCCAACACAACCATTCGCTTTTTACCAAGCCAAATTTTCATTTCAAACTCAAATTTCGTTCTTGATCCCGAATCCCTAACTCGATTATCCAATCATATTTCAAATTCAAATTTCACAAATCCAATCCTATTCGATTTCAATTCAATTTCAGTTACCACATAACTGACTTTACTTAAATCCCAATTTGCTTTCACAAGTTCCCATTTAATTTGTTTTAAATTAAACCATCTATTTCTGGGAGTTTTTAAGCGTCTTTGTTTTTCTCAAAAAATCAAACTCCCCCTTCGAAGTTCAAAACAACTTGGTTTTCTAAACAATTCAAAAAAAAATCTTTGGCGGTAATCCGTCGCTTAGAACTCGAAAATGAACACTGATGATGTCTAGATTCATCATCAGAATCTATTTTTCAGCGATCCAAGTGAGTTCAATACTATAAAACTATTTCTAAACATTTTCACTTTGAAATTCATTTCAAAATATAATTCACACTACTTGTAAAACAATTTAAAATCTCCAAGGATCTTAAATTTTCCTTATTTTTAATCCAAATCCATTTACAAACACTTATCTCCAATTTTCCAGAATTTTAAATTCAAATTTCTGGTTTAAATTTCAGATTTAATTCATTTCAATTTCATATATTTCACTTATATGAATTCTGATCGATTATTTACATAACCATTTCACTTTATAATCTTACTCGATTATAATAACAACCAATATATCCACTATATATCAAAATATACTTTGGGTAAAATTATTTTAATTTACCCTCTTTTCAAAACATATCGTGACGACCCATCGTATTCGAGTTTTTAGTAACTCCTACCGATACAGTGGATCAAACTGATCGACCAGAATCCATAAACAACTCAGCCAGTGAATCTCAACAATATAAAACCACTTTATATCAAAGTACAAATACGCACTCGTATATATACACTCAAACTCAATCTAGGGTGTTACTAACCCTGTCTCTACTGAGTCACGCCACAGAGCCAAGGTAATTCTTAACTTAAGCTCTGATACCAACTGTAACGACCCGGATTTTAATCGACTTTGGTTATCGACATAAACTCAATGTCGATAACCAAAACATCGAAAAATCCCGGTAATTAATGAAAGAAATTAGAGGGTGAGAATAGATAAGATAGAAACTTAGAATAGAAGAAGAAGAAGAACACAACATCAGAGTAACACGAACCTCACAGCGGAACTAATAACATATAATAGATAACATAACTTTGAAATATAACTGTTATGTATACAATAGTACTTATCAGAGTACAACACATTCAATACAGCGGAAAATAACTATAGCTATATGATCCTGAAGCCTCCTGCTCCAACTCTTCAAGTATCTGTAAATTCCTGACTACTTGACTGCCCGTACAAAATTGGGCACCCAAGAGTTTAGGGGAAACAAAACAAAATAAACTCCGGGTCAGTCATGGGACTGGTATGAGTAAAACAGTTTAAAACAGTTCGAACAAGCAAACGATATCTCATAAGATCACGCCGTATAACGGAACGGGTTATTCCCTTATGAGAATCCAAAATATCTTTATATCAAAAACCTTTTGATATTATAATAATGTCTATCAACTAGAGTATATATAATCATCTAGCAGAAACGCTTTCATCCCACTTTCTACATATATAGTATACAATCAAAACCGCAAGCACGTATTGTGTAATGGATTTCCAACTATGACAAGGTATGGAACCACCTTCCGATCAGTGTACTCTAGGAACGATACACTGGAGTTCAACAAGAACATCTTGCAACTCAGCCACACATGACCGACCACTCATTTTGCTTAAGTGTATCGAATGTATATCACCAACGGTTGGGATCAGCAACCGTTTTCCGTGTATATATGAGACAACATTGATGGATTAAAGAAGCAAATGAATATTCTCTAGATAGGTGATTATACACCCTACTTCGGTGCGACCGACTTAGCCATGCTACCTGCCCGATTTCTGTCATTTACCGGATGATGAGGCTTGCGGTTACGCTTTATCATCACATCAGATTCACTTCGAATGTCACATCATCAGATCCATCAGAATCACTAATTGACTTTCACAACAATACATTATGTGTTAGCTAAAAGAAGTTTCCTTCTTCGCTTCCACTCTTGGTACGGTTGGAGAAATCAATATACGTGATCGTCTGGAAATACTCTGCCAGACATCCGTCCATACAAGTCATCCAGGAACAGGATGAACCAAAGGCACTATTCAGTACATCCATCTTAGGCACTGTTATCTAAGACTTATACAATAGCCCTTGCACTTTACTCCGTCTTCCAATATCTTTGGCATATATGATTCGCAACGCTTATGCCAATACAGAGTAGTTCTTTGGATAATAATCCAACCGGTCTCTCCATATTAACAACGTTAAATTAGTCAAAAATTTCGATAGTCGATGAGTTAACTATCAAAGAAAAACACGTGTGCAAACAACGATATTATTTCGAGATGGAAATTCTATCAATCAATCATCAATCATATATATATATATCTATATATATGTATATTCATATTTCCCTATTTTCTATGTTTGATTACGTTTCTGATTCTATTTGGAAAACATTTCCAAATCTTCTTTACTTGGATTTAAATAGATGTTTAAATCAACATCGCGACGACAACTTAAACCACTGTACTTATTTACTAAATCACTTAACCACTTTCACTCTCGAACCTTAACCATTTCTAAATTAAAACGAAGTCAATCAAGTTGGGGTATAACTACCTCTCAGACCTTAACTGAACAACATTTCAAATCTCGAAATAGGTTAAGTCCATCTTTTTACTCTTTAACACTTCCTTACGTAACTTCTTTCGAATAAACTATATTCGAAAATCCTTTAAACTCTATTTGTTTAACTCTAATCGATTTACTCTTTTTACTTTCGAAAATCCTTTAAACTCTATTTGTTTAACTCTAATCGATTTACTCTTTTTACTTCACCCCTTACTTAACTACTTTCGAATAAACTATATTCGAAAATCCTTTAATCTCTATTCGTTTAACTCTAATCGATTTACTCTTTTTACTTCACCCCTTACTTAACTACTTTCGAATAAACTATATTCGAAAATCCTTTAATCTCTATTCGTTTAACTCTAATCGATTTACTCTTTTAATTCTATTTGAATAAACTAAATTTGATCAACTCATTTTAACTCGATTCGAATAACTAATATTCGATAACTCCCTTTAATTCTATTCGAATAAACTATATTCGATTTACTCATTTGATTTAACTAATATCGATTAACCCCATGAAATAACTAAATTCGATAACTCCTTTGAATAAACTATATTCGATAACCTCTTCGATTAAACTAATAATCGATAATTCCTTCGATTAACTAATAATCGATAACTCCTTCGAATAAACTATATTCGATAACTCACTTCGATTAAACTAATAATCGATAACTCCTTCGATTAACTAATAATCGATAACTCCTTCGAATAAACCATATTCGATAATCTCATCTCGAATAAACGATATTCGATAATCTTCCCTTTCGATTACACGAAATTCGATAATTCCTTTTCGAATAACTATATTCGATAACTCCTTTTCGACTAACTCTAATCGATTAACTCAAATCGATTAACTCTAATTCGATTAACACTATTTAATTACTCTATTTGTTTAACCCTAACTCTAACTGGTTAACTCTAACAGATTTACTCTGACTGGTCAACCCTAACTGATTATCTCTAACTGGTTAACTCTAACTGGCCAACCCTAACGGATTAAGTCGACTTATTCAGCTTAACTTGAATTAACTCCTATCGAATAACAAATATTCGATTTAACTCCATTTGAATAATTCTATTTGATTAACTCTAGTTGGTTAATCCTAATTGGTTAACTCTAACTTTGATCGATTTCTCTTATTCGGGTACCCTTATTTGATAACATCTATGCATTTATAAAGATTTACTTTTATTAATGGTTCTGCACTTTATAAATGTTCTCTTTAATGATGTTACTTCACTTATACAAGTATTGTGTATCCATTCTATTTAAACCTATCGGTGTTAAAACCAATATCTCTTCTCTATATAAGTACAGACTTATATATTCCAATTATCGAATGATAAATATTAAATTTAATTTATAAACTGTTATTTATAAATTAATCCTTTCTATTTATCTGTTAAAACAGATTTCTATTTATTTAACAAATAAATATTCCTTTTATCCTATTTATTCTAACAAGAAAATATCTTCTTTTAATCCTATTTATTTACCAAATAAATATCTCCTTTAATCTTTATTTATTTCCTAAATAAATAAACCCTTATTACTTTTATTTATTTCTTAAATAAATAAATTCTTTTAACTCTTTATTTATGCTTTACCAATATATTCCTTTATATTTGCTTTCAAATATATTACCTTTATATTTGATTTCGAATATATTCCTTTATATTTGATTTTAAATATATCTCCTTTATATTTGATTAACAAATAAATTCCTTCTATATTTGATTTCAAATATATTTCCTTTATATTTGATTTCAAATATATCTCCTTTTCAATTTCATTTGTACATGTTTTACAAACATTTCTATTTCATTTTGATTTCAGAAAAATATTCTAACTCCTTATATACCCGGGAAAATTCGCCATAACCTCCTTTGTACCGGGAGCATCGGGAAAATCCCCAAACCCACCACACAGTCCTTTCCATTCAAAAAGAAAATGGTTTGAAATTTATTTCCTTTCTAAATATCTTCTATTTATAAATATTCCAATTTATAAATATTTCTTATTTATAAATATTCCATTTATAAATAATTCTTTTTCACTATCACTTTGAGAATTCCCTTATCAACATTCCGGTATGTTACGGTATTTAACATATCAAATTTTGATATCCAATATCGTCCATACACACACAATCAACAACAGGTTATAATTCACATCATATATCAAAACATATGAAAAACAATAAAATAACTGTTGAGGAATTGAGTCGGATTCCTCCAACCTGTTTCCCTGCATCCACAGATGTTACACAACATGATTGTCATCACTTTCAGTTCAATATGAATTATTCTGATAAACATAATCAATATATACAACTATCTAACTGTTTATTTATTATATATATTTATATATACATATATAATATTTAATTTACTGACTAGCAGTTCAATCAACAGTCAACACACAGTCAATCAGACAATTTCTAACAGTTCTTAAAATACAACATGAAATTATAAACTGTCCAGAGTTAGTGAGATTTACTCACTTTGGCGCGTTAACTGTTAAATAACGGTTTGCGTTATTTGATTCAGTCGGACAATTTATTTCTCCATAAATTGTAACGAGGTCGGATTCACTCCCGGTCAGCCTCATTGTGTTGCTCCCGTCCATACGATCCCAACGCAACTTACGGTACGTGATTCGGATTTCATATGATCAAGATATAACAATTACAAGTCAAACACTATTTTAACTTGAAATTAACTAAACTTAACTATTTAAATAACTGGGCTTAACTTCCCTTTTCTCGGCCCATCCACCTTCTAAATAACCAGCCCGATTCAGTCCATCTTCCACGATGAAATTCCGCACTCCAGAAGAAAAAAAAAAAACAGGCCATTACCACTTCTTCATTCGATCCTTCCTCCCTTGTTAATTCACAAAACCTAAAGCTCAAACCACCATTGTCTCGCTCTTCCAAAACCCCTCCTACCAGACACTACCACCTCCAAATCGCTCGCCTTATCCCACTTCTGTTCTCCAATCCCCTCGAGCTACTACAGTTCGGGATCGAACATTTTAACCACTGAAATCCCCCAATCTTTGCACGCAACCTCTATTTCCCACCCAGATCCCAAATACGAACTCGAAATCGAGGATTGAAACCAAAATCCCGAGATTCCCTTAACCCTAGCTTGTTGTTGCCAAACGCGACAAACAAGAATGACCGTCGGACTAGGTAATATCGGTATTGGGTTGAAGCACTTCGCACCAGGGATCGATATATGTAAACAATATGATTTTAGGAAACTTCCTTGGTTTTTATTGGATTTAAGAAGATCGAACTATTGTTTTGGTGGAGGCAAAACCATACGGTGGAATTTGTTGACTTTTGGGAGGCTAAGAATTAGGTTAAGGGATTAAGGTAGGGTATATATAGGGAAATAAAATATCTAGATATTTTAAAGATATTTTTAGGATATTTTATTTTATCAATTATTCATTGATTTCGTCTTCTAAAAATTCCTATGATCACACATGATACCCAAAAATCACGAAACTGGACATGTAGTTAGAGTTCGACATTACGAACCCAACGAAACTGGTTTCGTCGAATTCCGACTCTGTTTGCTCACACAGCATATTTTTAACCGTTGAAATACTGATTGTTTTACACTCTAAAAATCCGTACAGCCACATACTAACTCTAAAAATCACGAAACTTGACATCTAACAATAATTTGATGTTGCGGATCCAACATAATTAGTTTTGTCGAATTCCGACTTCGTTTGCAAAAGTGGCAATTTTTAAAGCTTTGAATGACCCGTTTAAATATATAAATATATTTAAATATAATTAAATTTAATATTTAAAATTAAATATTATCGTATATATTCACAATAGAATATCATACAGTTCCACTGGGATTTATAACTCGACACTTCACATCCCGATTAAATCGATATTCGATTTAAAATGAATTTCCTTTGTAAAAATTCAAATAATTCCTTTATAAATTATAACGGAATTCCACAGCAACTTTTCTAAAATTTGATTTGGACGTACATCAAAATCTACACGACGAAATCCCGATTTTTCTCTTCCACTAGAAAGATATACTCTACTAGAAAGATATACTCCACCAGCTCCACACGTTTCTTGTTTCATAGAAATCCGGCTTAAAACGAATCCTGTACATTCAGTTGAAGTTTGAATCGCCAATATACGAACTGCAGCGCAATTTCGAGCTCGATTTTAATTATAATATAATTATACGTTCAAACTGTCGTTGATTGAATATATTTGTTATTGTAATTCAATTCTAAACCGGATTAAATCTTCGGGATGACCTAGTTCACACTATATCGCGATTCCAGCCAATTCTGATATTTTCAGAATTAAATATATTATTTAATTTATTATTTTAATTAAATATTCACCGTTATTTAATTAAACCATCATTTTATTCTCTTAATCACCCTTCCAATAATTAAATTAATTAGTTATAACACCTCTGCCAATGCTGGTCATTACATTCTTCCCCACTTAAAATAATTTCGTCCTCGAAATTGCTAAGTTAGAGGAGGACCCTATCGACTGGTTAGAACATATTTGTTCACTCCTTAACTTTAGTTTCAACTGAACCAATTTAATTTCAATTAAATTTTATTTAATTCTTACCATTGAAAATTTCCCAAAAATCCTTAAAATTTTCTAATGCTTTAACTCTTCGAAAAATTTCGCCAGCACCTCCTTTGTACTGGTCAATCGATCAAACCACAACTCGCCTCTCTAGGCCATCTCCATGCCAAAATAAAATTAAATAGCCAAGTGGCTTGCCAATTCGGCTCATAAATCTTATATCCGATAGAAATATAAACTTGTACCTTTTGTCGGCATATCATTATACCATTTACATCTGCTGCTACTTCAGCATATACCAAGGTCATCCCGATCAAACTGATATCACTTTTATCTCCAACACAACCATTCTCTTTTTACCAAGCCAAATTTTCATTTCAAACTCAAGTTTCATTCTTGATCCCGAATCCCTAACTCGATTATCCAATCATATTTCAAATTCAAATTTCACAAATCCAATCCTATTCGATTTCAATTCAATTTCAGTTACCACTTAACTGACTTTACTTAAATCCCAATTTGCTTTCACAAGTTTCCATTTAATTTGTTTTAAATTAAACCATCTATTTCTGGGAGTTTTTAAACATCTTTGTTTTTCTCAAAAAATCAAACTCCCCCTTCGAAGATCAAAACAACTAGTTTTTCTAAACAATTCAAAAACAAAATCATTGGTGGTAATCCGTCACTTAGAACTCGAAAATGAACACTGATGATGTCTAAATTCATCATCAGAATCTATTTTCCAGCGATCCAAGTGAGTTCAATACTATAAAACCATTTCTAAACATTTTCACTTTGAAAATCATTTCAAAATTTAATCCACACTGCTTGTAAAACAATTTAAAATCTCCCAGGATCTTAAATTTTCCTTATTTTTAATCCAAATCCATTTACAAACACTTATCTCTAATTTTCTAGAATTTTAAATTCAAATTTCTGGTTTAAATTTCAGATTTAATTCATTTCAATTTCATATATTTCACTTATATTAATTCTGATCGATTATTTACATAACCATTTCACTTTATAATCTTACTCGATTATAATAACAACCAAAATATCCACTATATATCAAAATATACTTTGGGTAGAATTATTTTAATTTACCCTCTTTTCAAAACATATCGTGACGACCCATCGTATTCGAGTGTTTTGTAACTCCTACCGATACAGCGGATCAAACTGATCGACCAGAATCCATAAACAACTCAGCCAGTGAATCTACACAATATAAAACCACTTTATATCAAATTACAAATACGCACTCGTATATATACACTCAAACTCAATCTAGGGTGTTACTAACCCTATCTCTACCGAGTCACGCCACAGAGCCAAGGTAATTCTTAACTTAAGCTCTGATACCAACTGTAACGACCTGGATTTTAAGCGACTTTGGTTATCGACATAAACTCGATGTCGATAACTAAAACGTCGAAAAATTCCGGTAATTAATGAAAGAAATTAGAGGGTGAGAATAGACAAGATAGAAACTTAGAATAGAATAAGAAGAAGAACACAACATCAGAGTAACACGAACCTCACAGCGGAACTAATAACATATAATAGATAACATAACTTTGAAATATAACAGTTATGTATACAATAGTACTTATCAGAGTACAGCATTTACAACACAGCGGAAAATAACTATAGCTATATGATCCTGAAGCCTCCTGCTCCAGCTCTTCAAGCATCTGTAAATTCCTGACTACTTGACTGCCCGTACAAAATTGGGCACCCAAGAGTTTAGGGGAAACAAAAAAAAATAAACTCCGGGTCAGTCATGGGAATGGTATGAGTAAAACAGTTTAAAACAGTTCGAACAAGTAAACGATATCTCATAAGACCACGCCGTATAACGGAACGGGTTTTTCCCTTATGAGAATCCTAAATATCTTTATATCAAAAACCTTTTGATATTATAATAATGTCTATCAACCACAGTATATATAATCATCTAGCAGAAACGCTTTCATCTCTCGTTCTACGTATATAGTATACAATCAAAACCGCAAGCACGTATTGGGTAATGGATTTCCAACTATGACAAGGTATGGAACCACCTTCCGATCAGTGTACTCTAGGAACAATACACTGGAGTTCAACAAGAACATCTTGCAACTCAGGCACACATGACCGACCACTCATTTTGCTTGAGTGTATCGAATGTATATCACCAACGGTTGGGATCAGCAACCGTTTTCCGTATATATATGATACAACATTGATAGATTAAAGAAGCAAATGAATATTCTCTATATAGGTGATTATACACCCTACTTCGGTGCGACCGACTTAGCCATGCTACCTGCCCGATTTTTGTCATTTACCGGATGATGAGGCTTGCGGTTACGCTTTATCATCACATCAGATTCACTTCGAATGTCACATCATCAGATCCATCAGAATCACTAATTGACTTTCACAACAATACATTATGTGTTAGCTAAAAGAAGTTTCCTTCTTCGCTTCCACTCTTGGTAGGGTTGGAGAAATCAATATACGTGATCGTCTGGAAATACTCTGCCAGACATCCGTCCGTACAGGTCATCCAGGAACAGGATAAACCGAAGGCACTATTCAGTACATCCATCTTAGGCACTGTTATCTAAGACTTATACAATAGCTCTTGCACTTTACTCCGTCTTCAATTATCTTTGGCATATATGATTCGCAACGCATAAGCCAATACAGAGTGGTTCATTGGATAATAATCTAACCAGTCTCTCCATATTAACAACGTTAAATTAGTCAAAAACTTCGATAGTCGATGAGTTAACTATCGAATAAAAACACGCGTACAAAAACGATATTATTTCCAGATGGAAATTCTATCAATCAATCATCAATCATATATATATCTATATATATGTATATTCATATTTCCCTATTTTCTATGTTTGATTACATTTCTGATTCTATTTGGAAAACATTTCCAAATCTTCTTTACTTGGATTTAAATAGATGTTTAAGTCAACATCGCGACGACAACTTAAACCACTATACTTATTTACTAAAACACTTAACCACTTTCACTCTCGAACCTTAACCATTTCTAAATTAAAACAAAGTCAATCAAGTTGGTGTATAACTACCTCTCAGACCTTAACTGAACAACATTTCAAATCTCGAAATAGGTTAAGTCCATCTTTTAACTCTTTAACACTTCCTTACGTAACTTCTTTCGAATAAACTATATTCGAAAATCCTTTAAACTCTATTTGTTTAACTCTAATCGATTTACTCTTTTTACTTCACCCCTTACTTAACTACTTTTGAATAAACTATATTCGAAAATCCTTTAATCTCTATTTGTTTAACTCTAATCGATTTACTCTTTTAATTCTATTTGAATAAACTAAATTCGATCAACTCATTTTAACTCGATTCGAATAACTAATATTCGAAAACTCCCTTTAATTCTATTCAAATAAACTATATTTGATTTACTCATTTGATTTAACTAATATCGATTAACCCCATCAAATAACTAAATTAGATAACTCCTTTGAATAAACTATATTCGATAACCTCTTCGATTAAACTAATAATCGATAATTCCTTCGATTAACTAATAATCGATAACTCCTTCGAATAAACTATATTCGATAACTCACTTCGATTAAACTAATAATCGATAACTCCTTCGATTAACTAATAATCGATAACTCCTTCGAATAAACCATATTCGATAATCTCATCTCGAATAAACGATATTCGATAATCTTCCCTTTCGATTACACGAAATTCGATAATTCCTTTTCGAATAACTATATTCGATAACTCCTTTTCGACTAACTCTAATCGATTAACTCAAATCGATTAACTCTAATTCGATTAACCCTATTTAATTACTCTATTTGTTTAACCCTAGCTCTAACTGGTTAACTCTAACAGATTTACTCTGACTGGTCAACCCTAACTGATTATCTCTAACTGGTTAACTCTAACTGGTCAACCCTAATTGATTAACTTGACATATTCATCTTAACTTGATTTAACTCCTATCGAATAACAAATATTCGATTTAACTCCATTTGAATAATTCTATTTGATTTACTCTAGTTGGTTAATCATAATTGGTTAACTCTAACTCTGATAGATTTCTCTTATTCGGGTACCCTTATATGATAACGTCTATTCATTTATAAAGATTTACTTTTAGTAACGGTTCTGCACTTTATAAATGTTCTCTTTAATGATGTTACTTCACTTATAGAAGTGTTGTGTATACATTCTATTTAAACCTGTCGGTGTTAAAACCAATATCTCTTCTCTATATATGTACAGACTTATATATTCCAATTATCCAATGATAAATATTTAATTTAATTTATAAACTGTTATTTATAAATTAATCCTTTCTATTTATCTGTTAAAAACAGATTTCTATTTATTTAACAAATAAATATTCCTTTTATCCTATTTATTCTAACAAGTAAATATCTTCTTTTAATCCTATTTATTTACCAAATAAATATTTTCTTTAATCTTTATTTATTTCCTAAATAAATAAACCCTTATTACTTTTATTTATTTCTTAAATAAATAAATTCTTTTTACTCTTTATTTATGCTTTACCAATATATTCCTTTATATTTTCTTTCAAATATATTTCCTTTATATTTGATTTCGAATATATTCCTTTATATTTGATTTCGAATATATCTCCTTTATATTTGATTAACAAATAAATTCCTTCTATATTGATTTCAAATATATCTCCTTTATATTTGACTTCAAATATACCTCCTTTTCAATTTCATTTGTAAAGGTTTTACAAACATTTCTATTTCATTTTGATTTCTAAAAAATATTCTAACTCCTTATATTATCGGGAAAATTTGCCATAACCTCCTTTGAACCGGGAGCATCGGGAAAATCCCCAAACCCACCACACAGTCCTTTCCATTCAAAAAGAAAATGGTTTGAAATTTATTTCCTTTCTAAATATCTTCTATTTATAAATATTCCAATTTATAAATATTTCTTATTTATAAATATTCCATTTATAAATAATTCTTTTTCACTATCACTTTGAGAACTCCATTATCAACATTCCGGTATGTTACGGTATTTAACATATCAAATTTCGATATCTAATATCATCCATACACATACAATCAACAACATGTTATAATTCACATCATATATCAAAATATATGAAAATCAATAAAATAAAATAACTGTTGAGGAATCCAGTCGGATTCCTCCAACCTGTTTCCCTGCATCCACAGATGTTACACAACATGATTGTCATCACTTTCAGTTCAATATGAATTATTCTGATAAACAGAATCAGTATATATATAACTATCTAACTGTTTATATATTATATATATATTTATATATATACATAATATTTAATTTACTGACTAGCAGTTCAATCAACAGTCAACACACAGTCAATCAGACAATTTCTAACAGTTCTAAAAATACAACATGAAATTATAAACTGTCCAGAGTTAGTGAGATTTACTCACTTTGGCGCGTTAACCATTAAATAACGGTCTGCGTTATTTGATTTAGTCGGACAATTTATTTCTCCATAAATTGTAACGAGCTCGGATTCACTCCCGGTCAGTCTCATTGTGTTGCTCCCGTCCATATGATCCCAACGCAACTTACGGTTCGTGATTCTGATTTCATATGATCAAGATATAACAATTACAAGTCAAACACTATTTTAACTTGAAATTAACTAAACTTAACTATTTAAATAACTGGGGTTAACTTCCCTTTTCTCGGCCCATCCACCTTCTAAATACCCTGCCCGATTCAGTCCATCTTCCCCGACGAAATTCCGCACTCCAGAAGAAAAAAAACACAGGCCATTACCACTTCTTCATTCGATCCTTCCTCCCTTGTTAATTCACAAAACCTAAAGCTCAAACCACCATTGTCTCGCTCTTCCAAAACCCCTCCTACCAGAGACTACCACCTCCAACTCGCTCGCCTCATCCCACTTCTGTTCTCCAATCCCGTCGAGCTGCTACATTTCGGGATCGAACATTTTAACCACCGAAATCCCCCAATCTTTGCACGCAACCTCTATTTCCTACCCAGATCCCAAATACGAACTCGAAATCGAGGATTGAAACCTAAGTCCCGAGATTCCCTTAACCCTAGCTTGCTGTTGCCAAACGCGACAAACAAGAATGACCGTCGAACCAAGTAATATCGGTATTGGGTTGAAGCACTTCGCACCAGGGATCGAAATATGTAAACAATATGATTTTAGGAAACTTCCTTGGTTTGTATTGGATTTAAGAAGATCGAACTATTGTTTTGGTGGAGGAAAAACCATACGGCGGAATTTGTTGACTTTTGGGAGGCTAAGAGTAAGGCTATGGGATTAAGGTAGGGTATATATAGGGAAATAAAATATCTAGATATTTTTAAGATATTTTTAGGATATTTTATTTTATCAATTATTCATTCATTTCGTCTTCTAAAAATTCCTATGATCACACGTGATACCCAAAAATCACAAAACTGGACATGTAGCTAGGGTTCGACATTACGAACCCAACGAAACTGGTTTCGTCGAATTTCGACTCCGTTTGCTCACACTGCATATTTTTAACCGTTGAAATACTGATTGTTTTACACTCTAAAAATCCGTGCGGCCACATACTGACTCTAAAAGTCACGAAACTTGACATCTAACAATAATTTGATGTTGTGGATCCAACAAAATTTGTTTCATCGAATTTCGACTTCGTTTGCAAAAGTGGCTATTTTTTAAGCTTTGAATGACCCATTTAAATATATAAATTTATTTAAATATAATTAAATTTAATATTTAAAATTAAATATTATCGTATATATTCATAATAGAATATCATACAGTTCCACTGGGATTTATAACTCGACACTTCACATCCCGATTAAATCGATATTCGATTTAAAATGAATTTCCTTTGTAAAAATTTAAATAATTCCTTTATAAACTATAAAGGAATTCCACAACGACTTTTCTGAAATTTGATTTGGAAGTACATCAAAATCTACACGACGAAATCTCGATTTTTGTCTTCCCCTAGAAAGATATACTCCACCAGCTCCACACGTTTCTTGTTTTATAGAAATCCGGCTTAAAACGAATCCTGTACATTCAGTTGAAGTTCGAATCGCCAATATACGAACTACAGCGCCATTTCGAGCTCGTTTTTAATTATAATATAATTATACGTTCAAACTGTCATCGATTGAATATATTCGTTATTGTAATTCAATTCTAAACCGAATTAAATCTTCTGGATGACCCAGTTCACACTATATCGCGATTCCAGCCAATTCCGATATTTTATGAATTAAATATATTATTTAATTTATTATTTTAATTAAATATTCACCGTTATTTAATTAAACCATCATTTTATTCTCTTAATCACCCTTCCAATAATTAAATTAATTAATTAGAACACCTCTGCCAATGCGGGTCATTACAGAAACTTCCCTCCAGCTGTACCCATCGTTCCTCCTCCTCGTCCTTCGCTTGTGAATGTTTTCTCGAAAATATATAGAGACATTCAAGCTATGGGCGGAAAGAACTTTAATGGGACTGAATCATTCGTGGAAGCAAGAAACTGGCTCAAGGAAACAGAAGAATTGTTTGTTATCTTCAAAGTGGATAATAGGCAGAAGATACAGTTGGCTGTATGGTTACTTAAGGACCAAGCCTCTTTCTGGTGGGAAGCTACTAATGCTGAGAGACTAGTTGAGACTTGGGAGGATTTCAGAATGAGGTTTGAAATGAAGTCCATCTCACAATCTGAACAAAGCATACAGATGGAGAAGTTCATAGCACTCAAACAAGGAAGCCTATCGGTTAAGGAATACGTTAATAAATTCAACCAACTGGCTAGATTCGTACTAGAGTTGGTAAACACTCCACATAAAAAGGCTCTCCGTTTCTCTAAAAGGTTAAATGAGCCACATTACACGGACGAGCTATGTCCCATATACCTATGGGCACGACCTATGCGAGATTGGTGGACATGGCACTATTATAGGAGGAAGGCAAGGATGGGAAGAAAGAGGCAAAGGTTGAAGAACCCCTAGACAAGAAAGTGGAGGGATTGCAGAATAAGAAGACGGATTCCAAGAGGGGTGGAAAGAATAACAAACCCTACGACAAGAGGAAGTGTCATTTTTGTGGCATACCTAGACATCTGGTTAAGGTCTATAGGAAGAAGAAGAGGAAGATGGGTGTCTGTTTTCAATGCGACGAGACAGGACACATAGCTAAGGATTGCCCAAGAAGGCAAGGGCAAGTGTAGAGGACATGATCTACTTCTAGAGGGCAGATTCATGCTGTCACAGCACCTACCCATGAAAGAGGTAGAAATATTTCTGTTAGAGTTTAGTTTATCTTTCTGATCATCCTGTTCGTACTCTTTTTGATTCTGGCGCATCGCTCTCTCTTATAGCTACTGCTTTAGTTGGATTTTTGCACCTAGACACCAGTATAGTAGAGGATCCCATGGTTGTTTCAAATCCAATTGGGGTTTCGGCTTTTTTGTCAATGATTTTTTTTTGATTTGGAAATTTCTATACTAAGCGTTGGGTTTAGATGTAATGCTTATGTTTTGGATTTCACGGGCTATGGACTGATTTCAGGCATGGATTGGTTATCAAGTAATGGTGCCATCATTGATTGTGAAAAGAGAGTGGTTAGACTTATGAATAGCCTCGGTAATATCTGAAAATCTCTTGTAATCCTATGAATTCTGTTACGCTTAGCTACCTAGAATCTCTTGATATGTCTGTTGAAAATTTGCAATCTGTTAGAGTAGTCCATGAGTACTTGGATGTCTTTGAAGAAGTTAAGCGTTTACCTCCAAAGCGGGAGATAGATTTCCGCATATACCTTGTTGATAATGCAAAACCAGTTGCTTTATCAGTTAGCCACATGGCTCCATGGGAAAGGAAGGATCTAAGCAAGCAAGTTAAGGAGTTTCTTGAAAAGGGGTTCATAAGGTGGAGTATTTCTGAATGGGGTGCTCCAGTAGTGTTCGCAACCAAAGCGGATGGTTCACTTCACCTATGCGTGCATTATAGGGAGCTAAACAAGCCGACCAAGAAGAATAGGCACCCACTTCCAAGAATAGACGACTTGTTTGACAAGCTTGTAGGCGCATCAGTTTTCTCCTAACTAGATTTGGCTACAGGATTTCATCAGCTAAGAGTGGCTGAAGAAAGCATAGATAAGACCGTGTTCAGGACCCAAAATGGTTTCTTCGAATGGCTTGTCATGCCTTTCGGCTTGACAAATGCACCCGCCTATTTTGTAGACTTTATGAGTGTGTTGTTTTGGGAGCTCCTTAATAAGTTTGTAGTGGTCTTCGTGGATGACATTTTGATTTTCTCAAAAAGTGAGGAAGAACATGCTTTGCATTTAAGGGAAGTTAAGGATACTCATCGAGCACATCGGCTGAAAGCAAAATTCTCCAAATGCCATTTCTGAAGAGAAGAAGTAAGGTTTCTTGGACATGTGGTGTCCAAAGAGGGGATAGTTGTGGATCCCGCAAAATAGTTGCGGTGCAAGATTGGAAGATTACACAGAATGCAATCGAAGTATGAAGTTTCCCGGACCAGCAGGCTATTACAGAAAGTTCATTAAAGACTTTGCGAAGAACTCAGCCCCACTTAAAAGATTGACGAAGAAAAACCTAATTTTCGCTTGGGATATGGGTTGTGATGTCTCTTTCCAACGATTGAAAAGGGCTCTGAAAATAGCCCAGTCCTGGCATTACCTGATGGGAGTAAGATGTTTACAGTATACACAGATGCATGCGGTACAGAATTAGGTGCTTTCTTGATGCAAGAAGGCAAGGTAGTTTGCTATGGAGGAAGGCAGTTGAAGGTACATGAGAAGAACTACCCAACTCATGATTTAGAACTAGCTGCCATTGTTTTCGCTCTTATGTCATGGCGTCATTACCTACTAGGAGAAAGGTTTTAATTGTTTACTGACCATAAATCATTGAAGTACCTTTTCTCATAAAAAGATCTTAACTTAAGACAACAAAGGTGGATGGAATTTCTTGCCTCATATGATTTTTCGATTGCTTATACCCCTGGCAAGGGCAATGTGGTAGCAGACGCCTTACGTAGGAAAAAGATGACCTTAAGCCCTCTCTTTGTGGAAAGGAAAAACTTGGAGTATATAACAACCTTTGACTTTAGACCCTCTTTTGAGTTTGTACCTGGTTTATTAGCAAAGCTAGAGGTGCAGCCTACGCTTTTGGACTCAATAGGAACCGCGTAACGTGATAACCTTCAGATAGTTGATATGATGGATAAGTTAATTAGAGTTAAGACTTCTAGCCACCTCAATAGATACTCCATAGATGACAAGGGTCGGTTGAGATGGGATGGAAGACTATGTGTCCCACAAGAAAGGGATTTGGTAAAGACAGTTCTTGAAGAAGCACACCATTCTAAGTTAACCATACATCCAGGTGGAGACAAGATGTGTAAATACATAAAAAGGGTTTTCTTTTGGAATGGTATAAAGAAGGGTGTAGCTGAATTCATCTCTAAGTGCTTAATATGCCAACAAGTCAAGGCAGAGCAGAAGAAGCATGGTGGTCTGCTTCATCCTCTAAAGGTCCCACAGTGGAAATGGGATAGCATTTCGATGGAATTTATAGATGGGTTGGCTAGGTCAAGAAGGTGCAATACCAGTATTTGGGTAATAGTTGACAGGCTCACTAAAAGCGCTCACTTTATAGCTGTTAAAATTAGAAGGACTGCCTCATCATTAGCATCCATTTATCTTAAAGATGTAGTTCGACTGCATAGGATACCGTATAGCATAGTAAGCGATCGAGATCTTATCTTTACGAGTGAGTTTTGGAAGAGTTTGCAAGAGGCTATAGGCACACAACTATGCTTAAACACTATCTATTACCCTAAAACTGACGGTTAGACTAAAAAGGTGACCAGAGTATTAGAAGATCTTTTGAGATTGTGCATTCTTGATTTTGTAGGAACGTGGGAAGATCATCTTCCTTTGGTGGAGTTCTCCTACAACAATAGCTACCAAGCCAACATAGGCATGGCACCCTTTGAGGATTTATATAGAAGACTATGCCGATCACCAACTTGTTGGTGGGAATCTACAAACAAGCTCGTACTTGGGCCTGACATGATCAAAGAAACTTCAGAGAAGTTGGACTTGATACAAAGATGAATGAAGACCGCACAAGAAAGACAGAAGTCCTACGCGGATAAAAGAAGGACCGACCTTGAGTTTGAGGTTGGAGACAGGGTTTTCCTTAAAGTATCTCTTTTGAGAAATGTCATTCGCTTTGGATTCGTAGGAAAATTGGCACCAAGATTTGTAGGGCCATTTCCTATCATTGGGAGGATTGGGACGATGGCTTATAGATTAGAGCTACCCGAAATATTGGCTGGGGTTCATAATGTTTTCCATGTTTCTCATCTACGAAAGTGCTTACATGAGTCTGCGGAAGTTATGGAGCCAAGCATACTAGAGGAAGTAGAAATGGAACGAGAAGCAATGGTGAGGAGATTTCCAACTCGTATTTGGGATCATAAGTTAAAAAGCTACACAATCATGAGGTCAAGCTTGTTAAAGTGCAATGGAGTGACGCTGAGGAAGACGTGACCTGGGAGACTGAAGACAAGATACGCACAACCTACCCTTTTCTTTTTGAGGGTACATCCTTGATCTCTTTTCTTTACGTTTATGCATGCTTGTATCTATCTTTTGAGTATATCTCCTTGATCCCATTCTTGATCCTTTATTAGAAACCAATGAATGCAAACTTGTAATTGAAACATGTTATGATTGATGGTTGCAAGTGGTTGCTAGTGGTTGCTCGTGGGTGCATATACACACACAATAGGTACTAGATCGCCTTAGTCACTTTCATATTACATAAGCATATATGTATTTGTATATGGATTGAAACTTGATGTGTTATCATATGAATGTTGCATTTGTATGAATGATTGTGCACTCATGTACAAGTTATAAAGTACGATTAGGAGTAATTGCATACATAATGGACTCATGGCACTGACATAATTCACATTAAGGAGATCAACTGAATCAGCCGCCTGATTTTGCATTAGATAAGAATATATACACACACTATGCATATAATCATGGAAACATTAGGAATCTTTTAAGGACAATGGATTCTTGTGATTGATGGTTGAGTAGATGGATGTTGGATGTTAGGAAACATTCTTCTTAACTTGGAGATTTCGGGGATGAAATCCTTTAACGAGGGGATAATGTAACACCCCGTATTTTCTATGAATATTAAAATTAAAAAATTTAAGAATACTTAATTTTTATAAGAAGAATTAGGTGAAACGGGTTACGCCATTGCGTTCGTCTTGGAATACTGCTTGAGATAGTGTCCGAGTTTGCGTAAATCGGACTCCGTATGAAGAAGTTATGGAGCTTAGAAGATTTCACGTTTAAATAGAAATTAAATTAAAATAATAATTAAAAGTAAAAACCAGTTCAAAATTCGAAATCAGCAGAAGCAGGCTGAACCGGAGAATTCCCGCTCAGAGGGGTCGACTCCCCCCGGGGGTCGACATAGGTGTCGATCCCCCATAAGAGGTGTCGACAGGGTGTCGACCCCCATCGGCCAGATCTAGGCCAATGTGCCCAGATGACGATTTTTGGTGTTTTAGGGCTTAGGTGTCCTTTTCTGGTTGGCCAGGTGACGTATCATAATGGTCTGGATGGCTTAGATTGATCCTAAACTGATCTGAAAGCTCAAATTAATCTTATACTTCTATATAATCACATCAAACCTAAACCCTTACCTCATAATCCTATTCTATGATGCCACCATGTTGCCCATCTCTAAACTAGCCTGGCCTCCTTCTTCTCCAAACTAGAAATCAAATTGGAGAGCTTCAAATTAAAGTAAAGTTTTTTCGCTTTAATCAACAAAGAGAGATTAGAATTGCTACAATGTCAAATAATTCTCTAATCCTATCGCTGTAAGTTCAGTTATTATTCAGATTGAACACCTAATAGAAATCATGACTGTAATGAATCGAATCTAGAACTATGCCTAATTGTAAGATAATCAATTCTGATTAATGCTTATCCTTTTGTCAAATCAGAATTAACGATAAGACTATTGTGATTGATACAATGGAACCTATCATGTTGTTCACCAAATTGGTGATTCAATTCTGTTCAATTCTATCGAATCTTTATGCCTATGATGTAACTTGTTAGTTTGCCCATATTTATTGTTAGTATACAACAAATCTATTGGGACCATGATTCTTGTGTTTGGTACACCTTTACATGCCTATTCTCTTATGTCAATTCTTGTGTTTCTTCTCTATTCCCCTTTTTGTTTTATTTTATTAATGCTAGGTTCATTCAGAAACCTAGTTTGAATCTTGTTGTTAGTATGATTGAAACGCGGGGATTGGGTATAACTTAATTAAGTAATTTTGGGCATAACAATTAAATGTGGCATAACCTGAGTTGATAGCACTTGTGGATAATTGACATATAAACTTGGACATGTATGGTAAATATGTAAATTGGCTAAAAGATGAACATGCCGAACCCGAGGTTAAATTGAGTTGCGGTGTAAGGTTGCCCGAAACCGCCTGACACATCCAGTGTCTACAACAACATATCTAATGTGAGAGGTTAGCGCATTACGCTCAAAACTCGAGGTTAGAACGAATTTGCGGTAGAAGTCTGGTCGGAGCCGTCTGGCACATCCAGCAACTGCAAACAACAGTTCTAATGTGAGAGATTGAGGCATTCACGAATGAATTAGTGCTAATGAACAGACATGCTAAGAATGGTAGGGTTAAGTTAACGTAGGCAACACTTAACCAATACAACATGTTAATTAAACAAATGGGTAGGGTTAGGTTAAATTGAGAACACTTAACTATTATAACATGCTGATTAGGAAACCCCAGTACCGGGGACCCATTTCAGCAGTAACCCACATAGATGTATCATGGTACCCTGAACTAGGCAGGGAGGGGCACGATTACTGGGCTGATTATAAGCGGTCAAAATAGTGGAAGGTGGTGCGTCAGTGTAGGTTCCAATGGAGTACGGGCATGCATGTGCTCCAGAGTGGAAAAATCAGGCATTACATTGTGCATCTTGAATTGTGTCGGGTTGTCATCATAGGGACTGATACACCCCATGGTGGGACCAGCACAGGTATCTACAAATAAGCAGGGACGAATGACACAAGTAATAAATACATGCGAGTAGAAGTCGATCGATAATGGGATCACTTTATTATGAACACATGAGGCTAATCGAAACAATTGTTAGTTGGTGCAGAGAAATAGAAATGAGTGTGATAGCATGTTATGTTTATCTTGCCTTACCTTGTCTTATGTTATCTTGTCACTATGATATTGTCTTATATTCAATTTATTCATGTCATGATCCTTTTTCTTGTTTACATGCTGAAAATCACTGGGCTTACCAGGCTTATTGTCTAACCCTTTTTCTTTCGTCTTCTTTTCTTCTGTTTCCTCCCCTCCCCCCCCCCCTCCGGCTCGCAGGGAGGGAATACTTCATCTTAGTTCAGACCTTTTTTCCATCTTGAAGAGGTAGATATACTGCTTGGATTCTCGTTTCTTGGGCTATTGCTGTGGTTACACATTTATCGGGGATTTTTGTTGCTTTACTACTGTTTTATGCATCTTTATGCATTTCGAGTTTTTAACCAAGGCAGAGGTTTTATTGTAATGATTAGGAAGTTGGATTTTGAGACAATGGTTGTAATGTTTTGACTGAACCATGCTACTTATGAATTAATTTCAGTCTTTCCGCTGTTTGTATGTCTGTCTTGTAAATTATCTGTATCTTTTACCAATAATGCTTCACCAAAGTTAATGCATTCCCTTTGTGAGTGACCTTAACGGAGGTGGGCTGTTTCAAAACCCGTAGCTAGTAAACCCTAGTTTTTACAGACTCTAATAAATTGCTAGATTTTACAAAAAAAACTAGAAAACACAACGACGATTATCAAACATATTAAAACAAAAACAATATAAAATAAAACATTAAAACTAAAACCCCCATTTATAACAAACTAGGTCAAACATAGACCGGCCCCTTTCTCTCATTAGATAAGTCTGATTCCAATCTCTTTAACTTGGCGGCAACTTCAAAGGAATTAGGGTTTAAATCTTTTCTCCAAATCGATAATGCTTGACAGATGAAATTTGATTCTCTGATGGTAGAGCCTTTGTGGCTTTCTGATGCTTCGATTTGGAATTGTAATTGCGATCAAAAAAACCTTTGAAACTATAAGTACTATAAAATTGATTTTCTATGATTTCTTTTTGAATGGTTGCCTTGGTTTTTCGATGCTTAGCCAATGATGAATAGGTGATAATGTCTAGGGTTTCAAAATCCTTTGATTGCTCTGATTTCCTTGAATTGACTTCATTTGATTTTTCATGTTATTCCTCTTTTGTTGGTCTTGATAACATTGACTTTGATTGAGTTGCATGTGTAGATGAATTTACACATGTTCTTGTCCCTTTCCATTAATCTGGTCGGCTTCCTGAAACTTTATGAACCTTGGCAGAATTGTGCATTGATTTTCAAATGAACTTCTTGCCAAAAATTGATTTATCACATTGAATGATTTCTTCATGTATTCTTTTGATAAATTATGCCATGTTTTAATACACAGATATTCTTGCATGCCAAATTAAAAGGATCTCAAATTTGGTAAGAAAGCTCTGATACTTGCCGGTTTTAACATTTATGCCTTCTTGTATATTTGAAAAATATAAACATTGAATATTCGAAATGATTTCTTCCCAGTATTGAGTCATCCAAATGTTAATGAGAACTTTCCTTCAATTTTGGCATACCCAATTTGGAACATGCTGTGTGCACCATAGTTACATTGCTTGACTTGTTATTGTATCACCTTGTACATGCACATATACTTATCCACTGTATTGTATTGACTTGAACCATTTCCTGAGTATAACTGTTGGAGAGTATAAACTTCCATGTTTGTATATTGGCCTTGCCTCTTTCATTTGCAAACAATTGTGTGTACTTGTCTATAAATTCGTACAATGATTTTCTGGAAATAGCCCCTTATAAAATCTTAACCATAACACTTAAATTTTTGGTATTTAAGAAGGGTTGATTATTGATTTGAGAAGTATACTGTTTTCTTATATGTACTAGTTTGCCACCATTTCCCTAAATAGTGTTCACTGCTATATGTTGTCATGTTGTTGGCTTTGCTTTAATTGATGCACCTATGGTCCTTTGCTACAGTTTGGATGTGTACATTTTGGAAAATCCCTTTGTTTCCACCACGTATAAACTGATTTGAACATGCTTGCATACATGTGGCACTATGTGTATCTGCACAGTCCCTTGTAACCTGCTGAACCTTTGTTGTTGCTTCATATTTGTGCAGTTATGCTACATTCATGCACATGCTCCAATTAACTTGGTTGTGCATTTGCTTGATGTTTGTAGCTTCACTTGTGCTACTTCATGCATACACCTCTTTGAGCTGTGTTGGGCATTGGCCTTGGTTTTTCTACTTCATGGCCTTGTTGATCATTCTTGCATGCACCCATTGACTAGAAATTTTCTTTGACACTTCACATATATTTTCTATTATGTATTCTGTATTGCTTGAAACTATTTTGTCACTTGCATTGTCCCTGTTTGTTGATCTTTGTTGCTGCTTGGGCACACTGTTCCACTTGCTGACCATGTATGCTAGCTTTGATCTGGACTGTGTCATTCATGTACACATGTACATGCATTTGTATATGCCACTTGAACTTGTATTTGATCACCATACATTGTTGAGTTGTGTTCCACCTGCCATGCACCATACATGCTTGCAATGCTTTTAGCTTGACCCTTGTTTGCTTTGGCATATGATGCACCTACACATTTGTATGTGTATATACATACACATGTATGTGTATACATGTATCGTGTATGCGCAATTATATTGTTTGTCAGCAGACCGCTATTATTGCATTGTGGCTATTCAGAATCTGCTAATTTTGACGCTGGTTCTGATCAGTAGACCAATGTAGTGTGTTGAGGCTGATCTGCGGATACTAGAGTATATCATCTGCCTTGTTGTATTTACAGTGTATCACTATGAATATCACAAGCTGTCCAGACACAGATGAAAGGATATATATATATATTAGATCAAGTCAGGAAAAATGATGAGAAACACAACGAAATTCTAAGGCATATAAAATTTAGAAATAAATTTATAGTTGTATGCACTTCAGTTTTATTTCTATTGCAGTGTACTGTATGTGTTTCTGTTTGGGATAGGTATGCATGTGACTGGACTGACTGAAGCAGCGAAGATAAAAGACAAGTATAGTGTCAATGAAATGTATGTGTTAGTGTGTCAATGTACAACGAGTGACCGAGTGTATCTATTGTGAGGGATATTGTGCATATGAAAAAGAATATGAACTGTATTGTAATACTGTGTGTTGTACAAATAGTGGAGTTATAAATTTGTACTGTTTAAATGTTGAAATAAAATATTATATTTAAATTAAATACTATTTGAATATTTAAATTCACGTACAGTAGTATTCTATTTAAATATAAATATTCTTGCCTGTGATGTAGTATAATAGTACAATAACAAACTTATTTAGAATAATATATATTTGTTTGTAATCATCAAACACAAATCAGAGCATTGTTATATACAACACGAAACTCCCAAAACAATGGCTAAAAACAATGAGATGTCTCGCTCCGCGGCTGGAGCTCAAACCAATTTCTATGATCCTTAATTAACCATATCATGGTGGCATAATGCTTAATATCATGTTACAAACACTGCAGGTGTTGTTGGAGGTTCCCACATCACTATCTCTTTAAAGAGAGAATTAGTGATGATAAAAGAAACCTACCACAAAACTGGTTCTCATGGAAATCCACCTATGATTGTAAAAAAGCAAAATTAATAGGTGAAATTACAGAAGGTAACTCCATGAGACAATACAAGAAAACATGCTAAATCAAAAATGATGCGGCACTAAATGATGGTTACGCCATCGTTCAAGCGAAGGATTAATTTCTGCATAATGAGACAAATCTAGTAATGACTTCCCATTTATAGAATGATGTGCTAAACGGGTTACACGTCTAGGTGGGCAGTTCGAACGTAGATTCCCAACACTAAGAAAAGAGACTTGATGCAAAATATCCAAATACAGTCAAACAAAAGACCATACAAGTCCGTGTATAACACGGATTCCACTGAAATCTTATCGAGATTCTCCTTAGAAAACCATTCGAAGATAGCTTAATCTTCATATCAAAAATGATTATCACCTTTGAAATAACATATTCAAACAAGGTATGGAAAAGTCGGATGCAACACAGATAATAACCTATTCTCAGATATCGAAGCAGTTGGCCGGTGCAATTCCAACTGCCTCGACAAATTTTCTTAGTTGTAAAGCTTTGAGAACTTTTTGCTCATTCCGATCCAACCAACTGATCTCTACCTCAGGAGGAGACTAAAATGGTGTGAGTAAGATCAGATGCAACTTGGTATTATAGGCCAAGAAATGGTTGGAGAGAAGAAACTAGATTCTGGAGTACTAGTGAGGCAAGATCTAATGCGCAAACAAGCGCGAAAAGAGGAAACGAGGCGACAGAAAAGGAAGAGAAGAAGGATAGAAATAGGTTTCGTCTAAACGAGGAAGAAAGGACGAAACACGGAAGCTAAGGGGGTAATTTGGACGCAACTTTTATGGTTGAGTCCTAAGTACAAATTGTATCAAAAATCATTAACTAACTGGCCGTCCTACATAGCACTAAACGATCGACTACCAAACGGGCTTTGGACAAAGGTTGAACCTTGGCCTTATTGGGCCGGATTAAACTATTAATCGTCTTGCGTCATCTTTGAAGATTTGATGCGATCCGAAAAATAATTATCCTCATCAACGTGCTATTTAAAGACCGTAGCTAGACTCCGAACCAAATCCAAGGATTTATAGTCTCAACAATGATGCCTCGACTACACAACGAACGAACTTCAAATTGGAAATAAGCTAGAAATCCGAAATAGAATTAAAATGGATTATTCCCTTACAAGCTAACAACAGAACTAAATGATTCAAAACCAAATGCCCTCAAATAAGGATGAAGGGTTTTCTTAGCCTTTTCGAAGAAAAATTTAATACCTTTCCAAATACAGGATTTATTGTATAACGACAACAGATTTCGCCCGGACCTAATCGATCACTTAATCGACCAAGACCATTCGAATCCCACATACGCTAACTTTGGGCATACAATACATCATACAAAATAACAGAAGACTTTTATAAACATCATAATAATGTTACATCAGAGTACATAATATCAGAGTACATCGAATATAATAATAATACAGCAGATGATAAATTTACAATAGATTTAATACAATGCAGCGGAGCTAACACAATGGAAGACTATTAATGCTCTGCACACATCTTTAAGCTTCAATCCAGAATCCTGCTCAAATATCTGCAAAATAAGCTACTCGATTGCCCGTGTGGAAAATATGGGCACCCGAGTTTGCATGTGAAACAAACTACAGGTCAGTCATGGGACTGGTATGAGAAATCTTAATTAACTTATCTAATAATAAGGCTAATCACAGGACCATGCCGCTAACGTGGAACAGGTTTACTCCATTGGATTGCCAGTGCATGAAATAAAGTTAATCGTTAAACAACGCAATGCTTTTTAGAAAAATGAAACCATTATAAGGCTCAAGTCCCATCACACAATGCAACGCAAACCGGAGGATAGAGTTTTACCTTACAACGGTCAAAAATGCCTGATAAGATAAAACGTATTTGATATTATTATTAGTGTATATATGTTTCAGAAACATTTTCAATCATAATGTATCAACAATAGACGGCATAGCTATTATACACTATGTTGCCATACTAGTTGTACAATCAAAACCGTATGGTATCGTATTGAAGTTGGATTTCCATCATGAACCAAGGCAAGGGTTCATCCTTACCGAATTCGAGACACTCAAGCCCGTGCCTCAGGATTAGTTGCAACTGCACCTTGGATCTTCAGGGCCGGTCCACAAATACTTAGTGGATTAATAATGCCTGAACAATAAGTTTCCCCACCCTATGGGGCGTAAAGAGCCATTAGAGACTCAAATAACTGAGGCACCTCATTCCATCATCCACATAAGTAAAAATGTCTGGACTTCTAAAACCCTGACACCACTCCTAGGTAGAAAGAAACGTATGCCCTCCCTGCAGTCCTCTCCCATTTCTTGTTCATACCGGGGTGTGAGGCTAGCGAAGTAATGCTATACACAAAGCTATGCTAATTAAAGGTGTGCTCTGATCATCCACCACAAGACTCTACTTTTCAATAAAAGCCTTGATCATTTGCATCTTAGCATGCCACATTGTCAATCCATACCATACCATTGATTTCTACCAATATATAACCTTTAAGCTCGTACGTCTCAGAGAAGGGTGGTATGCAAGAGAATAATTTCTCTGCCACCAAACAGATATATATTTAGCATAGATCAACGAATAAAGCATAAAGGAATACAACATCAGACATACCATCCATTTACAAGTCTGTTCTGAATCTAAACGAAACCGAAGACACCTTATTCCTTGTCCCATATGTCCAATACAAGAGAGAGGTTCTCGAATATCCATCGGTCTCCAAGTATGACTGGACAATCACCACTTATTACCTTGTCTTGGTATGCCTTCGAATCAAGACATCAGTAATCATCCAAACGATGTGAAGATCTCCGGTTTTCAACCACCGCCTTCATCTTCGACTTTTAATCTTCGTAGTAATTATTCAGAATGGGTTAAATCCGGTCTTTCTGAGTAACTCGCGTATTTTATAATCAATAATCAAGTGCTATAGGAACACATCATATGCCTCATTACAATTAAGAATATTCTTTTAATAAAATATTCACATTATTAGAGAAAGGTTCCCATTAATTTTATCAAAGACAAATTCTTTTAAATTTATTCTTTGATCTTCTTTCCAAAGATTCATTAAAACTCCAATTTGGTTTTAATATCAAAAATCATTACTTAGTGATTATTCAACTTTAAGAAATTAATCTTGTCTTTAACTGGGTTAAAGAACCAATGTCATTTAAAACACAGTTAACGATAAACCAAAATTCATCTTCCATTAAATAAGGAATCTTCACAGAAATCAAATCAATATATAGTCAATATAAATTTCCGTATCAGACTAATGATATAAATGGAATAATGGCAAAGCCTTTTAAATTCCATATATAGTAATAGTCTTCTTTTACATAAGCCTATCTCGATTATTACCAAGTCGAATTCCATTCAATTCCAGTTTAATATATAAAATTTGAAAACTTTACTTTAGTGAATTTCCATTAAAATCTTAATAAAAGATTTATGAATTCCAAATCATATTTTTACGGTTAATTGGGTTAAAGAACGAATGTCTTTAAAAACACAATTCACAATAAACCCAATTCAAATTTCTTTTTATTCCAATTACTACGTATACTTGAAAACTCTAATAATCTTAATTAAAAGATTTATTCTTTTCTCAAATGGGTTTAAGAACATTGTTATTGAAGACACCATTCATGCCAAACCTGAGAATCCAAATTATTTTGTTTAATTCCAATTAAATATTAATTAAATGGAAAACTTCATTAAATCTTAATTTTCAGATTTATTCTAGTTAATAACTAGTCATTTTGATAAAAATGTATTTTTATCTTTACCAAAATTCGAATTTTTCATCCAAATTCTTTTTAAATCATTTTTTATTATTTTACATAATTTTTATACATTTTTAATAATTATATTAAGGCCCTTTCAGTCGATTTCCATAAATGGTCATCGAACTACACTTACAGCGACCTTTTCTAAAATTGATTTGGACATAATTCCAAATCCAACATTTAGATTTCAAAACTCTTCTATTCATTGGAAAGATCTTTTCGACACGAACCCAACACTTTTGATTTTAAGAGAATCCGACCATCGGATCTCCCGTTACATCAATTTGAAGTTAATGGTCGAAATTCGCGAAGTTTCGTTGCGCGGCGCGTTCTATTTAGGCCATTAAATATAAAATATATATATGTTATATTTCATCTATTTCCATTCAAAAAGTATTTTATAAATGGTTTATAAATTCGTTTTAAAACGATTTTAACTTCATTTTCTATTTTAAATAAAAATTTAATACTGTATATCTTTATCATATTAAAATGATAATATTTACAAAATATCAATTTTGAAATCACTTCTTCTTGAAATTCATTAAAAATGAATAAAATTGATCGATAAGCCCGTTCGGGTTAAAAATTGCGTTTCAATACTTAACCTGACTTCATATTTTTATATTTTATTCTTTACTGATTATTATTTTAAAATATTCATTATTTTTAAAATATCCTTTGTTTTTAAAAGATTCTTTATTTTAAAATATTCTTTATATTAAAGTGTGCTTTATTTTGAAATATTCTTTATTCTAAATTATTCTGAATTGGAATGCGACTCAATCAATTACCATATAATTTCAGTTATATGGATTTCATACATCACATGTATATAACAACAATGATAAATGATCAATAAACAATCCATTCACATCCAGAGTGAAATTTAAAATTGTGTGAGCATAAAAATAAATAAATAACGCTCATCATAGACTGTCAATCTATCGACTGACATATAACTAAACATTGGGACTAGTGTATGACAAATATCATCCCAATACCCATGTGGTGTTTTTAAACAACAACATTTTATATAAATAAATCATTGGTTAATAATTTAACCAATTATAATTCAGTTTGAATTATTTTCTATTTAACAAATTTTCACAGTTTGAATTATAAATAAATATTTGTAGTTCAATTTCAACTACCATATTAATAATAACATTATAATGATAATGTTTTAATCCTTATCATATTTTTGTATTTCTAACTAATGATCATTTTAATCATTTCTACATGCACTATAAAAATGTAAATTTTATTGTTGACATATTTTTATTTCAACATAACATTTCCTAACAAAATGACATTTTTATTTGGACATGACATTTTCTAATAAATGACATTTTTTTATTAACATGAAATTATCTAATAAATTGACATTTTTATTTCAGGTAACATTTACTAATAGAATGACATTTTTATTTCATGTAACATTTACTAATAAAATGGTAAAAATAAAAAGACAATTTTGTCTACATACATGTTTTCAAGTTTAAGCGACAAAATAAAAAAATAATTTTGTCATATGTACATGTTTATAATTCTAGTGATAAAATAAAAAGATGATTTTTTTCAACATGTATGTTTTATAATTCCAGTGACAAAATAAAAAGATACTTTTCTCAACATACATATTTTCTAGTTCTAATGACAAAATAAAAAGACAATTTTGTTTCAACATAACAAATTAAAGTGAAATTTTTTGTTTTGCCAACAATTATAATTCAACAAAACAAAAAAAAAATGATATTTTGTTTTGTCGACAATTCTAATTCAACAACACAAATAGAAGTAATGCTTTTTGTTTGTCGACCACCCTAATTCAACAAAACAAACAATAGTGATATTTCTATTTTGTCGACAACTCTAATTCCACAAAACAAATAAAAGTAATATTTTTGTTTTGTCGATAAATCTAATTCCACAAAACAAATAAAAGTGATATTTTAATTTTGTTGACAATTCTTACATTAACATGACACATAAAAGTTATATTTTTAGTTTGTTTACAAATTTATTCTTAACATGATATTTACATATGTATACAAATCCTACTCTTAACATGTAACATAAAAATAATATTTTTGTGCGTTTAAAAACATTACATTAACATGACAAATAAAAATGATATTTTTACTTCTATGCAAATCTATTTTTAATATAACAAATAAAAATGATATTTTTATTTGTCTATAATCTATATTTTAACATAGCCGATAAAAATTATATTCTAACGTTCAGTACAAATTCCTACATTAACATGTGACATAAAAATGATATTTTTACGCATTTACAAATTTTATGGTGATATGACAAATAAAAATAATATTTCTATTTGTCTACAAACCTTAATAATTCTATTATATATAATTTAATCAAACAGATCACACCAAACAACATCAATCAATCAAAATCACATCGCGTATAACAACAAACTGAATTTATCGTGTTTGCAGAAATTTCTAAACATGGTAATAATTTATTAATTTTAATTATTTAAAAAGAAATCTCACCTTGATCAGTTTATTTTAATAAAATTAAACAGCATTAAATTTTACTAGAAATTCCAAATGCTTATGTTCTTGTCCAAAGCTGTTCCATCACGTAGATATGGATTTTTCGATTCGAACGCCAGTCGTTTCGTTCGATTCTGATTCGGTTTGCATAAGTTATGAATGTTTAAAGATTATTTCCTTTAATTAACTTAATTAAAATAGTTAATTATATAATTAAATAAAATTAACCACCTTTCTTCCATATTTCCTTCTGACTTCGACTGATATGCTGGAACCTAACATCAACAAGAAATCCTCCATCCCCTCGCTTGTACGGGTCGTCGGCCTCAAATCAAATGCCGCCGCCAGCTCCCTGGTTCCGTTACTGACCTGCGCACCCCCTTGCCCGCGAACTCGACGCCACCCCTCCCATTGAAATCCCAGTTCAACATCGGCGCTTTGGAGAGGAATTATGTAACACTCCGAATTTTCTGTTAACTGTAACTTAACAAATTAAAGTATAATTAATTTTAAATTATGGAATCAAGGGAAACGGGTTACGCCATTACATTCGTCTCGAAATTCTGTTTGAGATAGAGTCCAAATTTGCGTAAAACGAATACCTTATGAAGAAGATGTGGATGAACGAAGTTGGGCAGAAAAACCAGAAACGGGTCAGAATGCACTGACGCACTTGGGAAGTGCACAGAAAAAAATTGCTCTGGCGAACTTGGGAAGTGCACCAGAATAATTTTAGCACTGGCGCACCTGCCAAGTGCGCCCAGGCCTGAAACCTTGGTTGGTCAGGCCCTGGCTGGCCTAGTGAGGGTCTGGTCGATTTTTGAGGCTTGGCTGAGTCACTAGGGCTTACATGTCACTTTCTGATTGGCTTTTCTTGAGATGGATGGTCTGGATTCACTCTAGCTTCATCGATGGCTCTAATTGGATTAAATTTCTATAAATACAACTCAAGTCTAACCCTAAATTCACACAAATAATAGAATACTAAAGCCGTCATGCTGTTGGAAAGAAACTAGGAGTGGCCGTCAGTTAGAAAGCTTAGAGACAAGCCAATACTAAAGTAAAACACGAATCAAAACAACGTTAGTCTACCCAAAGGAAAGCATATCAAATTAAGAATTCAGAATCCAGAATGTAAGTTCGTCGTTCTTTGCAAGTATGATTTTTCGGATGAGAATAAAACTAAGACTTGATTCGATGTAAATTGGAAGTGGAATTGTGCTATTATGTAACGACAATGTTAATTAATATCTATGTATTGAATTGATTGTGTTGCGAATGAAATTGGGATGTTTGCGGTATAATTAAAATTGATGTTGATCCTATTGTACTTTTAAAATGACAACAACATCACAAGCAAGATGTATAGTTCATGTTTATGTGATTATATAGGTCATTTGTGATTAGAACCTCATGTATATAGTTTATGCTAGAAATCTTTATGCCTAAATGGTTATGTTCATATACATGCCCCCATGTTAATACAAAAGTTGCAAGTTCCTAATTGGATCCATGTCAAGATCCAATTTAGTACATGTTTCCTGTTGTAATTAGATATGCGATTGGATCTAGTTCACACCCTTGTCATAAAGTTATACATATTTATGAAAATGTCATATTCTTGTCGTGTGCTAGTGATGTTCGATGTTATGCCTAGATCCAAAAACAAGTTTAGACTTATGTTGTCTAAATCATATGCTAATTCATGTGACACCTATTTGGTTAGGCCCTATTTCAATTCAAATTCACATATATGTAAATTGATTTAGGCTATATTGCAAATTCACATATATGTATATTGACTATGTTGCAAGTTCACATCTATGACATTCATGTTGACTATTTTACAAGTTCACACCTATGATGTTCATATTGACTATGCCAAAAATGCGAAATTTACACCTATGTTATGTTTATGTTTATGAATTCCCTTATGCCTATTTGTGTGCGCTAAATTAGGCTAAGTTTTTTGCCTAATATTATATGTTAAGACTATGCAAACGAGAATTAGGCTAAGATTGTTAGCCTTATGTTTAAACGGGGTAACGTTGGGAATATTAGTAAAACTTGACATAAAAATATATGAAATTGGCATGTTTGTCACATGCCAAAATTGGTGGCATTTAAACGGTATAAATTCTTATACTAAAAACATTAAACTTGGAATGTGGGTCATAACGTTTAATTGTTGACAAATTTACATATATTCAGTAATAAAGACAATATGTAAATTTAGAAAGTACGAATATGCTTAACACGAGGTTGGATTGAGTTGTGACGTAAATCTGCGCTGACCCGCCCAGATGTCCAGTAGTCACAACAATACCTATCCAATGTGGGTGGTTAAGCATTGGGCCCAATAAGGACCCAAGGTTAGACTGAGTTACGGTGTAAATCTGCCCGGAACCGACCGACACATCCAGTAACCGTAACAATATCTGTCTAATGTGAGTGGTCGGTGCTTTAAAAGGCTAAGGACAGACAAGTCAGGATGGTAGGGTTAAGTTAACTAAAACACTTAACCAATTCAACATGTTAATGAAATTGATGGGTGGGGTTAGGTAAATACAGACACTTAACCACTTAACATGTTTGACTAGAAAACCCTAGTAACGGGGACCCATTTCAGCAGTAACCCAATTGGGTGTTATGGTACCCTGAAACGAGGCAGGGTGGGGCAGGATTACGGGGCTGATTGTAAGCGGTCAAAGTGACGGCGGTGGGTCCAACAGTGTGGGTTCTAAAGGAGTGCGGGCGTGCACACACTTCGGAGCAGACAAACAGGGCACTGCAAGCACTAGTAGTATAACCTATGCATTCTAAGGTTTGTGTCGGGTCGCCACTATGGGACTTGATACACCCCATGGTGGGTCCAACATAGGTATCTACAGTCTTTGGGGGCCGTAAGAGACAGATGATTATGCGAGTAGGAGCCGATCTTTAGAAAAGGGGATCACTTTACCTCCAGCATGGGGTGACATTTAAGATAATACAAGTAGGTGCAGAGATATAGTGTGGGGTGCGATAGTATATTCATTTTAAAACTACTCTATCTTAGTTTATGATATTGTCCTATTTCCAGTTTATACCTATCATGCCCTTATTCTTATTCTCATACTGAAGAGTCACTATACTTACCAGGCTTTATGTGTGACCCTATTTTCTTTCGTCTTCTTTTCTTCCGTCCCCCCCCCCCCCCCCCCAGGTCCGCAGGGAGGGAATAACTCAGCTTAGTCAGATTCTCTAAAAGCTTCAAGACAGTTGATGTACGGTTTGGAGTCTCTTTCCTTGGCTATGGCTATTGGTCACACTCTACGGGGATTTATGCAGTTTTAATAACGTTTTATGCTTCTTTATTTAAAAACCAAGACAGAAATGATGTTGTAATGTTTTGGAAGTTGTTATGAAACAATTGTGGAAATGTGTTGTATGAACAATTATTTTATGGAAAAAAAGTCTGATGTTTTCCGCTGCTTATATATATGTGTGTTTATATCTGTCTTGTGTTTTATCTGTGACTTTTACTTACAAAACTCCACCAAAGTTAAGGCAGTCCCTTGTGAGTGACCTTAATGGAGGGTGGGGTGTTTCACTTGGTATTAGAGCATATATTTACCAAACTAGATAAAAAAATTTGAAACTATTTTCAAAAAGAAGTTTAAAGAAGCATTGTTTTCAAGAAAAAAGTTGTTTTTTGAAAGGCATAATTCCCCAGAGCCATATGCACTATCTCTTTATCTTGAATTCTTCCCTTTTTTTGTTCCAGCATGTCTGGAGATCTTAACCTTCCAAAAGGAGTACCGATCCCTGGCTGGTTCCGAAGGTCCCTAGAGGCTAGGGCCAATGGTGCGGGCCCAGCAGACATTCCTCCCCCAGTGGCAGCGGTTCCTCCTCCCCCTCCTCCTCCTCGTGGAAACACTTTCGCTCAGACATGTAGAGACTTCAAGGCTATGGGAGGAAAGGACTTTTATGGAACTGAATCATTTGTGGTAGAAAGGAACTGGCTGAAAGAGACTGAAGATTTATTCGTTATCTTCGAAGTTGATGATAGGCAGAAGATACAGCTAGCAGTGTGGTTGCTCATGGATGAAGCTTCCTATTGGTGGGAATTTACGCATGCGGAGAGGCTAGTGGAAACATGGGAGGACTTCAGGACAAGGTTTGAGATGAAATTCCTCTCCAAGCTTAGAGAAGTCTGCAGATGGAGAAGTTCCTAACTCTTAAGCAAGGGAGTATGACGATCAGAGAGTACGTCAATAAGTTTAATCAGCTGGCTAGATTTGGGCTTGATTTAGTAAACACCCAACACAAGAAGGCCCTTCGCTTCGTCAAAGGTCTGAATGAGCCTCTACACAACCTTGCTATGACTAATGTATCCACGGGAGCGACTTATGAAAGCCTAATGGACATGGCATTGCTACACGAGGAAGACAAGGGAAAGAAAGAGAATAAGGTGGAAGAAAAGAAGGAAGGTTTACAAGCTAAGAAAATAGAATTCAAGAAAGGCGGGAAGAATAACAAATCCCGTGAAAAGAGAAAGTGCAATTTCTATGGCATTGTGGGACATATAGCAAAAGACTGCAGAAAGAGGAAGGCAAAAATGAATGGTGGTTGCTTCAGTTGTGGCGAGACTGGACACTTGACTAAGGACTGCCCAAAGAAGCGGGGGCAGGGACAGAGGGCTGGATCTACCTCAGGCTGAAAAGTTCACGCGCAGGTGGCACCTCCATAGGAACGAGGTAGAAATATTTCTGTAGAAAGATTAGTTTACCTGTATGATCATCCAGTTTGCACTCTCTTTGATTCTGGTGCATCACACACCTTTATTTCATCTGCTTTAGTAGAATCTCTACACCTAGACAATAGTATGGTAGAAGATCCCTTGGTTGTTTCAAATCCAATTGGGGGCTCAGCTCATTTGTCGATGGTTTGCTTGGATTTGAAATCTCTATTCTAAGTGTTGAATATAGATGTAGTGCCATTGTTTGGGCTTCTCAGGGTATGGACTGATCTTAGGCATGGACTGGTTATCCAGTAATGGTGTCATTCTTGATTGTGAGAAAAGGGTGGTTTGGCTCTTGACTCGGCTCGGTAACACTCTAGAATTTTCTTGTAATCCCTTGAATGCTATTATGCTTAGTTATCTAGAGTCGCTTGATGCTTCTATTAAGAATTTGCAGTCAATTAGAGTAGTCTGGGAATATCTGGATGTCTTTGAAGAGGTGTAAGGCTTACCTCCGAAGCAGGAAATAGACTTCCGCATATATCTTGTTGATAATGCAAAGCCCATAGCTCTGCCTGTTAGACACAAGGCTCCAAAGGAGAGAAAGGAGCTCAGTAAGCAAGTTAAGGAGCTTCTCGAGAAGGGGTTTATAAGAAGGAGTATCTCGGAATGGGGTGCTCCAGTGGTGTTCCCCCCCAAAGCAGATGATTCACTACGTCTTTGTGTGGACTATAGGGAGCTAAACAAGCTGACCAAAAAGAATAGACATCCGCTTCCCCGTATAGAGGATTTGTTTGATCAACTTGTAGGTGCGTCGGTCTTCTCCCAACTTGATTTAGCTACTTGGTTCCATCGGCTAAGGGTAGCTGAAGATAGCATTGATAAAACGGTGTTCAGAGCCCCAGACGGTTTCTTCAAGTGGCTTGTCATGCCTTTCGGTTTGACAAACGCACCCGCTTATTTCGTAGACCTGATGAGAAGGGTGTTCAGAGAATTCCTCAAGAAGTTCGTGGTGGTATTCGTAGACGATATCTTGATCTTCTCAAAGAATGAGGAAGAACATGGTCAGCATCTGAAAGAAATCATGGATACTCTCCGTGCACATCAGCTAGGAGCCAAATTCTCCAATTGCTACTTTTGGAGAAATGAACTATGATTTCTGGGGAATATAGTGTCCAAAGAGGGGTTGGTTGTGGACCCCGCGAAAGTGGTGGTAGTGCAAGATTGGAAGACACCAAGAAATGCAACCGAAGTTCAAAGCTTTCTCGGGCTAGCCGGTTTTTACCGAAAGTTCATTAGGGATTTCACGAAAATCTCAGCTCCACTCACAAGGCTAACAAAGAAGAATCTGGCGTTCACTTATGTTTTGGATTGCGAGTTTGCTTTCCAACGATTAAAAAGGGCTCTCACAACAGCCCCAGTTCTGACTTTGCCAGATGGAAGAAAAATGTTCATAATATATACGGATGCTTGTGGTACGGGGCTAGGTGCTGTTCTGATGCAAGAAGGGAGGGTAGTGGCTTATGGTGGAAGACAATTGAAAGCACATGAAAAGAAATACCCAACCCACGATCTTGAGTTGGCCACCATCGTCTTTGCGCTTAAGTCTTGGCGCCATTATCTCCTAGGTAAGAAGTTCGAATTATACACTGGCCATCAATCATTGAAATATCTCTTCTCGTATAAGGATGTTAACTTGAGGCAGCAAAGATGGATGGAGTTTCTTGCCTCGTATGATTTTGAAATTTCCTATACTCCCGGCAAAGGCAACGTAGTAGCAGAGCCATTGAGCCGAAAGAAACTGACCTTAAGCCCTCTCTTTGTAGAAAGGCAAATTTTGGAGTATATAGCCAGTTTTGACTTTAGGCCCTCCTCAGATTTTATACCTAGTTTATTGGCTTCCCTAGAAGTACGGCCCGCTCTTTTAGACTCGATAGGGGCCACACAACGAGAAGACCCACAATTTGTGGATGTGATTGATCAACTAATTAGGGGTGAAACTTCCAGTCACCTCAATAGGTACTCCATCGATGATAAGGGTTGGCTGGGGAGAGATGGAAGACTATGCGTCCCACAAGCTAGAGATTTTGTGAAGAAGGTTCTCGAGGAGGCACATCATTCCAAGATGACAATACACCCAAGGGGTGACCAGAAGTACAAGGACGTAAAGAGAGCTTTCTATTGGAGCGGCTTGAAGAAGGACGTGGCAGATTTCGTTTCTAAGTGCATGACATGCCAACAGGTCAAGGCGTAACAAAAGAAACCTGGAGGACTGCTTCATCCTCTAGAAGTCCCACAATGGAAGTGGGATGGCATTTCAATGGACTTCATTGATGGGTTGCCTAGGTCAAGAAGAGGCAATACTAACATTTGGGTAATTGTGGATAGGTTTACTAAAAGCGCCCACTTTATACCTATCAAGAGTAGGATTGCTTCGTCTCTAGCTTCTTTTTATCTCAAGGAAATAGTTTGACTCCATGGAATACCCTCTAGCATAGTGAGTGACAGAGACCCGATCTTCATGAGCGAAGTTTGGCGGAGTCTGCAAGAAGCTATCGGCACACAGTTATGTTTGAGCACGGCCTATCTCCCCCAAAGTGATGGTCAGACAGAAAGGGTGAATAGAGTACTAGAAGATCTTATAAGACTGTGCGTTATTGACTTCGGAGAGACGTGGGAGGATCACCTTCCTTTAGTGGAATTCGCCTGTAACAACAGTTACCAAGCCACCATTGGTATGGCGCCCTTCGAAGCATTGTATGGAAGACCTTGCCGATCACCAACTTGTTGGTGGGAGTCCACTGACAAGATTATACTTGGGCTAGACATGATTAGAGATACTTCAGAAAAAAGTGGACTTGATACGAAGGAGAATGAAGACCGCCCAAGACAGACAGAAATCCTACGCCGACAAAAGAAGTACCGACCTTGAGTTTGAGGTTGGGGACATGGTTTTCCTTAAGGTATCCCCTTTAAGGAACGTCGTTCGTTTTGGATCCGCAGGAAAGCTAGCACCATGATTTGTAGGACTGTTCCCTATCATCGAGAAGATTGGGAAAATGGCTTATATAGTAGATCTGCCTGAAAGATTGGCTGGAATTCACAACGTCTTTCACGTTTCTCATCCCCGGAAATGTCTACATGAATCAGGAGAAGTGGTGGAGCCAAGCATTTTAGAAGAAACCGAAGTGGAACGCGAAGCAACTGTGAGGAGAGTTCCAACTCGAATCGTAGGAACTGAAACCAAAATCTATGCAATCGCGAATTGAAGCTCGTCAAGGTTCAGTGGAGCGTTGCCGAGGAAGACGCGACTTGGGAAACTGAGGATAGAATACGCGCGGCCTACCCATTTCTTTTTGAGGGTACATCTTTGACCTCTCTTTTTCCCTAAGTTGTGCTTGTATCTATCTTTTTAGGTATATCTCCTCGATACTATCCTTTATCCTTAGGTACAAACCCCTTTGGATGTAAACATGTATTTGAAACATGTTATGGTTAATGGCTGCAAGTGGTTGCAAGTGGTTGTTAGTGGTTGCTCGTGGATGCATATACACACACAACCTAGGTTTTAGATCGGCTCAGTCACTTCATACTGCATATGCATATATGTATTCATATTTCTATGTGGTTGAAACTTGATATGTTGTCATATGGATGTCACATTTGTATTGATGGTTGCGCACACATGTAGAATTATGAGTAAGGACAAATCTTAATACATAATGGATTCATGACACTTACATGATTTGCATTAAGGAGGTCAACTGGATCAGTAGACCGCCAGATTTTGCATTAGTTAAGGACATATACACACACTATACATATAAATCATAAAGCATTAGAAGTCTTTTAAGGACAATGGACGCCTGTGTTTGTTGGTTGAGTAGATGGACGATTGGATGTTAGGACTTACGTTCTCCTATACTTGAAGATTTCGGGGATGAAATCCTTTAAGGAGGGGAGAATGTAACACCCCGAATTTTCTGTTAACTATAACTTAACAAATTAAAGTAAAATTAATTCTAAATGATGGAATCAAGGGAAATGGGTTACGCCGTTACGTTCATCTTGGAATTCTTCTTGAGATAGAGTCTAAGTTTGCGTAAAACAGATAACGTATGAAGAAGTATGGACGAACGAAGTTGGGTAGGAAAACCAGAAACGGGTCAAAATGCATTGGCGCACTTGGGAAGTGCGCCAGAACAAAATTGCACTGGCACACTTGGGAAGTGCGCCAGTACAATTTTAGCACTGGCGCACCTGCCAAGTGCGCCCAGGCCTGAAACCCTGGTTGGTCAGACCCTGGCTAGCCTGGTCAGGGTCTGGTCGATTTCTGAGGCTTGGCTGAGTCACTAGGGCTTACATGTCACTTTCAGATTGGCTTCTCTTGAGATGGATGGTCTGGATTCACTCTAGCTTCATCGATGGCTCTAATCGGATTAAAATTCTATAAATACAACTTAAGTCTAACCCTAAATTCACACAAATAATAGAATACTAAAGCCGTCATGCTGTTGGAAAGAAACTAGGAGCGACCGTTAGTTAGAAAGCTTAGAGACAATCCAATACTAAAGTAAAACACAAATCAAAACAACGTTTGTCTACCCAAAGGAAAGCATATCAAATTCAGAATTCAGAATCCAGAATCCAAGTTCGTCGTTCGTTGTAAGTGTAGTGATTTTTCCGATGAGAATAAAACTAAGATTTGATTTGATGTAAATTGGAAGTGGAATGGTGCTATTATGTAACGACGATGTTAATTAATATCTATGTATTGAATTGATTGTGTTGCGAATGAAATTGTGATGTTTGCAATATAAGTAAATTGATGTTGATCCTATTGTACTTTTAGAATGACAACAACATCACAAGCAAGATGTATAGTTCATATTTATGTGATTATATAGGTCGTTTGTGATTAGAACCTCATGTATATAGTTTATGCTAGAAATCTTTATGCCTAAATGGTTATGTTCATATACATGCCCCTATGTTTATACAAAAGTTGCAAGTTCCTAACTGGATCCATGTCAAGATCCACTTTAGTACATGTTTCATGTTGTAATTAGATATGCGATTGGATCTAGTTCACACCCTTGTCATAAAGTTATACATATTTATGAAAATGTCATATTCTTGTCATGTGCTAGTGATGTTCGATGTTATGCCTAGATCCAAAAACAAGTTTCGACTTATGTTTTCTAAATCATATGCTAATTCATGTGACACCTATTTGGTTAGACCCTTGTTTCAATGCAAATTCACATATATGTAAATTGATTTAGGCTATGTTGCAAATTCACATATTTGTATATTGACTATTTCGCAAGTTCACATCTATGACATTCATGTTGACTATTTTGCAAGTTCACACCTATGATGTTCATATTAACTATGCCAAAAATGCCAAGTTTACACCTATGTTATGTTTATGTTTATGAATTCCCTTATGCCTATTTGTGTGCGCTAAACTAGGCTAAGTTTTTAGCCTAATATTTTATGTTAAGACTATGCGAACGAGAATTAGGCTAAGATTGTTAGCCTAATGTTTAAACAGGGTAACTTTGGGAATATTAGTAAAACTTGACATAAAAATATATGAAATTGGCATGTTTGTCACATGGCAAAATTGGTGGCATTTAAACGGTATAAATTCTTATACCAAAAAGGTTAAACTTGGAATGTGGGCCATAACATTTAATTGTCGACAAATTTACAGATATTCAGTAATAAAGACAAATATGTAAATTTAGAAAATACGAATATGCTTAACACGAGGTCGAATTGAGTTGTGATGTAAATCTGCCCGGACCCGCCCAGCTGTCCAGTAGTCACAACAATACCTATCCAATGTGGGTGGTCAAGCATTAAGCCCAATAAGGACCCGAGGTTAGACTGAGTTACGTTGTAAATCTGCCCGGAACCGACCGGCACATCCAGTAACTGTAACAATATCTGTCTAATGTGAGTGGTCGGTGCTTTAAAAGGCTAAGGACAGACAAGTCAGGATGGTAGGGTTAAGTTAACTAAAACACTTAACAAATTCAACATGTTAATGAAATTCATGGGCTGGATTAGGTAAATACAGACACTTAATCACTTAAAATGTTTGACTAGAAAACCCTAGTAATGGGGACCCATTTCCGCAGTAACCCAATCAGGTATCATGGTACCCTGAAACTAGGTAGGGTGGGGCACGATTACTGGGCTGATTGTAAGCGGTCAAAGCTATGGCGGTGGATGCAACAGTGTGGGTTCTAACGGAGTGCGAGCGTGCACACACTTCGTAGAAGACAAACAGGGCACTGGTGGCACCAGTAGTATAACCTATGCATTCTAAGGTTGGTGTCGGGTCGCCACCATGGGACTTGATACACCCTATGGTGGGGCCAGCATAGGTATCTACAATCTCTGGGGGCCGTAAGACACAGATGATTATGCGAGTAGGAGCCGATCTTTAGAAAGGGGATCACTTTACCTCCAACATGGGGTGACAGTTAAGATAATACAAGTAGGTGCAAAGATATAGTGTGGGGTGCGATAGTATATTCGTTTCAAAACTACTCTATCTTAGTTTATGATACTGTCATGTTTCCAGTTTATACCTATCATGCCATTATTCTTATTCTCATACTGAAGAGTCACTAGACTTACCAGGCTTTATGTCTGACCCTATTTTCTTTCGTCTTCTTTTCTTCCGTCCCCCCCAGGTCCACAGGGAGGAAATAACTCAGCTTTGTCAGATTCTCTAAAAGCTTCAAGATAGTTGATGTACTGATTGGAGTCTCTTTCCTTGGCTATGGCTGTTGGTCACACTCTATGGGGATTTATGCAATTTTAATCACGTTTTATGCTTCTTTATTTAAAAACCAAGACAGAAATGATGTTGTAATGTTTTGGAAGTTGTTATGAGACAAATTTGGAAATGTGTTGTATGAACAAGTATTTTATGAAATAAAAGTCTGATGTTTTCCGCTCCTTATATATATATATGTGTTTATATCTGTCTTGTGTTTTATCTGTGACTTTTACATACAAACGTACACCAAAGTTAAGGCAGTCCCTTGTGAGTGACCTTAATGGAGGGTGGGGTGTTTCAAATTCTGATCGCCTCAGCTCGAAATCCCAGATTATAGCCATTGATTAGTAAGTTCTCACGTAGGCGAAGAAGATTGCAGTTGTAATTTCCTGAAATTGTTATCGGATTGGGAAAGAATATGGATCGAAATCTGGATCTTCGCAGCCATTGAAATGGTAAAAGGCAGATGTCTTAAGAATGGATTTGGGTTTAGTATTCCAACCTACATTGCATTTTGTATTATTTAATTATTCTTTTAATTCCGAAAATTCTTGTTTAATGCCACGTACTCCAAATCGAACCCAATGACTATCGACCCTAGCTAAATACCCTCGTTCTGGACACAATGGAATATGTTTCGTAACCTTATTTGGCTATTACGATCGACTTTCATCGAAATTAAAATATAAATCAATATATATATATATGTTAAATTTGAACGTACATTTTAATTTACCGGGGCCATATACTGACTCTAAAAATTACAGAAAAATTATTTCTAGTTATGTTTTGACGATACAGTCCTAACAAAACTAATTTCATCGAATTTGGAGACCATTTGAAAAATGGCCTTTTTCAAGATTAAATTTGACTGAAATTGACAACACACATTTTCTTTTGCCACGCTCACATATTAATTCCAAAAATTATGAAAATTGAATCTAGCAATAATTTAACATTCCGGATCCAATAAAAGTGGTTTCATCTAAAATGGAGGTCGTTTGTAAAATGGCTATTTTAAGGGCTTATATTATATTAAAATATATATAAATTCTACAGTGACTTTTCTTAAATTTCAAACTAGACACAACTTTTAATTTATAAAGTGAAATCTTAGTTTCTTACATTCATTAGAAAGATATTATTAAGCCGATTTAAATATTTCTGGTTACGCTCAATTCTGATTTAAAATAGATTTTGTATGTTAAATTGAAATTAGAAATCGAATTTTCGAACTACTACGCCATTTCAGGCTCGTTTTATAATTAAAATAAATTTATTCATTCTAACTTCGATTTTAATAAAAATTAGTCAATATTATTTAAAATAAATCATTTTAAATATTCAAAATTCATTAAAAAATTTAAAGCAAAAAATTTAAATTGGTTCTGATTTTCCGGGTCGTTACACGTTACATCTAACGGTTTCATATTTATAAAACCATTTTATTATTACTATTATTTGTATTTCAGATTATTTTTCAAACTGGAAAAATCTTGAAGATTAGTTGTGGTAATTTCAATAAATTATCCAATATATATAAGAAGAGGGATACTAAAAATTACAAGGAATAGATATTTTTATTTTCGAGTTTAGTGGCATATTCCTTGTCATTTCTAATTCCTTCCTTCCTACCAATCAGATTATATTTATTAAAATTGCACAATAGCCTTAATAATTTTGAAACACAAATAGATTAAAATTTAAAAAGCATATCTTTATAAAACAACACCTTTACCAAAACCACTTTCCGAAATCGTATCTCAAAACTTTCAAGAATCCAATCTTTTTTCAAATAGTTTTAAAAATAAAATTTCCTCGAATACAAGGCCAAGAACTCAATTGAATATTTCAATAAAGGTAGGTTCGAAAATTCAACGGAGTAACAAACGGATATACCTCATAATTATATTTCCGAAATAGATACGACATAATAACGTGGACTTTTCCCGTTTTAGATCGAGTAATGGTCTTAACCGAAACTGCTAAACAGGACCAGAACCAAAAACATTGACTATCTTTGTTGTAGCTAGATTTTTACATTATATGTTTTATTATTCCAGTTTCCAAACTCTAATCAACGGAATCCACCATATGTCGTCCTCTTGCTCTTCACGATGAGATTGCCAATGTACTATGGGGTAAGACAGAATTGGCTAAAAACCCGAACTCAACATACTGCAACTCTTATTCATTGAAAGCCCATTTTTACTATAACTAAGCCCACGACTAATTCATCATCAAAATAAATTTAAGTCGAGTAAGAAAGATGAGGAAAAAAGGAAAAGAAAATCAAATTACATTCTCTTACGAGTCCTAATTTAACTAATTCCTCTGATCATTTAGCCTATGCTCTGATACCAAATGTAACGCCCCACACTTTTTTGCACCCAAATTTCAACAAAAATCGAAGCTTAAACACATCCAAGATTGGAGCGTGTAAATATTGTACCTGTAAATAAATGATGAGCATAATCGGAGTTAGATAAGAGAACTCACAGCAGAAACAAAATAGGATAAAGTAGTATTAACTAAGGTAACTACCTTTTTCAAAGTAAGTCACTTTGCCAATACCGAGCATGAGAGAGAACGAGAACCGAAAGCCAAACTTAAACACCTATGAGAACCCGACCTTCTCTATAAAACCTGGGTGGTTGTAATGAGGAAGGGGGTCAAAATAATAAGATTCTGGTGAACAGGAAATGTACAACACAGATTATAATACACAGATGTATACCTTTTGGTTCAACTCAAGATGAATGCCTATTAAGGTTAGCGATTCTAACCTAACCTTGTAGGTGATTATGCATGAATCTACTGCTCTTTCCCAAAGTTGTATTCTAAGATACAATTATCGATATAAAACGTTTACGCATATATTTAGGAAGCCCTTTAAAACTATAATTTAATTGATTATTAGATCGAGTAGGGAACCCCCTAATTGCGCAGTCTTTATACATATATATTTCTTTCCACCTTCTTACCCTTTATTGTTTTTGGCCTCACTATCAATGATAGATAAGGTGGATTCTCCCAATCACTTATGACCATAGGAAAACTTATTAGTCAACGGACTTATTGGTCACTTGATACCTCTCGATAATTTACTCTACATTTTTTTTTAAACTAGTGAGCACTAGCTATGTACCCTAGTAGTTAAGGCTTTCATCATTCATGCATATACGCTTGCCCTGTATAAGGTGAGAGATGGTATTTTATTGCTCTTTATACCTTTTGGGTTACCTTAGTGAATAACCCCCTTACTCGCTTACTACTTCTCGTAAGGTAGGTAGTCAAACCTGACGTTTTTAGTTCCAGGTTTGGGTAGACAATATAAACACATGCGGTTTAAGACCCCTATACTGAAAGATCTATCCATAGTGGACTCTTCAACCCCAGCCGTTTACGACCCAGGAAGCGGACTATACGCGAAGGTTATTAGGTCCATACGCCATTAGCTCTTAGTATCATTCCCTATTAGGATAAAGTGGGCTACGTCATTATGCCCTTTATGTTTAGTTTCTTTCCTCATGATTAATTATTGTCATGGGTTCTTATGGTTAATAATATTTTTACATCATTAACCTACTAAGTCCAACTATAATTTTAATTATATGTTCTATATTCACTAATATAAATAAGGAAAGTTATTTCCTATTTTACAGTAATGACCAGAATTTCTGACAGTTAAACTCGACAACAATCCACACATGTCAACCTAAACAAATCATAAATACAAGCAGCTATAGGGAAAAGAAGAAAAAGAAGAAAAAACCAAAAAAAAATTGCAGAATTCTCACAGTGGAAGGACAACATATAATAAGTAAATAAACTTTAAATCCTTTGAAATATATACAAAATTGGCTATAACATACAACCATTATCAGAGTTATACAAATATAGGGATTCATAACAGGACAGCGGAAACCAAAAGCAGCGGAAAATAGTTATATAATAGATGTATACCAACCCTTCATCTTCGCTCTCCATGGCAAGGAAATCTCCATGAACTGCAAACTTCTGCTGACCCGAGCGTATTGCATAAAATAGAAAACACAACAAACACTCGGATCATCACTAAATCATTTTCTTATTAGTCAAATCAAAATACGAAATAACTTGAGTGTCATGGGTTTAGTAACTCAAGAGATGTTATGGGATTTTCCATCTCTCGAGGATCCTTTAAACTAATACATACATAGTATAATACGCTATTATGATAGAGTCTATCTAGTAAAGTAAATATCATAAAAATAGCGTAAGTGGGATTACCATGTTACCCTTACGCCGTTTACAGGCATCAACAGTCTAAACAGTACCGTAAATTCACCGTACTGGTGTTATCAGAGGGCCCCCCCCTAGAAGGCAATGTTAAATCAAAATCGTATGGGGCTCGATATGGATAAATATGACAAGACACTCGTGGCATTGCCCAGTGTAGGATTCTACCAATTACACTCCCGGACTGGTGGTAATGCATAGCGCCACTACCGCCCACCTCGGATCACACTCCCATAATTCATAAATGGGCCCAAATCATCATCATCATTATAGTCATAGTAATAGTATCGAAGAAGTGTGTCCGATCAAAGGTTCTACCTCAATTAGTCACAGTATAGCTCCTGTTTTGGTCATTTCAATTCTGACCCGAAGGTCAGGGCTATTTCGTTATCGTTCATCTTCTTCGATTCAATAATCGCCTCCAAGTCATCATACTCATTCTGGATACGTCAAAACGTTCACAATTGTCAAAGTGGCATCGAAACTGACTGAGAGTATGCCTTATGTCGGCTCCGGTCTCTTTAAAAACTAACGTTTACATTTTCCACATTGGCCGGTTCTTTTACTTTTCACAAAGATTCGCTTTTATATCAAAATATCATATTTTGTTTTGAACCAAATTTATATTCAAATAGAATATAATTCTATGTCAAATTATCATAATCATGCTAAACCGATGATATTCCAAACTAGAATATATTTCAATATCTTTACATTATAATCCCATAATATTCAAAATCGACTTATATTCAAATAGGACATATTTCATCCCAAAGATTTCAATTTATTCCAAATCGGTTGATGTTCGAAATCCATTCATATTCAAATAAAATATATACTTTCATAGAAATTTTATAATCGTTTACAATCGATTCATATTCAATTAGAATCTATCTTCATATCAAAATTCCATTTGAATAACGATTCAAATAAAAAAAATCAACACCATTTAGGAAGGAATTTACAATTATATAATTATGAAAATAATTATAAACTAAAACCTTTATACGAAATTTATATATAGTAAAATAGTTAAAGTATAATAAGAAAATTTAAACTACTATGTAAATACATAAAATAAAATTTTATTAAATAGTTTAAATAATAAAATATAGGAAAATTCATTTATAACAAATAGCATATAAATTGCAAAAGCTAATAAAATAAATTTTTAAGTAATAGAATATAGTCTTATTTGTAAACAAACGATGTATATATATATATATTTAGTTTTATAAATTGAAAATAAAATTTTAAACCATAATTGTTTCTTCCTTCCAAATTTCAAAACTTGAAATCTATATTCACATCTCAATGGAGTTCATTTCATTTTCATATCTTGCTTCATACCATTTAAACCAATCCTACAATTAAGAAGATTCAAATCCATATGTTCATTTAGAGTTAAACAAACCCGTGTATCATTAATTATCTTTATTTCCAAAAATTAAATTTAAATGAAATTTTAATTCATTCAAATCTGCCTCATTTATTTGGATACCTCCAAATCGTATTAAATGAAATAATTCCAAATCGTATACAATCCCAGTTTAAAATAACCCACATTTGTTTTGGGAAAATTTCCCTAACCATTTCAATACACTTCCAAGGTTCAGATTTTTAAATCAAATATATTTATCGGGTATCAACATATTTTTAAATAAATTTCCCATGGATTTAAAATCATTTAACGAACCGATGTCAGTATATAATTTTCTATCCTATGGCCAAGTGATCTTAATTTAGTTTCTTGATATTTCAGGGATGGATATATATCATTTCAATCCAAATCGGGGTCACAGATATCTATCATTTCAATCCGTGTTCTTAATTCATTACAATTCGATAAATCCCAGGTTTATTCGATGCCCGTAACATCAAGGGTGAAATGGGATAAATCGTCAATATAAATATACAACATTCACATACTGAAAATGGAACATTTCAGAATCAATAACAATTCATCAACCAAGCTGTCTGTAAAGGCCCGCAACTTTGCCGTGAAGGAAAGGGCAGACTTTGAGAACAACACACAACAGAGCGCAGACGGAAGAACATTTCATTGTTAATTATAGCAATTCCATCAGATACAAGAATATACAGAGTATAAATGAATAAAATACATTCGATAAATATCAGAGATTACAATACATTACAAAGTAGCGGAAAAATAATAAAAAACACAACTAGAAGGAGATATACGGATACAAAGCTTTCCGGATATCGTTCCAGCTGTAAACCAAGATCCCGTGAATATAAATCTGCAAAACCAAAACTACTAGCTTCCCGTGTCAAAATAAGGGCACCCAGAGTTTAGGTTAAAACAATAAACCCTAGGTCAGTCATGTGACTGGTGTGAGAATAAAACAATTATTAATCTTTATTTTTAAAGTTAGGTAAATCAAGGGACCACGCCGTATAACACGGAACGGGTTTCCTCCCAAGAGTACCAGTGCATAAAACAAACAGCGCAATGCTAAATAAGGAAGAATGAAGCTATTATAAGACCCAGGTCCCATCACACAATGCAACACAAGCCGGAGGATAGGGTTTTTACCTTATAATGGCCAAAGAATGCTTGATACGTCAAAAACAAATCATTTGATACTATTATAAGTGTATAGTGTCAAAATAATTTCAATAATAAATATCAATCATAGACGGCATGGGTACCATATATCATGTCGCCATACTAGGCTCTACAATCAAAACCGCACAGTCACGTATTGGAAGTTGGATTTCCATCTGTGAACCGAGGCAAAAGATAGTCCTCTACCGAATTCGAGACACTCTATCCCAAGCCTCAGGCTACAGCCGCAACTGCACCTAGGAGCCACAGGGCCGGTCCACCGATGTGGACTAAAATGTCTGAACATTGCGTTTCCCCACCCTTTGGGGCGTAAATGAGCCAACGAATGACTCCATCAGACCCGGATCGTCCGATCAAACTGAGGCGCCTCGCAACAGCAACAACCACACAGGTGAAAATAATATAAAAGTTAGCCAGTTTAAGCACTGGCACCACCTCTAGAGAGAAAGAAATGCATGCCCTCCCTGGATCCTTCTCCCGTTTCTGGTTCACAACCGTGGTGTGAGCATCGCGAATTCACGTTGCACAAAGCTATGCCACACAGGCGGTGCTTTGATCATCAACCACAAGACTTTGCTTTTCAACAGAAGCCTCGATTAATTGTCACTTAGGCATGCCACACAGGCAATTCACTCCATGAGATTGATATCCATCAATATATAACCCCTGAGCTCGTACATCTCAAAGAATGGCATTAAGAAAGAGAATAAATTCTCCGCCGCCAAACAGATGTATATTTAATAGAAATCAATCACACAGACTAAAATCCAATGTCAGACACATAGTCCATTTACAAGTTCGTTCTTGGTCTGAACGAAATCGGAGGCACCTTGTACCTCGCATATCCATCGATCTCCAAATACGTCTGGACGATCACCAGCTGATTCCCTCCTCTTGGGTGTACAGCCCAATCAAGATCAACAGTAATCACCCAAATGATGTGAAGACCCCCGGTCTTCGACCACCGTCTTCATCCTTGACACCACGTCTAATTAGTTATTCAGAATGGGATAAACCCGGTCTTTTTGAATAACTCGTGTATATAATAAGCAAGTGTTACTCAAACACAACATATGCCTCACTCCAATTCAGAATATTCTTTTATTCAAATATTCTTACACTTTGGGAAAGGTTCCCATTAATTTTATTAAAGGTAAATTCTTTAAATTTATTATTTATTCTTCTTTTGAATATCAATTTAAAATAGCCGGGATTAGCGAACCACACCGAAGTAATCATTTGTTTTATTTCCCAATCCCAACCTATTCATTCCATGAATTAAAACTGGTCACACTTCATATCTAACAACATGGTGTTATCGGTAAATTCAATTAACATTTCACGTTCAAATCTAATTAAAGATTTAACTATCGCCTGGAGCAAAACTGGTGATACTCTATTCTCGACCACTTTAATCTAATTAAAGATTCATTAAAACCCCACTTAGTTTTAATCTTCACAGAAATCAATATCCTGCCTTTAACTGGGTTAAAGACCCAATTTCATTTAAAACACGGCTCACGATAAACCGAAAATCACCTAAAATTAATTATCGGGTTAAAGAACCAGTGTTATTTAAAACACCATTCACAATAAACCCAAATCACGTTTGATATTAAATACAAGGCTCTGAATAGAAAATATACCGGCTTATATTCAATATCAAATTCTACGATCAACAAATATTGTATTTGAAATAACGATATAAATATATCTTTCAAATTCCCATAACAATACCTGTATCATCACGAAATCCAACATTGAAATATTCCAAAGACAATTTCAATTCAAATCCATTCTAATTCAATTATTCAAAATTCTGGTTACTTTTAAAATCCTTATCACATTCAATTTATTTTTTTAAAAATAAATAGAATTATAATTCCAGTTCAAAACCAGTTCATTTCGATAAAAATCTATTTTTATCTTTTCAAATATGGAGTTTTTCATTCCAATTCTTCCCAAAACATTTCTTATGATTTAACACAAATTATTACTATTTTTAATAATTTTATCAAGGGCCATACAGTCGATTTCCATCAACGGCCATCGAACTGCACTTACAACGACCTTTTCCAAATTTGATTTGGACATAATTCCAAATCCAACCGTTAGATTTCAAATTTCTAATATTCATTAGAAATCTCTTTTCGATACGAATCCAACGGTTCCGCTTTTAGGAGAATCCGACGGTCGGATCTCCCGCAATGTCCATTCGAAGTCAATGGTCGAAATTCGCGAACTGCCGCGCCGCGGCGGGTTCTATTCAGGCCATTATATTTATATATAATATATATACTCTATATATTTCGTCGATTTCCTTTTAAAACATATTTTATAAATTGATTTTTAATTCAATTTTAGTTCGTTTTCAATTCAATTTAATTTCGATTCGAATTCATTTCTATTCAATTACAATTCGAATCCATTTCTATTCAATTTCAATCCGAATTCATTTCTATTCGAATTCATTTCAAATTGATTTCCATTCAATTTCAATTCGATTCGAATTCATTTTATTTTCAATTCAATTCGAATTCTAATTCGTTTCAATTCAATTCGAATTCTAATTCGTTTCAATTCAATTTAATTCGAATTTCATTTCAAAATATTTGATTTTGAAATCACTTTCGATATTCATTACAAAATGAATAAAATCGATATAAATATCGTTCACGTCAAAATGGTGTCAATCTAATCAACATGGCTTCATATATTTCTATTTTCAAATATTCTATTTCAAATACTTCTTTTTCTAATATTTCTATTCAAATATTTTATTCCAATAGTTCTCTTCAAATATTCTATTTCAAAACTGGAATGAGGCTCAATCAATTACCATAGAATGTTAATTATATGGATTTTCTACAACACATGTATAAAATAACAACGATAAATAATCAACCATCATCCAGAGTGCACCACACAACTGCATAAGCATTAAATATAAATAATTAGCGCTTACAAAGTCTGTCAATCCATCGATTGACATACAACTAAACAATTGGGATTAGTGTACGTCAAATCTCATCCCAATACCCGTGTGGGGTTTTCAAACAATCTAACACAGATTTTATTTGTGCAGTTGGGCGATGTGTAAAATTTATCATCCCAATAAATATCAGTCAAATGTGTGTATATAAACAAATCGTCCAATTTGTTTATTTTGATTTCATTTTAAATACACGTTAAAAATTCTGTTTTCAACTATAAAATATTTTAACTATATAAATATTTTATTTCATTTCACATCACATTACACAATCAACTACACAGCAAAATCAAACAAACAAGCATACAAGTCGTCCATGGTCTGTGGACGACGGGTGTCGGGTGCTACTAAACACCGTCAGCATCCTAGTATATATTTCAACTAGAAATTAAAATAAAAGTGAGGAGTTCTCACCGATTAGCTAATCCAAACTCCCCGACTCTTCATATGTAGAAATCTCCTTCGTGCTCGCCTTTCATCAATTTCATTGTCCGTAGCCACTACATATATAAAAATCACATTTTTATTATCCTCCTTATATAAAAATTATATTTTTAACTTCTATATTATATAAAAATTATATGTTTAACTCCTACATTATATGAAAATTATATTTTTTTTCTTTCCAAAAATTCAAATCTTTATATTTTCAAAAATTTGATCTTTATATTTTTAAAACCAAGTTGTTTATATTTTCAAATCTAAGTGGTATTTTTAATTAAGCAAAAATTTCATATTTGACTAGGCAAAAATCGTATTTTTATATAAACAAAATCATATCCTTTTCTATTCGTTACATCAATAATAATCATATTTTTATTTTAAATCTCTTCATATAAAAATCCAAACTTCCTCTGTATAAAAACTCTATCTCTCTTTCTATAAAAATCAAATCCTTCTCATGTTAAAAATGAAACCTTATTCAAATTAAAAATGAAATCTTTTTCAAATTAAAAGCGAAATCTTTCTTTAATTAAAAATCACAACCTTTTGCTAATTAAAAATCAATTCCTTTACACTATGAACCCACTTTAAAAATTTCAGAAATGCTAATCTATACATATATATATGAAAATAATTAAATATGGGTTTAAAAACTTACCTTTAATTGGAGGGGCTTGCTACGAATTAAAGTGGAAAAAGGGGAGGGGGTTCACCGTCGGTGGGAGGTCGGGGGGCGGATGTCGGCGGCGCGCTCAGGTAAGGGGAGGGGGGTTGCGTTTTTGATTGAGGGGGTTGTGAATCGAGAGGAGAAAGGGAAGGAGGAAGAGGGGGGGCGGCCTTGCTCCGGCGGCGGCTCTGATTGGGGGGGCGGCGGCGTTCGTGGGAAGGGCGATGGGAGGGGCTCTGGTTTTTTTTTTCTTCTGAAAAAGTAAACAGGGGGGGATGCTGAAGTGGAAAGAGAGAGGGAGGGTAGAGAGATTATATATTTTTTATTTTATTTTTATTTTAAAAGGTACTTTTCAATCCGAACTCGAAATCGAACCCATCGATTGTCATCCATAGCTAATTACCCCCATTCCGAACACAATGGGATATGTGTCGTATGTTGATTCAATCGTTTCGATCAGTTTTCGTCAAAATGAAAATATAACTCTATATATTGAATTTGAACGCACATTTCAATTCACCGTGGCCACATGCTAACTCGAAAAATCCCAAAAAAAAAAAATCTAGCCTCGTATTGACGATACAGTCCTAACAAAACTAATTTCATCGAATTCTGAGACCATTTGAAAAATGGCCATTTTCCAGTCGATTAAATTCAACTAAAACTGGTCAAACGCATTTTCTTTTGCCACGCTCACAAATTGAGTCGAAAAATTATGAAATTTGAAACCTAGCAATAATTTGACATCAGGGATCCAACAAAAGTGGTTTCGTCGAAAACCGAGGTCGCTTGAAAAATTCCCATTTTCAAGGGCCAGAATCCCATAGCAACTATTCTGAATTTTCAACTGGACATAACTTTTTATCTCCGCAATGAAATTTTAATTTTTCGGATTCGTTGGAAATATATTCACAAATAGATTCTAATATTTTCGGTTTTGCCAAAATCCGGTTTATTTTGAATCTTGTACGTTCATTTGAACTTTGAAATCGAATTATCGAACTACCACGCCATTTCCAATTCCTTTTATAATTTAAAATAAATATTTATATTCTAACGACGATCTATATAATATATTCGTTCGAATTCTATTTAAAATAAATTTCTCATTGATATTATTTAAAATAATTCATTTTAAATAATCAAAAATTCACTAAAATTGCCAAAATAAAAATTTTAAACTCGGATTTCCGGGTTATTACAATCTCCCCCACTTAAAACTTTTCATCCCCGAAAAGGAACGAAGCCGAAAGTTGTTTAATAAATCAACTCAACTTTCATTGTTTTCTTTACGGCTTAAGTTCTTCAACTTTTCAGTTTCTAAGAACTTTTCAAATTTTTGAAAAATTGGCTAACACCCTAAATTTTCGAAAAATTTCGCCATAACCTCCCCTGCACCGGGGACTTCGGGATATTTCATATAGCCTCCCATGGCCTTCTTCAATCCAAAAGAAAAAGAAAAATCCAAGCGGCTAGCCAATCGGCTCATCAAATCATCATCACGCAAACAAAACAGTGAATTATGATAAACATGTACCTATTTGTCGGGGAAACAATTTTATTCTTCTTCTCTAGCCTCCTTGCTATGACCTGTTCAATGTAAGTACATGTACATGCATGCAAATGCGATAAATTTTCAATACAATTCACTATTTGTTTCAATTTGGTTAAAGGTTCAACATTTAATTAATTGAGCAATAATCAAACAACATAACCATCAATCAATTAGTTGATTATCATTTCAAATTTATAATCTTGTTATATAATCAAATATCACTTTTTTGGTGCCAAATCACAACAATAGGCCCTATCTAATTTTGGTTCTCACACCGGTCAATTGGAAACATATAGAAACCTCACTTTCTTCACTCGAACATAAATTCAAATGATGGGGCTCCATCATCAAAATCATCTCCGGGCGATTAGAGTGTAATTCTATATCTACCCAGTATATTAAAATTTCAAACACACGTGGATCAGACATATATGCAAAATCTTTATATACTGGAATGTCCAAATCAATATAAATAAATAATCAAATACAAAAAATTGATTTAAATTTCAAAACAAAATTTGTTTTCACTTTGAATATATACCCTTCACACTCGTTCTAGGGTGCTACTGATCCCATCTCTAACGAGTCATTCCTATTGGATATTACTAATCCAATCTCTGATGAATTATTTCGTATGGTTCCAATGTGTCTTGTTCTCTGAGCTTTGTAAACCAAAGCTCTGATACCACTGTAAAGGCCCGTGATTTTCCCGTGAAGGAAAGGGTGGATACTGTAACACCCCACCTCCGCTAGGGTCACTCTCAATGGGTAAGCACTAGTTTTGGTGGCGTATTATCAAGGTAAACATACACAGAGATATCACAAGGCAGAACATAAATAAAGCAGCGGTAGAAATTAAAAACCAAATTTTTATTACTTTCAAGAGAAGAGTCAAAACCCCATATACCAAGGTACAAATTATTCCATTAAATCAAGTTCCAAATAAAGAAGCATAAACTTAAGATAACAAAAGTAAATCACTCCCCATAAATAGCAGAAGCAGCCATAGCATAGCTCAAGACCAAACCGTACATGAGCTGTCAGAAAGCAAGCTAAATCCAAGCTAAGAGCTAGTGTTTCCTCCCAGAGAACCTAGGGGGAAAACGAAAGAAAAAGAGGCGAAAGAAAAGGGTCAGTCATAAGACTGGTAAGCCCTAGTGACTTTCAGTATAAAAACTAGTAAAGATAACATGACATGTGAAAATTGGGATTAAACATAAGGATGATAACAGGACTGATATGATAAACAATATAAGTCAAGTCTAGTATCGCATATTCAAGATTCGCTGCACCATCTGTACTAGTGTTCTAACCCATGTCAAGTATTAATCATGAAATGATCCCTTGGCCCAGTATCATGAAGTGACCCATTATGGGGTCCTACGGTACGATCTACTAATCGATCGGCTCCCTACAAGTTCTAGCTCGTCATGTGTCTGTGTCATACGACCCTATCCTGAAATGTAGTTACCTGTGCTAGGTCCACCATAGGGTGTATCAAGTCCTATGGTGCCAACCACCAACACGAATCAAGCACGCACAATGTAAACCTACAGGTGCCTAATGCTTGTTTTTTCAACTCTGGACTACGTGCACGACCATAGTCCGCCTGAACCTACAATGACGCACTTACTCAGCCCGTCGTTCTGGTCGCTTACAATCAGCCTAGTAATCGTGCCCCACCCTGCTTAGTCCCAGGGTATCGTGATACATCTAAGTGGGTTAAAGATGAAAAGGACCCCGTAACTAGGGTTTCTAATGGGTTAAGTGTTGTCATTCAAATTCGTGACTTAACCCTATCCAAATCATGTATCAAGTTGGTTAAGTGTGTTCAAGCGGTTCATGACTTAACCCTATCAAATCATCGTGTCAAGTTGGTTAAGTATATTCAAGTGGTCCATGACTTAACCCTTCATGTGGCATTAATTCATCAATGCACCTCAACCTCTCACATTAGAATAACTGTTGTGGTTACTGGATTTGCCGGGCGGTTCTGGGCAGATTTAGACCACAACATAGTCTAACCTCTGGTTTTACGTGCGATATGACGAACTACCCAGATTGGATCCTATTGTTTGTAGCCATAGGATTTGTCGGGCGGTTCCGGGCCGATTTACATTGCAAACTCAACCCAACCTCGAGTTGGCCATTTTCAAGTTTATCTAATTGTCATGCCCACGTTCAAGTTTTCATGTCAAAATTCATGTCGAGTTTTCATGTCAAATCGTGTCAAGTTCATGTCCATATTCAGGGTCAAGTCATAACAACGTTCATGTTCAAGTTCAAAGCCAATTCATGTTTTACCTAGTCTACCCAAATCGTATTCCCATCGCACGTAAGCTTGAATCGATACAAATAAATCTAGTAAGGGAATAACATAAAAAGGAACGGGTATAAGGTGGCAAAAGTGATTACTAGCATAGCATGGTATAACTTGAGGTAAATGATTATAACATTACTGGCACATAGAATATTGGCCTCAAACATAAAGATTCCAAATCTAGCAAAATATGGTACTAGTCAAGATAACAGTTGTCATAAGGTGATAGTATAGTCATGGTAACGATAGACATAAGGTGATAGTATAGTCATGATAACGATTGACATAAGGTGATAGTCATAAACATGTGACTAATAGCAGATTCAACATGATAATATGAGGGGGTTTTCTTTTTGATTTACAACATGAATAGGCCCCAAATCAATGTCATAGTAATATACCAAAAGTCAAGATCCAAGATGAACAAGAATGGATGTAAAACAGTCATCATACACATGTCCAATTTCAATTTACAACATATTCATATTACATTTACAGTTTAAATCTAAAAATAACTGGGGCTTACAGATCATAATTCGAGAATTAGAAAAAGAGAGTCGATGTTGAATGATTATATGCTTAGTCAAGTCCTAACAGAAATCCCCAAATCAGCAACGTAGTTTCGTCATAGAAGAAGTTGTCCCTTTCTCTAACTTTTCAACCAGAATTAGAGCAGCATAAGGTCAGAAAGAATTTTGTGTAGAGAGACTAGTGTTAGGGGTTGTATATATAGGGTCAGGTCAATGAATGTAGACAGAAATGAGGCCAGGAACATCAAAGTGAATCCAGCTTCAAAAGTGGGCTCGGCAACCAGGTCGACCCCCAGGTCGACACTATGGTTGACCTGGTCCAGGGTAGGTCGACTACATAGTGGTCCCCCAGGTCGACCTGGTCCTGGACGGGAAATTTCCCGCCCAGTCCATTCTGAGGTTTGAATTTCAAAATTTGAATTCGAATTGGGCTGTTTTGAACTTGAAAACTTCTGAAAACTTTGAAAGGTCATAACTTGGTCAAACGGACTCCGATTTTCGAAAATTCGGACTCGTTTCCATGCAGAATTTCGAGACGAACGCAATGGCGCAACCCGTTCCCCTTGATTCTTATTTTAAAAATTAATTCGGCCTTGATTTATGGTTATTACATGTTATAAAAACACAGGTTGATACATTCTCCCACCCCCCCCTTAAAGGATTTCGTCCCCAAAATATCTAAGTTAGGGAGGATATGTCCTACCATCCATCATCCATCTACTCAAAGCATCATCCACAGGAAACCATTGTCCTTAAAAGATTTCTATTGCTATATGAACATATAAAGAAAGTGTGTGTATATGTACTTATCTAATGCAAAAGATCAGGCGGTTACTGATTAGGTACACCTCCTTAATGCAAAATATGTTAGTGCCATGAATCCAACATGTATGCAAATTCCTAACATAGTTTATAATCTTTACATGAGTGCACAAACATTCATTCATATGCAACATCCGAGTGATAGCATAACAAGTTCCATCCATGTACAAGTATAAGCACTCATGCATATGCAACATGAAAATGTGACAGAGCCGATCTAGTGCCTAATGTGTGTCATGAAACCACTAACAACCACTTGCAAACACTTGCAACCATTTGCAAACATCAACCATAACATGTTTCAATCACACGTTTACATCCATATGGTTCTACCTAAGGTTCTCAAGATAAGATCGAGAAGATAACAAGACAAACGTAGGTAGTAGAAGCATGATACGAAAAGGTTTTCAAGTTTATAGGAAAAAGAGATCCAGAATATACCCTAAAAAAGAAATGGGTAAAGCGTGCGTATCTTCTCTTCGGTTTCCCAAGTTGCGTCTTCTTGGGCTTCACTCCACTGCACTTTAACTAGCTTGACTTCTCGATTCCATAGCTTTTTAATCTCTGTCCCCAAGATATGAATCGGAACTAGCCTCAATGTTGCCTCTTTTTCCACTTCTACGTCTTCATGGATGCTTGGCTCAACCACTTCGGCCGACTCATGTAAGCACTTTCGGAGATGCGAGACGTGAAAGACATTGTGTACTCCATATAACTTCTTGGGTAAATCTACCTTATAGGCCATCCGTCCAATCCTCTCAGTGATGGGGAACGGTCCTACGAACCTTGGTGCTAGCTTTCCAACTGCTCCAAAACGAACTACATTGCGTAACGGAGAAACTGTTATAAAGACCATATCCCCGACTTTGAATTCTATGTCTGTCCTTCTCTGCTCCGCATAAGATTTCTATCTATCTTGGGCCGTTTTCATCTGTCTTCGTATCAACTCAATCTTCTCCGAAGTGTCCCTTATCATGTAGGGCCCAAGTATTAGTCTGTCTGTCGTCTCCCATCAACAAGTGGGTGACTTGCACGGTTTTCCATACAGGCTTCGAACGGTGCCATTCCGATGCTAGCTTGGTAACTATTATTATATGAAAACTCCACGAGAGGAAGATGGTCTTCCCAAGTACCACCAATGTCAAGATTGCATAGCCTCAGGAGATCTTCTAGTACCCTATTTACCCTTTCGGTTTGTCCATCCGTCTGTGGGTGATAGGCCGTGCTTAAACTCAGTCGTTTACCCATTGCTTCGTGCAGACTATTCCAAAACTGGCTAGTGAAAATCGGGTCACGATCACTAACTATACTAGAAGGAACCCCATGCAATTGTACTATCTCTCAAAGGTAAATAGACGCTAGCCATGATGCGGTCCTCTTGCTTTTCACCGGAATGAAATGAGCACTTTTCGTGAGTCTATCAACTTTGACCCATATGCTAGTATTTCCCTTCCTTGACCTAGGCAGTCCATCCATGAAATCCATCGAGATACTCTCCCATTTCCATTGCGGAACCTCCAAAGGATGTAATAGCCCACCAGGCTTCTTCGACTCGGCCTTTACTTATGGGCACACCATGCACTTTGAAACGAACTCTGCCATGTCCTTTTTCATTCCAGCCCAAAAGAAAATGCGTTTCATATCTCTGTACATCTTATCACCTCCAGGATGTATGGTCATCTTCGAGTGATGCGCTTCTTCGAGAACTTTTCTTACTAGGTCTCCCACTTGTGGGACACATAACCTTCCATTGCGCCTTAGCCATCCCTTGTCATCTATGGCATACCTACTGAGGTGACTTGACGTCTCACCACTAATCAGCTTGTCCATGATTTCAACTACATGTGGGTCTTCCTTCTATGAAGTCCCTACTTGATCTAAAAGTGTAGGTCTTAACTCAAGAGATGCTAACATAACAGCCAATGACTCAACAGCAGGTGTAAAATCAAAGGTTTCTATAAACTCAAGGCTTTTCCTTTCAACAAACAAGGGGCTCAAATTCAACCTTTTTCTACTTAGCGCATCCGCCACCACATTACCCTTGCCAGGGGTATAAGTTATATCGAAGTCATATGATGCCAAAAATTCCATCCACCGCTGTTGTCTTAGATTCAAATCTTTCTTTGAGAAGAGGTACTTAAGCGATTTGTGGTCGGTATACAGCTCGAACCTCTCCCCTAGAAGATAATGGTGCCAAGCTTTAAGTGCAAAAACAATTGCGGCCAACTCCAAGTCATGCGTGGGATAGTTTTTCTCATGAACTTTAAGTTGTCTGCCCCCGTAGCATATTACTCTTCCTTCTTGCATTAGGACTGCGCCTAATCCCATGCCACACGCATCTGTGTACACGGTAAACATCTTACCTCCATCGGGTAATGCCAAAATTGGAGCTGTGGTGAGGGCACTCTTAAGTCTCTGAAAAGCAGCGTCACACTCTATGTCCCATGCAAAAGGTAGGTTCTTCTTTTTTAACTTAGTAAGAGGGGCTGAAACCTTAGCGAAGTCCTTAATGAACTTCATGTAGTAGCCCGCCAAACCGAGAAAGCTCCTCACCTCCGTTGCATTCTTAGTAATTTTCTGTCCTGTATCGCAACTACCTTTGCAGGGTCCACGGCTATGCCTTGCTTAGAAACTACATGTCCAAGGAACCGGACTTCCTTCCTCCAAAAATGGCATTTGGAGAAGTTAGCCTTTAACTGGTGTGCTCTAAGTGTTTCCATGACTTGCTTCAGATGTCTAGCATGCTCTTCTTCATCTTTTGAGAAGATCAAAATATCATCCACGAAAACTATCACAAACTTGTTAAGGAACTCCCGAAACACCCTACTCATCAAATCTACAAAGTACGCGGGTGCATTCGTTAACCCAAACGGCATGACGAGCCATTCGAAGAACCCATCTGGAGTCCTAAACGTAGTTTTGTCAATGCTATCCTCAGCCACTCTAAGCTGATGGAATCTTGTGGCTAGATAGAGTTGAGAGAAAACGGATGCTCCCACAAGCTGGTCAAACAAATCATCGATTCTTGGTAGTTGGTGCCTATTCTTCTTTGTCAGCTTGTTTAATTCATGATAATCTATGCACAGACGAAGCGATCCATCCTCCTTGGTAGCGAATACCACTGGAGCACCCCATTCATAAATGCTTCGACTTATGAAATTTTTCTCAAGCAACTCGTTAATTGTTTACCGAGCTCTCTTCTTTCTCGCGGGGCGATATGCCTAACGGGCAATGAAACTAGCTTGGCATTATCAACAAGACAAATTCGGAACGCTATCTTGCGTTTAGGATGTAATCCCCTCACTTCATCAAAGACATCTGGATATTCTCGGACCACTCTTACAGATTGCAAATTATCGACGGACGAGTCGAGAGATTCAAGATAACACAACATGACCGGACCCTTAGGGTTACAAGAAATTTCAAGGGTATTTCCAAGGGGAGTCATGAGCCTCGCTACCCTTTGTTCACAATCAAGAATGGCTTCATAATAGAACAGCCAATCCATACCTAGGATCAAACCGTATCCCATAAATCCGAGAACATAAGCATTACACGTGAATTCTACGCTTAAGATAGAGAACCTCAAATCCACATACATCACAGATAAATGGGCAAAGCCCCCAATTAGATTTGAAACTATAACGGGAACCTCAACCAGACTAGTACTTAGGTGTAGATTTTCAACAATATCAGAAGAAATAAAAGTATGCGATGCGCCAGAGTCAAATATGGTTCGAACAGGAAAGTCAGAAATGTAAACAAGGCTTTCTACGGAAATATTACTACCTCGGTCAAGAGCTGGAGTGGTATTGAGAGCATGCAACTGCCCTCTAGAAGGTCCTGCTCGCTGGGTATGCCCTTGCCCCTGTCCTTGCTTCTTAGGGCAATCCTTGCTGATGTGTCCAGTATCTCCACAATGAAAGCATTCACCCAACTTCCTCTTCTTCTTTCTACAGTCTTTAGCTAGATGTCCCGTAATACCACAAAAGTTGCACTTCCTAGTCTCACGTGGTTTGTTGTTATTCTTGTTATTCTTGTTGTACCCCTTCTTGAAGTCAGTTTTCTTATTTTGAGTCTCATTAGGCATAACCTCCTTCTTGCTATTCTTGTCTTCCTCATGAAGTAGAGCCATATCCACCAAGCTTTCAAAGGTCACCCCCATGGGTATATGAGTTATGGCCAAACTGTGTAGTGGCTCGTTCAATCCTTGAGCAAAGCGTACAACCTTTTTCTGGGCCGTGTTGACCAAATCCAAACCTATCCGAGCAATCTGATTAAACTTATTCACGTACTCCCTAACAGACATGTCCCCTTGCTTGAGTGCTAGGAACCTTTCCATCTGAAGGTTCTCTTCTGCTGACGATAAGAATTTAAGCCCAAACCTCTCTCTAAAGTCTGTCCAAGTCTCAACTGGCCAGGTAGCATTGGTGACTTCCCACCAAAATGCAGCTTCCTCTTTCAACAACCATGCTGCCAACTGAACTTTCGGATGGTCCTCAATATTGAAGATAATGAACAAGTCTTCAGTCTCCTTTAGCCAGTTTCATGCCTCAACAAAGGTTTCAGTTCCAATGAAGTTCTTGTCGCCCATTGCTTTAAAGTCTTTGCATATTCTGGCAAAGGCGGTACCAGGAGGAGGAGGAACCGTGGCCACTGGGGTGGAGGAGGAGCGATGTCTGCCGGGCCCGTGCCGTTGGCCCTGGCTTCTAAGTACCTTCAGAACCATCCAGGCACAGGTATTCCCTCAGACAGGTTAAGATCAGCCATGCTAAAAAACGAAAAGAAAAAGATTCAAACGAGGAAACAAAGGAAAGTGCTAATGGCTTTTTGGGGAATAGCCTTTTTTAACATAAAACTTTTCTTTGAAAAATGCTTCTTTATAAGTGGTTTCGAAAATAGTTTCAGAAGGTTGTTAAAACTTTTTGCCCAGCATGGTAACTTCTGCTCTGATACCAAATGTAACCCCCCACCTTCGCTAGGGTCACTCTCAAAGGGAATGCACTAGAATTGGTGGAGTATTATCTAGGTAAACATACACAGAGATATCACAAGGAAAAACATAAATAAAGCAGCGGTAGAAATTAAAAACCAAATTTTTATTACTTTCAAGAGAAGAGTCAAAACCCCATATACCAAGGTACAAATTATTCCATTACATCAAGTTCCAAATAAAGAAGCATAAACTTAAGATAACAAAAGTAAATCACTCCCCATAAATAGCAGAAGCAGCCATAGCATAGCTCAAGACCAAACCGTACATGAGCTGTCAGAAAGCAAGCTAAATCCAAGCTAAGAGCTAGTGTTTCCTCCCAGAGAACCTAGGGGGAAAACGAAAGAAAAAGAGGCGAAAGAAAAGGGTCAGTCATAAGAGTGGTAAGCCCTAGTGACTTTCAGTATAAAAACTAGTAAAGATAACATGACATGTGAAAATTGGGATTAAACATAAGGATGATAACAGGACTGATATGATAAACAATATAAGTCAAGTCTAGTATCGCATATTCAAGATTCGCTGCACCATCTGTACTAGTGTTCTAACCCATGTCAAGTATTAATCATGAAATGATCCCTTGGCCCAGTATCATGAAGTGACCCATTATGGGGTCCTACGGTACGATCTACTAATCGATTGGCTCCCTACAAGTTCTAGCTCGTCATGTGTCTGTGTCATACGACCCTATCCTGAAATGTATTTAGCTGTGCTAGGTCCACCATAGGGTGTATCAAGTCCTATGGTGCCAACCACCGACACGAATCAAGCACGCACAATGTAAACCTACAGGTGCCCAATGCCTGTTTTTTCAACTCTGGACTACCTGCACGACCATAGTCCGCCTGAACCTACAATGGCGCACCTACTCAGCCGTCGTTCTGGTCGCTTACAATCAGCCTAGTAATCGTGCCCCACCCTGCTTAGTCCCAGGGTATCGTGATACATCTAAGTGGGTTAAAGCTGAAAAGGACCGCGTAACTAGGGTTTCTAATGGGTTAAGTGTTGTCATTCAAATTCGTGACTTAACCCTATCCAAATCATGTATCAAGTTGGTTAAGTGTGTTCAAGCGGTTCATGACTTAACCCTACCAAACCATCGTGTCAAGTTGGTTAAGTATATTCAAGTGGTCCACGACTTAACCCTTCATGTGGCATTAATTCATCAATGCACCTCAACCTCTCACATTAGACTACCTGTTGTGGTTACTGGATTTGCTGGGCGGTTTCGGGCAGATTTACACCACAACATAGTCTAACATCGGGTTTTACATACGATATGACCAACTACCCACATTGGATCCTATTGTTTGCAGCCACTGGATTTGCCGGGCAGTTCCGGGCAGATTTACACTGCAAACTCAACCCCACCTCGAGTTGGCCATTTTCATGTTTATCTAATTGTCATGCCCACGTTCAAGTTTTCATGTCAAAATTCATGTCGAGTTTTCATGTCAATTTTCATGTCAAATCGTGTCAAGTTCATGTCCATATTCAGGTTCAAGTCATAACAACGTTCATGTTCAAGTTCAAAGCCAATTCATGTTTTACCTAGTCTACCCAAATCGTATTCCCATCGCATGTAAGCTCGAATCGATACAAATAAATCTAATTAGGGAATAGCATAAAAAGAAATGGGTATAAGGTGGCAAAAGTGATTACTAGCATAACATAGTATGACTTGAGGTAAATGATTATAACATTGCTGGCATATAGAATATTAGCCTCAAACATAAAGATTCCAAATCTAGCAGAATAAGGTACTAGTCAAGATAACAGTTGTCATAAGGTGATAGTATAGTCATGGTAATGATTGACATAAGGTGATAGTATAGTCATGGTAACGATTGACATAAGGTGATAGTCATAAACATATGACAAATAGTAGATTCAACATGATAATATGAGGGGTTTTTCTTTTTGATTTACAACATGAATAGGCCCCAAATCAATGTCATAGTAATATACCAAAAGTCAAGATCCAAGATTAACAAGAATGGATGTAAAACAGTCATCATTGTAACACCCCACCTCCGCTAGGGTCACTCACAAAGGGAATGCACTAGCTTTGGTGGAGTATTATCTAGGTAAACATGCACAGAAATATTACAAGACAGAACATATAAAACAGCGGAAGAAAACATGATTTTATTACTTTATAAAAGTAGTAAGGTCTAAAACCTTTTACATCAAAGTGCCATTAAATTACTTGCATCGAAACCCTGTCTTGCAATAATAAAGAAGCATAAAACCATAGTCATAAATTATTCCCCAAGTAAAACAGTAAAATAGCCATAGCCAGGAAAGGCCATGCCATAGATGATGATCTTGAAGCAGAAAATCCGCACTAAGTAGCAACATTTCCTCCCTGTAAACCTGGGGGGGGGGGGAAACGGAAGAAAAAGAGGGGAAACAAAACGGGGTCAGTCATAAAGACTGGTAAGTCCTAGCTACTTTCAGCTTAAAAACAGGTAAAGGTAACATGACATGTATAAACTGAAAGTTAACATAAACATGATGACGAGATAAACAGATCAAACTAAGGTAACAAGATAAACTCAAGTAACAAGATAACCAAGGTAGCAGGATAACCAAGGTAACAAGATAAACTCAGAATAGCATCGCATGTCTAACGTCCTCTGCACCAACCGTACTAGCATCCTAACTCATATCATCCCTTCCATGTATATGTATAGTCCCTTGCCGTATATCGTACGGGTTCCATCACATTATTCTGTACCACTACAACGTAGTGTCACCATCCTTGAAATCGCTCGGACTACCATCCTTGTTCTGGTCAGATTCCCTTATCATGAATTATCGCGTGTTCATCTAGGATTTACGCCACCTAGGACCACTAGGGATTATGCTACCTATTGGACGTTTTCTAGATTCGATCAGGGTTTATGCCACCTGGGACCACTAGGGATTATTCTACCTATCGAACAATGCCCTTTTTCCACGTAACAATCTAATCGATCGGCTCCCTACAAGTCCTATCACATTCATGTGTCTGTATCATACGACCCAATCACGAATGTAGTCACCTGTGCTAGGTCCACCATAGGGTGTATCAAGCCCTAGGGTGCCAACCACCGACACGAATCAAGCACGCACAATGTAAACCTACTGGTGCCCAATGCCTGCTTTTTCAACTCCGGACTACGTGCACGACCGTAGTCCGCCTGAACCTACAATGGCGCACCAACTCAGCCGTCGTTCTGGTCGCTTACAATCAGCCCAGTAATCGTGCCCCACCCTAGCCAAGTCCCTAGGGTATCGTGATACATCCAAGAGGTTTACTGCTGAAAAGGACCGCGTAACTAGGGTTTCCGTCCAGTAGGTTAAGTGTTGTCATCTAAATTCAAGACTTAACCCCTATCAGTCTAGCATGTCAATTTGGTTAAGTGTGGTCATTCAAGTTCGTGACTTAACCCGTCTACATTTCATGTCAAGTTGGCTAAGTGTTGTCATTCAAGTTCATGACAGCCCTACGAATTATGTGTCAAGTTGGTTAAGCGTATTCCAGCGGTTCATGACTTAACCATATCCAAATCATCGTGTCAAATTAGTTAAGTATATTTAAGCTTAACCCCATCAAATTACCATGTTAGATTGGTTAAGTATATTCAAGCTTAACCCCATCAAATTACCGTGTTAGATTGGTTAAGTATATTCAAGCGATTCATGACTTAACCCCATCAAGTTACCGTGTTAGATTGGTTAAGTATATTCAAGTGACTCATGACTTAATCCCATCAAGTTATCATGTCATATTGGTTAAGTATATTCAAGCAACTCATGACTTAACCCTATCAAGTTATCATGTTAGATTGGTTAAGTATATTCAAGCAATTCATTAATTAACCCCATCAAGTTATCATGTTAGATTGGTTAAGTATATTCAAGCGATTAATGACTTAACCCCATCCACTAGTTAAATTATAATGGTTAAGTGTTACCCTCGTGAGTTTACTTAACCTTACCATGCATCGCGTTATACTAGTCGGGTGTTATCGACCCATTCAGGTTAAACTAACCAATCCTATAATCGTGTTATATGGTTAAGCGTCATCAAGAAATCAAGTCCGGTTTTACTTAACCCACCCATCCACGTTATATTGGTTAAGTGTCATTAGTCTAATCAAGTTACTTAACCCTACCCGTCCATGTCATATTGGTTAATTGCCATTAGTCTAATCAAGTTACTTAACCCACCTGTCCATGTTATATTGGTTAAGTGTCATTAGTCTAATCAAGTTACTTAACCCACCCGTCTATGTTATATTCATTTATTATTTACTAATGCATCAACCTCTTACATTGGACTTATTTGCGGTCACTGGATACGCCGGGCGGTTCCGGGCAGAATTACACCGCAAATCCATTCCAACCTCGGGTTCAAGCATTACCACAATCTAATCTTTGCCTACGACCTCTCACATTAGACTATTATTGTTGTGGTCACTGGATATGCCGGGCGGTTCCGGGCAGAATTACACCACAACTCAGGTCTAACCTCGTGTCGAAGGCATCCGTTAGATTGTTAATTACATATGTGTCATCTAAGTCAAGATCCCCACTTTACATATTACTAAGCATATTCCCAAGTTCCAATTACATGTCCATCAATATGTGCACCCAATTCTAGCCACTTCACATATGTCCAATTCTCGCCTATTTGCATGTATGTCAAGTTTATGCCAATTTACCCTAAATCATGTTCTAGCCAAAGTTACATGTTGTCATGTTCATGCCCAAATAAGCCCACATCATGGTTCATGTTCCCAATTCCACTTATGCCTAATTTACGTAAGACCAATCCCTTGACTTAACATACATAGTCCCCAAAAACTCGTGATTTAACTCATATGTCATTTCATGTATGCCCAAACTTGCAAATTACATTGGCAATACCCCAAATCCCCCTTGTTCATGTTATGAAATAAATTCTACCACACACTCATGTCCAAATAGGTGAAATCCCAACATTTCCCCCGTATACATACCGCATGTAAATCGTAGTTTAGGCCTAGGTCGGAAATCGACTAAGGTTCATCAAAAGAAAATAAATAGGGGAAGGTAGAAGCTTTGCATAAAACAAGATTCAAGATAAAAACATCATTACATGCATGATAAGGATATGAAAGAGTGATTTGCAACATGCATAGGTCCAAATTAATGCCATAACAACATCCCCAAAGGTCAAGACCAAAAATGAACAAGAATGAGCATGGATCGATTATCATGCATAGATCAAATTTCAACTTTATCACATGTCATATTCAAGTTATCGTTTCAATCTAAAAGCATCTAGAACTTACAAAGCGTGGCTAGTGAATTAGGAGCAAGAATCGTCATAGAATCGTTGTAGAAGCTCTAGGAATGATGTAGCAACACTAGAAGCCTTGAGAATATAAGTAGCTCCTTGATTTGATGGAGAAAGATTGCTCCTTTTCCCTAGCTTTAGTTTAGAACTCTCAAGCTGTCAATGATGAAGATGGAGGCCATGATTTAGGAGCAGTTTGGCAGCACTTAGTTTCTAGAATGATTTTTAGTGATTTAGGTCAGGTCTTAGGGTGTTTTTATAGAAGTAGAAGCTACTTTAGGCCATAGGATCAACCCTAGAATAGATCTGAGCCATCAAAAATCGTCACAGGCCAACAAACCAGACCACAAGACCCTGCAGGTGCACATAGGCCGATGTGGCTCGACCAGGGAGGTCGACCCCCAGGTCGACACCCAGGTCGACTGGGCAGTCGACCTGGTCCCTGGGGGGTCGACTACCCAGTCGACTCCCCAGTCGAGCTGGGGCTGGGCGGGAAATTTTCCCGCCTAGTCTGTTTGGGGCTAAATTCGAATTTCGAAAATCTGTTTTCGTTTTCTGATTTTTCGTGAAAATTCTAGAGGTCGTATCTCGGTCATACGGACTCCAATTTACGAAATTTCAGACTCGTTTCCAACCAGAATTCCGAGATGAACGCAACGACGCAAGCCTTTTGTAATGACCCGGATCCTTATGGGTTAAATTTTGAATATTTAATATTTAATTTAAATATTAATTTGATAATATAAGTGAATTTTTATATTAAGTTATCAGTTTAATAATCAATTTCGATTTAATATCGAATATATTAAATCATCGTAATGCGAAAATATAATTCAGTTCGAGATTTAAAACTGAATTAAATACAGTTCAGACTTCTGTTTGAATTCGAATAATAATATTAATTTATTATCGCAGAATTTATTGTTTTAAATTTAATTTATATCAATTTAAAATAATATCTTCACCATATGATCGAATTGGACTTCGTGACCTATCTCAGTGTGTCCGGAATAGGGGTATTACCCTAGAATTGACAGCTGTTGGGTTCAGAAAGGAGTTCGGTATCAAGGGGAATTTTTATTAAAGGATAAGTTTAATTAAACTAAAAAAAAAAAATCTTTGTTCAGTGGTCAAAAACAAAACAAACGGTGTCTCCTTCTTTACCACGAAACAAAACAAAATGGTGTCCTCTTTATTTCCACAAACCGTGGCCTTATTTTATCCAGCCGTTCTACCCATATAAGCAATTCAAAGCCGCCTCTCTTTCATTCGTGAATTCCCAAACCAAATACCAACCCTTCCTCAATCAATTTGAAAACCGATTTAGGGTTGATTGTCGATTAAAATAGGAGATGCGATAGGCGAAACAGAGAGCGATGCGAGGTTCATGAGGATGAGGCGTGTTGAACGATGGATTTCAGTGTGGTTCGGTGGGCCTTTGGGACGATGCCTGTAGCGTACGTTGGGGAAAAGCCAAGGCCGACATCGACATATGTGTTGTCGAGTTTCAGCATGTTGGTATAGGGAGTTAAAGCTTGTGCAAAGAAGAGGAGTGTGGTGTTCCTGAGGTGAAATGCGAAGACAGGTTTTGCCGCACCTGGTAGGGCATGATCGATGAAGTCAGATTGGATCTGCCGGTCAAGGTTACGGTGCCAGGGTAGTGCTGCAAAGCCTGGAATTAAATAAAACAGCAGTTGCTCCATGTTAGATCGACCTTTCTACTCATTGCTAGCATGTGAAGGATTGTCGGAAAGTATATATGTCCTTGTGGTTGAGGTCTGAACTATTTCGGGTTGATGGCATTCGCTGTAGATTTAACATTTGTTAATTTACTGGAAATTGGAGTATGATGTTGAAGTTGGTTAGCGGTAAGAAAGGAAATGCTGAACCTGGACTAAGGTAATTTAAATAAAATTTATCTTAGTTAAGGTTTCTCTTGTTTAAATTAAATTAGTTTAATTTATATTCAAACTCGAACAAAATTTATACATCGTTCATATACGATAACAGAAATTTCATGAGAACAGAGTCAGAAAATTCGTATGGATGTAGACATTGTTTTGAGACTTAATTCGAAGTAACCTGGAGCTGATGGGAATTCGACAGTAAAGACTTAGGGAGGTCAATGCAAGTTGAGGCAAAGATAAATCGAATGGAATCATCCGTGTGAAGTTTGAAGGCTCGAAAATCGATGAATAAGAAGAGAAATTGGTACAAGTGCAAAATAATATCACGGTGAGTAAATCTCACCTTTTATTGAATTATTTTTATATAGTTAAAAATAATTGTCTGTGCTTGTTTGAATGCTGTTTGATGGTTTTAAAATATATATTAGTTATTTAGGACTATTATATATATATATTGGGTAGATTAGTCGGTTGGATTCCCGCAGTTTCATTAGCGGATGCCCGCAGTTTCATAGCGGATGATTACCCTATACGCCCCACGCTATGATTAGTGGATGACCTTCTATACCGCGATATCCTGCCTCGAAGCAGGATGGGTATTATTTATGTGCTAACGTCTGTGAATGCAGGGAAACAGGTTGGAGGAATCCAACTGGATTCTTCAAAAATATATTATCTGTTGTTGTTTGTTTGATTTCATATATATTTATATATAATGTGTTAAAAATCAAATGATTGAAAATTGGTTGATTTGATTGTTTAAATATCACTGGGGCTTGGGATATTGATTTATAAAAATATCAAAAAGGGTATTTGAAATTTAAAAGGGAAATTCTATTTTTATAAATAGAATTTGAATTTTAAATGAAGTATAGAAACATTAACTTGTTTTGAATACATATGAACAAGTAATTGAATTTATAAACTTTGTTTATAAATGAAAATATGGGATTTGAATGGAATTTATAAACGTTGTTTATAAATGAAAGGATGGGATTTGAATCTAATTTATAAACTGTGTTTATAAATGAAAATATGGGATTTGAATCGAATTTATAACTTTGTTTATAAATGAAAATATGGGATTTGAATTGAATTTATAAACTTTCTTGATAAATGGAAAGGTGGGATTTGAATTGAAGTTATAAACGTTGTTTATAAATAATGCAGAGAATTCAAATGGACTTTGAATATAAGGAATTGAATAGATTTGAATATAGAAATTCAAATGGACTTTAAACTATAGATTTGAATATAGAAATTCAAATGGACTTTAAACTATAGATTTGAATATAGAAATTCAAATGGACTTTAAACTATAGATTTGAATATAGAAATTCAAATGGACTTTAAACTATAGATTTGAATATAGAAATTCAAAAGGACTTTAAACTATGAGTTTGAATATAGAAATTCAAATGGACTTTAAACTATGAGTTTGAATATAGAAATTCAAATGGACTTTAAACGATTTGAATATAGGATTCAAATGGAATTTAAACAATAGAATTTGAATAGATTTGAATAATAGAATTCAAATGGAGTTTAACTATAGAATTTGAAAATAGAATTCAAATGAAGTTAAATATAGGGATGCAAATCGAATTCAAATGAAGTTAAATATAGGGATGCAAATCGAATTCAAATGAAGTTAAATAAAGAGAATTCAAATAGAATTGAATTGGAATTTGAATAGAGAAGTCGATAAGGAAACGAGAGTATGGGTATAATTAGAATTTGTTAATATACAAGTTAAAATATATTTGAACATGTCATGTTCAAATAGGAAGGTGAAATAGACTGAAAAGTTAAGTAACAGATTTAATTAACAAATTGAGTTAAAACGATTGGTATAGTTAAAATAGATTGGACAGGTATAGACATACAGGAGACAGGTATGGAATAAAGTATAAAAGTGAAATAAATAGAATGTCCGACAAAAAGGTACGTATTTAATTTCCATATGAGATTTTATGCGCCGTATCGGCAAGCCGCTTGGCTTTTTCTTTTTCTTTTTTGAGATAAGAAGGACCGGGAAAGCTATTTGAAATTTCCCGATGCTCCCGGTACAAAGGAGGTTATGGCGAATTTTTCCGGGAATTTAAGGAGATAGAATATTTTTAAGATAATTTGATAGTTAGAAATTTACATATCAAAATATATAGACGTCGATAAGAAAACGAACTTAGAAATAGAATAGTAAAATCAAAAAGGAAGACTAGGAATAAAATCTAGTAAGAATAGAAAGATAAAATGTATATGTGTTTAAAGGTAAAGAAGTAGTTGTATGTTATTGATTATTCGAGTAAGTAGTCTTGTCTGTTTTGACGTTAAATGTTATTCAGTCAAGGTCTGAGAGGTAATTATAGCCCAACTTGGTTGATTTCATGATATACCGATAAGTAGCAAGATTCAGGCTCGAAGATCAATGTGGAATAAGAATTAGATAAATACTGTATTTGGGTTGTCGTAACGATGCTTTACACAACATCTGTTTTAACCCAAATATGTGCAAAGCTTGGAAATAGAATAATGAATATTTTCTAAAGTTTAGAAAATAAAAGAAGGCGATATATGGAAATGTTTTCCAAAGAACGTAAAAGGCCAATATGGTTATTGAAAATATTTGGTTAACAAATATTGATAAGAAATGGAGAAGAGATTTAATTAATGGAATATTAATTAAAGGTTCAGTGATTGTTGGATGTTTGGATGAACACTTGTTTTATTCGATAGTTAAATCATCGACTATCGAAACACTTGTTTTATTCGATAGTTAAATCACAGACTATCGAAGTTTTGACCATCGTTGTCAATATGGAGAGACCGGTTGGATTATTATCCGAAGAACCACTCCATATCGGCAGTAGCGTGCGAATCAGATTATATAAAGATAATCGAAGACGGAGTAGAGTGCAAGGACTTTTTCTATAAATAGAAATAGTGCCTTCAGTTCATCCTGTTCCTGGGTGACTTGTATGGATGAATGTCTGACAGAGTATTTCTAGAATGGTCACGTACATTGATTTCTTCAACTGTACCAAGAGTGGAAGCGGAGAAGGGAACTTCTTTTAACTAACACGTAATGTACTGTTGAGGATGTCAATCGGTGATTTGATGGATTTGACGATGTGACATTCGAAGTGAATCTGGTGTGATGATAAAGCGTAGCTTCTAGCCTCATCAACCGGTAAATGACAGAAATCGGGCAAGCAGCATGGCTATGTAGGTCGCACCTATGAGGGTGTATAATCACCTGATCTAGAGTTTCATTTACCTCTAAAAATCTATTGTCGATGCTGTCCCATTCGGGAAACGGTTGCTGATCCCAACCGTTGGTGATATACATTCGATACACTCAAGCGAAATGATTGGTCGGTCATGTGTGGCTGAGTTGCAAGATGTTCTTGTTGAACTCGGTGTATTCTCCTCTTGAGATATACCAGCGGAAGGTGGTTCCATACCTTGTCATAGTTGGAAATCCATTACCCAATACGTGCTTGCGGTTTTGATTGTATATTATATATGTGGAACGTGAGATGCAAGCGTTCCACTATATTGTTATCTACTTGATTTAGACATTATTATAATATCAAAAGAGTTTTGATATAAAGATAAATCAAGTGTTTGGATTCTCATAAGGGAAAAACCCGTTCCGTGTTATACGGCGTGGTCTTATGAGATATCATTTAATTTTCTGAAACTGTTTTAAACTGTTTACTCATACCAGTCCCATGACTGACCCGGAGTTTACTTTGTTATTTTCCCTAAACTCTTGGGTGCCTAAATTTGTACGAGCAATCAAGTAGTCGGGAATTTACAGATATACTGGAAGAGCTTGGAGCAGGAGGCTTCAGGATCATATAGCTATACTTATTTCTGCTGTGTTGTAAGTGATGTACTTTGATATTGATGTATATTCAAGTACAGATGTATATTTCAAGTTATGTTATATATATTATATGTTATTCGTTCCGCTGTGAGATTCATGTTACTCTGATGTTGTGTTCTTCTTCTTCTTCTATTCTAAGTTTATATCTTATCTATCCTCACCCTCTAACTTCTTTCTATTAATGGTTCGAATTTCCGTGATATTTGGGGTTGGACTTGTGTTTTTGTCAGCTCAAATTCTACCGGATTTTCGGGTCACTACAGTTGGTATCAGAGCTTAGGTTGAGCGAATACCTAGGCTGTGTGGAATGTGCTCATTAGAGATAAGATCAGTAGTATCCTAGAATGAGTTGAGCGTACATATATACGAGAGAGCGTATTTGTTATTTGATATAAAAACCGTTTTATATTCTGTTGACTAGTCTGTTGAGTGGATTATAAATTTTGGTCGAGTCGTGGGACGCCACGATGTCGATAGGAGTTTATAAACACTTGAACAGAAGATTGGACACGATATTGTTTTCAAATAGTTAAGTTGATTGTTAGGATTAGAATCAAATTAGATTATAAAACAGAAATAGTTAAATATATAACCAATGAATTTGTATATGAAATCAAATATACAAATGTGATAAATTGAAATTGAATTCCAACCAGAATTCAGAATTTAAAATCCTGGGAAGTTGGATAAAAAAGTATATTAAAATAATATAGCTTTATTTTGGAAGGATTTTTGAATAAAAATCACTTGAATGGATTTTGAAAGAAATATAGCACTGAACTCATTCAGTAGCTGGGAAATAATTCTAATGATGGTCGCAACATCATCAGTGTTCATTTTCGAGTTTCTAAATGACGAATTGCTGCCTTAGAGAAATTTTGATGGAAATTTGTTGAAAAGAAAACAAGTTGTTTGAAAATTCAAATGTTTTGAATTTGAGATAGATAAATATATGTATATATTTCAGAGGAATTTCGAAATGGGAATTGGAATATAGATTTCAAATAGAAGTAAAATAAAGGAATTTGAATATATATATATATATATAATTCAAATAGAAGTGAAATGGAATTTGAATTTAAAGGAATTCAAATGAGTTTGATTAAAGAAAAATTCAAATAGAAATTGTATAAGAAAAATTGAAATGGAATTTGAATTCAAAGGAATTCAAATGGTTTTGAATAAAGAAAAGTCAAATAGAGATTTGAATATTAGAATTCAAATGGAATTTGGTTAAATAAAATTTCAAAAAGAATATAAAGCGAAGGTTGAATATTAGAATTTCAAAGAAAATATAAAGTTTGAAATAGAACTTGAATTCAAAGAAGTTAAAATAGAATTTGAATTCAAAGGATTTCAAATTGAAATTGAACAAAGGAGTTTAAATAGAAATCGAATAAAGGATTTTAAATGGAATTTGAATAAGGGATTTGAAATGGATTTTTGAATAAAGGATTTCAAATAGGAATTGAAGATAAGAAAATTCAAATAGGAATTTGAATAGAAGAAATTCAAATAGAAACTGAATAGAAGGAAATTCAAATTTAGAGTTTGAATAAAGAGATTCAAATGGAATTTGAATATTGTAAATATATAGGACTTGAATATTTGAAGTGAAATAGATCGGGAATATTATGTGAAATGGATTGGATATATATTAAAAATATATCAGATTAGAGTTGAATATATTATAAACAAAGTTAAAACGTTTATATTTATAAATATAATTAAAACGAGCTCGCCATAGCGCGGCAGTTCGTAATTTGGCAATTCGAACTTCAATTTAGTATACAGAACTCAGTTGAAGTCGGAATTCTTTGAAACAAGAATTATCGGGACCGGTTGAACAATAGTTTTCTAATGAAAGAGAAAAATCTGGATTTCGTCGTATAGATTTTGAGTTATGTCAAAATCAATTTTTTAGAAAAGCACCGCCAGAACCATTATAGAAACCATAACGGTTTAATTAAATAAATAAAAGGATTGTTAGGAAATAAAATCCGAATTGGCATTAGAAAATCCGAACTAGAGAAATAAAGTAAATATGAACTCCAGTGAAGTAAGTGAAATGATTTTTAAGACAAAAATCATATTTTTAATAGTTAAATAGAATTAACTAAATTGGAGAATAATTAGTTAAAGGAAATTTGAATCGAAATTGGGTTTTTGGATAAGTGAAAGAGATTGAGAATTTATATTCGAAATCGAATATATAACTCAAGTTGAAATTATAATTGGATTAGTTTATAATTAAGATTGACATATATTTGAACAAGTTATATTCAAATAAAAAGGGTGAAATAGGCAAAACGGTTAATTAGCAACTAGTTAATGGGAATTCGAATGATTGAAATTAAATTTAACTTAAGTAAGTTAAATTGATCGAATTGAATAAATTGAGTAAAATCAATGTGAATGAATATGAATTGGGTTTGAATAAAGGAAAAACCCAAAAGAGTAAAAAGGAAAATATATTTGTAACACAAATACAAATGAAGTTATGTGCAAACAAATAGAAGAAGAGATATTTGTAAAAACAATTACAAATAGAATTTAAAAGGGGAATATTTGTAAAACATTTACAAATAGATTAAATGGAAATATTTATTTATAGAAAATAAATAGAATGTTATAAATGAGATATTTATTTGTTAAATAAATAGAAATTAATCAAAGGAATATTCAGAAGATAAATAGAAAATGGAAATCTGTTTTTAACTGATAAATGGAAAGGTTAATTTATAAATAACAGTTTATAAATTAAATTGAATATTTATCATTGGATAGATGAAATATATAAGTCTGAACTTATATAGAGATGAGATATTGGTTTTTAACACCGATAGTTTTAAATAGAAGGGATACACAACACTTGTATAAGTGAAGTAACGTTATTAAAGAGAACATTTATAAAGTGAAGAACCGTTACTAAAAGTAAATCTTTATAAATGAATAAACGTTATCCAATAGGAGTTATTCGAATAGGAGAAGTCGATTAGAGTTGGAATAAATCGATTAGAGTAAGAGTTAACCAGTTAGAGTTAATCAGTTAAGGGTTAATCCGTAGAGCTAATTGAATATTAGTTATTCAATTAGAATTTATTGAATATTTGTTATTCAAGTTAAGAGTTAACCATATAGAGTTAATTGAACATAGTAAATCGAATTAGGATTTAATGGAATGTTAGTTATTCAATTAAAGTTGATCGAATAGAGTATTGAGATAGAGTTAGTCAAACATAGTTACTCAGGATAAGTTGCCATTTCGTACGACTGCTAGCGTAATTCGCAGGGCTGCAGATAGCCTAGGGCGGTCGGATGTTTCCTGAGGGAATCAGGCGTAACCATTGTGATCGCTGCGATCTAGAGTCAAGCGAGTGAAGTTAAAGCAAATATTAGTTTATTCGGATAGAATTAAAGGAGTTATCGAATATAGTTTATTCGAAAAGGAATTATCGATTATTAGTTAATCGAAGGAGTTATCGATTATTTGTCAATCGAAATGAGTTATCGATTATAGTTTAATCGAAAAGAGTTATCGATTAGTTTAATTGAAGTGAGTTATAGAATATTGGTTATTCGAAGGAGTTATCGAATTTAGTTATTCGATGGAGTTAATCAAAAAGATCTAATCAATAGAGTTAATTGATAAGAGTAAATTGAATAGAGTAAATCGAATATAATTTATTCGAAGAAAGGTTTTAGAATCTAGTTATTCGAAAGAGAGATTATCGAATATAGTTATTCAAAGGGAGGAGTTATCGAATAGGGATTTATTCGAAAGAGAGTTACGTAGGGAAGTTTGAAATGTTGAGTATCAACATAAATAAGTTTTGAAAAGATAAATGGGTTTGTAGCACTTTTTCTACCTTAGCAATTTCGAGGACGAAATTATTTTAAGTGGGGAAGATTGTAATGACCCGGATCCTTATGGGTTAATTTTTGAATATTTAATATTTAATTTAAATATTAATTTGATAATATAAGTGAATTTTTATATTAAGTTATCAGTTTAATAATCAATTTCGATTTAATATCGAATATATTAAATCATCGTAATGCGAAAATATAATTCAGTTCGAGTTTTAAAACTGAATTAAATACAGTTCAGACTTCTGTTTGAATTCGAATAATAATATTAATTTATTATCGCAGAATTTATTGTTTTAAATTTAATTTATATCAATTTAAAATAATATCTTCACCATATGATCGAATTGGACTTCGTGACCTATCTCAGTGTGTCCGGAATAGGGGTATTACCCTAGAATTGACAGCTGTTGGGTTCAGAAAGGAGTTCGGTATCAAGGGGAATTTTTATTAAAGGATAAGTTTAATTAAAATAAAAAAAAATCTTTGTTCATTGGTCAAAAAAAAAACAAACGGTGTCTCCTTCTTTACCACGAAACAAAACAAAATGGTGTCCTCTTTATTTCCACAAACCGTGGCCTTATTTTATCCAGCCGTTCAACCCATATAAGCAATTCAAAGCCGCCCTCTTTCATTCGTGAATTCCCAAACCAAATACCAACCCTTCCTCAATCAATTTGAAAACCGATTTAGGGTTGATTGTCGATGAAAATAGGAGATGCGATAGGCGAAACGGAGAGCGATGCAAGGTTCATGAGGATGAGGCGTGTTGAACGATGGATTTCAGTGTGGTTCGGTGGGCCTTTGGGACGATGCCTGTAGCATACGTTGGGGAAAAGCCAAGGCCGACATCGACATATGTGTTGTCGAGTTTCAGCATGTTGGTATAGGGAGTTAAAGCTTGTGCAAAGAAGAGGAGTGTGGTGTTCCTGAGGTGAAATGCGAAGACAGGTTTTGCCGCACCTGGTAGGGCACGATCGATGAAGTCTGATTGGATCTGCTGGTCAAGGTTACGGCGCCAGGGTAGTGCTGCAAAGCCTGGAATTAAATAAAACAGCAGTTTCTCCATGTTAGATCGACCTTTCTACTCATTGCTAGCATGTGAAGGATTGTCGGAAAGTATATATGTCCTTGTGGTTGAGGTCTGAACTATTTCGGGTTGATGGCAATCGCTGTAGATTTAACATTTGTTAATTTACTGGAAATTGGAGTATGATGTTGAAGTTGGTTAGCGGTAAGAAAGGAAATGCTGAACCTGGACTAAGGTAATTTAAATAAAATTTATCTTAGTTAAGGTTTCTCTTGTTTAAATTAAATTAGTTTAATTTATATTCAAACTCGAACAAAATTTATACATCGTTCATATACGATAACAGAAATTTCATGAGAACAGAGTCAGAAAATTCGTATGGATGTAGACATTGTTTTGAGACTTAATTCGAAGTAACCTGGAGCTGATGGGAATTCGACAGTAAAGACTTAGGGAGGTCAATGCAAGTTGAGGCAAAGATAAATCGAATGGAATCATCCGTGTGAAGTTTGAAGGCTCGAAAATCGATGAATAAGAAGTGAAATTGGTACAAGTGCAAAATAATATCACGGTGAGTAAATCTCACCTTTTATTGAATTATTTTTATATAGTTAAAAATAATTGTCTGTGCTTGTTTGAATGTTGTTTGATGGTTTTAAAATATATATTAGTTATTTAGGACTATTATATATATATATATATATATATATATATATATATTGGGTTGATTGATTGGTTGGATTCCCGCAGTTTCATTAGCGGATGCCCGCAGTTTCATAAGGGATGATTACCCTATACACCCCACGCTATGATTAGTGGATGACCTTCTATACCGCGATATCCTGCCTCGAAGTAGGATGGGTATTATTTATGTGCCAACGTCTGTGAATGCAGGGAAACAGGTTGGGGGAATCCAACTGGATTCCTCAAAAATATATTATCTGTCGTTGTTTGTTTGATTTCATATATATTCATATATGATGTGTTAAAAATCAAATGATTGAAAATTGGTTGATTTGATTGTTTAAATATCACTGGGGCTTGGGATATTGATTTATAAAAATATCAAAAAGGGTGTTTGAAATTTAAAAGGGGAATTCTATTTTTATAAATAGAATTTGAATTTTAAATGAAGTATAGAAACATTAACTTGTTTGGAATACATATGAACAAGTAATTGAATTTATAAACTTTGTTTATAAATGAAAATATGGGATTTGAATGGAATTTATAAACGTTGTTTATAAATGAAAGGATGGGATTTGAATCGAATTTATAAACTGTGTTTATAAATGAAAATATGGGATTTGAATCGAATTTATAACTTTGTTTATAAATGAAAATATGGGATTTGAACCGAATTTATATAAATGGAAATGTGGGATTTGAATTGAAGTTATAAACGTTGTTTATAAATAATGCGGAGAATTCAAATGGACTTTGAATATAAGGAATTGAATAGATTTGAATATAGAAATTCAAATGGACTTTAAACTATAGATTTGAATATAGAAATTCAAATGGACTTCAAACTATAGATTTGAATATAGAAATTCAAATGGACTTTAAACTATAGATTTGAATATAGAAATTCAAAAGGACTTTAAACTATGAGTTTGAATATAGAAATTCAAATGGACTTTAAACTATGAGTTTGAATATAGAAATTCAAATGGACTTTAAACGATTTGAATATAGGATTCAAATGGAATTTAAACAATAGAATTTGAATAGATTTGAATAACAGAATTCAAATGGAGTTTAACTATAGAATTTGAAAATAGAATTCAAATGAAGTTAAATATAGGGATGCAAATCGAATTCAAATGAAGTTAAACATAGGGATGCAAATCTAATTCAAATGAAGTTAAATAAAGAGAATTCAAATAGAATTGAATTGGAATTTGAATAGAGAAGTCGATAAGGAAACGAGAGTATGGGTATAGTTAGAATTTGTTAATATACAAGTTAAAATATATTTGAACATGTCATGTTCAAATAGGAAGGTGAAATAGACTGAAAAGTTAAGTAACAGATTTAATTAACAAATTGAGTTAAAACGATTGGTATAGTTAAAATAGATTGGACAGGTATAGACATACAGGAGACAAGTATGGAATAAAGTATAAAAGTGAAATAAATAGAATGCCCGACAAAAAGGTACGTATTTAATTTCCATATGAGATTTTATGCGCCGTATCGGCGAGCCGCTTGGCTTTTTTCCTTTTCTTTTTTGAGATAAGAAGGACCGGGAAAGCTATTTGAAATTTCCCGATGCTCCCGGTACAAAGGAGGTTATGGCGAATTTTTCCGGGAATTTAAGGAGATAGAATATTTTTAAGATAATTTGATAGTTAGAAATTTACATATCAAAATATATAGAAGTCGATAAGAAAACGAACTTAGAAATGGAATAGTAAAATCAAAAAGGAAGACTAGGAATAAAATCTAGTAGGAATAGAAAGAGAAAATGTATATGTGTTTAAAGGTAAAGAAGTAGTTGTATGTTATTGATTATTCGAGTAAGTAGTCTTGTCTGTTTTGACGTTAAATGTTATTCAGTCAAGGTCTGAGAGGTAATTATACCCCAACTTGGTTGATTTCATGATATACCGATAAGTAGCAAGATTCAGGCTCGAAGATCAATGTGGAATAAGAATTAGTTAAATACTGTATTGGGGTTGTCGTAACGATGCTTTACACAACATCTGTTTTAACCCAAATATGTGCAAAGCTTGGAAATAGAATAATGAATATTTTATGAAGTTTAGAAAATAAAAGAAGGCGATATATGGAAATGTTTTCCAAAGAACGTAAAAGGCCAATATGGTTATTGAAAATATTTGGTTAACAAATATTGATAAGAAATGGAGAAGAGATTTAATTAATGGAATATTAATTAAAGGTTCAGTGATTGTTGGATGTTTGGATGAACAATTGTTTTATTCGATAGTTAAATCATTGACTATCGAAACACTTGTTTTATTCGATAGTTAAATCACAGACTATCGAAGTTTTGACCATCGTTGTCAATATGGAGAGACCGGTTGGATTATTATCCGAAGAACCACTCCATATCGGCAGTAGCGTGCGAATCAGATTATATAAAGATAATCGAAGAATGAGTAGAGTGCAAGGACTTTTTCTATAAATAGAAATAGTGCCTTCAGTTCATCCTGTTCCTGGGTGACTTGTATGGATGAATGTCTGACAGAGTATTTCCAGAATGGTCACGTACATTGATTTCTTCAACCGTACCAAGAGTGGAAACGGAGAAGGAAACTTCTTTTAGCTGACACGTAATGTACTGTTGAGGACGTCAATCGGTGATTTGATGGATTTGACGATGTGACATTCGAAGTGAATGTGGTGTGATGATAAAGTGTAGCTTCTAGCCTCATCAACCGGTAAATGACAGAAATCGGGCAAGCAGCATGGCTATGTAGGTCGCACCTATGAGGGTGTATAATCACCTGATCTAGAGTTTCATTTACTTCTAAAAATCTATTGTCAATGTTGTCCCATTCGGGAAACGGTTGCTGATCCCAACCGTTGGTGATATACATTCGATACACTCAAGCGAAATGAGTGGTCGGTCATGTGTGGCTGAGTTGCAAGATGTTCTTGTTGAACTCGGTGTATTCTCCTCTAGAGATATACCAGCGGAAGGTGGTTCCATACCTTGTCATAGTTGGAAATCCATTACCCAATACGTGCTTGCGGTTTTGATTGTATATTATATATGTGGAACGTGAGATGCAAGCATTCCACTAGATTGTTATCTACTTGATTTAGACATTATTATAATATCAAAAGTGTTTTGATATAAAGATAAATCAAGTGTTTGGATTCTCATAAGGGAAAATCCCGTTCCGTGTTATACGGCGTGGTCTTATGAGATATCATTTAGTTTTCTGAAACTGTTTTAAACTGTTTACTCATACCAGTCCCATGACTGACCCGGAGTTTACTTTGTTGATTTCCCTAAACTCTTGGGTGCCTAAATTTGTACGGGCAGTCAAGTAGTCGGGAATTTACAGATATACTGGAAGAACTTGGAGCAGGAGGCTTCAGGATCATATAGCTATAGTTATTTCTGCTGTGTTGTAAGTGATGTACTTTGATATTGATGTCTATTCAAGTACAGATGTATATTTCAAGTTATGTTATATATATATTATATGTTATTCGTTCCGCTGTGAGATTCGTGTTACTCTGATGTTGTGTTCTTCTTCTTCTTCTATTCTAAGTTTCTATCTTATCTATCCTCACCCTCTAACTTCTTTCTATTAATGGTTCGAATTTCCGTGATATTTGGGGTTGGACTTGTGTTTTTGTCAGCTCAAATTCTACCGGATTTTCGGGTCACTACACCGTTTTGCTTGATTCTTATTTTAAAATTTAATTCTGCCTCGATTCTTGTCTTAGCACGTTATTAAAATTCGGGTTGTTACTGTAGGATCTAAATTAACCCTAGAGGGGGGGGGGGGTGAATAGGGTTTATCACAGATTTTCACAGAGTAATTAAATAATCACAACACAGATAATAATCATAGTAAATGCGGAAAATAAATAACATACAGATATACCCAGCTTCAGCAAAACCCTGCCTACTGCTGCATTCCCCAAGGTTTCTACTAGGAGTTAAAACAATCTCTACGCTTACAATCCTCTGTAAACTCGCGACACTCGCTCCCAACTGTTCTTAACCCTACGCTCAAAACCCTGCACTGGTTTTTATCCCCAAAACGAGATTTCCCCGAATTACAAACCCTGTAATTCGTCTCCCTAGTTTTAGAGACAAACTAGAAAACTGTAGACTGATTACAAAGTTGAAATTAAAGACAAACAAAATCAAGACAATAAGAAAAACCCTTAATAAAAACTTTGAAAACCCTAGTATTTAAATAAGGGTTATCCCCTTAAACTTGGCCGGCCCCCTTTAGTTATTGCTTCACCACTTTATTCTTGAGTCCGATCTCTTTTCTCTGGAAAGAAAAATGGCGGCCTAGGGTTTGCGATCTAGGGTTTCCTTCTTGCAATTTAGGGTTTTGATTTTGCTTCGATCTGATGGGCGCCGCTATGTCATGTGACGATCTCTAATTCCTATTGCAAGCTATCCTTCGATTGAGTTGTTGAAGCTCTGATTTGAATCCAAGACTTCTCCTTTTCCTGGTATGATTTTTAATTCGATTGTTTGCTTTTTAATTTCTTTGATCTTGGATGTGCTTGGATGATTGTGTGCCGATGACGATTGGTGTTATATATAGAGTTAAAATCCACGAATATCTCTGATTTCGTGTTAGACTTGTTCATAATGTGTACGAGAATTTTGATTTTGCTTTTGAATTGTTCTGTTTATTTCTTTGATTTGGGGCTGGAAAGTATATTGCTTAAATCTTGGTCACCCTGATTGGCGAGGCAGTGCACACGTATGTGTGTACATGCAGCCATGTTTTTCCTGTTCCTGCATATCAGACCAAGTCTAGAAAAATGATGAGAAACACACCGTAATTCTGAGGCAAATAAAATTTAAAAAATAAATTTTTATTTGCTTTTATTTAATTTTATTTTTGTTGCTGTCTACTGTGTGTGTTCTTTTGTATGAACAGGTATGAAGATGACTGATTTGACTATGGAATGCTGTGAAGTCAAGAAGACTGAAGACGATGATATTCATATGTGTCATTATATACGAGTGAACTGTATAGAAATGTAGTATATATGAAAAAGTAAGTGTTGTAAAGAGGAGCTAAGTACGAAATTGAATATATTGAAATGTATATTAGTGATGTATGTACAAATAGTGGAATTGTAAATCTGTACTGTTTTAAATATTGAAATAAAATATTCTTGTTCAAATAAAATACTGTGTGAATTTTTAAATTTTTGTATAGTTGTACTTTATTTAAACAGAAATATTATATTCTTGTCTGATGTGTAGTATACCAGTACAGTTACAAACACATTCAATAATAAAATATATTTGGTTGTTATCATCAAACAAAAATCATATAATTGTGTATACAACACTGTTATATACAACAATCTCCCCCTTTTGATGATGACAAACAAATAAAAGATTTTGAATGTGTTTTGAACGTGAAATATATTACTCCCCCTATTTGTATGCTCCCCCTACAACTGAACTCCCCCTATATATGTGGAAAAATATGAATGATGAAATCCAATTGACCATTCCCCCTCTAGATATTTAATTTCCAATCTTAAACTATTTTTGAATTAAATACTCATCAATCAAAATCTTGACCATTCTCCCCCTTTTGTTATCATCAAAAGGAAAATAGAAATCGATACAGTGATGAATATAGACTAAAAATATAAATTCATATTCAGAGAGAGAATATATATCGTAAAACCCATTTAATCAAACAAAAATCATAATAATCTTTAAATCAGAAGCAGATTTCACTTTCAGAATGAATGGATTTACGATGGATTTTATCGAATGAGGAGAGTTCAATAAAAATTGAATATTTGAATATAAATTTTAAAGATTTTAAATATGCAAAAAGAATGTGTTAAGCACTTTCTAACCACGCATAGCCCAAAGGTCTTTTAAATGGGGTTAGTAGTAACTTAACTTTATCCTCTCTAATGAGTTCCATCCATGCACAGCCCGAAGGTCTTTTAAGTGAGAATGGAAGCACATAGAAATTAAGGTAATTCACCCACGCATAACCGCGAGGATTTTTAAATGGGAGTGAATACCAAGGATAAATTATTTATTTATTTTTTTATTTTTTTTATTATTTTTTTAATTTTAAGAATAATTAGAACTCCCCAAATTAAATAAAACCATGATGAATGACAGAAATATGGTAGATATAGAAGATGGTCGTGAAATAAGTTCTAATTCAAAGATATTATAAAATTTGTTTAATCATCATGAGATTTAAAATAATATCTCTTCTAATTATGAATTATACCATAGTCGCAACTCATCACAGTTTCATAAATCTATCAATAATTTTGATGAGTCCCAAAATGGTTCAAATTAATCAATAATTTCAATTTTTGAATAAATAATCAAAAATAATTTTAAAATTGAAAATATCAATTTTAAGAGGAGTTTTTGAAAAAATGCAAGTTGAAAATCAGCTTAAAAAAATCAATCAGTTAGAAAATGAAATTTTCTAATATTTTTAACACTGATTGCTCCTAGACAATTTTTTAAAACCATTTATATATTAATTCAAATTGTCTATGAATTTTAACTAAATCCAGTTACTGATTTTCCAACTTATCATTTAAACTCCAATAAATCAATTTCCTTATCAGAGCAGCACAAGATCATTTTCAAAGCAAGAATCACAAGTGACATCCTCAGAGAATTTTTTAGACAAACTCAAGAAACAGTCAACTTATCAAATTTGAAGATAATTGTTTGAAATCACCAAAAAAAATCAATTTTTTTATAGTCCAAGATTTTCAACAATTCATAACGAATGATTTCAAAAACAACCTAAATAAAAGTACGAGTTTAGAGATCATAACTGTCTTACCATAATCAACGTGATGCAATGAATCTCCAACTCTGAATCTATGGCTAAGGAACTCCAAATAATTTGATATATGAATCAACTTGAATTTTATCTAACTTAAGCACAGTTGTTCCTCAGCCTCCCATAGTACCTAAATGTTTATATGATCGAGTGGTCTAACAAAAGTTGTTTTACCACTCTTATCTTCGTTTACACGTTTTGGTACCCAAACCCGTTTATATAACAATCCATTACTATTCACTAGCGTACCCTTTGGAACCCAAATTTGTTTAGATTTGCTTAAATTTATTTTGTTAATTTTTGGAATCCAAACAGATGAAATGTTTTTAAATGAGTTATCAATTTGTTTATGATTTAAAAACCCTTTGAAATTATTAAATTTCAAAAATTCAATTTGATTGTTTTCAAAGCCAATTAAAGGATTTTTAAAATCATTAAAATTTGGTCTTTTAACTTGATCAGATTCAAATCCAAGTCCCTTTTTATTCTGAACAAAAAATTGATTTTTTAACAACATATTCAACGATTTCTCTCCTTTAGAAAATTTAGTCAAAGTGACTCAAGTCGTTGAATTTTAAATTTAAGATTGCTATTTTCTTTCATTAAATTTGAACAACGATTAATAGCAATTTTCCTCTTTTCAGCGTCAGTTTGTTTTAAAATCAAATTTTCGTTTTCAAGTGCTTTGATTCTAGCATCGGACTTGGAAATTTCAATTTCAAATTGTTTTTGCTTTCCAAAATAGAGTTTTTCATATTCTCTAAAATTTTCAATTACCTTTTCAAAATCAAGATTTTCATTTTTCAAATTCATGTTTTCACTTTTAAGTAACTCAAGATCAGTTTTTAATTTCAAAAAATCGTTACTCAAAAATTGACATTTTTCACATTCTGAAAGCAGTGAATTCTTAACTTTTTCAAGTTTTGTTTCTAAAAAATTATTTTCTTGAACTAGTTTTGACCTATCAGATTTTAATTTCTTAACTTTTAGTTCAAGAGAATCAACGGTTTTTGTGAGATCGTGACACATTAGAATTAAATCTTTATAAGTAAAACTCGATACCTCACTTGAATCCTCTTCACTACTTTCTGAAACAGAATGAGCCATAAGACACAAATTAGCTTCCTCTTCTTCACTTTCAAAAACTTCTTCTCCTTCTTCGTCATCCCATGTAGCAGCAAAGGCTTTCTTCTTTCTTCTGAACTTCTTCTTCTTTTCATTTTTAAGATGTGGGCAATTTGGTTTGATATGTCCGGGTTTCTTGCAATTGTAGCAAAACACTTCATCGTTTGAACTATCTGAACTTTCAGACTTGTCGGTTTTTGAATTCTTCTTTCGTGGTTTGTATTTTCCTTTGGCCCACTTTTTCAAAACCATGGCTAGCTCTTCAGTGGGATCATCATCATTACTTTCAACAGAATTATTTAGAGCGATCGTCTTTTTCTTTGATTCAGAATCCTTTCGTTCTTCTCTTGCTTTTAACTCCATCTCGTAAGTAATCAGATTTCCGATCAATTCTTCCATGCTTACTTTATTCAGATCTTTTGATTCTTGAATCGCCGTCACTTTTGCTTCAAAATTCATCGGTAGCACTCTCAGTATTTTTCTGATCAATTCCACTTCGGTATAGGTTTTGGCAAGAGCTTTTGCATTGTAGACCAGTGATGAAAAGCGTCCATACATCTCTTTTATATCTTCGTCTTTTTGCATAGAGAAATTTTCATATTCGTTGCTGAGTAGAGCGAGACGAGATTCCTTTACTTGAGATGTACCTTCGTGTGTGACCTCCAACGTATGCCATATTTCTTGTGCTGTCTCACAGTGAGAAATTCGATTAAATTTAGTTTTATCAAGAGCACAAATTAAAGCATTCATTGCTTTGGCATTTGTTGAAAATAATTTTTTATCATTAGCATCCCACCTATCTTTTGGTTTAGGAATTTCAACACCACTAACAATAACAGTAGGAGATCTATAACCCGTTTCAATAATATCCCACACATCATAATCGACTGAACTCAAATAAATTTTCATCCTAGCTTTCCAATATGCATAATCAATTCCATTAAACATTGGTGGCCTAGCTATGGACTGACCCTCAGAAAATGCGTTATTAGACAGATTCATGACTCTAGAGTTAAAATAAAATAAAAAATACCTGCTCTGATACCACTTGTAGGATCTAAATTAACCCTAGAGGGGGGGTGAATAGGGTTTATCACAGATTTTCACAGATTTTCACAGAGTAATTAAATAATCACAACACAGATAATAATCAGAGTAAATGCGGAAAATAAATAACACACAGATATACCCAGCTTCGGCAAAACCCTGCCTACTGCTGCATTCCCCAAGGTTTCTACTAGGAGTTAAAACAATCTCTACGCTTACAATCCTCTGTAAACTCGCGACACTCGCTCCCAACTGTTCTTAACCCTACGCTCAAAACCCTGCATTGGTTTTTATCCCCAAAACCAGATTTCCCCGAATTACAAACCCTGTAATTCGTCTCCCTAGTTTTAGAGACAAACTAGAAAACTGTAGACTGATTACAAAGTTGAAATTAAAGACAAACAAAATCAAGACAATAAGAAAAACCCTTAATAAAAACTTTGAAAACCCTAGTATTTAAATAAGGGTTATCCCCTTAAACTTGGCCGGCCCCCTTTAGTTATTGCTTCACCACTTTATTCTTGAGTCCGATCTCTTTTCTCTGGAAAGAAAAATGGCGGCCTAGGGTTTGCGATCTAGGGTTTCCTTCTTGCAATTTAGGGTTTTGATTTTGCTTCGATCTGATGGGCGCCGCAATGTCGTGTGACGATCTCGAATTCCTATTGCAAGCTATCCTTCGATTGAGTTGTTGAAGCTCTGATTTGAATCCAAGACTTCTCCTTTTCCTGGTATGATTTTTAATTCGATTGTTTGCTTTTTAATTTCTTTGATCTTGGATGTGCTTGGATGATTGTGTGCCGATGACGATTGGTGTTATATATAGAGTTAAAATCCACGAATATCTCTGATTTCGTGTTAGACTTGTTCATAATGTGTACGAGAATTTTGATTTTGCTTTTGAATTGTTCTGTTTATTTCTTTGATTTGGGGCTGGAAAGTATATTGCTTAAATCTTGGTCTTTGGCGTGATTTATGGAACTTGAATTGGTCTTGAAAAATTAAAGCCTTCTGGAGTAACTTGTGTTAGACTTTATATTCTGGACTTGGATTTTCGACTTTGAATTAATCCCACGATTTCTGTAACTTTAAATCTTTTATTTCCTGGTTGACCATTTTAAATTTTAACTTCCCAAAAGAAAACTTCAATTGGATTATTTGTCTTGAATAAACTGGTACGAACAAATGCTATGGTAGAACTTTCCTGTAGTTTTTTAGACAATTTCTGAATCTTTAAATTAATATTGCTTTATGGTTCTTTGATCATAATATTACTCTTGTCATACTGCTAAGAACAGATACTACTGTAGAACCTTGAAATGTTGTTGCACCATGTCCATGATTGTGTCTAGTTTGAAATATCCAGTCTTTCTGGAATATACTGCGAGATGAAATCATTGACTTTGAAATTTTTGGGTTTGAACTTTTCTTCCGAGTTTTCTTATTTAAACTTGGCTTTTTCAATGTTTATTTTCCTTGATTTTGAACTGGTAAGAACAGACACTATGTTTTGCCAAACATTTGAACTGGTACTATATTATTATACTTTGGTGTTTGGCATGTTTGATCTTTAGCTGCTCCACTGTTTTGAGTTTGTGCCTTGTCTTTGCATTCTTGCTTTTTCCCATGACTAGTTGAATTGATTTATTCATGCTTTGATAAGATCAGACACTATACTTGATCATGTACACCCTTGAATCTGAATCAAACAGTTTACTCATGTATATACTGCCTTGATCAAACTGTTTTCCTTGCACATCATACTTGAGTTTTGTGGTCGAGTTGCCTTTGTTGCTGTGTACTAATTAACTTAGTTCTACTTGCATGTTTCCAACACTGCATTAGTTGTTGTGCTTGACATATATGCCACTTTGTTATCTTATTGACTTGTGCTCGACCTTTTGCCCATGCTGCCTGTGTTATTTGTACTATGCTATTTTGATTTCATGTAGACTGAACTTGAATGAAATCCTATATGCTGATGCTTAGCAATCTGCTTACATATCCAATTGCTTTGACCATCTTTGAATTTTGGGTTGCACCATTTACATACTTGAACTAATAGCACGAAACACCACCTGCTTTAGCATGTTAATCACTTTCATTTGCATGCTCTGCTTTGTTCTTGACCATTTGTAGTTGTGTTCATCCATCTTGTTACTTCCTGTAGTTTTACTGCCGCACTATGTTGTACTATGACCTTGTGTATGCACCATATACCACTCATGCTTGCTAGCCGATCATTGAACTGTTGCTTTACTCTTCTTTGTGACTTCACTTGTAAATGCTCCTACGTTGCTGCATTTGTGACTGCACTTGTGACCTCAGTTTTGCTCAGTTTTGCTTGTGACTGCACTTGTGACTGCACTTTACCTTGTGACTGTTGTGATCTCATGTATGTCTTACCATATTGGTGCAAAGCAGTTTGAACAGTATGTTTCTGATTTAAACTAATATTGTACTTGATATTATTGCCTTGTGTTCATAATTACTATGCTCGACCACTTTGGTTATTTTTGTACTGTCCATTTTGGCATGCAATGCTGAGTCGAGTTGGTCCTTGATGGCTACTCCTCAGATGCACACCCTGATTGGCGAGGCAGTGCACACGTATGTGTGTACATGCAGCCATGTTTTTCCTGTTCCTGCATATCAGACCAAGTCTAGAAAAATGATGAGAAACACACCGTAATTCTGAGGCAAATAAAATTTAAAAAATAAATTTTTATTTGCTTTTATTTAATTTTATTTTTGTTGCTGTCTACTGTGTGTGTTCTTTTGTATGAACAGGTATGAAGATGACTGATTTGACTATGGAATGCTGTGAAGTCAAGAAGACTGAAGACGATGATATTCATATGTGTCGGTATATACGAGTGAACTGTATAGAAATGTAGTATATATGAAAAAGTAAGTGTTGTAAAGAGGAGCTAAGTACGAAATTGAATATATTGAAATGTATATTAGTGATGTATGTACAAATAGTGGAATTGTAAATATGTACTGTTTTAAATATTGAAATAAAATATTCTTGTTCAAATAAAATACTGTGTGAATTTTTAAATTTTTGTATAGTTGTACTTTATTTAAATAGAAATATTATATTCTTGTCTGATGTGTAGTATACCAGTACAGTTACAAACACATTCAATAATAAAATATATTTGGTTGTTATCATCAAACAAAAATCATATAATTGTGTATACAACACTGTTATATACAACAGTTACAATCATACACAGGTCCAATTTCAATTTACAACATATTCATATTACATTTACAGTTTAAATCTAAAAATAACCGGGGCTTACAGATCTTGGTTCGATAATTAGAAAAAGAGAGTCAATGTTGGATCTTTATATGCTTAGTCAAGTCCTAACAGAAATCCCCAAATCAGCAACGTAGTTTCGTCGTAGAAGAAGTAGTCCCTTTCTCTAACTTTTCAACCAGAATTAGAGCAGCATAAGGTCAGAAAGAATTTTGTGTAGAGAGACTAGTGTTAGGGGCTCTACATATAGGGTCAGGTCAATGAATGTAGACAGAAACGAGGCCAGGAACATCAAAGTGAATCCACCTTCAAAAGTCGGCTCGGCCAGCAGGTCGACCCCTAGGTCGACACTATGGTTGACCTGGTCCTGGGTAGGTCGATTACATAGTCGACCCCCAGGTCGACCTGGTCCTGGGCGGGAAATTTCCTGCCCAGTCCATTCTGAGGTTTGAATTTCGGATTTTGAATTCGAAATGAGCTGTTTTGAACTTGAAAACTTCTGAAAACTTCGAAAGGTCATAACTTGGTCATACGGACTCCGATTTTCGAAAACTCGGACTTCTTTCCAAGCAGAATTTCGAGACGAACGCAATGGCACAACCCGTTTCCCTTTATTCTTATTTTAAAAATTAATTCTTCCTTGATTTATGGTTATTACACATTATAAAAACACGGGTTGTTACAGATACCTTGAGAACAACACAGAACAGAGCGCAGACGAAAGAACATTTCATTGTTAATTACAACAATTCCATCAGATACAAGAATATACAGAGTATAAATGAATATAATACATTCGATAAATATCAGAGATTACAATACAGTACATAGCAGCGGAAAAATAATACAAAACACAAGTAGAAGGAGATATACGGATACAAAGCTTTCCGGATATCGTTCCAGCTGTAAACCAGGATCCTATGAAAATAAATCTGCAACACCAAAACTATTAGCTGCCCGTGTCAAAATAAGGGCACCCAGAGTTTAAGTTAAAATGTAATAACCCGAAAATGCGAGCCAGTTTGAAATTTTTATTTTAGCGATTTTAGCGAATTTTGAATATTTAAAATAGATTATTTTAAATAAAATCGACGAGAAATTTATTTTCAATAGAATTCGACGTATATATTTATATACGTCGTCGTTAGAATATAAATATTTATATATAATTATAAATAGAATTGAAAATGGCGCGGTAGTTCGATAATTCGATTTCAAACTTCAATTGAATGTACCGGGTGCAAAACAATCCGGATTTTAGTGAAACCAAAAATAATGGGATCTAATTGATAATATCTTTCCAACGAATCCGAAAAATCAAGATTTCATATCAGGAATCAAAAGATATGTCCAGTTGAAAATTCTGAATAGTCGCTATGGAATTCAGGCCCTTAAAAATGGACATTTTGCAAACGACCTCGGATTTCGACGAAACCAGTTTTGTTGGGTCCGGGATGTGAAGTTATTGCTAGGTTTTAAATTTCATAATTTCTCGAATCAATATGTAAGCGTGGCAAAGGAAAACGCGTTCGACCAGTTTCAGTTGTTTTTAATCGACTGGAAGTTGGCCATTCTTCAAACAGTCTCAGAATTCGACGAAACTAGTTTTGTTAGGACCGTATCGTCAATACGAAGCTAGAAAATATTTTTCGGGAATTTTTAGAGTTAGTATGAGGCCCCGGTAATTTGAAATGTACGTTTAAAATTCAATATAGTGATTTAAATGTAAATTTAACGGAAACTGATTCAAATAGTCGAATCAGCCTACGACACATATCCCATTGTGCTCGGAATGGGGGTAGAACGCTATGGGCGACAGGCGGTGGGCCTCGTTTCGAGGTCGTTTGTGAAAGTCAACTTTTTCCGATTAAAATAATAAAATAAATAAAAAAAACCCCCCTTTTTCTCTTATCTTCTGCCCCCCCCCCCCCGATTGAATTCAGTAGAAAAAAAAAGAGAAAAAAAAACGCGAAGCCCCTTCCCCGATGCCCCTCGACCTCGTCTCCAGCGCGAGGAGCGCCGCTGCCGCCGCCGTTTGCAGGCGAGCCCTCCTCCTTCCCTGACCTCCTCCTTCGAACCCGCAAACCCACGAAGAAAACCCGCCCAACCCGAGACACCACAGCCGAATCTGACCCGGAGCCACCGCACCTGCCCCCCTTCGCCACCATCCTCCTCCAGCGGACGCGAGGCCCTCCGACGATCTACGAACCCCCCCCCCCCCCCCCCGTAAGTTTTCTTCGTTTTGCTATTTTATTTAAAATGATTTTTAAAAACTGATTTTTATGTTTTTAGATTCTGATTTTAAGGGATTTAAAAACTGTTTTTTTTAAGAAGATTTTAAAACTGATTTTGAAAAAGGATTAAAAACAGTTTTTTTTAAGGATTAAAAACTGAACTGATTTGAAAAGGATTTAAAAAGTTTGATTTTTGAATGAATAAAAAGTTTGATTTTTGAATGAATAAAAAGTTTGATTTTTGAATGAATAAAAAGTTTGATTTTTGAATGAATAAAAAGTTTGATTTTTGAATGGATAAAAAGTTTGATTTTTGAATGAATAAAAAGTTTGATTTTTGAATGAATAAAAAGTTTGAATTTGAAAATAAAAATATACTTTGAATTTGAAAATAAAAATATACTTTGTTACGAAAATAAGAGTGGAAATATACATGAAAATAAGAATAGAAAAATACGTGGATTGAGAATAGAAAATAGCATTCGAAATAAAAATAGGATTTTTATATATTGAACTTCGATAGAAAAAAAGGATTTTTATATATTGAACTTCGAAATAAAAATAGGATTTTTATATATTGAACTTCGATAGAAAAATATGATTTTTATATATTGAACTTCGATAGAAAAATATGATTTTTATATATTGAACTTCGATAGAAAAATATGATTTTTATATATTGAACTTCGATAGAAAAATATGATTTTTATATATTGAACTTCGAAGTAAAAATTCGATTTTTATATATTGAATAGCAAAGTAAAAATTCTATTTTTATATATATAGTGACTACGGGCAACGAAGATGACGAAGATGCGATAGTTATGAAGATTTCCTGCAAAAGAAGTGCCGTGGAGCTAGGATAGCTATATGTGAGAATTTCTCACCTTTCAATTTCTTTTCTAATTATATATATATACTAGGATGCAGACGGTGCTTAGTAGCACCCGACACAATCGTCCACAGACCATGGACTTGTTTGTTTGGTTGCATAGCTTAGTTATGTGATTTGATTTGAATTGGGTTGTTTGGTGATTTTGATTGATGTGTGAATGGCGTGGGCCTTCACTAGACCGGGGATAAGGCTAGGCCTTGTCCCGTTTCTAGTATCGTGCCGTTATGCCGCCGAAATTTTCTAAAATATGTTAGAAAATAAAAATATCATTTTATTGTGTAAATGAATTGAATAGAAATTCATAGGTTGAAATAAAATGTTTTATCGTTAAAAATATAAATTTTAACGTGAATGTGAATAAATGAATAGTTATAAACAAATCGGCCGATTTGTTTGTATATACACTGATTTGACAGATATTGATTGGGTCGATAAATTTCACACATCGCCCAACTGCACAAATAAAATCTGTGTTTGATTGTTTGAAACCCCACACGGGTGTTGGGATGAAATTTGAAGTTCACTCATCCTGATTGATTAAATATGTCGATCGATTGATTGACAGGCTGTTATAAGCGTTAGATATCTATATTTGATGCTTATACAGTGTAGTGCACTTTGGTTGATGGTTGATTATTTTTCAATGCTATTATATACATGTGTTGTATGGAAATCCATATAATTAACTTTATATGGTAATTGATTGGGCCTCATTCCAGTTTTAAAATAGAAGTATTTGAAATAGAAATATTCGAAATGGAATATTTGAAAATATCAATATATGAAGCCGTGTTGATTAGATTGACGCCATTTTGACGTGAACGATATTTATATCGATTTCGAAATGAATTGAATATAAATCGATTTCGAAATGAATTGAATATAAACCGATTTCGAAATGAATTGAATATAAACCGATTTCGAAATGAATTGAATATAAACCGATTTCGAAATGAATTGAATATAAAACGATTTCGAAATGAATTGAATATAAAACGATTTCGAAATGAATTGAATTGAAAACGATTTCGAAATGAAGTGAATTGAAAACGATTTCGAAATGAAGTGAATTGAAAACGATTTCGAAATGAAGTGAATTGAAAACGATTTCGAAATGAATTGAATTGAAAACGAATTCAAAGTGAATTGAAAACGATTTCGAAATGAATTGAATTGAAAACGAATTCAAAGTGAATTGAAAACGATTTCGAAATGAAATGAATATAAAACGATTTCGAAATGAATTGAATTGAAAACGATTTCGAAATGAATTGAATTGAAAACGATTTCGAAATGAAGTGAATTGAAAACGAATTCAAATTGAATTGAAAGCAAATTGAAATGAATTCAAATTGAATTGAAATTTGAATTGAATAGAAATGAATTTTAAAACGAATTTATAGAGAAGAATTCAATTTTGATTTGAATTGAAACGGAAGTTGAAATTGCTTTTGAAACGAATTTAAAACTATTTATATAATTCGTTTTAAATAGAAATCGACGAAATATATTATATATATATTATATATATAATATAATGGCCTGAATAGAATGCGCCGCGCCGCGGCAGTTCGTGAATTTCGACCATTTATTTCAAACGGACATTACGGGAGATCCGACCGTCAGATTCTCCTAAAACCGGAACCGTTGGGTTCGTATCGAAAGGAGCTTTCTAACGAATATTAGAAATTAGAAATCTAACGGTTGGATTTGGAATTATGTCCAAATCAAATTTGAAAAAGGTCGCTATAAGTGCAGTTCGATGGCCATTGATGGAAATCGACTGTACGGGCCTTGATAAAATTATTAAAAATAGTAATAATTTGTGTAAAATCATAAGGAATGATTTGTGAAGATTTGGGATGAAAAACTCCATATTTGAAAAGATAAAAATAGATTTTTATCGAAATGAACTAGTTTTGAACTAGGAATATAATTCTATTTATTTTTAAATAAATAAATTGAATTTGAAAAGGGTTTTAAAAATACCAGAATATCCAATGATTGCATTGGAGTGGATTTGAATCGAAATTGTCTTCGGAATATTTCGATGTTGGAATTCGTGATTATACAGGTGTTGTTACGGGAATTTGAAAGATATATATATTTATATCGTTATTTCCAATACGACATTTGTTAGTCGTAGAATTTGATATTGAATATAAGCCGATATATTTTCTATTCAGAGCCTTGTATTGAATATCGAATGTGATTTGGGTTTGTCGTGAATGGTGTCTTCACTAACACTGTTCTTGAACCTAGTTGTGAAAAGATTAAATCTTTTTATTTAGATTTAATGAAGTGTACCAATTAAACGATATTTAATTGGAATTGAATTGGTATTGATTTTTGGGTTTATCGTGAACAGTGTTTTAAATAACACTTGTTCTTTAACCCGATAATTAATGGAATGTGATTTTGGGTTTATCGTGAACCGTGTTTTAAATGACACTGATTCTTTAACCCAGTTAAAGATTAAAACTAAGTGGAGTTTTAATGAATCTTTAATTAGATTGAGATGATCGAAAATGGAGTATCACCAGTTTTGCTCCAGGCGATGGTTAAATCTTTAATTAGATTTGAACGTGAAATGGTAATTGAATTTACCGATAACACTGTGGTGTTAGATATGAAGTATTACCAGTTTTACTTCATGGGATGAATAGGTTGGGATTGGGAAAATAAAATAAATGATTACTTCGGTGTGGTTCGCTAATCCCGACTAGTTTGAATTGATATTCAAAGGAGATTAAAGAATAAATTTAAAGAATTTATCTTGGATAAAATTAATGGGAACTTTTTTCCAAAGTATAGGAATATTTGAATAAAAGAATATTCTGAATTGGAATGAGGCGTATGTTGTGTTTGTGTAACACTTTTATAATATATACGCGAGTTATTCAGAAAGGCCGGGTTTATCCCATTCTGAATAACTGATTCGACGTGGTGTCGAAGATGAAGACGATGGTCGAAGACCGGAAGTCTTCATGTCATTTGGGTGATTACTGATGATCTTGATTGGGCTGTACACCCAAGAAGATGGAAATAGTTAGGGATCGTCCAGACGTACTTGGAGATCGATGGATATGCGGGGTACTAGGTGCCTCCGGTTTCGTTCAGACCCAGAACGGACTTGTAAATGGACTGTGTGTCCGACATTGGATTTTAGTCCGTGCGATTGATTTCTATTAAATATATATATGCTTGGCGGCGGAGAATTTATTCTCTTGCTTAACGCCCTTCTCTGAGACGTACGAGCTCAGGGGTTATATATTGATGGATATCAAACGCATGGAGTGAATTGCCTGTGTGGCATGCCTAAGTGGCAATTGATCGAGGCTTCTGTTGAAAAGCAAAGTCTTGTGGTGATGATCAAAGCACAGCCTGTGTGGCACAGCTTTGGGTAACGTGAATTCGCGAGCCTCGCACCCCGGTTGTGAACCAAAAACGGGAGACGGACCTCAGGGAGGACTTGCGTTTCTTTCTAGTTAGAAGTGGCGTCAGTGGTTTTACACGCCCTGACGAGTTTGACTTATGTGGTTGTTGCTGTTGCGAGGCGCCTCGGTTATATCGGTTTCGGCCGATGCATTCTGGTCGGCAGACGGACCAGACTTACACCCCATAGGGTGGGGAGACGTAGTGTTCAGGCATAATAATCCACATCGGTGGACCGGCCCTGACGATCCATGGGGCAGTTGCAGCTGTTCCTGAGGCTCGGGCTAGACAGTCTCGAATCGGTAGAGGACTATCTTTTGCCTCGGTTCATAGACGGAAATCCAATTTCCAAATACGTGACATTTGCGGTTTTATTTGTAGAACCTAGTATGGTGACATAGTGGGATGGGGCGCTCATGCCGCCTATGATTGATACTTATGATTTGAAGTTGTTTTATACACTATGCACTTATAATAGTATCAAATAATGTGTTTTAAACGTATCAAGCATGCTTTGGCTGTTATAAGGTAAAAACCCTATCCTCCGGCTTGCGTTGCATTGTGTGATGGGACCTGGGTCTTATAACAGCTTCATCTTTCTTTATTTAGCATTGCGCTGTTTGTTTTATGCACTGGTATGCTTGGGAGGAAACCCGTTCCGTGTTATACGGCGTGGTCCCTTGATTTACCTAACTTTGAAAATAAAGATTAATAACTGTTTTAGTTCTCACACCAGTCCCATGACTGACCTGGAGTTTATTGTTTTAACCTAAACTCTGGGTGCCCTTATTTTGACACGGGCAGCTAGTAGTTTCGGTTTTGCAGATTTATGTTCACAGGATCCTGGTTTACAGCTGGAACGATATCCGGAAAGCTTTGTATCCGTATATCTACTTCTAGTTGTGTATTGTATTATTTTCCGCTGCTATGTATTTAAATGTAATTTAAATCTTTGATATTTCTGTGTAATATTCATTTATACTCTGTATATTCTTGTAATCTGGTGCATTGTTGTAATATACAATGAAATGTTCTTCTGTATGCGTTCTATTTTGTCCTGTTCTCAAACGATAGGGCGTTTCGAACGGTCTGGGTTGGTTTAGCGACTGGTTCGGACCGAGCGAAATTCCTTCTAGTCACATAAAACAATAAACCCTAGGTCAGTCATGTGACTGGTGTGAGAACTAAAATAGTTATTAATCTTTATTTTTAAAGTTAGGTAAATCAAGGGACCATGCCATATAACACGGAACGGGCTCCTCCCAAGAGTACCAGTGCATAAAACAAACAGTGCAATGCTAAATAAGGAAGAATGAAGCTATTATAAGACCCAGGTCCCATCACACAGTGCAACACAAACTGGATGTGACGGCAAGGGAATTCGCTCGGTCCGAACCAGTCGCTAAACCGACTCAGACCGTTCGAAACGCCCTATCGTGTGAGGACAGGACAAATCAGAACGCAGACGGAAGGACGTTTCATTGTATATAACAACAATGCATCAGATTACAAGAATATACAGAGTATAAATGAATATTACATGGAAATATTAGAGATTTAAATTACATTTAAATACATGACAGCGGAAAATAATACAATACACAACTAGAAGAGATATACGGATACAAAGCTTTCCGGATATCGTTCCAGCTGTAAACCAGGATCCTGTGAATATAAATCTGCAAAACCAAAACTACTAGCTGCCCGTGTCAAAATAAGGGCACCCAGAGTTTAGGTTAAAACAATAAACTCCAGGTCAGTCATGTGACTGGTGTGAGAACTAAACCAGTTATTAATCTTTGTTTTTAAAGTTAGGTAAATCAAGGGACCACGCCGTATAACACGGAATGGGTTTCCTCCAAAGAATACCAGTGCATAAAACAAACAACGCAATGCTAAATAAAGAAAAATGAAGCTGTTATAAGACCCAGGTCCTATCACACAATGCAACGCAAGCCGGGGGATAGGGTTTTCCCTTATAACAGCCAAAGAATGCCTGATACGTTTAAAACTAATCATTTGATACTATAATAAGTGTATAGTGTCAAAACATTTCAAATCATAAGTATCAATCATAGGCGGCATGGGTACCATATATCATGTCGCCATACTAGTTCTACAATTAAAACTGCAAATGTTGTATTGGAAGTTGGGTTATCATTTATGGTATGAACCGAGGCTAGGGGCAAGATCCTCACCGATTTTATACAATCTAGCCCATGTCTAGGAACAGCCGCAACTTCCCCTTGGATCGTCAGGGCCGGTCCACCGATGTGGATTATTATGCCTGAACACTGCGTTTCCCCGCCCTTTGGGGCGTAAGTCTGGTCCGTCAGCCGACCAGAATGCATCGGCCGAAACCGATATAACCGAGGCGCCTCGCAACAGCAACAACCACATAAGTCAAACTCGTTAGGGCGTGTAAAACCACTGATGCCAATTTTTAGCTAGAAGGAAACGCATGCCCTCCCTGAGGTCCATCTCCCGTTTTTGGTTCATACCGGGTGTGAAACTCGCGAAGTAAACGTTACACAAAGCTACGCCACAAAGGCCGTGCTTTGATCATCACCACAAGACTTTTCTTTTCAACAGAAGCCTCGATCAATTGCCACTTAGGCATGCCACACAGGCAATTCACTCCATGCGATTGATATCCATCAATATATAACCCCTGAGCTCATACGTCTTAGAGAAGGGCGTTAAGCAAGAGAATAAATTCTCCGCCGCCAAACAGATATATATTTAATAGAGATCAATCACACGGACTAAAATCCAATGTCAGACACACAGTCCATTTACAAGTCCGTTCTGGGTCTGAACGAAACCGGAGGCACCTAGTACCCCACATATCCATTGATCTCCAAGTACGTCTGGACGATCACTAACTGCTTACATCTTCTTGGGTGTACAGCCCAATCAAGATCATCAGTAATCACCCAAACGACGTGAAGACCTCCGGTCTTCGACCATCGTCTTCATCTTCGACTTATCGTCATATCAGTTATTCAAAATGGGATAAACCCGGTCTTTCCGAATAACTCGCGTATATTTAAATAAGTGTTACACAAACACAACATACGCCTCATTCCAATTCATCAGTCACTAACCGTCAATTAATCAAGAGAATAATTCCCCAAATATTAACCCCGAAGGCCGAAACCAACATCAGATCAATATCCAGAAAACCATTCTGCTTGGCTAACCGACAGTTAGTTTCTAAATTTCACATTCATAAGGAAAGGTTCCCATTAATTTTATCAAAGATAAATCATTAAAATTTATTCTTTAATCTGTTTTTGAATATCAATTCAGACTAGTCGGGATTAGCGAACCTTACCGAAGTAATCATTTATTTTAATTTCCCAATCCCAACCTATTCATCCCATGAAGTAAAACTGGTAATACTTCATATCTAACACCATAGTGTTATCGGTAAATTCAATTACCATTTCACGTTCAAATCTAATTAAAGATTTAACTATCGCCTGGAGTAAAACTGGTGATACTCCATTCTTGATCTTTTCAATCTAATTAAAGATTCATTAAAACTCCACTTAGTTTTAATCTTTAACTGGGTTAAAGAATCAGTGTCATTTAAAACACAGTTCACGATAAACCCAAAATCACATTCATTAATTATCGGGTTAAAGAACGAGTGTTATTTAAAACACTGTCCACGATAAACCCAAAAATCAATATCAATTCAATTCCAATTAAATATTATTTAATTGGTACACTTCATTAAATCTAAATAAAAAGATTTAATCTTTTCTCAACTGGGTTCAAGAACAGCGTTAGTGAAGACACCATTCACGACAAACCCAAATCACATTTGATATTCAATACAAGGCTCCGAATAGAAAATATATCGGCTTATATTCAATATCAAATTCTACGACTAACAAATGTCGTATTGGAAATAGCGATATAAATATATATCTTTCAAATTTCCATAACAACATCTGTATAATCACGAATTCCAACATCGAAATATTCCGAAGACAATTTCGATTCAAATCCACTCTAATGCAATCATTGGAAATTCTGGTTATTTTTAAAACCCTTTTCAAATTCAATTTATTTAATTAAAAATAAATAGAATTATAATTCTAGTTCAAAACTAGTTCATTTCGATAAAAAACTATGTTTATCTTTTCAAATATGGAGTTTTTCATCCCAATTCTTTCTAAATCATTTCTTGTGATTTTACACAAATTATTGATATTTTTAATAATTTTATCAAGGCCCGTACAGTCGATTTCCATCAACGGCCATCGAACTACACTTACAACGACCTTTTTCAAATTTGATTTGGACATAATTCCAAATCCAACCTGTAACAACCCAAAAATCTGGCCCAGTTTAAAATTTTTATTTTGGCAATTTTAGCGAATTTTGATTATTTAAAATGAATTATTTTAAATAATATCGACGAGAAATTTATTTTAAATATATTTAGAACGTATATATTATATACATCGTCGTTAGAAAATAAATATTTATATATAATTATAAAAGGAATTGAAAATGGCGCTGTAGTTCGATAATTCGATTTCAAACTTCAACTGAATGTACCGGGTGCAAAACAATCCGGATTTTAGTGAAACCAAAAATGATAGGATCTAATTGATAATATCTTTCCAACGAATCCAAAAGATCGAAATTTCATAGTGGGAATCAAAAGATATGTCCAGTTGAAAATTCTGAATAGTCGCTATGGAATTTTGGCCCTTAAAAATAGACATTTTGCAAACGACCTCGGATTCCGACGAAACCAGTTTTGTTGGGTCCGCAGTGTCAAATTATTGCTTGGTTTCAAATTTCATAATTTTTCGAATCAATATGTGAGCGTGGCAAAGGAAAATGTGTTTGACCAGTTTCAGTTGATTTTAATCGACTGGAAATTGGCCATTTTTCAAACGGTCTCAGAATTCGACGAAACTAGTTTTGTTAGGACCGTATCGTCAATACGAAGCTAGAAAATATTTTTTTGGAATTTTTAAAGTTCGTATGTGACCCCGGTAATTTGAAATGTACATTTAAAATTCAATATAGTGATTTAAATGTAAATTCAAAGGAAACTGATTGTAACGATCGAATCAGCTTACGATACATGTCCCATTGTGTTCGGAATGGGGGTAAAACGCTATGGACGACAGGCGGTGGGCCTCGTTTAGAGGTCGTATGAAAAAGTCAACTTTATGCAATTAAAATAAAAAAAATATCTTCCTCCTTTTAACTTCTGGCCCCTCCCCCGTTCTTCTTAAATCAGAAAAAAAAAAGAGAAATGGATTCGACGAAGATGGAAGCCGCCTCCCCGTGATGACCGACGATGGCCACGCCCCCTCCAGCATCTCCCCCACCGACGCGAGACCCTCCAGTCTCTTCCCTCTCTCGCCACGCTCCTCCGTAGAAGCCGCAAAGACCGGCTCGAGACGGCCCAACCCTAGACGCTACCGAAGCTCAGCCCTCCGCTACCAACGTCAAAGACAGCTCCGGCGACGGCTCCTCCTCCAGCGACGCTTCGATTAATCCAAACCCTAAATGTTGACTGTAAGTTTTATAACTCCTTTTTATTTATAAAATTCGATTCTTATTTACTTAAAGTTCATTGATTTTTCTTAGGTAAGAGCTGAATTTTCTTTAGTATATGAAGCACTGATTTTTTTTTTATTATTAGTTAAAGAACTGATTTTTACTTCATAAAAGAAGTGATTTTGAATATGAGATTAGCATTGATTTTAAATGTAGAAAAGTTTGGATTTTTGATAATGAAAGGATTAGATTTTAATAAAGTAAAAATATGATTTTTATATTTTTAAAAGAATTAAAAATATGATTTTTATATTTTTAAAGTAATAAAAATATGTCTTTTATATTTTTAAAGTATTAAAAATATAATCTTTACTATATAGAAGATGTAAAAATGTGATTTTTATATTTTTAAAGAATTAAAAATATAATTTTTACATGTTAGGAATATTAAAAATATCATCGTTATATATGTAGCAAAGTAAAAGTTTGATCTTTATATATGTGGCGATATAATAAGAATGCGATTTTTATTATATGTATAGCAAAGTAAAAATTCAATTTTTATATATTGAACTTCGAAATAAAAATATGATTTTTATATATTGAACTTCGAGATAAAAATATGATTTTTATATATTGAACTTCGAAACAAAAATATGATTTTTATATATTGAACTTCGAAATAAAAATATGATTTTTATATATTGAACTTCGAAATAAAAATATGATTTTTATATATTGAACTTCGAGATAAAAATATGATTTTTATATATTGAACTTCGAAATAAAAATATGATTTTTATATATTGAACTTCGAGATAAAAATATGATTTTTATATATTGAACTTCGAAATAAAAATATGATTTTTATATATTGAACTTCGAGATAAAAATATGATTTTTATATATTGAACTTCGAAATAAAAATATGATTTTTATATATTGGATAGCGAAGTAAAAATTCGATTTTTACATAGGTAGTGAAAGCGGGCGACGAAGGTAACAAAAAGGCGAGAATGAAGAAGATTTATATCAAAGAAGAGTCAAGATGTTTGGATAGCTATCGGTGAGAACTTCTCACCTTTCAATTTAAGTTTTCTAGTTATATATATATATATACTAGGATGCAGACGGTGCTTAGTAGCACCCGACACAATCGTCCACAGACCATGGACTTGTTTGTTTGGTTGCATAGATTAGTTAGATGATTTGAGTTGAATTTGACTGTTGGGTGAATTGAAATTGATTTGATTGATGTGTGAATGGCGTGGGCCTTCACTAGACCGGGGATAAGGCTAAGACTCGTCCTGTTTCTAGTATCGTGCCATTATGCCACCGAAATTTTCTAAAATATGTTAGAAAATAAAAATATCATTTTATTTAGAGAATGAACTGAATAGAAATTCATATGTTAAAATAAAATGTTTTATCGTTAAAAATATATAATTTTTAACGTGAATATGGATATAGTGAAAGTGTATAAATAAATATTCATTTACAAACCGGACGGTTTGTTTATGTACACCTATTTGAAGGACATTGATTGGGACGATAAATTTTACACATCGCCCAACTGCACAAATAAAATATGTGTTTGATTGTTTGAAACCCCACACGGGTGTTGGGATGAAATTTGAAGTTCACTCATCCTGATTGATTAAATATGTCGATCGATTGATTGACAGGCTGTTATAAGCGTTAGATATCTATATTTGATGCTTATACAGTGTGGTGCACTTTGGTTGATGGTTGATTATTTTTCAATGCTATTATATATGTGTGATGTATGAAAATCCATATGATTAACTTTATATGGTAATTGATTGGGCCTCATTCCAATTTAGAAAATAAAGAATAATATAAAATAAAGGTTCATGTGTTGATAGTACTCATACATTGAGATTGGTCATGTGTTGAACGAAATATTTTAGTAATAAAATTTACGTCTTTATCAATATAAAATAAAGGTTCATGTGTTGACAGTACTCATCCGTTGAGATTAGTCATGTGTTGAATGAAATATTTTAATAATAGAAATATTTGAAATAGAAATATTTGAAATAGAATAAAGGAATATATGAAGCCGTGATTGATTAGATTGACGCCATTTTGACGTGAATGATATTTATATCGATTTTATTCATTTTAAAATGAATATTGAAAAGTGATTTCGAAATCGAATATTTTGAAATAAAATTTGAATCGAATTGAAAAGAAAATGAATTCGAATTGAATATATAAAGAAAATGAATTCTAATTTTAATCGAATTGAAAAGAAAATGAATTCGAATTGAATATATAAAGAAAATGAATTCGAATTGAATGTATAAAGAAAATGAATTCGAATCGAATATATAACGAATTTGATTTCAATTGAATATATAACGAATTTGATTTCAATTGAATATATAACGAATTGGATTTCAATTGAATATATAATGAATTTGATTTGATTAGAAAATGAATGAATTTGAATTGAATTGAAAACGAATTCAAATTGAATTGAAAGCGAATTGAAATGAATTCAAATTTAATTGAAATTTGAATTGAATAGAAATGAATTTTAAAACGAATTTATGAGGAAGAATTCAACTTTGATTTGAATTGAAATGGAAGTTGAAATTGCTTTTGAAACGAATTTTAAAACTATTTATGTAATTCGTTTTAAATAGAAATCGACGAAATATATATTATATATATAATATAATGGCCTGCATAGAACGTGCCGCGCCGCGGCAGTTCGTAAATTTCGACCATTTATTTCAAACGGACATTAGGGGAGATCCGACCGTCGGATTCTCCTTAAACCGGAACCGTTGGGTTCGTATCGAAAAGAGCTTTCTAACGAATATTAGAAATTAGAAATCTAACGGTTGGATTTGGAATTATGTCCAAATCAAATTTGAAAAAGGTCGCTGTAAGTGCAGTTCGATGGCCGTTGATGGAAATCGACTGTACAGGCCTTGATAAAATTATTAAAAATATTAATAATTTATGTAAAATCATGAGAAATGATTTAGAAAGAATTGGGATGAAAAACTCCATATTTGAAAAGATAAAAATAGATTTTTATCGAAATGAACTGGTCTTGAACTAGAATTAAAATTCTATTTATTTTTAAATAAATAAATTGAATTTGAAAAGGGTTTTAAAAATAACCAAAATTTCCAATGATTGCATTGGAGTGGATTTGAATCGAAATTGTCTTCGGAATATTTCTATGTTGGAATTCGTGATTATACGGATGTTGTTATGGAAATTTGAAAGATATATATTTATATCGTCATTTCCAATACGACATTTGTTAATCGTAGAATTTGATATTGAATATAAGCCGATATATTTTCTATTCAGAGCCTTGTATTGAATATCTAGTGTGATTTGGGTTTATCGTGAATGGTGTCTTCACTAACACTGTTCTTGAACCCAGTTGAGAAAGGTTTAAATCTTTTTATTTAGATTTAATGAAAGGTACCAATTAAATAATATTTAATTAGAATTGAATTGATATTGATTTTTGGGTTTATCGTGGACAGTGTTTTAAATAACACTCGTTCTTTAACCCGATAATTAATGAATGTGATTTTGGGTTTACCGTGAACCGTGTTTTAAATGACACTGATTCTTTAACCCAGTAAAAGATTAAAACTAAGTGGAGTTTTAATGAATCTTTAATTAGATTGAAATAATCGAGAATGGAGTATCACCTGTTTTGCTCCAGGCGATAGTTAAATCTTTAATTAGATTTGAACGTGAAATGGTAATTGAATTTACCGATAACACTGTGGTGTTAGATATGAAGTATTATCAGTTTTACTTCATGAGATAAATAGGTTGGGATTGGGAAATTAAAACAAATGATTATTTCGGTAAGTTTCGTTAATCCCGACTAGTTGAATCGAAATTCAAAAGTAGATTAAAGGATAAATGCAAGGAATTTATCGTTGATAAAATTAATGGGAACCTTCCCTATGAACGTGAAATTTAGAAACTAACTGTCGGTTAGCCAAGCATAATGGTTTTCTGGATATTGATCTGATGTTGGTTTCGGCCTTCGGGGTTAATATTTGGGGAATTATTCTCTTGATTAATTTACGGTTAGTGACTGACGAATTGGAATGAGGCGTATGTTGTGTTTTTGTAACACTTATTTAAAATATACGCGAGTTATTTGGAAAGACCGGGTTTATCCCATTCTGAATAAATGATACGACGATAAGTCGAAGATGAAGACGGTGGTCGAAGACCAGAAGTCTTCACGTTGTTTGGGTGATTACTGATGATCTTGATTGGGTTGTACACCCAAGAAGATGGAAACAGTTGGTGATCGTCTAGACGTACTTGAAGATCGATGGATATGCGGGGTACTAGGTGCCCCCGGTTTCGTTCAGACCCAGAACGGACTTGTAAATGGACTGTGTGTCTGACATTGGATTTTAGTCCGTGTGATTGATCTCTATTAAATATATATCTGTTTGGTGGCGGAGAATTTATTCTCTTGCTTAACGCCCTTCTCTGAGACGTACGAGCTCAGGGGTTATATACTGATGGATATCAAACGCATGGAGTGAATTGCCTGTGTGGCATGCCTAAGTGGCAATTGATCGAGGCTTCTGTTGAAAAGCAAAGTCTTGTGGTGATGATCGAAGCACGGCCTTTGTGGCGTAGCTTTGTGTAACGTTTACTTCGCGAGTTTCACACCCGGTATGAACCAAAAACGGGAGAGGACCTCTGGGAGGACATGCGTTTCTTTCTAGCTAGAAGTGGCGTCAGTGGTTTTACAAGCCCTGACGAGTTTGACTTATGTGGTTGTTGCTGTTGCGAGGCGCCTCGGATTGATCGGTCGTTCTCGAACCGATGGAGTCATTTAGTTGGCTCATTTACGCCCCAAAGGGCGGAGGAACGTATTGTTTAGGCACTATAATCCACATCGGTGGACCGGCCCTATCGCTCCAAGGGGCAGTTGCGGCTGTTCCGGAGACATGGGCTAGATTGTCTCGAAGATGGTGAGGACGATCCCTGGCCTCGGTTCATAGATGGAAATCCAACCTCCAAATACGTGACATTTGCAATTTTATTTGTAGAGCCTAGTATGACGACATAGTGGGATGGGGCGTTTATGCCGTCTATGATTGATACTTAAGATTTGAAGTTGCTTTATACACTATGCACTTATAATAGTATCAAACGATTTGTTTTAACCGTATCAAGCATTCTTTGGCTGTTATAAGGGAAAACCCTATCCTCGGCTGCGTTGCATTGTGTGATGGGACCTGGGTCTTATAACAGCTTCATTTTTCTTTATTTAGCATTGCGCTGTTTGTTTTATGCACTGGTATTCCTGGGAGGAAACCCGTTCCGTGTTATGCGGCGTGGTCCCTTGATTTACCTAACTTTAGAAAATAAACATCAATAACTGTTTTAGTTCTCACACCAGTCACATGACTGACATGGAGTTTATTGTTTTAACCTAAACTCTGGGTGCCCCTATTTTGACACGGGCAGCTAGTAGTTTTGGTTTTGCAGATTTATATTCACAGGATCCTGGTTTACAGCTGGAACGATATCCGGAAAGCTTTGTATCCGTATATCTCCTTCTAGTTGTGTATTGTATTATTTTCCGCTGTTATGTAATTAAATGTAATTTAAATCTCTGATATTTCTGTGTAATATTTATTCATTTATACTCTGTATATTCTTGTAATCTGATGCATTGTTGTAATAACAGTGAAATGTTCTTTTGTATGTGTTCAGTTGTGGCTTGTTCTCTAACTATCCGCGCTTTCCTTTAAGGGGAAGTTACGGGTTTCCACACAACCGTTAGATTTCAAATTTCCAATATTCGTTAGAAAGCTCTTTTCGATATGAACCCAACGGTTCCGGTTTCAGGAGAATCCGACGGTCGGATCTCCCGTAATGTCTGTTTGAAACAAATGGTCGAAATTCACGAACTGCCGCGGCGCGGTGCGTTCTATTCAGGCCATTATATTATATATATAATATATATTTCATCGATTTCTATTTAAAACGAATTATATAAATAGTTTTAAATTCGTTTCAAAAGCAATTTCAACTTCCATTTCAATTCAAATCCAAAATTGAATTCTTCTTTATAAATCCGTTTTAAAATTCATTTCTATTCAATTCAAATTTCAATTCAAGATATGCGATTTCGAAATCACTTTTCAATATTCATTTTAAAATGAATAAAATCGATATAAACATCGTTCACGTCAAAATGGCGCATCTCTAATCAACACGGCTTCATATCATTCTATTATCAAATATTCTATTTCAAATATTTCTTTTTCAAATATTTCCTATTAAAATATTTCTATATTAAAATATTTCGTTCAACACATGACTTATCTCAACGGATGAGTACAGACAACACATGAACCTTTATTTTATATTGATAAAGATGCAAATTTTATTATTAAAACATTTCGTTCAACACATGACTAATCTCAACGGATGAGTACAGTCAACACATGAACCTTTACTTTATATTATTCTTTACCTTCTAAATTGGAATGAGGCCCAATCAAACACCATATAATGTTAATTATATGGATTTTCATACATCACACATATATAATAGCATTGCAAAATAATCAACCATCAACCAAAGTGCACTACACTGTATAAGCATCAAATATAGATATCTAACGCTTATAACAGCCTGTCAATCAATCGATCGACATATTTAATCAATCAGGATGAGTGAACTTCAAATTTCATCCCAACACCCGTGTGGGGTTTCAAACAATCAAACAAAGATTTCAGTTGTGCAGTTGGGCGATGTGTAAAATTTATCGACCCAATCAATGTCCTTTAAATAGGTGTACATAAACAAACCGTCCGTTTTGTAAATGAACATTTTATTTTACTCACTTCCACGTTAAAACTATATTTTTAACGATAAAATATTTTATTTAACCTATGAATGTTCTATTCAGTTCATTTATTCAATAAAATGATATTTTTATTTTTCTTACATATTTTAGAAAATTTCGACGGCATAACGGCACGATACTAGAAACGGGACAAGGCCTAGCCTTATCCCCGGTCTAGTGAAGGCCCACGCCATTCACACATCAATCAAATCATTCATTTCACCAAACAATTCAATTTCAAATTGAATCATCTAACTAATCTATGCAACCAAACAAACAGTCCATGGTCTGTGGACGATTGTGTCGGGTGCTACTAAGCACCGTCTGCATCCTAGTATGTATATATAACTAGAAAAGAAATTGAAGAGTGAGAAATTCTCACCGAAAGCTATCCAAACATCTTGACTATTCTTCGTTCTCGCCTTTTTGTCACCTTCGTTGTCCGCTTTCACGACATATGTAAAAATCGAATTTTTACTTCGCTATTCAATATATACAAATCATATTTTTACTTCGATGTTCAATATATTAAAATCACATTTTTACTTCGATGTTCAATATATAAAAATCATATATTTACTTCGATGTTCAATATATAAAAATCACATTTTTACTTCGATGTTCAATATATAAAAATCATATTTTTACTTCGATGTTCAATATATAAAAATCATATTTTTACTTCGATGTTCAATATATAAAAATCATATTTTTACTTCGATGTTCAATATATAAAAATCATATTTTTACTTCGATGTTCAATATATAAAAATCCAGTTTTTCTTCGCTATTCGAATATATAAAAATCCAATTTATATTTGCTATTCGAATATAAAAAAACCAATTTATATTTGCTATACATAAAGGAAAATCATATTTTCCTATATAAAGATTATAACTTTTCTAATATAAAGATTATAACTTTTCTATGTTAACAATTTCAGATCGGGGGGCCTCAATGGCGGACGCTCGATCGTTGGGAGGGTTTCTGGGTTTGGAGGGGTTCTAGGGCAACGTCGCACGAGAGGAGGGGAGGGGGAAGAAGAGGAGGCGCCGGCGTTGGGAGGCCACCGCGAGAGCAGGCGATTGGGGGGGGGGGGGGGAGGGGGTGCGGTGGGAGGCGGCCGCCGATCTGGAGCAGCGTTCTTCTTTTTTTTTCGATTTTGTTTTGAAATGAAACGAACGGGGCGGGGGGGGGGGGCAGAGAGAAATAAGGGGAGGGAGAGAGAATATTTTTTTTCTATTTTAATTTGTAAAAAGTTGACTTTTACATACGACCCCTGAACGAGGCCCACCGCCTGTCGTCCATAGCGTTTTACCCCCATTCCGAACACAATGGGATATATATCGCAAGCTGATGTTATAGTTTCGATTAGTTTCCGTTGAATTTACATTTAAATCATTATACTGAATTTCAAACGTACATTTCAATTTACCGGGGCCACATACTAACTAGAAAAATTCCCGAAAAATATTTTCTAGCTTCGTATTGACGATGCGGTCCTAACAAAACTAGTTTCGTCGAATTCTGAGACCGTTTGAAAAATGGCCATTTTCCAGTTGATTAAAATCAACTAAAACTGGTCTAACGCGTTTTCCTTTGCCACGCTCGCATATTGATTCGAAAAATTATGAAATTTGAAACTTAGCAATAATTTGACATCACGGACCCAACAAAAGTGGTTTCGTCGAAATCCGAGGTCGTTTGCAAAATTTCCATTTTTAAGGGCCTGAATTCCATAGCGACTATTCAGAATTTTCAACTGGACATATCTTTTGATTCCCGCTATGAAACTTTGATTTTTCAGATTCGTTGGAAAGATATTATCAATTAGATCCTATTGTTTTTGGTTTCACTAAAATCCGGATTGTTTTGCACCCGGTACATTCAATTGAAGTTTGAAATCGAATTATCGAACTACCGCGCCATTTTCAATTCTATTTATAATTATATATAAATATTTATATTCTAACGACGACGTATATAAATATATACGTCGAATTTAATTCTAAACATTTTTCTCGTTGATATTATTTAAAATAATCTATTTTAAATAATCAAAATTCGCTAAAATCGCCAAAATAAAATTTTTAAACTGGCCCAGATTTTCGGGTTGTTACAATCTCCCCCACTTAAAACTTTTTGTCCCCGAAAAGGAACAAAGTCGAAAGTGGTTTCATCATTCAACTCTACGTTCGATCTGGCTTCCATTCTCCAACTTTTCAGTTTCTGAGAATTTTCTAAAATTTCAAAAATATGGCTAACACCCTAAATTTTCAAAAAATTTCGCCATAACCTCCCCTGCAAAGGGAGCATCGGGAAATCTCAAATAGCTTCCCCGGTCCTTCATATCTCAAAAAGAAAAATAAAAAGCCAAGCGGCTAGCCAATAGGCTCATAAAATCATCATCACCCAAACGAAACAGTACATTATGTAGTAAACATGTACCTATTTGTCGGGCAAACAAATTTTATTCTCTGCTCTAGCCTCCTTGCTATGACCTGTTCAATGTAAGTACAAGTATATGCAAGCAAATGCGACACATTTTCAATACAACTCACTATTTGATCAAATTGGTTATATGGTTAAAATTTTAATTAATCAAAACAGTAATCAAACAACACAACCATCAATCAATTAGTTGATTAGCTTTTCAAATTCATAACTTTGATATATAGTCAAAAAATCAGATTTTTGATGCCAAATCACAACAATATGCCCTATCTAATTTTGGTTCTCACACCAGTCAATAGGAAATATATAGAAAGCCCACTTTCGTCACTCGAACATTAATTCTAACGATGGAGCTCCATCATCAAAATCATCTCCGGGCGATTAGAGTGTAATTCTATATCTATCCAGTATATTAAAATTTCAAATACACGTGGATCAGACGTATACGCAAAATCTTTATATACTGGACTGTCCAACTCAATTTAAATAGATAATCAAATACGAATAATTGATTTAAATTTTCAAAACAAAAATTTGTTTTCACTTTCAAAAATATACTCTTTACACTCGTTCTAGGATACTACTGATCCCGTCTCTAACGAGTCATTCCATTGGATATTACTAATGAATTCTTTCATATCTGATGAATTCTTTCATATGGTTCTAATGTGTCTTGTTCTCTGAGCTTTGTAAACCAAAGCTCTGATACCAACTGTGACGGCAAGGAATTTCGCTCGGTCCGAACCAGTCGCTAAACCAACTCAGACCGTTCGAAACGCCCTATCGTGTGAGGACAGGACAAATCAGAACGCAGACGGAAGGACGTTTCATTGTTTATAACAACAATGCATCAGATTACAAGAAAATACAGAGTATAAATGAATATTACACGGAAATATCAGAGATTTAAATTACATTTAAATACATGACAGCGGAAAATAATACAATACACAACTAGAAGAGATATACGAATATAAAGCTTTCCGGATATCGTTCCAGCTGTAAACCAGGATCCTGTGAATATAAATCTGCAAAACCAAAACTACTAGTTGCCCGTGTCAAAATAAGGGCACCCAGAGTTTAGGTTAAAACAATAAACTCCAGGCCAGTCATGTGACTGGTGTGAGAACTAAAACAGTTATTAATCTTTGTTTTTAAAGTTAGGTAAATCAAGGGACCACGCCGTATAACACGGAACGGGTTTCCCCCTGTAACAACCCGAAAATCTGGGCCCGTTTAAAATTTTTATTTTGGCAATGTTAGCGAATTTTGATTATTTAAAATGTATTATTTTAAATAATATCGACGAGAAATTTACTTTGAATATAATTCGAACGTATATATTTATATACGTTGTTAGAATATAAATAATTATATATAATTATAAAAGGAATTGAAAATGGCACGGTAGTTCGATAATTCGATTTCAAACTTCAATTGAATGTACCGGGTGCAAAACAATCCGGATTTTAGTGAAACCAAAAACATTAGGATCTAATTGATAATATATTTCCAACGAATCCGAAAAATCAAAATTTCATAGCGGGAATCAAAAGATATGTCCAGTTGAAAATTCTGAATAGTCGCTATGGAATTCGGGCCCTTAAAAATGGAAATTTAGCAAACGACCTCGGATTTCGACGAAACCACTTTTGTTGGATCTGTGATGTCAAATTATTGCTAGGTTTCAAATTTCATAATTTTTCAAATCAATATGTGAGCGTGGCAAAGAAATTTGAAGTTCACTCATCCTGATTGATTAAATATGTCGATCGATTGATTGACAAGCTGTTATAAGCGTTAGATATCTATATTTGACGCTTATACAGTGTAGTGCACTTTGGTTGATGGTTGATTATTTTTCAATGCTATTATATGTGTGTAATGTATGAAAATCCATATAATTAACATTATATGGTGATTGATTGGGCCTCATTCCAATTTAGAAAATAAAGAATATTATAAAATAAAGGTTCATGTGTTGACTGTACTCATCCGTTGAGATTAGTCATGTGTTGAACGAAATATTTTAATAATAAAATTTACACTTTTATCAATATAAAATAAAGGTTCATGTGTTGACTGTACTCATCCATTGAGATTGGTCATGTGTTGAACGAAATATTTTAGTAATAAAATTTACATCTTTATCAATATAAAATAAAGGTTCATGTGTTGACAGTACTCATCCATTGAGATTGGTCATGTGTTGAACGAAATATTTGATAATAACAACTATTTTGAAAAAGAAATATTTGAAATAGAATATTTGAAAATAGAAATTTATGAAGCCGTGTTGATTAGATTGACGCCATTTTGACGTGATCGACATGTATATTGATTTATTCATTTAGAAACGAATATTGAATATAAAGCGATTTCGAAATGAATTGAATATAAAGCGATTTCGAAATGAATTGAATATAATGCGATTTCTAAATGAATTGGATATAAAGCGATTTCGAAATGAATTGAATATAAAGCGATTTCGAAATGAATTGAATTGAAAACGATTTTGAAAACATTTTCGAAATGAATTGAATTGAAAGCGAATCGAATTGAATTCAAATTGAATTGAAATTTGAATAGAAATGAATTTTAAAACGAATTTATAAAGAAGAATTCAATTTTGCTCTGGATTGAAATGGAAGTTGAAATTGTTTTTGAAACGAATCTAAAACTATTTATAAAATTCGTTTTGAATGGTAATCCACGAAATATATATTATATATATAATATAATGGCCTGAATAGAACGCGCCGCGCTGCGGCAGTTCGTGAATTTCGACCATTTATTTCAAACGGACAATACGGGAGATCCGACCGTCGGATTCTCCTAAAACCGGAACCATTAGGTTCGTATCGAAAAGAGCTTTCTAACGAATATTTGAAATTTGAAATCTAACGGTTGGATTTGGAGATACGTCCAAATCAAATTCGAAAAAGGTCGCTATAAGTGCAGTTCGATGGCCATTGGTGGAAATCGACTGTACGGGCCTTGATAAAATTATTATAAATAGTAATAATTTGTGTAAAATCATAAGAAATGATTTAGGAGGAATTGGGATGAAAAACTCCCTATTTGAAAAGATAAAAATAGATTTTTATCGAAATGAACTAGTTTTGAACTAGAATTATAATTCTATTTATTTTTAAATAAATAAATTGGATTTGAAATGGTTTTGAAAATAACAAGAATTTCTAATGATTGCATTGGAATGGATTTGAATCGAAATTGTCTTCGGAATATTTCGATGTTGGATTTCGTGACTATACAGATGTTGTTATGGAAATTTGAAAGATAGATATATATATCGTTATTTCCAATACGATATTTAGTGGTCGTAGAATTTGATATTGAATATAAGCCAGGATATTTTCTATTCAAAGCCTTGTGTTGAATATCAAATGTGATTTGGGTTTGTCGTGAATGGTGTCTTCACTAACACTGTTCTTAAGCCCAGTTGAGAAAAGATTAAATCTTTTTATTTAGATTTAATGAAGTGTACCAATTAAATAATATTTAATTGGAATTGAATTGATATTGATTTTTGGGTTTATCGTGGACAGTGTTTTAAACAACACTCGTTCTTTAACCCGATAATTAATGAATGTGACTTTGGGTTTATCGTGAACCGTGTTTTAAATGACACGGATTCTTTAACCTAGTTAACGATTAAAACTAAGTGAAGTTTTAATGAATATTTAATTAGATTGAAATGGTCGAAAATGGAGTATCACCAGTTTTGCTCCAGGCGATAGTTAAATCTTTAATTAGATTTGAAGGTGAAATGGTAATTGAATTTACCGATAACACTGAGGTTTTAGATATGAAGTATTACCAGTTTTACTTCATGGGATAAATAGGTTGGGATTGGGAAATTAAAACAAATGATTACTTCGGTAAGTTTTGTTAATCCCGATTAATTGAATCGAAATTCAAAAGGATAGATTAAAGAATAAATATAAAGAATTTATCTTGGATAAAATTAATGGGAACCTTTCCCTATGAATGTGAAATTTAGAAACTAACTGTCGGTTAGCCAAGCAGAATGGTTTTCTGAATATTGATCTGATGTTGGTTTCGGCCTTCGGGGTTAATATTTGGGGAATTATTCTCTTGATTAATTTACGGTTAGTGACTAATGAATTGGAATGAGGCGTATGTTGTGTTTGTGTAACACTTATTTAAAATATACGCGAGTTATTCGGAAAGGCCGGGTTTATCCCTTTCTGAATAACTGATACGACGATAAGTCGAAGATGAAGACGGTGGTCGAAGGCCGGAAGTCTTCACGTCGTTTGGGTGATTACTGATGATCTTGATTGGGCTGTACACCCAAGAAGATGGAAACAGTTGGTGATCGTCCAGACGTACTTGGAGATCGATGGATATGCGGGGTACTAGGTGCCTCCGGTTTCGTTCAGCCCCAGAACGGACTTGAAAATGGACTGTGTGTCTGACATTGGATTTTAGTCCGTGTGATTGTTCTCTATTAAATATATATCTGTTTGGCGGCGGAGAATTTATTCTCTTGCTTAACGCCCTTCTCTGAGACGTACGAGCTCAGGGGTTATATATTGATGGATATCAATCGCATGGAGTGAATTGCCTGTGTGGCATGCTAAGATGCAAATGATCAAGGCTTCTGTTGAAAAGCAAAGTCTTGTGGTTGATGATCGAAGCACGGCCTTTGTGGCGTAGCTTTGTGTAACGTTGATTCGCGAGTATCACACCCAGTATGAATCAAAAACGGGAGACGGACATCAGGGAGGACATGCGTTTCTTTCTAATTAGGAGTGGCGTCAGTGCTTGAACTGGCTGACGAGTTTGACTCATGTGGATGTTGCTTATTATTACTTGCTGAAAAGCGAGGCCCCTTGTGATATCGGTTTCGGCCGATGCTTCTGGTCGGCTGACGGGCCAGGCTTACGCCCCAAAGGGCGGGGAAACGCAGTGTTCAGGCATAATAATCCACATCGGTGGACCGACCCTGACGATCCAAGAGGCAGTTGCGGCTGTTCCTGAGGGGCGGACTAGAGCGTCTCGAATCGGTTGAGGATCTTGCCCCTAGCCTCGGTTCATACCATAAATGATAACCCAACTTCCAATATGACGTCTTGCGGTTTTGATTGTAAACTTATATATGGCGACATAGTGGTATGGGGCATTCATGCCGCCTATGATTGATACTTATGATTTGAAGTTGTTTTATACACTATGCACTTATAATAATATCAAACGATTTGTTTTAAGCGTATCAAGCATTCTTTGGCTGTTATAAGGGAAAACCCTATCCCCCGGCTTGCGTTGCATTGTGTGATAGGACCTGGGTCTTATAACAGCTTCATTTTTCTTTATTTAGCATTGCGCTGTTGTTTTATGCACTGGTATTCTTGGGAGGAAACCCGTTCCGTGTTATACGGCGTGGTCTCTTGATGTACCTATCTTTAAAATAAAGATTGATAACTGTTTTAGTTCTCACACCAGTCACATGACTGACCTGGAGTTTATTGTTTTAACCTAAACTCTGGGTGCCCCTATTTTCCGCACGGGCAGCTAGTAGTTTCGGTTTTGCAGATTTATATTCACAGGATCCTGGTTTACAGCTGGAACGATATCCGGAAAGCTTTGTATCCGTATATCTCTTCTAGTTGAGTATTGTATTATTTTCCGCTGCGATGTATTTAAATGTAATTTAAATCTCTGATATTTCTGTGTAATATTTATTCATACTCTGTATATTCTTGTAATCTGATGCATTGTTGTAATATACAATGAAATGCTCTTCTGTATGCCTTTTGTTGTGGCTTGTTCTCGAACTATCCGTCGCTTTCCTTTACGGGGAAGTTACGGGTTTTCACAGTTGGTATCAGAGCTTTGGTTTACAAAGCTACAGAACGAGGCACATTAGAACCATACGAAAGAATTCATCAGATATTGGATTAGTAATATCCAATTATAATGACTCGTTAGAGATGGGATCAGTAGTATCCTAGAACGAGTGTGAAGAGTATATTTTTAAAAAGTGAAAACAAATTTTTTATGAAAATTTAAATCAACTATTCGTATTTGATTATTTATTTATATTGACGTGGACAATCCAGAATATATAGATTTTGCGTATACGTCTGATCCGCGTGTATTCAAATTTTTAATATATTGGATAGATATAGCATCACACTCTAGTCGCCCGAAGATGATATTGATGATAGCGATCACATCATCAATGTTTGAGTTTCGAAGGTGTGATTTTCTATATATTTCCATTAGACTGGTGTGAGAACCAAAACTAACATAGCTAGAATACATTGTTGTGATTTGGCATCAAAACATGATTTTCTTTATATATACCAAAATTATGAATTTGAAACGTTAATCCACTAATTGATTGATGTTTGTGTTGTTTGTTTAATTGTTTGGTAATTTTGAACCTTTATGCCTAATTTGATCAAATATCGAATTGTATTGAAAATTGGTTGCATTTGCTTGCATATACATATATTTATATTGAACAGGTCATAGCAAGGAGACTAGAGCAGAGAATAAAATTTGTTTGCCCGATAAATAGGTACATGTTTACTACATAATTTACTGTTTTGTTTGGGTGATGATGATTTTATGAGCCTATTGGCTAGCCGCTTGGCTTTTTCTTTTTCTTTTTGAGATCTGCAGGACCGGGGGAGCTATTTGAAATTCCCCGATGCTCCCGGTGCAGGGGAGGTTATGGCGAAATTTTTTGAAAATTTAGGGTGTTAGCCAAATTTTTGAAATTTTGAAAATTCTCAGAAACTGAAAAGTTGGAGAATGGAAGCGAGATCGAACGTAGAGCTGATTAATCAAACCACTTTCGACTTTGTTCCTTTTCGGGGACGAAAAGTTTTAAGTGGGGGAGATTGTAACAACCCGAAAATCTGGGCCCGTTTAAATTTTTTATTTTGGCAATGTTAGCGAATTTTGATTATTTAAAATGTATTATTTTAAATAATATCGACGAGAAATTTACTTTGAATATAATTCGAACGTATATATTTATATACGTCGTCGTTAGAATATAAATAATTATATATAATTATAAAAGGAAATGAAAATGGCGCGGTAGTTCGATAATTCGATTTCAAACTTCAATTGAATGTACCGGGTGCAAAACAATCCAGATTTTAGTGAAACCAAAAACAATAGGATCTAATTGATAATATCTTTCCAACGAATCCGAAAAATCGAAATTTCATAGCGGGAATCAAAAGATATGTCCAGTTGAAAATTCTGAATAGTCGCTATGGAATTCGGGCCGTTAAAAATGGAAATTTAGCAAACGACCTCGGATTTCGACGAAACCATTTTTGTCGGATCCATGATGTCAAATTATTGCTAGGTTTCAAATTTCATAATTTTTCTAATCAATGTGTGAGCGTGGCAAAGGAAAACGCGTTTGACCATTTTAGCTGAATTTAATCGACCGGAAAATGGCCATTTTTCTAACGGTCTCAGAATTTGATGAAATTAGTTTGGTTAGGACCGTATTGTCGATACGAAGCTAGAAATAATTTTTCTGGAATTTTCGATGTCAGTATGTGACCCCGGTAATTTAAAATGTGCGTTAAAATTAAATATATACTGATTTATAATTTAAAACTGATGAAAACCTATCGTATCAGTCGAATGGTGTTACGAAACATATCCCATTGTGTTCAGAATGGTGGTAATTAGCTAGAGGCGACAGTCGTTGGGTTTGATTTCGTGTTTGAATGGAAAGTCAACCTTGTTGGAATTAAAAATAGAATAAAATAATAAATAAATTATAAATTCTCCTTTTAACTCCCCCCTTCCACGTTGGATTTCAGTTAGAAATTAAATAAAATAAAATAAACCCTAATCACCTAAATCGCGAATCGCGATCTGCACCTCCCCGAAGTCGCCGCCTCCGGCGTGCATGCTTCCAGCCACCACTCCATCCACCTCCCCCAAGTCGCGATCCCCTTCCTCCTTTCCCCCTCTGCTAAGAACCGTTAGCCTCCCCCTATAAACCCTAAACCCGTCGAAGCAACCACCGCACCACCTTCTCGCCCCGCCTCCACCAGACCGCCGCCTCCAGGAAGGAGCTCCGACCCTCCAACCTCTGAGCGCGACCTTCCCTGTCCACCACTACACTCCGGCGCGAACCAACCACCCCATTCGATTCCAACAGTGAGTTTATTCATATTTTTGTTTTCTCCTAATTTGTTTTCAGTTTTTTTCTTTTTATATAACATTAGCATGTTGAAAACTGAAATTAAAATTGTTTTGAAAATATATATACATCGTATTAAAAGGTTGGGTTTTTTTTAATTTATGAAAGCTAGGATTTTTATGTAGCGAAAGTTTCGATTTTTATCGTTTAAAAGGTTTAGATCTTTATTGGGTAAAGTGTAGATTTTTATCGTTCAAAGATTTGATTTTTAGAAATAAAAAGATTTGATCTTTACAAAGGAAAAGATCTGATTTTTATACCTAAAGAAACGATATTTAAAAATATAAAGAAACAATATTTAAAAATATAAAGAAACGATATTTGAAGATATGAAGGAAAAGATATGATTTTTATATAGTGGCGATAACAAAAATATGATTTTTATATAGTGGCGATAACAAAAATATGATTTTTATATAGTGGCGATAACAAAAATATGATCTTTATATACTGGAGAATATAAAAAGGTGATTTTTTATATATGTAGTGACTACGAGCTGCGAAAGTGACAAAAGGCGAGAATGATGAAGACTTCTGCAAAAGAAGAGTCGAGATGGTTGGATAGCTATTGGTGAGAACTTCTCACTCTTCAATTTCTTTTTCTAGTTATATATATACTAGGATGCAGACGGTGCTTAGTAGCACCCGACACAATCGTCCACAGACCATGGACTTGTTTGTTTGGTTGCATAAATTAATTTGATGACTTGATTTGAATTGGTTGTTTGGTGAATTTGATTGATGTGTGAATGGCGTGGGCCTTCACTAGACCGGGGATAAGGCTAGGCCTTGTCCCGTTTCTGGTATCGTGCCGTTATGCCGCCGAAATTTTCAAAAATATGTTAGAAAAATAAAAATATCATTTTATTTAAAGAATGAACTGAATAGAAATTCATATGTTAAAATAAAATGTTTTATCGTTAAAAATATAATTTTTAACTTGAAGTGAATAAAATAAAATATTCATTTACAAACCGGACGGTTTGTTTATGTACACCTATTTGAATGACATTGATTGGGACGATAAATTTTACACATCGCCCAACTGCACAAATAAAACCTGTGTTTGATTATTTGAAACCCCACACGGGTGTTGGGATGAAATTTGAAGTTCACTCATCCTGATTGATTAAATATGTCGATCGATTGATTGACAGGCTGTTATAAGCGTTAGATATCTATATTTGATGCTTATACAGTGTAGTGCACTTTGGTTGATGGTTGATTATTTTTCAATGCTATTATATGTGTGTAATGTGTGAAAATCCATATAATTAACATTATATGGTGATTGATTGGGCCTCATTCCAATTTAGAAAATAAAGAATATTATAAAATAAAGGTTCATGTGTTGACTGTACTCATCCGTTGAGATTAGTCATGTGTTGAACGAAATATTTTAATAATAAAATTTACACTTTTATCAATATAAAATAAAGCTTCATGTGTTGACTGTACTCATCCATTGAGATTGGTCATGTGTTGAACGAAATATTTTAGTAATAAAATTTACATCTTTATCAATATAAAATAAAGGTTCATGTGTTGACAGTACTCATCCATTGAGATTGGTCATGTGTTGAACGAAATATTTGATAATAACAACTATTTTGAAAAAGAAATATTTGAAATAGAATATTTGAAAATAGAAATTTATGAAGCCGTGTTGATTAGATTGACGCCATTTTGACGTGATCGACATGTATATCGATTTATTCATTTTGAAACGAATATTGAATATAAAGCGATTTCGAAATGAATTGAATATAAAGCGATTTCGAAATGAATTGAATATAAAGCGATTTCGAAATGAATTGAATATAAAGCGATTTCGAAATGAATTGAATTGAAAACGATTTTGAAAACGTTTTCGAAATGAATTGAATTGAAAGCGAATTGAATTGAATTCAAATTGAATTGAAATTTGAATAGAAATGAATTTTAAAACGAATTTATAAAGAAGAATTCAATTTTGCTTTGGATTGAAATGGAAGTTGAAATTGTTTTTGAAACGAATCTAAAACTATTTATAAAATTCGTTTTGAATGTTAATCGACGAAATATATATTATATATATTATATATATTATATAATGGCCTGAATAGAACGCGCCGCGCCGCGGCAGTTCGTGAATTTCGACCATTTATTTCAAACGGACAAAACGGGAGATCCGACCGTCGGATTCTCCTAAAACCGGAACCGTTGGGTTCGTATCGAAAAGAGCTTTCTAACGAATATTTGAAATTTGAAATCTAATGGTTGGATTTGGAGATACGTCCAAAGCAAATTCGAAAAAGGTCGCTATAAGTGCAGTTCGATGGCCATTGGTGGAAATCGATTGTACGGGCCTTGATAAAATTATTAAAAATAGTAATAATTTGTGTAAAATCATAAGAAATGATTTAGGAGGAATTGGGATGAAAAACTCCCTATTTGAAAAGATAAAAATAGATTTTTATCGAAATGAACTAGTTTTGAACTAGAATTATAATTCTATTTATTTTTAAATAAATAAATTGGATTTGAAATGGTTTTGAAAATAACAAGAATTTCCAATGATTGCATTGGAATGGATTTGAATCGAAATTGTCTTCGGAATATTTCGATGTTGGATTTCGTGACTATACAGATGTTATTATGGAAATTTGAAAGATAGATATATATATCGTTATTTCCAATACGATATTTGGTGGTCGTAGAATTTGATATTGAATATAAGCCGGGATATTTTCTATTCAGAGCCTTGTATTGAATATCAAATGTGATTTGGGTTTGTCGTGAATGGTGTCTTCACTAACACTGTTCTTAAGCCCAGTTGAGAAAAGATTAAATCTTTTTATTTAGATTTAATGAAGTGTACCAATTAAATAATATTTAATTGGAATTGAATTGATATTGATTTTTGGGTTTATCGTGGACAGTGTTTTAAACAACACACGTTCTTTAACCCGATAATTAATGAATGTGACTTTGGGTTTATCGTGAACCGTGTTTTAAATGACACGGATTCTTTAACCCAGCTAACGATTAAAACTAAGTGGAGTTTTAATGAATCTTTAATTAGATTGAAATGGTCGAGAATGGAGTATCACCAGTTTTGCTGCAGGCGATAGTTAAATCTTTAATTAGATTTGAACGTGAAATGGTAATTGAATTTACCGATAACACTGAGGTGTTAGATATGAAGTATTACCAGTTTTACTTCATGGGATAAATAGGTTGGGATTGGGAAATTAAAACAAATGATTACTTCGGTAAGTTTCGTTAATCCCGATTAATTGAATCGAAATTCAAAAGGATAGATTAAAGAATAAATATAAAGAATTTATCTTGGATAAAATTAATGGGAACCTTTCCCTATGAATGTGAAATTTAGAAACTAACCGTCGGTTAGCCAAGCAGAATGGTTTTCTGAATATTGATCTGATGTTGGTTTCGGCCTTCGGGGTTAATATTTGGGGAATTATTCTCTTGATTAATTTACGGTTAGTGACAAATGATTTGGAATGAGGCGCATGTTGTGTTTGTGTAACACTTATTTAAAAAATACGCGAGTTATTCGGAAAGGCCGGGTTTATCCCATTCTGAATAACTGATACGACGATAAGTCGAAGATGAAGACGGTGGTCGAAGACCGGAAGTCTTCACGTCGTTTGGGTGATTACTGATGATCTTGATTGGGCTGTACACCCAAGAAGATGGAAACAGTTGGTGATCGTCCAGACGTACTTGGAGATCGATGGATATGCGGGGTACTAGGTGCCTCCGGTTTCGTTCAGCCCCAGAACGGACTTGAAAATGGACTGTGTGTCTGACATTGGATTTTAGTCCGTGTGATTGATCTCTATTAAATATATATCTGTTTGGCGGCGGAGAATTTATTCTCTTGCTTAATGCCCTTCTCTGAGACGTACGAGCTCAGGGGTTATATATTGATGGATATCAATCGCATGGAGTGAATTGCCTGTGTGGCATGCTAAGATGCAAATGATTAAGTCTTCTGTTGAAAAGCAAAGTCTTGTGGTTGATGATCAAAGTACGGCCTTTGTGGCGTAGCTTTGTGTAACGTTGATTCGCGAGTATCACACCCGGTATGAATCAAAAACGGGAGATGTACATCAGGGAGGACATGCGTTTCTTTCTAGTTAGGAGTGGCGTCAGTGCTTGAACTGGCTGACGAGTTTGACTCATGTGGATGTTGCTTATTATTACTTGCTGAAAAGCGAGGCGCCTCGTGATATCGGTTTCGGCCGATGCTTCTGGTCAGCTGACGGGCCAGGATTACGCCCCAGAGGGCGGGGAAACGCAGTGTTCAGGCATAATAATCCACATCGGTGGACCGACCCTGACGATCCAAGGGGCAGTTGCGGCTGTTCCTGAGGGGCGGACTAGAGCGTCTCGAATCGGTTGAGGATCTTGCCCCTAGCCTCGGTTCATACCATAAATGATAACCCAACTTCCAATACGACGTCTTGCGGTTTTGATTGTAAACTTATATATGGCGACATAGTGGTACGGGGCATTCATGCCGCCTATGATTGATACTTATGATTTGAAGTTGTTTTATACACTATGCACTTATAATAGTATCAAACGATTTGTTTTAAGCGTATCAAGAATTCTTTGGCTGTTATAAGGGAAAACCCTATCCCCCGGCTTGCGTTGCATTGTGTGATAGGACCTGGGTCTTATAACAGCTTCATTTTTCTTCATTTAGCATTGCGCTGTTGTTTTATGCACTGGTATTCTTGGGAGGAAACCCGTTCCGTGTTATACGGCGTGGTCTCTTGATGTACCTATCTTTAAAATAAAGATTGATAACTGTTTTAGTTCTCACACCAGTCACATGTCTGACATGGAGTTTATTGTTTTAACCTAAACTTTGGGTGCCCCTATTTTCCGCACGGGCAGCTAGTAGTTTCGGTTTTGCAGATTTATATTCATAGGATCCTGGTTTACAGCTGGAACGATATCCGGAAAGCTTTGTATCCGTATATCTCTTCTAGTTGAGTATTGTATTATTTTCCGCTGCGATGTATTTAAATGTAATTTAAATCTCTGATATTTCTGTGTAATATTTATTCATACTCTGTATATTCTTGTAATCTGATGCATTGTTGTAATATACAATGAAATGTTCTTCTGTATGCGTTTTGTTGTGGCTTGTTCTCGAACTATCCGTCGCTATCCTTTACGGGGAAGTTACGAGTTTCCACACCTCCCAAAAATACCAGTGCATAAAACAAACAACGCAATGCTAAAGAAAAATGAAGCTGTTATAAGACCCAGTTCCTATCACACAATGCAACGCAAGCCGGGGGATAGGGTTTTCCCTTATAACAGCCAAAGAATGCTTGATACGTTTAAAACAAATCATTTGATACTATAATAAGTGTATAGTGTCAAAACATTTCAAATCATAAGTATCAATCATAGGCGGCATGGGTACCATATATCATGTCTCCATACTAGTTCTACAATTAAAACCGCAAATGTCGTATTGGAAGTTGGGTAATCATTTATGGTATGAACCGAGGCTAGGGGCAAGATCCTCACCGATTTTAGACAATCTAGCACATGTCTAGGAACAGCCGCAACTGCCCCTTTGATCGTCAGGGCCGGTCCACCAATGTGGATTATTATGCCTGAACACTGCGTTTCGCCGCCCTTTGGGGCGTAAGTCGGGTCCGTCAGCCGACCAGAATGCATCGGCCGAAACCGATATAACCGAGGCGCCTCGCAACAGCAACAACCACATAAGTCAAATTCGTCAGGGCATGTAAAACCACTGACGCCACTTTTTAGCTAGAAGGAAACGCATGCCCTCCCTGAGGTCCGTCTCCCGTTTTTGGTTCATACCGGGTGTGAAACTCGCGAAGTAAACGTTACACAAAGCTACGCCACGAAGGCCGTGCTTTGATCATCACCACAAGACTTTGCTTTTCAACAGAAGCCTCGATCAATTGCCACTTAGGCATGCCATACAGGCAATTCACTCCATGCGATTGATATCCATCAATATATAACCCCTGAGCTCGTACGTCTCAGAGAAGGGCATTAAGCAAGAGAATAAATTCTCCGCCGCCAAACAGATATATATTTAATAGAGATCAATCACACGGACTAAAATCCAATGTCAGAAACACAGTCCATTTACAAGTCCGTTCTGGGGCTGAACGAAACCGGAGGCACCTAGTACCCCGCATATCCATTGATCTCCAAGTACGTCTGGACGATCACCAACTGTTTCCTTCTTCTTGGGTGTACAGTCCAATCAAGATCATAAGTAATCACCCAAACGACGTGAAGACCTCCGGTCTTCGACCATCGTCTTCATCTTCGACTTATCGTCGTATCGTCGTATCAGTTATTCAAAATGGGATAAACCCGGTCTTTCCGAATAACTCGCGTATATTTAAATAAGTGTTACACAAACACAACATACGCCTCATTCCAATTCATCAGTCACTAACCGTCAATTAATCAAGAGAATAATTCCCCAAATATTAACCCCGAAGGCCGAAACCAACATCAGATCAATATCCAGAAAACCATTCTGCTTGGCTAACCAACAGTTAGTTTCTAAATTTCACATTCATAGGGAAAGGTTCCCATTAATTTTATCAAAGATAAATCATTAAAATTTATTCTTTAATCTGTTTTTGAATATCAATTCAAACTAGTCGGGATTAGCGAACCTTACCGAAGTAATCATTTATTTTAATTTCCCAATCCCAACCTATTCATCCCATGAAGTAAAACTGGTAATACTTCATATCTAACACCACAGTGTTATCGGTAAATTCAATTACCATTTCACGTTCAAATCTAATTAAAGATTTAACTATCGCCTGGAGTAAAACTGGTGATACTCCATTCTCGATCTTTTCAATCTAATTAAAGATTCATTAAAACTCCACTTAGTTTTAATCTTTAACTGGGTTAAAGAATCAGTGTCATTTAAAACACAGTTCACGATAAACCCAAAATCACATTCATTAATTATCGGGTTAAAGAACGAGTGTTATTTAAAACACTGTCCACGATAAACCCAAAAATCAATATCAATTCAATTCCAATTAAATATTATTTAATTGGTACACTTCATTAAATCTAAATAAAAAGATTTAATCTTTTCTCAACTGGGTTCAAGAACAGTGTTAGTGAAGACACCATTCACGACAAACCCAAATCACATTTGATATTCAATACAAGGCTCTGAATAGAAAATATATCGACTTATATTCAATATCAAATTCTACGACTAACAAATGTCGTATTGGAAATAGCGATATAAATATATATCTTTCAAATTTCCATAACAACATCTGTATAATCACGAATTCCAACATCGAAATATTCCGAAGACAATTTCGATTCAAATCCACTCTAATGCAATCATTGGAAATTCTGGTTATTTTTAAAACCCTTTTCAAATTCAATTTATTTAATTAAAAATAAATAGAATTATAATTCTAGTTCAAAACTAGTTCATTTCGATAAAAATCTATTTTTATCTTTTCAAATATGGAGTTTTTCATCCCAATTCTTTCTAAATCATTTCTTGTGATTTTACACAAATTATTGATATTTTTAATAATTTTATCAAGGCCCGTACAGTCGATTTCCATCAACGGCCATCGAACTGCACTTACACCGACCTTTTTCAAATTTGATTTGGACATAATTCCAAATCCAACCGTTAGATTTCAAATTTCTAATATTCGTTAGAAAGCTCTTTTCGATACGAACCCAACGGTTCCGGTTTCAGGAGAATCCGACGGTCGGATCTCCCGTAATGTCCGTTTGAAATAAATGGTCGAAATTCACGAACTGCCGCGGCGCGGTGCGTTATATTCAGGCCATTATATTATATATATAATATATATAATATATATTTCGTCGATTTCTATTTAAAACAAATTATATAAATAGTTTTAAATTCGTTTCAAAAGCAATTTCAACTTCCATTTCAATTCAAATCCAAAATTGAATTCTTCTTTATAAATCCGTTTTAAAATTCATTTCTATTCAATTCAAATTTCAATTCAAGATATGCGATTTCGATATCACTTTTCAATATTCATTTTAAAATGAATAAAATCGATATAAACATCGTTCACGTCAAAATGGCGCATCTCTAATCAACACGGCTTCATATCATTCTATTTTCAAATATTCTACTTCAAATATTTCTTTTTCAAATATTTCCTATTAAAATATTTCTATATTAAAATATTTCATTCAACACATGACTTATCTCAACGGATGAGTACAGTCAACACATGAACCTTTATTTTATATTGATAAAGATGTAAATTTTATTATTAAAACATTTCCTTCAACACATGACTAATCTCAACGGATGAGTATAGTCAACACATGAACCTTTACTTTATATTATTCTTTACCTTCTAAAATTGAATGAGGCCCAATCAATCACCATATAATGTTAATTATATAGATTTTCATACATCACACATATATAATAGCATTGCAAAATAATCAACCATCAATCAAAGTGCACTACACTGTATAAGCATAAAATATAGATATCTAACGCTTATAACAGCCTGTCAATCAATCGATCGACATATTTAATCAATCAGGATGAGTGAACTTCAAATTTCATCCCAACACCCGTGTGGGGTTTCAAACAATCAAACACAGATTTCAGTTGTGCAGTTGGGCGATGTGTAAAATTTATCGACCCAATCAATGTCCTTCAAATAGGTGTACATAAACAAACCGTCCGGTTTGTAAATGAACATTTTATATTACTCACTTCCACGTTAAAACTATATTTTTAACGATAAAATATTTTATTTAACCTATGAATGTTCTATTCGGTTCATTTATTCAATAAAATGATATTTTTATTTTTCTAACATATTTTAGAAAATTTCGGCGGCATAACGGCACGATACTAGAAACGGGACAAGGCCTAGCCTTATCCCCGGTCTAGTGAAAGCCCACGCCATTCACACATCAATCAAATAATTCATTTCACCAAACAATTCAATTTCAAATCGAATCATCTAACTAATCTATGCAACCAAACAAACAAGTCCATGGTCTGTGGACGATTGTGTCGGGTGCTACTAAGCACCGTCTGCATCCTAGTATATATATAACTAGAAAAGAAATTGAAGAGTGAGAAATTCTCACCGAAAGCTATCCAAACATCTTGACTCTTCTTCATTCTCGCCTTTTTGTCACCTTCGTTGTCCGCTTTCACTACATATGTAAAATCGAATTTTTACTTCGCTATTCAATAAATACAAATCATATTTTTACTTCAATGTTCAATATATAAAAATCACATTTTTACTTCGATGTTCAATATTTAAAAATCACATTTTTACTTCGATGTTCAATATATAAAAATCACATTTTTACTTCGATGTTCAATATATAAAAATCACATTTTTACTTCGATGTTCAATATATAAAAATCACATTTTTACTTCGATGTTCAATATATAAAAATCATGTTTTTACTTCGATGTTCAATATATAAAAATCATATTTTTACTTCGATGTTCAATATATAAAAATCTAGTTTTTCCTCGCTATTCGAATATATAAAAATCCAATTTATATTTGCTATTCGAATATATAAAAAACCAATTTATATTTGCTATACATAAAGGAAAATCATATTTTCCTATATAAAGATTATAACTTTTCTAATATAAAGATTATAACTTTTCTGTGTTAACAATTTCAGATCTTACCCATGATGTTCTACTCGAGAACTAATTTTTATTTTACTTAAAACTGATTTCATTAAATAAAAATCTATTCTTTTTATTCATATAAACATCTTAGCCTCCCCTATATATAAAAATATTATTTTAATAAACTAAAACCCTATTTTTAATAAGCTAATCCTATATAAAATAAACAAATTAAATTAAAATATAAAAACTTACTGTTAGTTGAGAAAAAAGGGGGTTTCGGAGTTCTGCACGGGGCTGGAGAGATAGGCGAGGGTGGAGAAGCTTCGGGGAAAGGGGATGGAGGCGGAAACGAGGAGGGGGGGCCTCAATGGCGGACGCTCGATCGTCGGGAGGGTTTCTGGGTTTGGAGGGGTTCTAGGGCAACGTCGCACGAGAGGAGGGGAGGGGGAAGAAGAGGAGGCGCCTGCGTTGGGAGGCCACCGCGAGAGCAGGCGATGGGGGGGGGGGGGGAGGCGGCCGTCGATCTGGAGCAGCGTTCTTCTTTTTTTTTCGATTTTGTTTTGAAATGAAACGAACGGGGGGGGGGGGCAGAGAGAAATAAGGGGAGGGAGAGAGAATATTTTTTTTCTATTTTAATTTGTAAAAAGTTGACTTTTACATACGACCCTAGAACGAGGCCCACCGCCTGTCGTCCATAGCGTTTTACCCCCATTTTGAACACAATGGGATATGTATCGCAAGCTGATGTGATCGTTTCGATTAGTTTCCGTTGAATTTACATTTAAACCATTATACTAAATTTTAAACGTACATTTCAGTTTACCGGGGCCACATACTAACTAGAAAAATTCCCGAAAAATATTTTCTAGCTTCGTATTGACGATGCGGTCCTAACAAAACTAGTTTCGTCGAATTCTGAGACCGTTTGAAAAATGGCCATTTTCCAGTTGATTAAAATCAACTAAAACAGGTCTAATGCGTTTTCCTTTGCCACGCTCGCATATTGATTCGAAAAATTATGAAATTTGAAACTTAGCAATAATTTGACATCACGGACCCAACAAAAGTGGGATCGTCGAAATCCGAGGTCGTTTGCAAAATTTCCATTTTTAAGGGCCTGAATTCCATAGCGACTATTCAGAATTTTCAACTGGACATATCTTTTGATTCCCGCTATGAAACTTTGATTTTTCAGATTCGTTGGAAAGATATTATCAATTAGATCCTATTGTTTTTGGTTTCACTAAAATCCGGATTGTTTTGCACCCGGTACATTCAATTGAAGTTTGAAATCGAATTATCGAACTACCGCGCCATTTTCAATTCTATTTATAATTATATATAAATATTTATATTCTAACGACATCATATAAAAATATATACGTCGAATTTAATTCTAAACATTTTTCTCGTCGATATTATTTAAAATAATCTATTTTAAATAATCAAAATTTGCTAAAATCGCCAAAATAAAAAATTTAAACTGGCCCAGATTTTCGGGTTGTTACACTGGAGGATAGCGTTTTTACCTTATAATGGCCAAAGAATGCTTGATACGTCAAAAACAAATCATTTGATACTATTATAAGTGTATAGTGTCAAAACAATTTCGATTATAAATATCAATCATAGACGGCATGGGTACCATATATCATGTCGCCATACTAGGCTCTACAATCAAAACCGCACAGTCACGTATTGGAAGTTGGATTTCCATCTGTGAACCGAGGCAAAATATAGTCCTCTACCGAATTTAAGACTCTCTAGCCCTAGCCTCAGGCTACAGCCGCAATTGCACCTAGGAGCCACAGGGTCGGTCCACCGATGTGGATTAAAATGCCTGAACACTGCGTTTCCCCGCCCTTTGGGGCGTAAATGAGCCAACGAATGACTCCATCGGACCCGGTTCGTCCGATCAAACCGAGGCGCCTCGCAACAGCAACAACCACACAGGTGAAAATAATATAAATGTCAGCCAGTTTAAGCACTGACACCACCTCTAGCTAGAAAAAAACGCATGCCTCCCTGGATCCTTCTCCCGTTTCTGGTTCACAACTGGGGTGTGAGGCTCGCAAATTCACGTTACAAAAAAGCTATGCCACACAGGCGGTGCTTTGATCATCAACCATAAAACTTTGCTTTTCAACAGAAGCCTTGATCAATTACCACTTAGGCATGCCACACAGGCAATTCACTCCATGCGATTGATATCCATCAATATATAACCCATGAGCTCGTACGTCTCAGAGAAGGGCGTTGAGAAAGAGAATAAATTCTCCGCCGCCAAACAGATGTATATTTAATAGAAATCAACCACACAGACTAAAATCCAATGTCAGACACACAGTCCATTTACAAGTTCGTTCTGGGTCTGAATGAAACCGGAGGCACCTTGTACCTCGCAAATCCATCGATCTCCAAATAAGTCTGGATGATCACCAACTGATTCCCTCCTCTTGGGTGTACAGCCCAATCAAGATCATCAGTAATCACCCAAATGATGTGAAGACCTCCGATCTTCGACTACCGTCTTCATCCTTGACACCACATCAAATCAGTTATTTAGAATGGGATAAACCCGGTCTTTCTGAATAACTCGCGTATCTAATAAACAAGTGTTATACAAACACAACATACGCCTCATTCCAATTCAGAATATTCTTTTATTCAAATATTCTTACACTTCGGGAAAGGTTCCCATTAATGTTATCAAAGATAAATTGTTTAAATTTATTCTTTAATCTTCTTTTGAATATCAATTCAAACTAGCCTGGATTAGCGAACCACACCAAAGTAATCATTTGTTTTATTTCCCAATCCCAGCCTATTCATTCCATGAAGTAAAACTGGTCACACTTCATATCTAACACCACGGTGTTATCAGTAAATTCAATTAACATGTCACGTTCAAATATAATTAAAGATTTAACTATCGCCTGGAGCAAAACTGGTGATACTCCATTCTCGACCACTTCAACCTAATTAAAGATTCAATAAAACCCCACTTAGTTTTAATCTTCACAGAAATCAATATCCTGCCTTTAACTGGGTTAAAGAACCAATGTCATTTAAAACACGGCTCACGATAAACCCAAAGTCACCTTCCATTAATTATCGGGTTAAAGAACCAGTGTTATTTAAAACACGGCTCACGATAAACCCAAAGTCACCTTCCATTAATTATCGGGTTAAAGAACCAGTGTTATTTAAAACACCGTCACGATAAACCCAAATCGCGTTTGATATTAAATACAAGGCTCTGAATAGAAAATATATCAGCTTATAATCAATATCAAAATCTACGACCAACAAATATCGTATTGGAAATAATGATATAAATATATCTTTTAAATTCCCATAACAATACCTGTATCATCATGAAATCCAACATCGAAATATTCCAAAGACAATTTCGATTCAAATCCATTCCAATTCAATTATTGGAAATTCTGGAGCAGCGTTCTTTTTTTTTTCGATTTTGTTTTGAAATGAAACGAACGGGGGGGGGGGGGGGCAGAGAGAAATAAGGGGAGGGAGAGAGAATATTTTTTTCTATTTTAATTTGTAAAAAGTTGACTTTTACATACGACCCTAGAACGAGGCCCACCGCCTGTCGTCCATAGCGTTTTACCCCCATTTCGAACACAATGGGATATGTATCGCAAGCTGATGTGATCGTTTCGATTAGTTTCCGTTGAATTTACATTTAAATCATTATACTAAATTTTAAACGTACATTTCAATTTACCGGGGCCACATACTAACTAGAAAAATTCCCGAAAAATATTTTCTAGCTTCGTATTGACGATGCGGTCCTAACTAAACTAGTTTCGTCGAATTCTGAGACCGTTTGAAAAATGGCCATTTTCCAGTTGATTAAAATCAACTAAAACTGGTCTAACGCGTTTTCCTTTGCCACGCTCGCATATTGATTCAAAAAATTATGAAATTTGAAACTTAGCAATAATTTGACATCACGGACCCAACAAAAGTGGGATCGTCGAAATCCGAGGTCGTTTGCAAAATTTCCATTTTTAAGGGCCTGAATTCCATAGCGACTATTCAGAATTTTCAACTGGACATATCTTTTGATTCCCGCTATGAAACTTTGATTTTTCAGATTCGTTGGAAAGATATTATCAATTAGATCCTATTGTTTTTGGTTTAACTAAAATCCGGATTGTTTTGCACCCGGTACATTCAATTGAAGTTTGAAATCGAATTATCGAACTACCGCGCCATTTTCAATTCTATTTATAATTATATATAAATATTTATATTCTAACGACAACATATATAAATATATACGTCGAATTTAATTCTAAACATTTTTCTCGTCGATATTATTTAAAATAATCTATTTTAAATAATCAAAATTCGCTAAAATCGCCAAAATAAAAATTTTAAACTGGCCCAGATTTTCGGGTTGTTACACTAGAGGATAGCGTTTTTACCTTATAATGGCCAAAGAATGCTTGATACGTCAAAAACAAATCATTTGATACTATTATAAGTATATAGTGTCAAAACAATTTCGATCATAAATATCAATCATAGACGGCATGGGTACCATATATCATGTCGCCATACTAGGCTCTACAATAAAAACCGCACAGTCACGTATTGGAAGTCGGATTTCCATCTGTGAACCGAGGCAAAATATAGTCCTCTACCGAATTTAAGACTCTCTAGCCCTAGCCTCAGGCTACAGCCGCAATTGCACCTAGGAGCCACAGGGTCGGTCCACCGATGTGGATTAAAATGCCTGAACACTGCGTTTCCCCGCCCTTTGGGGCGTAAATGAGCCAACGAATGACTCCATCGGACCCGGTTCGTCCGATCAAACCGAGGCGCCTCGCAACAGCAACAACCACACAGGTGAAAATAATATAAATGTCAGCCAGTTTAAGCACTGACACCACCTCTAGCTAGAAAGAAACGCATGCCTCCCTGGATCCTTCTCCCGTTTCTGGTTCGCAACTGGGGTGTGAGGCTCGCAAATTCACGTTACACAAAGCTATGCCACACAGGCGGTGCTGTGATCATCAACCATAAAACTTTTCTTTTCAACAGAAGCCTTGATCAATTGCCACTTAGGCATGCTACACAGGAAATTCACTCCATGCGATTGATATCCATCAATATATAACCCATGAGCTCGTACGTCTCAGAGAAGGGCGTTGAGAAAGAGAATAAATTATCCGCCGCCAAACAGATGTATATTTAATAGAAATCAACCACACAGACTAAAATCAAATGTCAGACACACAATCCATTTACAAGTTCGTTCTGGGTCTGAATGAAACCGGAGGCACCTTGTACCTCGCAAATCCATCGATCTCCAAATAAGTCTGGATGATCACCAGCTGATTCCCTCCTCTTGGGTGTACAGCCCAATCAAGATCATCAGTAATCACCCAAATGATGTGAAGACCTCCGGTCTTCGACTACCGTCTTCATCCTTGACACCACATCAAATCAGTTATTCAGAATGGGATAAACCCGGTCTTTCTGAATAACTCGCGTATCTAATAAACAAGTGTTATACAAATACAACATACGCCTCATTCCAATTCAGAATATTCTTTTATTCAAATATTCTTACACTTCGGGAAAGGTTCCCATTAATGTTATCAAAGATAAATTGTTTAAATTTATTCTTTAATCTTCTTTTGAATATCAATTCAAACTAGCCTGGATTAGCGAACCACACCGAAGTAATCATTTGTTTTATTTCCCAATCCCAGCCTATTGATTCCATGAAGTAAAACTGGTCACACTTCATATCTAACACCACGGTGTTATCAGTAAATTCAATTACCATGTCACGTTCAAATCTAATTAAAGATTTAACTATCGCCTGGAGCAAAACTGGTGATACTCCATTCTCGACCACTTCAACCTAATTAAAGATTCATTAAAACCCCACTTAGTTTTAATCTTCACAGAAATCAATATCCTGCCTTTAACTGGGTTAAAGAACCAATGTCATTTAAAACACGGCTCACGATAAACCCAAAGTCACCTTCCATTAATTATCGGGTTAAAGAACCAGTGTTATTTAAAACACGGCTCACGATAAACCCAAAGTCACCTTCCATTAATTATCGGGTTAAAGAACCAGTGTTATTTAAAACACCGTCACGATAAACCCAAATCGCGTTTGATATTAAATACAAGGCTCTGAATAGAAAATATATCAGCTTATAATCAATATCAAAATCTACGACCGACAAATATCGTATTGGAAATAATGATATAAATATATCTTTTAAATTCCCATAACAATACCTGTATCATCATGAAATCCAACATTGAAATATTCCAAAGACAATTTCGATTCAAATCCATTCCAATTCAATTATTGGAAATTCTGGTTACTTCTAAAATCCTTTTCAAATTCAATTTATTTATTTAAAAATAAATAGAATTATAATTCTAGTTCAAAACTAGTTCATTTCAATAAAAATCTATTTTTATCTTTTCAAATATGGAGTTTTCATCCCAATTCTTCCCAAATCATTTCTTATGATTTCACACTAATTATTACTATTTTTAATAATTTTATCAAGGCCCCTACAGTCGATTTCCATCAACGGCCATCGAACTGCACTTACCGCGACCTTTTCCAAATTTCATTTGGACATAATTCCAAATCCAACCGTTAGATTTCAAATTTATAATATTCATTAGAAAGCTCTTTTCGATACGAACCCAAGGTTTCTGTTTTAGAAGAATCCGACGGTCGGATCTCCCGCAATGTCCATTCGAAGTCAATGGTAGAAATTCGCGAACTGCCGCGGCGCGGCGCGTTCTATTCAGGCCATTATATATATAATATATATATTATATATATTTTGTCGATTTCCTTTTAAAACGTATTTTGTAAATCGATTTTTAATTCAATTTCAGTTCGTTTTCAATTCAATTTCGATTCGAATTCATTTCTATTCAATTTAAATTCGAATTCATTTCTATTCAATTTCAATCCAAATTCATTTCTATTCGAATTCATTTCAAATTGATTTCCATTCAATTTCAATTAGATTCGAATTCATTTAATTTTCAATTCAATTCGAATTCTTATTCGTTTAAATTCAATTCGAATTCTAATTCGTTTCAATTCAGTTTAATTCGAATTTCATTTCAAAATATTTGATTTTGAAATCACTTTCGATATTCATTACAAAATGAATAAAATCGATATAAATATCGTTCACGTCAAAATGGCGTCAATCTAATCAACACGGCTTCATATATTTCTATTTTCAAATATTCTATTTCAAATACTTCTTTTTCAAATATTTCTATTCAAATATTTTATTCCAATAGTTCTTTTCAAATATTCTATTTCAAAACTGGAATGAGGCCCAATCAATTACGATATGATGTTAATTATATGGATTTTCTATAACACATGTATAAAATAACAACGATAAATAATCAATCATCATCCAGAGTGCACCACACAACTGCATAAGCATTAAATATAAATAATTAGCACTTACACTGTCTGTCAATCAATCGATTGACATACCACTAAACAATCGAGATTAGTGTACGTCAAATCTCATCACAATACCCGTGTGGGGTTTTCAAACAATCAAACACAAATTTTATTTGTGCAGTTGGGCGATGTGTAAAATTTATCATCCCAATCAATATCAGCCAAATGTGTGTATATAAACAAATCGTTCGATTTGTTTATTTTTGTTTCATTTTAAATACTCGTTAAAAATTCTATTTTCAACTATAAAATATTTTAACTATATAAATATTTTATTTCATTTCACATCACATCACACAATCAACTACACAGCAAAATCAAACAAACAAGCATAAAAGCCGTCCAAGGTCTGTGGGCGACGGGTGTCGGGTGCTACTAAACACCGTCTACATCCTAGTATATATTTCAGCTAGAAATTAAAATAAAAGTGAGGAGTTCTCACCGACTAGGTAATCCAAACGCCCCGAATTTTCATATGTTGAAATCTCCTTCGTGCTCACCTTTCATCAATTTCATTGTCCGTAGCCACTACATATATAAAGATCGCATTTTTATTCTCCTCCTTATACAAAAATTATATTTTTAACTTCTACATTATATAAAAATTATATTTTTAACTTCTACATTATATAAAAATTATATATTTTTTTCTTTCCAAAAATTCATATCTTTATATTTTCAAAAATTTGATCTTTATATTTTTAAAACAAAGTTGTTTATATTTTCAAATCCAAGTTGTACTTTTAACTAAGCAAAAATCGCATTTTTGACTAGGCAAAAATCGTATTTTTATAAAACAAAATCATATCCTTTTCTATTCGTTACATCAATAAAAATCATATTTTTATTTTAAATCTCTTCATATAAAAATCCAAACTTCCTCCGTATAAAACTCTATCTCTCTTTCTATAAAAATGAAATCCTTCTCATGTTAAAAATGAAACCTTTTTCAAATTAAAAATGAAATCTTTTTCAAATTAAAAATGAAATTTTTCTTTAATTAAAAATCACAACCTTTTGCTAATTAAAAATCAATTCCTTTACATTATGAACCCACTTTAAAATTTTCAGAAATGCTAATATATACATATATATATATATATATGAAAATAATTAAATATGGGTTTAAAAACTTACCTTTAATTGGAGGGGCTTGCTGCGAATTAAAGTGGAAAAGGGGGTGTTTCACCGTCGGTGGGAGGTGGGAGGTCAGGGGAGATGTCGGCGGCGCGCTCAGGCAAGGGGAGGGGGGTTGCGGTTTTGATCGAGGGAGCTGCGAATCGAGAGGAGAAAGGGAAGGAGGAAAAGAGAGGGGGGAGGCCTTGCTCCGGCGGCTCTGATTGGTGGGGGGAGGCGGCGTTCGTGGGTAAGGGGACGGGGGTGGGGGGTGCTCTGGGATTTTTTTTTCTTCTGAAAAAGTAAACAAGGGGGGATGCTGAAGTGGAAAGAGAGAGGGAGGGTAGAGAGATTATATATTTTTTTTATTTTTATTTTTATTTTAAAAGGTACTTTTTAATCCGAACTCGAAATCGAACCCACCGACTTTCGTCCATAGCTAATTACCCCCATTCCGAACACAATGGGATATGTATTGTAAGTTGATTCGATCATTTTGATCAGTTTTCGTCAAAATCAAAATATAACTCTATATATTGAATTTGAATGCATATTTCAATTAACTGAGGACACATGCTAACTCGAAAAATCCCAGAAAAATATTTTCTAGCTTCGTATTGATGATACGGTCCAAACAAAACTAATTTCATCAAATTCTAAGACCGTTTGAAAAATGGCCAATTTCCAGTCGACTAAAATCAACTGAAACTTGTCAAACGCGTTTTCCTTTGCCATGCTCACATATTGAATCGAAAAATTATGAAATTTGAAACCTAGCAATAATTTAACATCACGGATCCAACAAAAGTGGTTTTGTCGAAAACCGACGTCGTTTGCAAAATTCCCACTTTCAAGGGCCAGAATTCCCTAACGACTATTCTGAATTTTCAACTGGACATTAAATTTTATCCCCGCTATGAAATTTTGATTTTTTGGATTCTTTGGAAAGTTATTCTCAAATAGATTCTAATATTTTTTGTTTCGCCAAAATCCGGTTTATTTTGAATCCTGTACATTCATTTGAACTTTGAAATCGAATTATCGAACTACCGCGCCATTTTCAATTCCTTTTATAATTTAAAATAAATATTTATATTCTAACGATGATCTATATAATATATTCATTTGAATTCTATTTAAAATAAATTTCTCATCAATATTATTTAAAATAATTCATTTTAAATAATCAAAATTCACTAAAACTGCCAAAATAAAAAATTTTAATTGGCCCGGATTTCCGGTTTATTACAGCGTCCATCACAACGATAATGGTAAATATTACTCATTTCACTAGTTAACAAGTGTCGGGGTTTCTAACTAGAAATTTAATTAAACTAAATAACTAGTTTCGACGTAAATTCGAAGATTGACACACTTGCACGTCTGTTCTAAGTAACAAATTCAACAATCAACACAACCATGCAACCAAACTTATTTCAATACTCCTCTGAATACTCTGTTCATCAGATCGACGAAGTAAGTGGGAGCATTACATAAGCCGAACGGCATTACTAACCACTCGTAGAATAGGTCGGGACCTCTGAATGCTGTCATTGGAACACACTGTTCGGCAATTCGAAGCTGATGGAAACCTGTAGATAGGTCCATTCGTGACAATACTTGCTCACCATTTAATCTATCCAACAAATCATCTATTCTTGGCATTGGATATTTGTTCTTTATGGTCTGCTTGTTCAGATCACGATAATCCACACATAGACGTAGAGTACCGTCAGATTTTGGGACAAAAACCACTGCTGCTCCCCAATCGGAGAAACTAGGCCTGATCAGAGCCTTCCATACGAGCTGTCGTGTTTGATTGTCTAATTCCTCCTTCTCTTTCAAGGACATTCTTCGAATAGCGTGAACTACCGGCCTTGCATTCGGAATCAAAGCAATCTTGAAATCTATTTCTCTTTGTGGAGGTAAACGAACAACTTCTTCGAACACATCCGCATAGTTCTTGACGACAGGAATATCTTTCACTAGGTCGGGAATATTCTCTGTGATTTTAGGGATATTTTCTATTTGGGCTGGAGAAACATCGAGAGCTGCCCAGAAGTCTTTTCTATTAGATTTCTGACCTTCACAAGGAATGGTTATATAATCACCTGATTTAATCTTCGCCTTTACGACTCTTTCGGCGCATTTAACTTCAGCTTCATATTTGGTCAACCAGTCTAATCCCAAGATAAGATCTAACTCTTTAAAATTCATGACGACCGCGATGGTAGGAAACCGATAACGAGAGAAAGAAACCGGCACTCCACAAACCCAACTGAGATCAATGGAACCCCCAACCGGGTTCTGGACAGTCATTGGTTCCCTGACCTTTTTCAACTTCAAATCCAGTTTCTTAGCTGCATCTTTGGCAATGAAACTTCGTGACGCGCCTGTGTCAAACAGTACTTTGACTGGAATGTTTTTGACAGTAAGCGTGCCTTCTAAAACATCAGCCCTTTCTGGACCAGCTGAGGGCACAGAGGTTTCTGCTACTTCATTTACCTGAGCTTCTTTGGTCGTTTTTAATAGCCGGCACTCTTGTTTTACATGACCAAACCGATTGCATTGATTACACCTTTTCTTCCCTTGAAAATTCTTCTTGGATTGAAGCCCACCTTTTATTCGCTTCTTCAAGGGTCCGCAGTTTATCGACAAATGCCCCTTTTGATGGCAGTTATTGCATACGGTGGTCGTTACGGGTTCTTTCCCAGATCTGGCCCTTTTCCTCTTGGCACTGGGCTTCTTATTGACCTCAAACCTCGTACTGACTTCAGGAATATCAGTTTCCGACTCTTCTTTGTCGCTAGAACAGACTTCCTCTTCGTCACGCAACATGCCTTTATTATGGAGATCTTCATACTAATAAGCCATATAAATCATTTCTGAAAAAGGAAGCTTCACATTCCTCAGTACACTATTCTGATATCTCCTTTGCAGGCCATGAATAAATCTCAGATTTTTCCTCTTTGGATCTTGAATCAGATGAGGAACAAAGTGAGAAAGTTCGTTGAATTTCTTATGATATTCTGGAATGGTCATATCACCTTGTATCAAATAAGAAAATTCATCACATAATCGCTCGGTTGCTTCGGGAGGAGTAAATCTTCCTAGGAAAATCTCTTTGAATCTATCCCAGGTGATATCACCTTCTGGATTATCTTTTACGATTGTTTCCCACCATATTAAAACTTCTCCATTGAGCGCCCAAAAAGCTACTAATCTTTTCTGGTCGTCTCTCAGCTGGAAACGCTCAAATATTCTTTCTGCAGAGCTCACCCAAGCTTGAGTTTGAATAGTAGATTCATTGCCCGAGAATTGTGCTCCACCCAGATTTCGATATCTCTTAAATAGAGCCTCTAGATCGGGTTCTGCATTTCTCCTATTTCTAACACTCATTTTTCTAGTACCTCTGCAAATGGCAGATCAAGTGTTAGGTCACAGAAAAGATATTTTAAAATATAGCAACATATACTTCAAATGTAAATGTGTCTATCGAGGTGTAATTTCATTCTGCTTTACTCATACTAGGATATTGCTGATCCTATCTGTATAGAGTTACCCGTCCTAGAACACTACTGGTTCTATTTCTGACGAGTTCGTTCAAATGTTATATTCCAAAACAAAGCTTAACCAAAGCTCTGATACCAAATGAGACGACCCCAAACCCCGTATTGACGGTGGCAAGGGTAATCCGTGGAATATAACACATAAACAGATAATAGCAGAACATAGTTAAATAAATACACCAGATAATGAACAACAGAATATACTGGATAAAAGTAATCATCAGAGTTACATAGTATACAGGATCTTACTTAGTAAAAATACAGTTCAGCTATACATAAATGTCTGCAGCGGAAAACAAACATAATATGTACAATAGGAGCTGAACAGCATAAAATAGATAAATAATAGAATCCATCTTCAGCTCCAGATATCCAGAGAAAGAACCAGCTAAACCTGAATACAAGGCTGCCCGTGGAGAAAAAGGGTCACCCGAGTTTGAAAGTGAAACAAACTACGAGTCAGCCATGGGACTGGCATGAGAAATCTATTCAACACATATATATAATATGGCTAATCGCAGGACCACGCCACTTTCGTGGAACGGGTTTACTCCATTGGATTGCCAGTGCTTTAAAACAAATCATTCTTTTAACCATCGCAATGCTTTTTATAAAAATGAAGCCATTATAAGACTCAGTTCCCATCGCACAATGCAACGCAAACTGGAGGATAGAGTTTTACCTTATAATGGCCAAAATATGCTTGATACGAATAAAACAAAGGCATTTGATATTATTGCTAGTGTTTATATGTTTCAAAAACAATTTGAATCATAACTATCAATCATAGGCGGCATGGGTACCATATATCATGTCGCCATATATATATACAATAAAAACCGCGCGATGTCGTATTTGGAAATTGAATTTCCGTCATGAACCAAGGCAAAAGATAGTCCTCACTGAATTCGAGACGCTATAGCCCGTGTCACAGGTACAGCCGCGACCATACCCTGGATCGTCAGGGCCGGTCCACACGAAGTGGAATATAATCCCTGAACAATGCGTTTCTCTACTCTTTGGGGTGTAAATGAGCCAACGAATGACTCCATCGGACCTGGATCGTCCGATCAAACCGAGGCGCCTCGCAACAGCAACAACCACACAGGTGAAAATTATATAAATGTCAGGGCTGGTAGGTCACTGACAACACCCTAGCTAGAAAGAAAACGCACGTCCCCCCTGAGGTCCTGCTCCCGTTTCTGGTTCATACCGGGGTGTGAGGCTCGCGATTTTACGTTATACACAAAGCTACGCCACACAGGCGGTGCTTTGATCATCACCACAAGACTTTGCTTTTCAACAGAAGCCCTGATCACTGCATCTTAGCATGCCACACAGGCAATTCATGCCATGCGACTGATGACCATCGATATACAACCTCTGAGCTCGTGCGTTTCAGAGAAGGGCGTTAAGCAAAAGAATAAATTCTCCGCCGCCAAACAGATGTATATTTAATAGAGACCAATCCACATAGAATAAATTCCAATGTCAGACACACAGTTCATTTACAAGTCCGTCCTAGGTCTGAACGAAACCGGAGGCACTAAATACCTCGCAAACCCATCGATCACCACGTACGTCTGGACGATCACCACTCATTATCCATATTTCGGGATGCCTCCCAATCAGGACCTCGGTTACCATCCAAACGAGGTGAAGATCTCCGGTCTTCGACCACCGCCTTCATCTTCGACTTTTAATCGTCGGTCAATTATTTGAAATGAGAATTAACTCGGCCTTTTCACATAATTCACATATATTTAGAATTTCAAATCAATTTATTTCAATGGTTAAATCATTCGACAACACCAATTTTGTTCTTTAATGTAATTTTCACACCAAACACATTCAACCATCAAATACCACATAAATCGAGCAAATTCAGTTTATTTCCATTCCATATCGTTTATGATATTTTATAATGATTTATCGCTATTTTTATTTATTTTAAAATAGCCAATTTATTCAAAACGATGCTTCGGGCCATAACGCGGCCGTGGCGTTGTTTTTTTTCAGATTTGATTTACACATATCTGAAAATCTAACCGTTGGATCCTCCCAAAATTTACATCATTAGAAAGGTCTTTTCAAAACGAATCCAATGGTTCCAGTTTCGGATAATCCAATGGTCGGATCTCCCGGTACAATCGTTTGAAGTTTCGATTTCAAAATACGAACTACAGTGTCGTTATTCGATTAAATATAATTATATATATATATATATATATATACATATATATATATAATCGTTTCTGGCGCTGTTTTTCTTCAGATTTGAATTAAACATTCCAGACAATCCAACCATTGGATTTTTACAAAGTTGGTGCCGTTGGAAAGATATTTCCAAGGCGAACCCGACGGTTGCGGTTTCGGGAAAATCCGATGGTCGGATCTCCCGGTATAATTGTTTGAAATCACGGTTTCAAAATGCGAACTGCACGGCCACGTTTCGTTTTAATTTTATTTATATTTATATATTTATATAAATATAGTTCATTCAAAAATTCCTATATCGTTTTCACTTCAAATATTTCACTAACGCCTTTATATTTCGGAAAAATTCGCCATAACCTCCTTTGTATGGGAGGGGCTGGGAAAATTCCCAAATAGCCACACGGGCGTCTCATGTCGAAAAGAAAAAGAAAAAGCCAAGCGGCTAGCCAACAGGCTCATAAAATCATCACCCCAAACAAAACAGTAAATGTGTACCTATTTGTCGGGCACAAAATTTTATTCCTCTTCTCTAGCCCCTTTGCTATGACCTGTTCAATAAATATGCATGTACATATATACAGTTCTTATCATTTATCATTTTCCATTCAACTTCATATTTGATTTCATTTGGTTTAAAAACACCATTCATTCTAATGTTGCAGGCATAGGCAAAAATCATATCATTAGCTAATTAATGAATATTTCAACTCATGCATATTTATTTGAACGAGTTGCTATCTTTAACACTTCACATTTCACCAATTCATGTATATAATAAAAATGTGATTTTTATTGTAAAACAATTCATTTCAAAACACTATTATTTGATATAGTTTATAGAGGTGATAAAAATAGGATTTTTATTATAAAACAATTTCTTTCAAAACGAGATTATTTTACACAGTTCATATAGTCGATAAAAGGTGATTTTTATTATCAAACAATTTATTCCAAAATATGAATACCATTCAACACATGAATTTCTAATCAACGAATGAATATCGATTCAACACATGAATTTCTAATCAACGAATGAATATCGATTCAACACATGAAGGTTTTCTATTCAATGAATAATTATAGTTTCAACAAATGAAAATAATTCAAACACATGAATATTATTCAAAATTTCGGCAGCATAACGGCAGGGTAGTTAAAACCAGGACCGTCGCTAGTACGACTCCTCGCTCTACCTTAAAACCTCGCGGTTTTTGACAATGGGGATCATGCATCTAGTTCGAACGCAGGCGGCATGTATATATTTATTTCATTTCCACAAACTAATCCTATGTGGTTTCAATCAAATATTTCTCAACCACAAATTGGTATTTTTCAACCACAATCAATCAATATCAACCACAAACAATCCCAAACAACCATTCGCTATCAATCAATTTTCACACCAAACACAACCAATAAATATCGTCCATGGTTTGTGGACGAGGGGCATATATATATATATATATATATATATATATATATATATATATATATATATACATATAGCAATTCACTTCTATTTCAACACATATATAATATTTATAACGCATATATAACTTATACATCGAACGTACAACTTATACAACGCTTATACAAGAGATGTACAACGCTTATATAACTCATACGTCGACTATATAATTTATACATCGCCGTTTTCCATATCGTTTTTAAATTAGAAATCTCACATTGGGTTCCACTCCACCAAAAATAGCAGAAGGCTCAGAAAAATATGCGGTCTCTTCTAAAATGTAGAAGGCGTCCACACAGTCACGTTGTTTCCTGTTTCATCAAATTTCATTAACGTATGAAAAAGATATGATTTTTAAATGATGAACGAACTTTGCGACGGTTTTATAGCATTGAAATCATTTTAGAAATTCAAACCCGTTTACCTCGTTAAAACTTCGAAACTAGGTTTCGAATTTTCACCCAAACCGTAGCACGATGTCTCGATCAGACAGCACCACCTCGAAGTGCTTGGAGAGGCGCGCTGGCGCCTGAAGCACGGCGGAGCTCGACGCAGCAGGGGCGGCAGAATCGAGGCGCGAACGGCGAGACTTCGTGGACCTCGTTCTTGAAGCTGGGGCAACGATAGGTGATGCGGTTTGTTTTGATTTGAAGAGGGAGAGGAGATCTTCAAAAACCCCAACTGGAGCCTGGCCTGAAGATGAACGTGGCGGCGGCAAAATGTCCGGGAAGATTCGAACTATTTCCGTCGTTGATCGTATACGAGAGAGAGAGAGAGAGAGCGCGGTTTTTTTTATCTTTTTTTATTTAATGAATGGAATTTTTCTATTGGTCGATATATATATTTATTCGAAAATTGGGGTTTTCTTAAACGAACTCGAAATCAAACCCAACGACTGTCGTCCCTAGCGTTTTACCCCCATTCCGAACACAATGGGATATGTTTCGTAGGCCCATTCGACTGTTTCAGTCAGTTTTCCTTCAAATTATAATATAAACATTTAATATTTGATTTAAACGTACATTTCAATTTGCCAGGGCCGCAAACTGATTCGAAAAATTCCAGATAAATAAATCTAGCTATGTTTTGACGATACGGTCCCAACAAAACTAGTTTCGTCGAATTCTGAGACCGTTTGCAAAAAGGCCGAATTCTGGTCGATCCAATTTAACTGTAATTGACGAAAACATAATTTCCTTTGCCACGCTCACATACTAGCTTCAAAAATTATGAAATTTGAAACCTAGCAATAACTTCACGTCCCGGATCCAACCAAAGTGGTTTCGTCGAATTCCGAGGTCGTATGCTAAATGGTCAATTTCACGGGCTATATAAATTACATAGCGACCTTTCTGAAAATTCATTCGGCCATAACTTTTGCTTTCCGCTATGTAAATTCGATTTTTTAGATTCGTTAGAAAGGTATTGACTAACAGATTTAAATATTTTTGGTTTCGCTAAAATCCGTTTTGTTTTGCACCCGGTACAGTCTGACAAAGTTTGAATTCAATTTTTGAAACTGCAGCGCCATTTCAGGCTTTGTTTATAATTAAAATTAATTATATTTGTTTTCCATTGTCGATTCAAACTCACTTTTCATCTCTATTATTTAAAATATTTATTTTAAATATTTAAAATCCATTATTTTAGCCAATTTAAAAATTTTAAATTGGTTCAGATTTTCTGGGTCATTACAAGAATGCCCAATATAAAGCCTAGGTTTTTCAAACACAGCAGCTTTGACTCCGATTTTTGGACAAACTGTTCAGTGCATGTCAATATAAGTTGTATCTGCATGTTTGTATCGCTGAGAGCTTCGATTCAACATATAATAAGCTAGGGTTTATGGTGATTTGATTTTTGAGTTATATTTGTTTTTGAATCTAGGGTTGAGAAATGATTTCAGCCATTAGAGGAAAAGGATTTTGAAAGAGGAAGTATACATATAGGTAGAATAGGCTAATAGAATTCAAGGAATTTATTTATATACACATATATCAGGCCCAAACATTAGAACCAACAAATTATCATATTATACTGACTTCTTCCACATTTTCTCTCGTACGATCAAATGGTAATTCGGATTGTAACGCAAATTTAAATCCTACAATAATTCATCGTTCCGCACCCAATGGCGCAGCTTCATCGAATTTTGAGATAGTCGCCAAAACAATTAAATTCCACAGTTAAATAATAAATAAAATATTCAATTAAATCATTTAACTAGTTTAATTAAATTTAACTATTCATAAAATTCCGTTTTAATCCAATTGCAATTTAAATAAAATTTATAAATCGATTCACAAATTTTAAGTTCCCGGAAGTTGATTATTTCTCAAATTAAATTTGAACTTTAAATTTCAAATAAATGAGTTATTCAATATCAAATCCAAAATTTCACCATTTACCTATTTAAATTTGAGATTCTTATTTATAAGTTAAACACTTAAGTTTTATTCAGTCATTTATAACACCCAAATTAAAACATTTTCTAATTATAACCCAATAAAAAGAACCGTTTATTTTCAATTCAACAATCCTCATCATTATAAATCAACTAATTTGATTTTTAACCATATTATTCAATTTATTTAATAAAATTCAAATTCTAAATATGCGGAAAATTATGGGATGTTACATTCTCCCTTACCTAAAAATCTTTTCGTCTTCAAAAACAGAACGAAATAAGGCATTAAATAAATCATACTTTCAAATTCATACTTATCAATTGCATTTATAAGATAAGTTATATATAGTTGTAAAACCTCATAAATTTTCTAACTCCCGAAATCAGGGAAAATTTCGGCAGCATCTCCTTTGTATGGAGAGGTCAAGAAAAACACATACATATTTAAAATTCATATATACATCTCATCATTCGATGAGGCATCCCAAAAATGGGGAAAACACAATATATACTCTAACCACAAACCATATAACGCACATACGTACCTTCTTTAGCGTTATTTGCGAATTTATTTAGCTTAGCATTTAGCATTAAGTGCAAGCGAGCTCCGAAGCATAGCACGACTTCCCTACACCTGCTACATACTCACATATGCATGATGATTAAAAATATATGTAATATTTAGCAAAAATATACAACTTACACAATATATAAGAACCATTTTCAACTACAAAAATCAGGTTATTCCCAACAGGCCAGCATATAAATCATGGATTATCACCTTATAAATGATGGAATTTGACTAAAAGACATTAGGCAAAAGTTATAGCCTTTGTTTAAGGTTTTCCGGATTTATCGAATTCGGATAATTCGTTCAAAAGTTATGACTATTCTAGTGAAGGCGAACACCTCAGCCCATACACTAAGAAATGCAGGTCTGAGTTGTTCAACCCAGTTTTTACCCCTTAAAATCTCAAAATTTCACCTAGAATATTTTGGAAAAATTTTAGCTAACATCCTGGGCTTTCCGAATTGTACTCGCACATCAAAATTTAATGCTCAGTTAGGAAGTCATGACCAAACCAACATTGGTATTCAGTACAGATTTTTATTTTCTGCGCATACAACTACGACCAGTTCTTGGTTTTCAACCTAATAGACTTTAAAATTAGGCAAGGCACTATTAACTCAAGTTTTAGTTCAGTTTCCGTGGTTTTCAAAAAGTCTGGAATCGTCAGATTCCGATCATCCCGTCAAAAGTTATAGTCATTTTACTTCAGCTTAACAATATTTCAGATTTTTGCATAGACATTGATTTATTTATTTCGGATTTTAAACCTTCAGATTCCAAAATTTGGTAAATCTTTATCACCTCCAATTAATTATCACTTTTTACTCGAGAAATGGATCCATATCCAATTTCTTACCATAGTCCAATATATTTCTCGTTTCATTTCAAACATTAAATTTCGAGCAAAACTTAAATTTGCTTACCTTTTCCAACTAACTTACTCATATTAAATAATAAATTCATAAACAAGAATCCAATTGCCAAATTCCATTTTTCTTATTTAATTCACCCTTATTTCATTGAATGTCACCTTATTTACCCATATTCGATTAGTCATTCCTCTGGATTAGTTCTGATCTAATGATTTTAATTATTCACATTCATCCACATTTCATTTCATTTCATTTAACTTATATTTGGTTTTTAATTCGACCAAATTATATTTCTCGAGCTTAATTCCATTTTATTTCTTCTTCTCATTCTATTTAGTTAACCTTAAATCCATAACCATAGGTTAGATAAGTATGGTCTTTTATATATACCATTTTATATTTTCCAAGTTCACTTCTACTTATTCTAGTTCATTCGACTTGATTTAATCCATTTTGTCCCAACTCTTTGATATTCTAATATAATAAGTTAGACTGTATTTCCAACACCTTATTCCATATTTTAAATCTCAAGTTTACTTCATTTTCTCATTCTGATTTAGAAAATTTCAACTACATAACCACGGGAAAAATGAGTTAAGGTTTCATATAAACAATTCTAATTTATCTCGCTTATTTACCTCCCTACCCATTAAATGTTAGTATGGGTCGAGTTTTTATTTACTCACCCAAGCGTCTACTAAATACTGAATCATCTTATTTAAAATTTCCATATAGATTTCATTTTATTAAATCCAATTCACATACTCAATTTAAGTAATATTCCATTCAGGTTACATTCCATTCACTCATTTTCCACTTCATTAACATCCAATGCATTCTTCCCGATGTAGTTCACCCCATTTATATTTCCATGCCTTTTCTTCACAAGCATACTGATTCAACATCTAATTCTTTCATTTTAAATTTTATCGCCAATTCATATTTTATCCATTAACCTAAAATACCCATAAAATACACAAGTCCAGAGTTGTTCCTTCTTTTATTCGCACAACCAAAATTTTATAATTCATTTTAGTTGATTATAGTTGAAATTTCATTTTGCGGTTAATTTGAATTTTCTCTAACATTCGTATCGACCAATTTGGTATTGTCAAATTTTATTATCGCTCATGCTTAAACACTCCAACGACCATTCTCTTTCTCTTAATAATTAAGTCTGTTTAATGATCTAAAATCTGAAGTTTCAATGAATCGAGCAACTCTTGTACTTATAGTGATATAATTGGTTAAAATGAGCTCAAACTTATATTCTGGGTTAAACTAAGTTTTAAAATAACCTATATGTATTAATAAATTTTTATAGAAACCATATCATAAATTTAGTTCCAAAACTTTAATTAAGATAGGATATAAAATTTCAATTCTTGTTTAATCTTAAACTCAGTTTAAATATCATATACTTATACTATAGGAATTTAAATCCAAAACCCTTTTCAAACCAGTTATAAAATATGGAGTGGTCTCCCCCAGTTAGACTCTTCGAAATAAACATTTATAATGTGCGCATTCATTACTGACGTCATTTCCAAGGGCTAAGTAGAGATTACACTAAATTCGTTTTAAAACCCTTTTGAAAACTATTTCAAAAGCACCCAGGATCAAGTTCTCAAGTTTAGTTCTTATTTTATCGCAAATCGTCTGTAATTGATTTGATTTAAAGCTATCATTTCATTCGAATATTTTGATAATACCAGCAACTTTTCTTATTAAATCTATTATCGAATCACCCTTATTAGGTAATAAATTAATATTATTACCTACTAATGACCCATGCATATATATATATATATATATATTAAAACCAATAATATACTTAAACCAATAATATATAGGATATATATACACATAAAATATAATCGAAAACCATATTATGTTGATACATTCTGTCCGATTATTTAGAAATTCCTATCGATTCTATGGCATCCCATATATCGACCAGAATCCTTAAATATTCAACAGAACAAATCAACACAACATAAAACCATTTTATATTCAAAAATACAAGTACGCTCTCTCGCATATCACTCAACTCAATCTAGGGCATTACTAACCCTATCTCTAATGAGTAAATTCCCGAACAGTGCCAAGGTTATCGCTAAACCTTGGCTCTGATACCAAATTGTAACGACCCAAATTTTTGACTGTTCAAATCGATAATAATCCACACATGTCGACCCAAACAAATTATAAATACAGGCAGCTATAGGGAAAAGAAGAAAAATAAGAAAAAAACGAAAAACAAATGCAGAATTCTCACAGCGGAAGGACAACATATAATAAGTAAATACACTTTAAATCCTTTGAAATATATACACAATTGGCTATAACATACAATCATTATCAGAGTTATGCATACACAGGGATTCATAACATGATAGCGGAAATCAAAAGCAGCGGAAAATAGTTATATAATAGATGTATACCAACCCTTTGTCTTCGCTCTCCAAGGCGAGGAAATCTCCACGAATTGCAAACTTCTGTTGGCCCGAGCGTATTGCATAAAAAAGAAAACACAACAAACACTCAGATCTGCACTAAATCATTCTCATATTAGTCAAATCAAAATACGAAATAACTTGAGTGTCAAGGGTGTAGTAACTCAAGAGATGTTACGGGATTTTCCATCTCTCGAGGATCCGTTGAACTAATACATACATAGTATAATACGCTATTATGATATTGTCTATCCAGTAAGGTAAATATCATTAAAATAGCGTAAGCGGGATTACCATATTACCCTTACGCCGTTTACAGGCATCAACAGTCTATACAATACCGTAAATTCACTGTACTGGTGTTATCAGAGGGCACTCCATAGAAGGCAATGCTAAATTAATATTGTATGGGGCTCGATATGGATAAATATGACAAGGCACTCGAGGCAAGGCCCAGGGTAGGATTCTACCAATTGCGCACCCGAACCGGTGGTAACACATAACAGCCACTACCACCCACCTCGGATCACACTCCCGTAATCCATAAATGGGCCCAGATCATCATCATCACCATAGTCATAGAAATAGTATCGAAGAAGTTTGTCTGATCAAAAGTGCTACCTCAATTGGTCACGGTATAGCTCTTGTTTTAGTCATTTCAATTCTGACCTGAAGGTCAGGGCAATTTCGTTATCGTTCATCTTCTTCGATTCAATAATCGCCTCCAAGTCATCATACTCATTCTGGATACGTCAAAACGTTCACAGTTGTCAAAGTGGTACCGACACTGACAGAGAGTATGCCTTATGTCGACTCCGGTCTCTTTAACAACCAACGTTTACATTTTCCACATCGGTCGGTTCTTTTACTTTTCACAAAAGTTCTCTTTCATATCAAAATATCATATTTTGCTTCGAACCAAATTTATATTCAAATAGAATATAATTCTATATCAAATTATCATAATCATGCCAAACCGATTATATTCCAAACTAGAATATATTTCAATATCTTTACATTATAATCCCATAGTATTCAAAATCGACTTGTATTCAAATAGGACATATTTCATCCCAAAGATTTAAAATTATTCCAAATCAATTCATGTTCGAAATCCATTCATATTCAAATAGAATATATACTTTCGTAGAAAAGTTATAATCGTTTACAATTGACTCTTATTCAATTAGAATCTATCTTCATATCAAAACTCCATTTGAATAACGATTCAAATCAAAAAAATCAACCACATTTAGGAAGGAATTTACAATTATATAATATAATTATGAAAATACTTATAAACTAAAACCTTTATATGAAATTTATATATAGTAAAATAGTTAAAGTATAATTAGATAATTTAAAATACTATGTAAGTACAAAAAATAAAAGTTTATTAAATAGTTTAAATTATAAAATAAAGGAAAATTCATTTATAACAAATAGTATATAAATTGCAAAAGCTAATAAAATAAATTTTTAAGTAATAGAATATAGTCTTATTTGTAAACAAATGATGCAGATATATATATATATATATATATATATATATACAGTTTTATAAATTGAAAATAAAATTTTAAACCATAACTGTTTCTTCCTTCCAAATTTCAAAACTTGAAATCTATATTCACATCTCAATGGAGTTCATTTCATTTTCATATCTTGCTTCACACCATTCAAACCAACCCGACGATTAAGAAGATTCAAATCCATATGTTCATTTAGAGTTAAACAAACCCGAGTATCATCAATTACCTTTATTTCCAAAAATCAATTTTAAATGAGAATTTTATTCATTCAAATCTACCTCATTTATTTAGATACTTCCAAATCGTATGAAATGAAATAATTCCAAATCATATACAATCCCAGTTTATAATATCCCTTATTTGTTTTGGGAAAATTTCCTTAACCATTTCAAAACACTTCCGAGGTTCAGATTTTTAAAGCAAATATATTTATCGGGTATCAACATATTTCTTTAAATAAATTTCCCATTGATTTAAAATTATTTAACCAACCGATGTCAGTATATAATTTTCTATCCTATGGCCAAGTGATCTTATTTAGTTTCTCGATATTTCATGGATGGATATGTATCATTTCAATCGAAATCAGGGTCACATATATCTATCATTTCAATCCATGTTCTTAATTCATTTCAAATAGATAAATCCCGGGTTTACTCGATGCTCGTAACATCATGGGTGAAATGGGATAAATCGTCAATATAAATATACAACATTCACATACTGGAAATGGAACATTTCAGAATCAATATCAATTCATCAACCAAATCAACCAAGGGGTCCATCACAACGATAATGGTAAATATTACTCATTTCACTGGTTAACAAGTGTTGGGGTTTCTTACTAGAAATATAATTAAACTAAATAACTAGTTGTCAATTTAAATTCGAAGATTGACGCACTTGTACGACAGTTTTAAGCAACAAATTCAACAATCAACACAACCATGCAACCAAACTTATTTCATAATTTAATTTAATAAATATGGGAAAAATTCAGTTCATAGTGAGCGATAAAATCACTCACCTTTGCGTCCTCAGTTGATCGAATGTCCAACTATGGACCAAAAATTTACAGTCTCCAAACGCAGCCAGGTTAGCAGCAAAATGTCCGCAATTCCGCCACGATCTCAACGCAACAAACCGCATCCAAATCCGAGTTAAAACAAGAATGTTATTAGTGTTATTCAGATTTGAGTTATACATATATATATATATATATATATATATATATAATAAAGAAAATCCCTCACCCTATCACCACGTGCAACGTCAGCAGGCGAAATTCCCGCTCCATCTTCCTCCCCTCTACATTAAATGACACGCAAATAAACCCATTAGCACCGCTTTTTGACCGACCAAATCTCTCGACTCCGACCACAAGATGACTAGCGACCACCCTCCTCTCAAAGTTGCTTCCGAGCCGCTCCCAACCAGCCCGACGCCCCAATCTCCGATCAGTTATAGCTTCCCCAATCTTAAACCCTAAAACTGCCCATTTGAACTTGGATCACCAAATTCTGACGCCCCACTGGGTATTACATCCTCCAACCACCGCCGTTTGCCTCCTATTGTTGTGCTCTACCAATCCCAGAAGTTAAATTATTCAATCGAAGTAAGGATCGAGAATGCCCAATTTGAAGCCTATGGTTTTCAATCACAGTAGCTTTGACTGCAATTTTTGGCCAAACTGTTCAGTTCATGTTGACATAAGTTGTACCTGCAGGTTTTTATCGCTGAGAGCTTCGATTCAACATATAATAAGCTAGAGTTTATGGAGATTTTATTTTTGAGTTGTATTTCTTTTGAATCTAGGGTTGATAAATGATTTCAGCCATTAGAGGAAAAGGATTTTGAAAGAGGAAGTATACGTATAGGTAGAATAGGCAGATAGAATTCAAGGAATTTATTTATATACACATATATACGGCCCAGATATTAGAACCAACAAATTATCATATTATACTAAATTCTTCCACATTTTCTCTCGTACGATCAAACGGTAAGTCAGATTGTAACGCAAATTTAAATCCTACAATAATTCATCGTTCCGGACCCAATGGCGCCAGTTTCGTCGAATTCTGAAATAGTTGCCAAAACAGTTAAATTCCACAGTTAAATAATAAATAAAATATTCAATTAAATCATTTAACTAGTTTAATTAAATTTAACTATTCATAAAATTCCATTTTAATCCAATTGCAATTTAAGTAAAATTTATAAATCGATTTACAAATTTTAAGTTCCCGATTTTGATTATTTCTCAAATTAAATTCGAACTGCAAATTTCAAATAAATTAGTTATTCAATATCAAATCCAAAATTTCACCATTTACCTATTTAAATTCGAGATTCTTATTTATAAATTAAACACTTAAGTTTTATTCAGTCCTTTAAATATGAATCCCAAGTTAAAACATTTTCTAATTATAACTCAATAAAAAGAACCATTTATTTTCAATTCAACAATTCTCATCATCATAAATCAACTAATTTGATTTTTAACCCATGTTATTCAATTTATTTAATTAAATTCAAGTTTTAAATATGCGGAAAATTATGGGATGTTACATTTACCCTAAAGTATTTATTTGATTACCCCCTTAATTGGACTTAGTATTTAAACAACAATCCATACCCAGAAATCCCCTTTCTTTCATATCCATAAGTTTGTTGCCATTTATGACCATAATGGTCATATTTTTCCTAAGGCAACCCTTAACTCTGGATATCCTTATTTTATAAGTCCCAAAGTGACTATTTTTTGCACCCGAACAGATAATTAATATTCTTATTTATTTATTTATTTATTGGTTTACTGTTATATGTATATATATTCATGCACCAGTCCCCTCACATCAAGTTGACTACTTGTGGATGTTGGATTTGCCGGTCGGTTCCGGGCCGACTTCTTCCACAAGTTGAACATAACCTAGTACCTTAGTACATCTACATTTACGCATTAGACACCTCACATTAAACTAATTGCCTGCGGATGCTGGATTTGCCGGTCGGTTCCGGGCAAGCTTCTACCACAAGTTGAGCTTAACCACGTGTCTAAATCTGGTTATAATTTATTTTCCCTAATTGGGGTGTACAACACTTATCCTAGTTAATGTAGGAATTGTAACCATTATCCTATTATATTTACTTTCCCCAATCAACATTGGTAACAATTATTATTTATTGATTTGCGGTCCTATTTATAGCAATTAATTATGCTACAAATGGTCACCACAAATATGTTAATTCAATATGGATTAAATTTTCATGTAATTCCATAATTGAACCTTATCCAAACATTCAACATTATGTATATTTTTATTGTTTTACACTGCTTTGGATGGATAATATGTATATGATTATATTTATGTTTTCGTGCGGTCAATGTAACAACCCGAAAATCTGGGCCAGTTTAAAATTTTTATTTTTGCAATTTTAGTGAATTTTGAATATTTAAAATGGATTATTTTAAATAATATCGACGAGAAATTTATTTTGGATAGAATTCGACGTATATATTATATACGTCGTCGTTAGAATATAAATAATTATATATAATTATAATAGAATTGAAAATGGCGCGATAGTTCGATAATTCGATTTCAAACTTCAATTGAATGTACCGGGTGCAAAACAATCCGGATTTTAGTGAAACCAAAACTATTAGGATCTAACTGGGAATATCTTTCCAACGAATCAGAAAAATCAAGATTTCATAGCGGGAATCAAAAGATATGTCCAGTTGAAAATTCTGAATAGTCGCTATGGAATTCAGGCCCTTAAAAATGGAAATTTTGCAAACGACCTCGGATTTCGACGAAACCACTTTCGTTGGGTTCGTGATGTCAAATTATTGTTAGATTCCAAATTTGATAATTTTTCGAATCAATATGTGAGCGTGGCAAAGGAAAACGTGTTTGACCAGTTTCAGTTGATTTTAATCGACTGGAAATTGGCCATTTTTCCAATGGTCTCAGAATTCGACGAAACTAGTTTTGTTAGGACCATATCGTCAATACGAAGCTAGAAAATATTTTTCTGTAATTTTTCGAGTTAGTATTTGACCCCAGTAAATTGAAATGCGCATTCAAATTCAATATATAGAGTTATATGTTGATTTTAACGGAAACGATCGAATCAGCCTACGATACATATCCCATTGTGTTCGGAATAGGGGTAATTAGCTATGGATGACAGGCGGTGGGCCTCGTTTAGAGGTCAAAAATAAAAGTGGCTTTTTAGTGAAAAATAAAATAATTAAATGATAAAATAAAATAACCCTCTCCCCTTCCTCCTTTATACTATCAGCCCCCCCTTTTTTGATTTTCAGAATCAAAAACGAAAAAAAAAATTCAGAAGGGGGGACGCGATCGATGCCCCCCCCCCCGATGAGCCGCCGCGCCCTAGGGCGGCGCAGCCCCCACATGCCGCCCCCCCTCCTCTTCATCCCCCTCCCTTCTTCTTCCTCCTCCTCCCCTACTCTTTCTTGACTGCGACGCCCGAACCCCCACTATCCACCGCCCTCCCCTCCGACGCGCTGAACCCCCCCCCCCTTTCGCCCTCCTCTCCCAAACCTAGAACAGCCTCCACCGAAGTCCCAGCATCCCATCACCACCAGGAGTTCATTCAAACGCTGCAAACTTCATGAGGCCCCACATCGAGCTGAAGCTGATTGTGGTTGGAGCGCCGGTGTTCAGAGGTTGGCTCGACAGTTCCTGGAGATGGAAGAAAGGTGATTTTAATATATAAAACATAGGTTTTAAATTTCAGTTTTATTTTTATATAATGGTATACCATAAATCAGTTTTAAATAATTATATAAAATAAAAAGGCGTGATTTTTACGTATGTAATGGAATAAAAATATGATCTTTATATAGTATAGATATTAAAAATATGATTTTTATATTATAGAAAAGTGAAAAGGCGAAATCTTTAAAATTGAAAAGGTGAAATCTTTATAGTTGAAAAGGCGAGACCTTTATATAGAGAATAACGATGTAAAAATAGAATTTTTATCTATATAACATCGTTGTAAAAATAGAATTTTTGTCTATATAACATCGTTGTAAAAATAGAATTTTTATCCATATAGCGTGAATATAAAAAATTCGATTTTTATATATTGAATAGCGAAGTAAAATTCGATTTTTATATATTGAATAGCGAAGTAAAAATTCGATTTTTATATATTGAATAGCGAAGTAAAAATTCGATTTTTATATATTGAATAGCGAAATAAAAATGTGATTTTTTACATATGTAGTGACTACGGGCGACGAAAGTGGCGAAAGGCGAAAACGACGAAGATTTCTACATTAGAAGTGTCGTGGAGTTGGGATAGCTATTGGTGAGAACTTCTCACTCTAAATTCTCATTTTCTAGTTATATATATAATAGGATGCAGACGGTGTTTAGTAGCACCCGACACCCGTCATCCACAGACCATGGATGGCTTGCTTGTTAAATTGTTTGGTTGAGTAGTTGGTTAGTTTATTTGGTTTGAATTGAATTGTTTGGTGAAATGGAATGGATTTGATTGATGTGTGAATGGCGTGGGCCTTCACTAGACCGAGGATAAGGCTAGGCCTCGTCTCGTTTCTAGTATCGTGCCGTTATGCCGCCGAAATTTCCTAAAAATAAATTAGAAAAATAAAAATATCATTTTATTTGATAAATGAAATGAATAGAAATTCATGTGTTAGAATAAAATATATTATCGTTAAAAATATAACTTTTAACTTGAAAGTGAATAAATAAATATTTATAAACAAATCGGCCGATTTGTTTATATACACTGATTTGACTGATATTGGTTGGGTCGATAAATTTTACACATCGCCCAACTGCACAACTAAGATCTGTGTTTGGTTGTTCGAAACCCCACATGGGTGTTGGGATGAAATTTGAAGTTCACTCATCCAGATTGATTAAATATGTCGATCGATTGATTGACAGGCTGTTATAAGCATTAGATATCTATATTTGATGCTTATACAGTGTAGTGCACTTTGGTTGATGGTTGATTATTTTTCAATGCTATTATATACATGTGTTGTATGGAATCCATATAATTAACATTATATGGTGATTGATTGGGCCTTATTCCAATCGGGAAAATAATGAATATTATAAAAGAAAATTCATGTGTTGAATATAAAAATAGTCATGTATTGACGATGTTCATGAGTTGAAACTATTGACGTGTTGAGTGAAATATTTTATACAATAAAATTTACATCTTTATCATATTTAAAATTAGAACTACTTTACGGTGGAGTCTAATTAAAATCAAACGATAGATACCATAGTTTTATAAAATATTTTACATAACAAAAATAGTCGTGTGTTGAAAGAAATATAGATTCATGTGTTGAATAGAATAAATATTCATTTGTTGAATAGAATAAAGAAGTTTTTGAAAAATATAAAGCCGTGTGGATTAGAGATGCGCTATTTTGACGTGAACGATATTTATATCGATTTTATTCGTTTTACAATGAATATTGAAAAGTGATCTCAAAATCTGATATTTTGAAATGAAATTCAAATTGAGTTAGATAAAAATTCAAATTGAAATTTTATTGAATCAATTTGAATTGAATAGAAAATGAATTTGATTCGAATTGAATAGAAAACGAATTAGAATTTGAATTGAATAGAAAATGAATTCGATTTGAATTGAATAGAAAATGAATTCGATTCGAATTGAATAGAAAATGAATTAGAATTTGAATTGAATAGAAAATGAATTCGATTCGAATTGAATAGAAAATGAACTCGATTCGAATTGAATAGAAAACGAATTATAATTTGAATTGAATAGAAAGTGAATTTGAATAAAATAGAAATGAATTCAAATTGAATTAAATTGAAATTGAATTAAAAACGAATTGAAATCGTTTTGAATGAAATTTAAAACGAACCGAAATTGAATTGAAATCAATTAGAAGGTAAATTCGAATTGAATTGAATTGAAACGAATTTGAATTTGAATTGAATTGAAACGAATTTGAATTCGAATTAAATAAAATTGAAATGAATTCGAATTGAATTGAAATCAAATCGATTTGAAATTGAATATAGTGTTGAAATGGTTTTGAAAACGAATTTAAATGATTTATAAAATACATTTTAAAAAGGAAATCGACGAAATATATATAATATATATATATTATATATATATAATGGCCTGAATAGAACGAGCCGCGCCGCGGCAGTTCGTGAATTTCGACCATTGACTTCGAATTGACTTTACGGGAGATCCGACCGTCGGATTCTCCTAAAACCGGAACCGTTGGGTTCGTATCGAAAAGGGCATTCCAATGAATATTAGAAATTTGAAATCTAACGGTTGGATTTGGAATTATGTCCAAATCAAATTCGAAAAAGGTCGCTGTAAGTGCAGTTCGATGGCCGTTGATGGAAATCGACTGTACGGGCCTTGATAAAATTATTAAAAATATCTATAATTTGTGTAAAATCATAATATATGGATTGGAAAGAATTGAGCTGGAGAATTCCACATTTGAAAAGATAAAAATAGATTTTAATCGAAATAAACTAGTTTTGAACTAGAATTAAAATCAATTTATTTTTGAAATAAATAAATTGAATTTGAAAGTGATTTTAAAAATAATCAATATTCCTAATACGTGGATTGGACTGGAGTTGAATCGAAATTATCTTCGGAATATTTCAATGTTGGATTTCGTGACTATACAGATATTGTTATGGGAATTTGAAAGATATATTTTATATCGTTATTTCCAATACGATATTTGTTGGTTTCAGAATTTGATATTGAATATAAGCTGGTATATTTTCTATTCAGAACCTTGTATTTAATATCAAATGTGACTTGGGTTTATTGTGAATCATGTTTTAGATGACATTGGTTCTTTAACCTAGTTAAAGAGAAGATATTGATTTTTGAAAAGATTAAAACTAAGTGGAGTTTTAATGAATTTTTAATCAGATTGAAATGTGAATTGATAATTTAAATTATCAAATCTGAAAAGTGATCGAGAGTGGAGTATCACCAGTTTTGCTCCAAGGAGATAGTTAAATCTTTAATTAGATTTGAACATGAAATGGTAATTAATTTTACCGATAACACCGTGGTGTTTAGAATGGAGTATCACCAGTTTTGCTCCATGGGATATATAGGTTGGGATTGGGAAATAAAATAAATAATTACTTCGGTGTGATTCGCTAATCCCGACTAGTTTGGAAAACCATAAAATGGTTTGAAATGATATCCAAAGGAAGACTATAAGATAAATTTAGAAGAATTTATCTTGGATAAAATTAATGGGAACATTTCCGTAAGAATGTGATTTTGTGAATAGAAGAATATTCTGATTTGGAATGAGGCGTTTGTTGTGTTTGTGTAACATTCGTTTATTATATATGTGGGTTATTCAGAAAGTCCGAGTTTCTACCCATTCTGAATAACCGATTCGACGAGATGTCGAAGATGAAGACGGTGGTTGAAGACCGGAAGTCTTCACATCATTTGGGTGATTGCTGATGATCTCGATTGGGCTGTACACCCAAGATGAGGGAAACATTTGGTGATCGTCCAGACGTACTTGGAGATGGATGGATATGCGAGGAAAGTGCCTCCGGTTCCGTTCAGACCCAGAACGAACTTGTAAATGGATTGTGTGTCTGACATTGGATTTTATTCTGTGTTGATTGATCTCTATTAAATATACATCTGTTTGGCGGCAGAGAATTTATTCTCTTGCTTAACGCCCTTCTCTGAGATGTACGAGCTCAGAGGTTGTATATCGATGGACATCAGTCGCATGGAGTAAATTGCCAGTGTGACACGCATAAGGGGCAATTGATCAAGGCTTCTGTTGAAAAGCAAAGTCTTGTGGTTGATGATCAAAGCACGGCCTGTGTGGCGTAGCTTTGTGTATAACGTGAATTCGCGAGCCTCACACCTTGGTATGAGTTTAAAACGGGATACGGACCCAAGGAGTGCACGACGTTTCTTTCTAGCTAGGGTGGTGTCAGTGACCTACCAGCCTTGACATTTATATACTTTTCACCTGTGTGGTTGTTGGGTATGAGGCGCCTCGGATATAAGTCTGTAAGGACCGGGAAACGTGTGTTCAGGAATTGCCAATCCTCAAAAGTAAGAGAGGACCGGCCTTGGAGGTTCCAAAGGATCATAGTGGGGTCCTGAGGCATTGCTAGAGTGTCTCGAACGCGGAGAGGAGCTTGCCCCTTGCCTCGGCTTATGACGGAAATCCAATTTCCAATACGTGATATTGCGATTTTAATTGTAGAACTAGTATGGCGACATGATATATGGTACCCATGCCGTCTATGATTGATATTTATGATTGAATTGTTTTGACACTATACACTTATAATAGTATCAAATGATTTGTTTTAAACGTACCAAGCATGTTTGGATATTATAAGGGAAAACCCTATCCTCCGGCTTGCGTTGCATTGTGTGATGGGACCTGGGTCTTATAATAGCTTCATTTTTCCAAAGAGCATTGCGCTGTTTTGTTATATGCACTAGTATTCTTGGGAGGAAACCCGTTCCGTGTTATACGGCGTGGTCCCTTGAATTACTCTCTTTTAAAGTAAAGTTTTAAATAACAGTTTTAGTTCTTACACTAGTCACATGACTGACCTTGAGTTTATTGTTTAAACCTAAACTCTGGGTGCCCCTATTTTCCACACGGGCAGCTAGTAGTTTTGGTTTTGCAGATTTATATTCACAGGGTCCTGATTTACAACTGGAATGATGCTCGGAAAGCTCTGTATCCGTGTATCACTTCTAGTTGTGCTTTTGTATTATTTTCCGCTGCTATGTAATTTATTGTAATCTCTGATATTTATCGAATGTAATTTATTCATTTATACTCTATATATTCTTGTATCTGATGGAATTGTTGTAATAACAATGAAATGTTCTTCCGTCTGCGTTCTCTTTTGTCCTGTTCTCAAAACGATCATGGGTTTCGAACGGTCTAGATCGGTTTAACGATCGATTCGTGTGAAGACCCGCAACTTCCCCGTAAAGGAAAGCGACGGATAGTTCGAGAACAAACCACAGCAGAACGCATACAGAAGAACATTTCATTGTATATTACAACAATGCATCAGATTACAAGAATATATAGAGTATAAATGAATATTACACAGAAATATCAGAGATTTAAATTACATTTAAATACATAGCAGCGGAAAATAATACAATACACAACTAGAATGAGATATACGGATACAAAGCTTTCCGGATATCGTTCCAGCTGTAAACCAGGATCCTGTGAATATAAATCTGCAAAACCCAAAACTACTAGCTGCCCATGTCAAAATAAGGGCACCCAGAGTTTAGGTTAAAACAATAAACTCCAGGTCAGTCATGTGACTGGTGTGAGAACTAAAACAGTTATTAATCTTTATTTTAAATCATTAGGTAAATCAAGGGACCACGCCGTATAATACGGAACGGGTTTCCTCCCAAGAATACCAGTGCATGAAACAAACAGCGCAATGCTAAATAAAGAAAAATGAAGCTGTTATAAGACCCAGGTCCCATCACACAATGCAACGCAGTCGAGGATAGGGTTTTCCCTTATAACAGCCAAAGGATGCTTGATACGTTTTAAAACAAATCATTTGATACTATTATAAGTGTATAAAACAACTTCAAATCATAAGTATCAATCATAGGCGGCATGAGCGTCCCATGCCACTATGTCGCCATATATAGGTTTACAAATAAAACCGCAAATGTCACGTATTTGGAAATTGGATTTCCATCTATGAACCGAGGCAAAAGATAGTCCTCAACCGATTCGAGACGCTCTAGCCCGCCCCTCAGGAACAGCCGCAACTGCCCCTTGGATCGTCAGGGCCGGTCCACACGGAGTGGATTATTATGCCTGAACAATACGTCTCCCCACCCTATGGGGTGTAAGTCTGGTCCGTCAGCCGACCAGAATGCATTCGGCCGAAACCGATATAACCGAGGCGCCTCGCAACAGCAACAACCACATAAGTCAAACTCGTCAGGGCGTGTAAAACCACTGACGCCACTTCTAGCTAGAAAGAAACGCAAGTCCTCCCTGAGGTCCGTCTCCCGTTTTTGGTTCATACCTGGTGTGAAACACGCGAGGTAAACGTTACACAAAGCTACGCCACAAAGGCCGTGCTTTGATCATCACCACAAGACTTTGCTTTTCAACAGAAGCCTTGATCATTTGCATCTTAGCATGCCACACAGGCAAACCATCCTATGCAACCGATATCAGTCACACAGAATGAAATCCGATGTCAGACACACAGTCCATTTACAAGTCCGTTCTGGGTCTGAACGAAACCGGAGGCACCTAGTACCCCGCATATCCATCGATCTCCAAGTACGTCTGGACGATCACCAACTGTTTCCATCTTCTTGGGTGTACAGCCCAATCAAGATCATCAGTTATCACCCAAACGACGTGAAGACTTCCGGTCTTCGACCATCGTCTTCATCTTCGACTTATCGTCGTATCAGTTATTCAGAATGGGATAAACCCGGTCTTTCCGAATAACTCACGTATATATTATAAAAGTGTTACACAAACACAACATACGCCTCATTCCAATTCATTAGTCACTAACCGTAAATTAATCAAGAGAATAATTCCCCAAATATTAACCCCGAAGGCCGAAACCAACATCAGATCAATATCCAGAAAACCATTCTGCTTGGCTAACCGACAGTTAGTTTCTAAATTTCACATTCAAATCTAATTAAAGATTTAACTATCGCCTGGAGCAAAACTGGTGATACTCCATTCTCGATCTTTTCAATCTAATTAAAGATTCATTAAAACTCCACTTAGTTTTAATCTGTGACTGGGTTAAAGAATCAGTGTCATCTAAAAACACGGTTCGCGATAAACCCAAAGTCACATTCCATTAATTATCGGGTTAAAGAACGAGTGTTATTTAAAACACTGTTCACGATAAACCCAAAAATCATTCCATTAATTATCGGGTTAAAGAACGAGTGTTATTTAAAACACTGTTCACGATAAACCCAAAAATCAATATCAATTCAATTCCAATTAAATATCATTTAATTGGTACACTTCATTAAATCTAAATAAAAAGATTTAATCTTTTCTCAACTGGGTTCAAGAACAGTGTTAGTGAAAACACCATTCACGACAAACCCAAATCACATTCGATATTCAATACAAGGCTCTGAATAGAAAATACATCGGCTTATATTCAATATCGAATTCTACGACTAACAAATGTCGTATTGGAAATAACGATACAAATATATATCTTTCAAATTTCCATAACAACACCTGTAATATCACGAATTCCAATATCGAAATATTCCGAAGACAATTTCGATTTAAATCCACTCCAATGCAATCATTGGAAATTTTGGTTATTTTCAAAACCCTTTTCGAATTCAATTTATTTATTTAAAAATAAATAGAATTATAATTCTAGTTCAAAACTAGTTCATTTCGATAAAAATCTATTTTTATCTTTTCAAATATGGAGTTTTTCATCCCAAATCTTCACAAATCATTTCTTATGATTTTACATAAATTATTACTATTTTTAATAATTTTATCAAGGCCCGTACAGTCGATTTCCATCAACGGCCATCGAACTGCACTTACAGCGACCTTTTTCAAATTTGATTTGGACATAATTCCAAATCCAACCGTTAGATTTCAAATTTCTAACATTCGTTAGAAAGCTCTTTTCGATACGAACCCAACGGTTCTGGTTTTAGGAGAATCCGACGGTCGGATCTCCCGTAATGTCCGTTTGAAATAAATGGTCGAAATTCGCGAACTGCCGCGGCGCGGCGCGTTCTATTCAGGCCATTATATTATATATATAATATATATAATATATATTTCGTCGATTTCTATTCAAAACGAATTATATAAATAGTTTTAAAATCGTTTCAAAACCTATTTCAACTTCCATTTCAATTCAAAGAAAAATTGAATTCTTCCTTATAAATTCGTTTTAAAATTCATTTCTATTCAATTCAAATTTCAATTCAGTTTGAATTCATATTCAATTCAATTCATTTCGAAATCGTTTTCAATTCAATTCAGTTCGAAATCGCTTTCAATTCAATTCATTTCGAATTCGTTTTCAATTCAATTCATTTCGAAATCGTTTTCAATTCAATTCATTTCGAAATCGTTTTCAATTCAATTCATTTCGAATTCGTTTTCAATTCAATTCATTTTGAATTCGTTTTCAATTCAATTCATTTCGAAATCGTTTTCAATTCAATTCATTTCGAATTCGTTTTCAATTCAATTCATTTCGAAATCGTTTTCAATTCAATTCATTTCGAATTCGTTTTCAATTCAATTCATTTCGAAATCGTTTTCAATTCAATTCATTTCGAAATCGTTTTCAATTCAATTCATTTCGAAATCGTTTTCAATTCAATTCATTTTGAATTCGTTTTCAATTCAATTCATTTTGAATTCGTTTTCAATTCAATTCATTTTGAATTCGTTTTCAATTCAATTCATTTCGAAATCGTTTTCAATTCAATTCATTTCGAAATCGTTTTCAATTCAATTCATTTTGAATTCGTTTTCAATTCAATTCATTTTGAATTCGTTTTCAATTCAATTCATTTCGAAATCGATAAAATCGATATAAATATCGTTCTCGTCAAAATGGCGTCAATCTAATCAACACGGCTTCATATATTCCTTTATTTTCAAATATTCTATTTCAAATATTTCTTTTTCAAAACTGGAATGAGGCCCAATCAATTACCATATAAAATTAATTATATGGATTTTCATACAACACATGTATATAATAGCATTGAAAATAATCAACCATCAACCAAAGTGCACTACACTGTATAAGCATCAAATATAGATATTCAACGCTTACAACAGCATGTCAATCAATCGATCGACATATTTAATCAATCAGGATGAGTGAACTTCAAATTTCATCCTAACACCCGTGTGGGGTTTCAAACAATCAAACACATATTTTATTTGTGCAGTTAGGCGATGTGTAAAATTTATCGACCCAATCAATGTCATTCAAATAAGTGTACATAAACAAACCATCTGGTTTGTAAATGAATATTTATTTTATTCACTATTAGATTCCATTATTTTTGGTTTCACTAAAATCCGGATTGTTTTGCACCCGGTACATTCAATTGAAGTTTGAAATCGAATTATCGAACTACCGCGCCATTTTTAATTCTATTTATAATTATATATAAATATTTATATTCTAACGGCGACGCGTATAATATATACGTTCGAATTCTATTCAAAATAAGTTTCTCGTCGATATTATTTAAAATAATTCATTTTAAATAATCAAAATTCGCTAAAATTGCCAAAATAAAAATTTTAAACTGGCCCAGATTTTCCGGGTTGTTACAATCTCCCCCACTTAAAACTTTTCGTCCCCGAAAAGGAACAAAGTCGAAAGTGGTTTGATAATTCAACTCTACATTCGATTTGGCTTCCGTTCTCCAACTTTTCAGTTTCTGAGAATTTTCAAAGTTTCAAAAATTTGGCTAACACCCTAAATTTTCGAAAAATTTCGCCATAACCTCCCCTGCAATGGGAGCATCGGGAAATTTCAAATAGCTTCCCCGGTCCTTCAGATCTCAAAAAGAAAAAGAAAAAGCCAAGCGGCTAGCCAATAGGCTCATAAAATCATCATCACCCAAACAAAACAGGAAATTATGTAGTAAACATGTACCTATTTGTCGGGCAAACAAATTTTATTCTCTGCTCTAGCCTCCTTGCTATGACCTGTTCAATGATATATATGTATATGCAAGCAAATGCAACCAATTTTCAATACAATTCAATATTTGTTTCAAATGAACTAAGTGGTCCAAATTTTAATTATTCAAACAATAATCAAACAATACAACCATCAATCAATTAGTGAATTAGCTTTTCAAATTCATAATTTTGATATATATAAAGAAAATCATGTTTTGATGCCAAATCACAACAATGTATTCTAGCTATATATAAGTTTTGGTTCTCACACCAGTCTAATGGAAATATATAGAAAATCACACCTTCGAAACTCGAATACCAATTCTGATGATGTCTAGACTATCATCAGAATCGTCTCCGGGCGACTAGAGTGTGACTCTATATCTATCCAGTATATTAAAACTTCGAATACACGCGGATCAGACGTATACGCAAAATCTATATATACTGGACTGTCCAACTCAATATAAATAGATAATCAAATACGAATAATTGCTTTAAATTTTCAAAACAAAAATTGTTTTTATTTGAAAAATATACTCTTCACACTCGTTCTAGGATACTACTGATCCTATCTCTAACGAGTCATTCTAATTGGATATTACTAATCCAATATCTGATGAATCCTTTCGTATGTTTCTAATGTGTCTTGTTCTCTAGCTTTGTAAACCAAAGCTCTGATACCAACTGTGAAGACCCGCAACTTCCCCGTAAAGGAAAGCGACGGATAGTTCGAGAACAAACCACAGCAGAACGCATACAGAAGAACATTTCATTGTATATTACAACAATGCATCAGATTACAAGAATATATAGAGTATAAATGAATATTACACAGAAATATCAGAGATTTAAATTACATTTAAATACATAGCAGCGGAAAATAATACAATACACAACTAGAATGAGATATACGGATACAAAGCTTTCCGGATATCGTTCCAGCTGTAAACCAGGATCCTGTGAATATAAATCTGCAAAACCCAAAACTACTAGCTGCCCATGTCAAAATAAGGGCACCCAGAGTTTAGGTTAAAACAATAAACTCCAGGTCAGTCATGTGACTGGTGTGAGAACTAAAACAGTTATTAATCTTTATTTTAAATCATTAGGTAAATCAAGGGACCACGCCGTATAATACGGAACGGGTTTCCTCCCAAGAATACCAGTGCATGAAACAAACAGCGCAATGCTAAATAAAGAAAAATGAAGCTGTTATAAGACCCAGGTCCCATCACACAATGCAACGCAGTCGAGGATAGGGTTTTCCCTTATAACAGCCAAAGGATGCTTGATACGTTTTAAAACAAATCATTTGATACTATTATAAGTGTATAAAACAACTTCAAATCATAAGTATCAATCATAGGCGGCATGAGCGTCCCATGCCACTATGTCGCCATATATAGGTTTACAAATAAAACCGCAAATGTCACGTATTTGGAAATTGGATTTCCATCTATGAACCGAGGCAAAAGATAGTCCTCAACCGATTCGAGACGCTCTAGCCCGCCCCTCAGGAACAGCCGCAACTGCCCCTTGGATCGTCAGGGCCGGTCCACACGGAGTGGATTATTATGCCTGAACAATACGTCTCCCCACCCTATGGGGTGTAAGTCTGGTCCGTCAGCCGACCAGAATGCATTCGGCCGAAACCGATATAACCGAGGCGCCTCGCAACAGCAACAACCACATAAGTCAAACTCGTCAGGGCGTGTAAAACCACTGACGCCACTTCTAGCTAGAAAGAAACGCAAGTCCTCCCTGAGGTCCGTCTCCCGTTTTTGGTTCATACCTGGTGTGAAACACGCGAGGTAAACGTTACACAAAGCTACGCCACAAAGGCCGTGCTTTGATCATCACCACAAGACTTTGCTTTTCAACAGAAGCCTTGATCATTTGCATCTTAGCATGCCACACAGGCAAACCATCCTATGCAACCGATATCAGTCACACAGAATGAAATCCGATGTCAGACACACAGTCCATTTACAAGTCCGTTCTGGGTCTGAACGAAACCGGAGGCACCTAGTACCCCGCATATCCATCGATCTCCAAGTACGTCTGGACGATCACCAACTGTTTCCATCTTCTTGGGTGTACAGCCCAATCAAGATCATCAGTTATCACCCAAACGACGTGAAGACTTCCGGTCTTCGACCATCGTCTTCATCTTCGACTTATCGTCGTATCAGTTATTCAGAATGGGATAAACCCGGTCTTTCCGAATAACTCACGTATATATTATAAAAGTGTTACACAAACACAACATACGCCTCATTCCAATTCATTAGTCACTAACCGTAAATTAATCAAGAGAATAATTCCCCAAATATTAACCCCGAAGGCCGAAACCAACATCAGATCAATATCCAGAAAACCATTCTGCTTGGCTAACCGACAGTTAGTTTCTAAATTTCACATTCAAATCTAATTAAAGATTTAACTATCGCCTGGAGCAAAACTGGTGATACTCCATTCTCGATCTTTTCAATCTAATTAAAGATTCATTAAAACTCCACTTAGTTTTAATCTGTGACTGGGTTAAAGAATCAGTGTCATCTAAAAACACGGTTCGCGATAAACCCAAAGTCACATTCCATTAATTATCGGGTTAAAGAACGAGTGTTATTTAAAACACTGTTCACGATAAACCCAAAAATCATTCCATTAATTATCGGGTTAAAGAACGAGTGTTATTTAAAACACTGTTCACGATAAACCCAAAAATCAATATCAATTCAATTCCAATTAAATATCATTTAATTGGTACACTTCATTAAATCTAAATAAAAAGATTTAATCTTTTCTCAACTGGGTTCAAGAACAGTGTTAGTGAAAACACCATTCACGACAAACCCAAATCACATTCGATATTCAATACAAGGCTCTGAATAGAAAATACATCGGCTTATATTCAATATCGAATTCTACGACTAACAAATGTCGTATTGGAAATAACGATACAAATATATATCTTTCAAATTTCCATAACAACACCTGTAATATCACGAATTCCAATATCGAAATATTCCGAAGACAATTTCGATTTAAATCCACTCCAATGCAATCATTGGAAATTTTGGTTATTTTCAAAACCCTTTTCGAATTCAATTTATTTATTTAAAAATAAATAGAATTATAATTCTAGTTCAAAACTAGTTCATTTCGATAAAAATCTATTTTTATCTTTTCAAATATGGAGTTTTTCATCCCAAATCTTCACAAATCATTTCTTATGATTTTACATAAATTATTACTATTTTTAATAATTTTATCAAGGCCCGTACAGTCGATTTCCATCAACGGCCATCGAACTGCACTTACAGCGACCTTTTTCAAATTTGATTTGGACATAATTCCAAATCCAACCGTTAGATTTCAAATTTCTAACATTCGTTAGAAAGCTCTTTTCGATACGAACCCAACGGTTCTGGTTTTAGGAGAATCCGACGGTCGGATCTCCCGTAATGTCCGTTTGAAATAAATGGTCGAAATTCGCGAACTGCCGCGGCGCGGCGCGTTCTATTCAGGCCATTATATTATATATATAATATATATAATATATATTTCGTCGATTTCTATTCAAAACGAATTATATAAATAGTTTTAAAATCGTTTCAAAACCTATTTCAACTTCCATTTCAATTCAAAGAAAAATTGAATTCTTCCTTATAAATTCGTTTTAAAATTCATTTCTATTCAATTCAAATTTCAATTCAGTTTGAATTCATATTCAATTCAATTCATTTCGAAATCGTTTTCAATTCAATTCAGTTCGAAATCGCTTTCAATTCAATTCATTTCGAATTCGTTTTCAATTCAATTCATTTCGAAATCGTTTTCAATTCAATTCATTTCGAAATCGTTTTCAATTCAATTCATTTCGAATTCGTTTTCAATTCAATTCATTTTGAATTCGTTTTCAATTCAATTCATTTCGAAATCGTTTTCAATTCAATTCATTTCGAATTCGTTTTCAATTCAATTCATTTCGAAATCGTTTTCAATTCAATTCATTTCGAATTCGTTTTCAATTCAATTCATTTCGAAATCGTTTTCAATTCAATTCATTTCGAAATCGTTTTCAATTCAATTCATTTCGAAATCGTTTTCAATTCAATTCATTTTGAATTCGTTTTCAATTCAATTCATTTTGAATTCGTTTTCAATTCAATTCATTTTGAATTCGTTTTCAATTCAATTCATTTCGAAATCGTTTTCAATTCAATTCATTTCGAAATCGTTTTCAATTCAATTCATTTTGAATTCGTTTTCAATTCAATTCATTTTGAATTCGTTTTCAATTCAATTCATTTCGAAATCGATAAAATCGATATAAATATCGTTCTCGTCAAAATGGCGTCAATCTAATCAACACGGCTTCATATATTCCTTTATTTTCAAATATTCTATTTCAAATATTTCTTTTTCAAAACTGGAATGAGGCCCAATCAATTACCATATAAAATTAATTATATGGATTTTCATACAACACATGTATATAATAGCATTGAAAATAATCAACCATCAACCAAAGTGCACTACACTGTATAAGCATCAAATATAGATATTCAACGCTTACAACAGCATGTCAATCAATCGATCGACATATTTAATCAATCAGGATGAGTGAACTTCAAATTTCATCCTAACACCCGTGTGGGGTTTCAAACAATCAAACACATATTTTATTTGTGCAGTTAGGCGATGTGTAAAATTTATCGACCCAATCAATGTCATTCAAATAAGTGTACATAAACAAACCATCTGGTTTGTAAATGAATATTTATTTTATTCACTATTAGATTCCATTATTTTTGGTTTCACTAAAATCCGGATTGTTTTGCACCCGGTACATTCAATTGAAGTTTGAAATCGAATTATCGAACTACCGCGCCATTTTTAATTCTATTTATAATTATATATAAATATTTATATTCTAACGGCGACGCGTATAATATATACGTTCGAATTCTATTCAAAATAAGTTTCTCGTCGATATTATTTAAAATAATTCATTTTAAATAATCAAAATTCGCTAAAATTGCCAAAATAAAAATTTTAAACTGGCCCAGATTTTCCGGGTTGTTACAATTCGGATCGAGCAAAATTCCTTGCCGTTACAGTTGGTATCAGAGCTTTGATTTACAGAGCTCGAGAACAAGACACATTAGAACCATACGAAATAATTCATCAGATATTGGATTAGTAATATCTAATTAGAATGACTCGTTAGAGATAGGATCAGTAGTATCCTAGAACGAGTGTGAAGAATATATTTTTCAGATGAAAACAATTTTGTTTTGAAAATTTAAATCTTTTTAAACGTATTTGATTATTTATTTATTTTGAATATGGACAATCGAGTATATAAAGATTTCACGTATATGCGTCATGAACGTATATTCGAAGTTTTAATATACTACTAGATATAGAATCACACTCTAGTTACCCGTGGATGATTCTGATGATGGTGCATCATTACCAGTATTCATATTCGAGTTTTGAAGGTGTGATTTCTATATATTTCCATTAGACTGGTGTGAGAACCAAAACTAATATAGATAGATTTATTGTTGTGAATTGGCATCAAAACATGATTTTTGTATATGTATCAAAATTATGAATTTGAAACTCTAATTCACTAATTGATTGATGTTTATGTTGGTTGTTTATTTGTTTGATAATTTTTAGCCATTTAGCCTAATTGAATCAAATATTGAATTGTATTGAAAATTGGTCGCATTTGCTTGCATATACATGTACTTATATTGAACAGGTCATAGCAAGGAGGCTAAAGCAGAGAATAAAATTTGTTTGCCCAACAAATAGGTACATGTTTACTATAATTTACTGTTTTGTTTGGGTGATGATGATTTTATGAGTCTATTGGCTAGCCGCTTGGCTTTTTCTTTTTCTTTTTGAGATCAGAAGGCCTATATGGCAATTTCGGGATTTTCCCGTCGCTCCCGGTGCAGGGGAGGTTATGGCGAAATTTTTCGAAAATTCCGGGTGTTAGCCAAATTTTTGAAGAATTTGAAAATTCTCAGAAACTGAAAAGTTGGAGAATGGAAGCCAGATCAAACGTAGAGTTGATTAATCAAACCACTTTCGACTTTGTTCCTTTTCGGGGACGAAAAGGTTTAAGTGGGGGAGATTGTAACAAACCGAAAATCTGGGCCAGTTTAAAATTTTTATTTTTGCAATTTTAGTGAATTTTGAATATTTAAAATGGATTATTTGAAATAATATCGACGAGAAATTTATTTTGGATAGAATTCGACGTATATATTATATACGTCGTCGTTAGAATATAAATAATTATATATAATTATAATAGAATTGAAAATGGCGCGGTAGTTCGATAATTCGATTTCAAACTTCAATTGAATGTACCGGGTGCAAAACAATCCGGATTTTAGTAAAACCAAAAACATTAGGATCTAATTGGGAATATCTTTTCAACGAATCAGAAAAATCAAGATTTCATAGCGGGAATCAAAAGATATGTCCAGTTGAAAATTCTGAATAGTCGTTATGGAATTGAAGCCCTTAAAAATGGAAATTTTGCAAACGACCTCGGATTTCGACGAAACCCTTTTGTTGGGTCCGTGATGTCAAATTATTGTTAGATTCCAAATTTCATAATTTTTCGAATCAATATGTGAGCGTGGCAAAGGAAAACGTGTTTGACCAGTTTTAGTTGATTTTAATCGACTGGAAATTGGCCATTTTTCCAATGGTCTCAGAATTCGACGAAACTAGTTTTGTTAGGACTGTATCATTAATACGAAGCTAGAAAATTTTTTTCTGTAATTTTTCGAGTTAGTATGTGACCCCAATAAATTGAAATGCGTGTTCAAATTCAGTATATAGAGTTATATGTTGATTTTAATGGAAACTGATCGAAACGATCGAATCAGCCTACGATACATATCCCATTGTGTTCGGAATGGGGGTAATTAGCTATGGACGACAGGCGGTGGGCCTTATTTAGAGGTCGAAAATAAAAGTTGCTTTTTAGTGAAAAATAAAATAATTAAATGATAAAATAAAATAACCCTCTCCCCTTCCTCCTTTATACTATCAGCCCCTCCCCTTTTTTTGATTTTCAGAATCGAAAACGAAAAAAAAAAGAAATCAGAAGGGGAGACGCGATTGATGCCCCCCCCCCCCCCCCGATGAGCCGCCGCGCCCCAGGGCGGCGCAGCCCCCACATGCCGCCCCCCCTCTTCTTCTCCCTCCCTTCTTCTTCCTCCTCCTCCCCTGCTCTTTCTCGACTGCGACGCCCGAACCCCCACTGTCCACCGCCCTCCCCTCCGACGCGCTGAACCCCACCTTTCGCCCTCCTCTCCCAAACCTAGAACAGCCTCCACCGAAGTCCCAGCATCCCATCACCACCATGGGTTCATCCAAACGCTGCAACCTTCATGAGGCCCCACATCGAGCTGAAGCTGATTGTGGTTGGAGCGCCAGTGTTCAGAGGTTGGCTCGACAGTTCCTGGAGATGGAAGAAAGGTGATTTTAATATATAAAACATAGGTTTTAAATTTCAGTTTTATTTTTATATAACGGTATACCATAAATCAGTTTTAAATAATTATATAAAATAAAAAGGCGTGATTTTTATGTATGTAATGGATTAAAAATATGATCTTTATATAGTATAGATATTAAAAATATGATTTTTATATTATAGAAAAGTGAAAAGGCGAAATCTTTAAAATTGAAAAGGAGAAATCTTTATAGTCGAAAAGGCGAGACCTTTATATAGAGAATAACGATGTAAAAATAGAATTTTTATCTATATTACATCGCTGTAAAAATAGAATTTTTATCTATATAACATCGTTGTAAAAATAGAATTTTTATCCATATAGCGTGATTATAAAAAATTCGATTTTTATATATTGAATAGCGAAGTAAAAATTCGATTTTTATATATTGAATAGCGAATTAAAAATTCGATTTTTATATATTGAATAGAGAAGTAAAAATTCGATTTTTATATATTGAATAGCGAAATAAAAATGTGATTTTTTATATATGTAGTGACTACGGGCGACGAAAGTGGCGAAAGGCGAAAACGACGAAGATTTCTACATTAGAAGTGTCGTGGAGTTGGGATAGCTATTGGTGAGAACTTCTCACTCTAAATTCTCTTTTTCTAGTTATATATATATATATACTAGGATGCAGACGGTGTTTAGTAGCACCCGACACCCGTCATCCACAGACCATGGATGGCTTGCTTGTTAAATTGTTTGTTTGAGTAGTTGGTTAGTTTATTTGGTTTGAATTGAATTGTTTGGTGAAATGGAATGGATTTGATTGATGTGTGAATGGCGTGGGCCTTCACTAGACCGGGGATAAGGCTAGACCTCGTCCCGTTTCTAGTATCGTGCCGTTATGCCGCCGAAATTTCCTAAAAATAAATTAGAAAAATAAAAATATCATTTTATTTGATAAATGAAATGAATAGAAATTCATGTGTTAAAATAAAATATATTATCGTTAAAAATATAATTTTTAACGTGAAAGTGAATAAATAAATATTTATAAACAAATCGGCCGATTTGTTTATATACACTGATTTGACTGATATTGGTTGGGTCGATAAATTTTACACATCGCCCAACTGCACAACTAAAATCTGTGTTTGATTGTTCGAAACCCCACACGGGTGTTGGGATGAAATTTGAAGTTCACTCATCCTGATTGATTTAATATGTCGATCGATTGATTGACTGGCTGTTATAAGCGTTAGATATCTATATTTGATGCTTATACAGTGTAGTGCACTTTGGTTGATGGTTGATTATTTTTCAATGCTATTATATACATGTGTTGTATGGAATCCATATAATTAACATTATATGGTGATTGATTGGGCCTCATTCCAATCGAGAAAATAATGAATATTATAAAAGAAAATTCATGTGTTGAATATAAAAATAGTCATGTGTTGATGATGTTCATGAGTTGAAACTATTGACGTGTTGAGTGAAATATTTTATACAATAAAATTTACATCTTTATCATATTTAAAATTAGAACTACTTTACGATGGAGTCTAATTAAAATCAAACGATAGATACCATAGTTTTATAAAATATTTTACATAACAAAAATAGTCGTGTGTTGAAAGAAATATAGATTCATGTGTTGAATAGAATAAATATTCATTTGTTGAATAGAATAAAGAAGTTTTTGAGAAATATAAAGCCGTGTGGATTAGTGATGCGCTATTTTGACGTGAACGATATTTATATCGATTTTATTCGTTTTACAATGAATATTGAAAAGTGATTTCAAAATCTGATATTTTGAAATGAAATTCAAATTGAATTAGATAAAAATTCAAATTGAAATTTTATTGAATCAAATTGAATTGAATAGAAAATGAATTCGATTCGAATTGAATAGAAAACGAATTAGAATTTTAATTGAATAGAAAATGAATTCGATTTGAATTGAATAGAAAATGAATTCGATTCGAATTGAATAGAAAACAAATTAGAATTTGAATTGAATAGAAAATGAATTCGATTCGAATTGAATAGAAAATGAACTCGATTCGAATTGAATAGAAAACGAATTAGAATTTGAATTGAATAGAAAGTGAATTTGAATTCGAATAAAATAGAAATGAATTCAAATTGAATTAAATTGAAATTGAATTAAAAACGAATTGAAATCGTTTTGAATGAAATTTAAAACGAACTGAAATTGAATTGAAATCAATTAGAAGGTAAATTCGAATTGAATTGAATTGAAACGAATTAGAATTTGAATTGAGTTGAAACGAATTTGAATTTGAATTAAATAAAATTGAAATGAATTCGAATTGAATTGAAATCAAATCGATTTGAAATTGAATATAGTGTTGAAATGGTTTTGAAAACGAATTTAAAAGATTTATAAAATACTTTTTAAAAAGGAAATCGACAAAATATATAATATATATATATATATATATATATATATATATATATATATATTATATATAATGGCCTGAAAAGAACGCGCTGCGCCGCGGCAGTTCGTGAATTTCGACCATTGACTTTGAATTGACATTACGGGAGATCCGACCGTCGGATTCTCCTAAAACCGGAACCGTTGGGTTCGTATCGAAAAGAGCTTTCCAGTGAATATTAGAAATTTGAAATCTAACGGTTGGATTTGGAATTATGTCCAAATCAAATTCGAAAAAGGTCGCTGTAAGTGCAGTTCGATGGCCGTTGATGGAAATCGACTGTACGGGCCTTGATAAAATTATTAAAAATATCTATAATTTGTGTAAAATCATAATATATGGATTGGAAAGAATTGAGCTGGAGAATTCCACATTTGAAAAGATAAAAATAGATTTTTATCGAAATAAACTAGTTTTGAACTAGAATTAAAATCAATATATTTTTGAAATAAATAAATTGAATTTGAAAGTGATTTTAAAAATAATCATTATTCCCAATACGTGGATTGGACTGGAGTTGAATCGAAATTATCTTCGGAATATTTCGATGTTGGATTTCGTGACTATAGAGATATTGTTATGGGAATTTGAAAGATATATTTTATATCGTTATTTCCAATACGATATTTGTTGGTTTCAGAATTTAATATTGAATATAAGCCGGTATATTTTCAATTCAGAGCCTTGTATTTAATATCAAATGTGATTTGGGTTTGTTGTGAATCGTGTTTTAGATGACATTAGTTGTTTAACCTAGTTAAAGACAAGATATTGATTTTTGAAAAGATTAAAACTAAGTGGATTTTTAATGAATTTTTAATCAGATTGAAATGTGAATTGATAATTTAAATTATCAAATCTGAAAAGTGATCGAGAGTGTAGTATCACCAGTTTTGCTCTAAAGCGATAGTTAAATCTTTAATTAGATTTGAACGTGAAATGGTAATTAATTTTACCGATAACACCGTGGTGTTAGGAATGGAGTATCACCAGTTTTGCTCCATGGGATATATAGGTTGGGATTGGGAAATAAAATAAATAATTACTTCGATGTGATTCGCTAATCCCGACTAGTTTGGAAAACCATAAAATGGTTTGAAATGATATCCAAAGGAAGATTATAGGATAAATTTAGAAGAATTTATCTTGGATAAAATTAATGGGAACATTTCCCTAAGAATGCGATTTTGTGAATAAAAGAATATTCTGAATTGGAATGAGGCGTTTGTTCTGTTTGTGTAACATTCGTTTATTATATATGTGGGTTATTCAGAAAGGCCGGGTTTCTACCCATTCTGAATAACTGATTCGACGAGATGTCGAAGATGAAGACGGTGGTTGAAGACCGGAAGTCTTCACATCGTTTGGGTGATTACTGATGATCTCGATTGGGCTGTACACCCAAGATGAGGGAAACAGTTGGTGATCGTCCAGACGTACTTGGAGATGGATGGATATGCAAGGAAAGTGCCTCCGGTTTCGTTCAGACCCAGAACGAACTTGTAAATGGATTGTGTGTCTGACATTGGATTTTATTGAGTTGATTGATCTCTATTAAATATACATCTGTTTGGCGGCAGAGAATTTATTCTCTTGCTTAACGCCCCTCTCTGAGACGTACGAGCTCAGAGGTTGTATATCGATGGACATCAGTCGCATGGAGTGAATTGCCAATGTGACACGCATAAGTGGCAATTGATCAAGGCTTCTGTTTAAAAGCAAAGTCTTGTGGTTGATGATCAAAGCACGGCCTGTGTGGCGCAGCTTTGGGTATAACGTGAATTCGCGAGCCTCACACCTCGGTATGAGTTAAAAACGGGATACGGACCCAAGGAGTGCACGACGTTTCTTTCTAGCTAGGGTGGTGTCAGTGACCTACCAGCCCTGACATTTATATACTTTTCACCTGTGTGGTTGTTGGATACGAGGCGCGTCGGATATAGGTCTGTAAGGACCGGGAAACGTGTGTTCAGGAATTGCCAATCCTCAAAAGTAAGAGAGGACCGGCCTTGGAGGTTCCAAAGGATCATAGTGGGGTCTTGAGGCATTGCTAGAGTGTCTCGAACGCGGAGAGGAGCTTGCCCCTTGCCTCGGCTCATGACGGAAATCCAATTTCCAATACGTGATATTGCGGTTTTAATTGTAGAACTAGTATGGTGACATGATATATGGTACCCATGCCGTCTATGATTGATATTTATGATTGAACTGTTTTGACACTATACAATTATAATAGTATCAAATGATTTGTTTTAAACGTACCAAGCATGTTTGGCTATTATAAGGGAAAACCCTATCCTCCGGCTTGCGTTGCCTTGTGTGATGGGACCTAGGTCTTATAATAGCTTCATTTTTCCAAAGAGCGTTGCGCTGTTTTGTTATATGCACTAGTATTCTTGGGAGGAAACTCGTTCCGTGTTATACGGCATGGTCCCTTGAATTACTCTCTTTTAAAGTAAAGTTTTAAATAACTGTTTTAGTTCTCACACCAGTCACATGACTGACCTGGAGTTTATTGTTTTAACGTAAACTCTGGGTGCCCCTATTTTCCACACGGGCAGCTAATAGTTTTGGTTTTGCATATTTATATTCACAGGGTCCTGATTTACAGCTGGAACGATGCTCGGAAAGCTCTGTATCCGTGTATCACTTCTAGTTGTGCTTTTGTATTATTTTCCGCTGCTATGTAATTTATTGTAATCTCTGATATTTATCGAATGTAATTTATTCATTTATACTCTGTATATTCTTGTATCTGATGGAATTGTTGTAATAACAATGAAATGTTCTTCCGTCTGCGTTCTCTTTTGTCCTGTTCTCAAAACGATCAGGGGTTTCGAACGGTCTAGATCGGTTTAACGATCGATTCGGATTGAGCGAAATTCCTTGCCTTTACAGTCAACGTAGTCATTATTTTTATTTTTATTATTTAAAATTAATGATTTGGTTAAGTCAATAACCAAACATTCCTTTTTACATTCAATTTTTCCAAAAGGTTTCAATCTTACAAAATGACTGTTAGCCGTAATCATTGTAAATTATGTCTAATTAGTGGAATTGACATATTTCAAAATCACAAGAAATATATGTAAATATGTAATTTGGAATAGTTGATGCAAATTATGCACAAATACGTGTATTTATACTTATGTGCACATTTGCACAACTTTTCCCTTTTAATCATTTTTATCATACCTCTTGTGATTTCAAAATAATGCCTTTTTATTTAAAAGGAGGAAAACAACATATTCCCTTTTTAATACTTATTATCATACCTCTTCTGATTTCAATATAATGCCTTTTTATTCAAAAGGAGGAAAACTACATATTTACAATAATTAAGCCAAACACAACAATATTGAATACAAACAAGCATATTTCTTTAATATTACATTCACATAATTTAACAATCATATCTTTTTATCCACATTCACATAATTTATTATTCAACACTGACTAGAGATCTGGAATGTTACTACATCTAATTAGTGTCTACATGTGACTGATTTCCAAGTCTATAGTGTTTTTTAACAACTACAATATATTTTACAACATAACTATAGGAATATGTGTAAACAAATTTAAGAACCCAACAATTAATATTATGCACATCAACAATTTACAATTCAAAAGTTTTGACAATTTTTATAATCGGATCCGACAGGTACTAATTCAATTACAATCATATGATAAGCAAATCTGATGAAATAGGCATATAAACTTGAGATCTAATACAAACGAGATAAATACATTATTATAAACGTATATATATATTTCTCACTCAACTACAAGCATCCAAATCCAAAGTTTGAACCTTTTAGGCCTACAATTTCCCAAATTCTTATAAATCTACAATTTATTTGAAAAGGGGAAAATTCAAGATCTGTAGAGATGTAAGAAAATAGGAAAAAGGGGGAGAATCTATTGTTTAGGTCTAATTTACATTCTTTTCCATTGGATCTGCTATTCCTCTCAATCCTATGTGAATTGGGTTTGATTTGTTGTGTAAGAATATATTTTTATTTAAGAAATTAGGTTTAAAGAAGAAGGAAAATGGTAGAGCTTCGCTGCTGCCCACAAATTTGAATGGAAAACAAGGTCTTACCCCTTTATTTATAGGAGAGGAATTGGCCTTGGACAGTTAGATTCATTTTAATTATCATTCGTTTGTTTATAATATATAATATAATGAAAGTGCCCCTCAAAACCTAGCCGTCACTAGGCACTACAGGCCCAAAGCGATCGACTGCTCCTGGGAGTGTGTCAACCGCCCCATTGTCAGTTTACCCAGTGAGGGATGGTATAAAGAAGGTAAGATATTTATTAATTATTCTGTTTGTTTATTTCCATCTGTTTTTCATATTTCAACCATATCTTTTTCATATGGATGCCATTCATGAAACCCCAGACATGAAAGTTCACCAGAATTCCAAGACGAACGCATTGGCTAATGTTTCGTGGCCAAATTCAATAGTTTGCAGAAATTCCAATTTTTGGGATTCTACTTAAATAACTAATTTATTGTAAAATTTCCGGGTTGTACATGGAGCTTAGGAAAATTTGCTTATGTGGATTATAAATCGAGGTACCTCAAATGATGGTTGGTTAAGACTGGGAAACATTATGATCAGGTAAGATTCCAACTTGCCTGTTAGAGTTGGCCAGCCCTGGCGCTCCGAAGAACTCAGTTGTTAACTCTTGGGACATCCCGCTACAGGTATTCCGAATGCAGTTAAGAAAGATCCTTTCCTTTGGTCATTGATGGAATCCAACTTCCAATTCGAGTTTTGCATTTTCAGATGTAACCTAATAAACAACATAATGGGATGGGGCATTATGCGAGCTAAGATTTATACATTTACTTTCGATAGTGATTTCCACACTCTGCACTAGTAATAATAAAACAGACTTTCGAGAATCAAACAATTTGTTTATTATAAGGTATAACTCTCTTCTCCGGTATGTGTTGCATTGTGTGATGGGACTTGAGCCTTATAATAGCTTCATTTTCAAAAAGAAGAGCGAGTAGTTTATGACTAGTATTCATGTGGAGAAAACTCGTTCTATGTTATACGGCATGGCCCTGTGGTTTACCCAACTTTAAAATAAAGTAAATAACTGTTTGAGTTCTCACACCAGTCCCATGACTGACTCGAAGTTTATTTTCTAATGATCTGTTCCAACTTGGCAGCAGGACGGGTCATCACAAGATAATAGAAATTTTAATGGCACAGTTCTAGTATAAGGAAAGGCATGATATAACTAAGCCAAGCTTCAGTGGCAGGTAGAACAACAAGTATGACCAGTACATAGCATCAAAAATGTCTAGCATGAAGCAAGTAAAAACCAGCAATTACAAAGCATAACAACAAGGGTGATACCACTAATGTCCAAAGCAAAGATACTGGCAATACGGCAAAGCGAGGGTTCACATATATGCACATACCATTTCATAGTGAGTCGACCAAATATATATATACATATATAAATAAACATGCATATATACATACATGAAAATTACATACAAGCATTGTCCCTGATCACGCATATATATATATATATATGCATAATTCAGCAACACTAATGGGAAATCAATGTTGTCGGATTCAAGATTTACAAGTGGAGCAACTGACATGTGTTAAGAACATGACACGACAAAAGGATGGAAATCATCGAATATAACGACCCAGTGCAACTGTTGAGCAAAAGTGGACCAGCCCAACATTCGACGATAAATACACAACATTCTACATATATACACATATGTATAGATACGTATATTTGTATAGTGTGTGCAATCCGATAGTCTTAATTGTAGACAAACAACAACAAGACAGAGGTGCATCAACAAAACAACCCAAATTTTAGTGCATGGTGACAAGTTAAGTATTAATCTTATGGGAACAACAAGTGTTTGATTCGATATTATGGTGACAAGGTTTTGTATACGAAGAAGGAAGGGACGCATGGGAGAAACTTCAGATTGTTTCCTCATATCAACTAATCTTATGGTGACAAGGCCATTAATTCCAAATTGTTTCCATATATATTTAACCATTTCACATTGTATACAAAAATTAATAGTTGTAAGATGATATATTCATGTTATAAGAAATTAAATCCAATCAACTCGTATGTTTATGAAACTAGTATTCCTATTGAATTTTGTTACTTGTAATACCTTATATTGTAATGAGAAATATTTATGACAATTTTGTTCATAAAATATGAGAGTACAATAATTTAAACAATATATTATTATGCAAAATTTCCCTTTTGCATGTTAAGACTACTTATGTTACTTATTCCAATCAGACTACATACTACGTTTCCAATCATAATAGAATCATCTTCTCCATGTCAGTTTCGCATTTCTCTCCTCAACGACATTTGTTTATATTCTAGTAGTTTCAGGAAAACCATAAATCTTAACATATGACTTCATGATGGACCATAACTTCTTCACCGCTAAATCATTTCATTATGTATTGCAACTTTTATGCACCTTATTAATAATTCACTCTTTATTTCTTTTTGAACTTTTTTTTTGAACTTCCTTTCTATAAAGGTTATTATATTATTTTAACCTTATATAGTTACAAGCGAAAAGATTAATTATCTTATCCACTAAAATTAAAATTATACATTCTTTTATGTTTTATTTGGTTCCATATAAGATTCTCTGTGCTGTATTAGTAAATAGAAAATCTTGTATAAATATATGGGTAAACCAAGCCAAGTATCAGAAGTTGCATTAAATTCAGAATGGAAAAGATTTCAAATGTTATGTATTACTTAGTCTTCGCTTTAATCACAATTTCTCAAGCCATTTACATAGTAGTAGCTCGAGCTCCCATGATGATTTATGGTGACAAATTGGTATCCATTCACATTAAAGAAGGACATCAAGAAATGGACAATATGATGGTTACAAAAGATGATATTTTTCCTAGTGGAAATGGGTGTTGTAAGGGAACAAAATGTCATCCTTGTCCTTCGCCACCCCCACCCAATCCTTTTAAAATCTCTTCTTGCTCACCTGGAACTCATTGTGATGGAAAGTCTCCAATAATTTCATCTTAAAATTGCATGACCAATTTAGATTGTATGTGTATGTTTTGGTGGCTTAAAGCACCATAATCAGTCATAATCAACAAATAAATGCAAGTGGTTTTAATAAAAAAATATGCTCAATTCATGAAGTATTATGTGTTTGTGCTTGTGTCATTGGTGAAATACTGATGGTTTTGTTTTTGTTTTCTTATTGTTAGTTTCATTCTCAAATGTATCATATTAACTCAAAATTAAACTTACATGCCAATGACATGTTTGTTGGATAACTAAAAGAAAATCCAAAGTAATTTACTTATCTCTCATTTTTCTTTCCTTGTTAATAAGAAATGTTGTAAGTTCATTTCCATTCATCTCCCTACTTCGGAAATTAAAATTCATAGAAAATTTGTCTTTTTAATTAATTGACCACTTGTACCCATTAATGGAAGATTCATTTATTGAGAATAATTAACCTAAGGCACAGGAGAGTTCACATTTATTCTTATTCTCTCCAATTTCCGTTCTTTCAATAAAAGCCAAAGAACTCTTCAGAAAGTTACGTCCGCGTTTTCCTCTTCCTCTTTTTAATTTCCCCTAAAATTAAAACTCTCCGTCAAAATACTTAAAATCTTGGGTAATGTTTTCTACAAATCTGTGGTTCTTCAACCTTGAGTGCATAAGTATGAAGGATAGGTATGTTAACCTTAGATAGAAGATGAAAATTATCAAGTCCACCAAAACCATGTCAAATTTCATTTTCAAGGTAGTTGTTTAATCCACGACACAACATATGTCCCTACTTCTCATTTGTTCCTACTTATCGATTTGCTAATAATCGGAAAGTGAAATTATATCCCCATTTTAAAATGTTAAGATATTTGGGTTTCCGACGAAAGGATAGAGTTCTATGATAATCCGTGAATGAGAAGAAATTGTTAATTTTGTGAAATTTTAAATTGATTTTGAGATAATCAAATCGCTAGAATGGTAAGAATAATGTTAAAGTAAAACTAAGGTATGTTTTGCTTTTACCTTCTTTATTCTTATATGAATCAATTATGGATTTCTGTAATGATTTCTCATCATTAATATTAATATTATGTATCATGTTAAGAAAATTTCTTCCATTAACAGTAATTTTTTTGTTGAAGCAACATATATATTGATATGTTATGTTGTACAAATATATCTTTTGACATATATAAATATATTATAAAGCAGAAATTAGTAAGGTTGTGTTGATGTTTTCCAATAAACATACAAGAATAAAGAAATATATGCTCATGTGCTAATTTATGTAATAAAATTATGTATCTTTGATTAATTTCTACATATTTTATATGGAAAAAGATAATGGATTTGATATTGTTTATAATCAAATTCAATTTTATATTTTATATTATTAAACATGACACAATATATATCTAACGACCGCAATTTACCGTGGTATGGATTTATCAAATAATTTGAAATGGAAAGAATGCAGAAGTATACGTTTTGTCCATTCAGATTTATATAATTTAAAGACTTTTCATTAGATCCAATATAGACCATTAATTTGAAATGTGAGTATTTAATGAGCTAATGATATTATTAAAAGAAAAATTAACTTTTTCCCTTCCACTTCTAAAAGCATTTAAAAGGAATATTTTTGCAATTTCATCCCTATCGTTGTTGATTCTAATTATATTTTCATAAATGTTTGAGCAAATTTGTAATGGCCCGCAAATCCGTACTATCTGAGTTGACTACATACATCCCACATCCAATCCAAATATCACAGAAATACGAATCATTTATTTTAGAAGAAAAAGGTAGAAGAAGAACAGAAATAAAAACACAGAATCTCATATTGCAATGGAACAAAGTATAATATATCATAACTTTTAAAATACAAAAGTTTAACTGTATGACATATAATTATCAGAGTACAACACTTACAACACATCGGAAATAAAAAACAATATATATCTAATACTGAAGCCTCCTTTTCCAAGTTCCGTTAGATAGATCTATAAAATCCTGAACTACTTGACTGCCTGCACAAATTTGGACACCCAAGAGTTTAGGTAAAACAAAACAAAATAAACTCTGGGTCAGTCATGGGATTGCTATGAGTAAACAACTAAAAAAATTTGAGAAAATAAACGATATCTCATAAGACCACGCCGTATAACACGGAACGGGTTTTTCCCTTACGAGAATCCAAAACACTTGATTTAACTTTCAAAATCCTTTTGAAAGGAACGATAATCTTTATATCAAAACTCTTTTGATATTATAATAGTGTCTAAATCAAATAAATAACAATCTAGTGGAACGTTTGCATCTCACGTTCCAAATATATATAATATACAATCAAAACCACGAGAGCTTATTGGATAATGAAATTCCAACTATGACAAGGTATGGAACCACCTTCCGATAGTGTATCTCTAGAGGAGAATACAATTGGTTCAACAAGAACATCTTGTAACCCGGCCACACATGACTGACCACTATTTTCTCTTGAGTGTATCGAATGTATATCACCAACGGTTGAGATCAACAACCATTTTCCCGAATAGGACAGCACCGAATAGAATAAAGAATGAAATGAATTTCTCTAGATATGTGATAATACGCCCTAATGGAAACTACCTACATAGCCATGCTGCCTGCCCGATTTTTGCCATTTCCCGGTAGTTAAGGCTGAGGCTACGATTATTTACCATTTATTTATAACACAATCACTTTGAATCCCACATTGTCAGATCCGTTAATCGTTAATTGATTTGCATAAATATATTCTATATATTATGCTAAGAGAATAAATTCTCTGCCACCATATATATTTATACAGACCAACATATGCGATCATTGGAAATACTCTGTCAAACACTCGTCCATACTCTTCGTTCTGGGACTGAACGAAGCCGAAGGCACAATTTCTATTAATAGAAAAAGTCCTTGCACTTCACTTCATCTTCAATTATTTCATATAATATGATTCGCAATTCTACTGCCAATACGGAATGGTTCTCGGATAATAATCCAGTCGGTCTCTCCATATTGACAACGATATTGGCAAACACTTCGATAGTCAGTTATTTAACTATCGAAGAAAAACAAACATTCATTCAAAGCATCAAACAAATCACTGGGCCTGCAGTGTCCGAAATTCCGGTACAATTTGAGCTGACCAAATAACACAAGTCCAACCCTAATTACATTGGAACATAGAAAACTAATAGAAAGAAATCAGAGGGTGAGGATATATAAGGTAGAAACTAATCTTATGGTGACAAGGCCACTAATTCTAGATTGTTTCCATATCTGTTTAACCATTTCACATTGTATACAAAAATCAATAGTTGTAAGATTATATATTCATGTTATAAGAAATTAAGTGCAATCAACTAGTATGTTTATGAAACTTGTATTCCTGTTGAATTTGGTTACTTGTAATACCTTATATTGTATTGAGAAATAATTATGACAATTTTGTTTACAAAATATGAGAGTATAATTATTTAAACATTATATTATTGTGCAAAATTTTCCTTTTGCAAGTTAAGACTACTTATGTTACTTATTTCAATCAGACCACATACTACGTGTCCATTCATGCTAGAATCATCTTCTCCATGTCAGTTTGGCATTTCTCTCATCAACGACATTTGTTTATATTTTAGTAGTTTCAGGAAAACCATAAATTTTAACATATGACTTCACGATGGACCGTAACATCTTCACCGATAAATCATTTCATTATGCATTGCAATTTTTATGCATCTCATTAATAATTCACTCTTTATTTATTTTTGAACTTTTTTTTTGAACTTCTTTTCTATAAAGGTTATTATATTATTTTAACCTTATATAGTTACAAGAGAAAAGATTATTTATCTTATCCACTAAAATTAAAATTATACATTCTTTCCATGTTTGTATTTGGTTCCATTAAGATTCTCTATCCTGTATTAGTAAATAGAAAAACATGTATAAATATATGGGTAAACCAAGCCAAGTATCAGAAGTTGCATTAAATTCAGAATGGAAAAGATTCCAAATTTTTTGTATTACTTAATCTTCGCTTTAATCACAATTTCTCAAGCCTTTTACATAGTAGTAGCTCGAGCTCCCATGATGAATTATGGTGACAAATTGGTATCCATTCACATTAAAGAAGGACATAAAGAAATGGACAATATGATGGTTACAAAAGATGACATTTTTCCTAGTGGAAATGGGTGTTGTAAGGGAACAAAATGTCATCCTTGTCCTTCGCCACCCCCACCCAATCCTTTCAAAATCTCTTCTTGCTCACCTGGAAATCATTGTGATGGAAAGTCTCCAATAATTTCATCTTAAAATTGCATGACCAATTTAGATTGTATGTGTGTGTTTTGGTAGCTTAAAGCACAAGAAGCAGTCATAATCAAAAAATAAATGCAAGTGGTTTTAATAAAAAATATGCTCAATTCATGAAGTACTATGTGTTTGTGCTTGTGTCATTGGTGAAATACTAATGGTTTTGTTTTTGTTTTCTTATTATTAGTTTCATTCTCAAATGTATCATATTAACTCAAAGTTAAACTTACATGCCAATGACATGTTTGTTGGATAACTAAAAGAAAATCCAAAGTAATTTACTTATTTGTCATTTTTCTTTCCTTGTTAATAAGAAATGTTGTAAGTTCATTACCATTCATCTCCCTACTTCAGAAATTAAAATTCATAGAAAATTCGTCTTTTTAATTAATTGACCACTTGTACCCATTAATGGAAGATTCATTTATTGAGAATAATTAACCTAAGGCACAGGAGAGTTCACATTTATTCTTATTCTCTCTAATTTTCGTTCTTTCAATAAAAGCCAAAGAACTCTTCTGAAAGTTACGTCCGCGTTTTCCTCTTCCTCTCTTTAATTTCCCCTAAAATTAAAACTCTCCCTCAAAATACTTAAAATCTTGGGTAATGTTTTCTATAAATGTAACAACCCGAAAATCTGGGCCAGTTTAAAATTTTTATTTCGGCAATTTTAGCGAATTTTGATTATTTTAAATGAATTATTTTAAATAATATCGACGAGAAATTTATTTTGAACAGAATTCGAACGTATATATTATATACGTCGTCGTTAGAATATAAATAATTATATATAATTATAAATAGAATTGAAAATGGCGCGGTAGTTCGATAATTCGATTTCAAACTTCAATTGAATCTACCGGGTACAGAACAATCCGGATTTTAGTGAAACCAAAAACATTAGGATCTAATTGTGAATATATTTCCAATGAATCTGAAAAATCAAAATTTCATGGCGGGAATCAAAAGATATGTCCAGTTGAAAATTCAGAGTAGTCGCTATAGAATTCAGGCCCTTAAAAATGGAAATTTTGCAAACGACCTCGCATTTCGACGAAACCACTTTTGTTGGATCCGGGATGTCAAGTTATTGCTAGGTTTCAAATTTCATAATTTTTCGAATCAATATGTGAGCGTGGCAAAGGAAAACGCGTTTGACCAGTTTAAGTTGATTTTAATCGAATGGAAATTGGCCATTTTTCAAACGGTCTCAGAATTTGACGAAATTAGTTTTGGTAGGACCGTATCGTCAATACGAAGCTAGAAATAATTTTTCTGGAATTTTTAGTTTTCGTGTGTGACTCCGGTAATTTGAAATGTACGTTAAAATTAAATATATAAACTGATTTATATTTTGATTTTGATCAAAACCTATCGAAACGGCCGAATTGGCTTACGAAACATATCCTATTGTGTTCGGAATGGGGTTATTACGTTAGGGACGACAGTCATTGGGTCTCGATTGGAGATCGGACTTATAAGTTACTTTATTGAATAATATAATAAAATAAAATAATTAATTATAAAATTCCTCTTCCTCCCTCTCTCTCTACATTTATGGTCAAACCCCCTCCCCCATTTTCGTTCGATCGAGAAAAAAAAAAGAAAAAAAAACTAATTCTCCGTCGCCTCCCCCTATATGTCGCCACCAGCCATCGCATCTCCCCCTCCGATCCTCCGCCTTCTTCTTCTCTCCTCCTACTATCGCGTGAGACCCTTGGGCGAGCCCCCAATTCGAGGAACCCCGAGACCCCACTCCCCGCCCAGTCGAGGCTAATCCAACACCTCCGTCGCCGCGCCCCAGCAAGCCACCACGTCCAATTGCTACTCCGACCACCTGCGCGCCTCCCCTAGCCTCCAATCACCCAGCGCCAACTCTATAAACTCCCTCTCTCGTTTTGCAAAGAAAAGCAATGGTGAAAACCTTTAATTTCATTTTATTTTCTGTTTTTATTATTATTTGTTAAAGTTGGGATTTTTAATTAGTTAAAACTGAGATTTTTAATATAAAGTTTTGATTTTTGTTTAAAATAAAGTTTTGATTTTTATTTGTCTTGGTAAAAATACGATCTTTGTTATAGAAAAATAGTATCTTCGAGTATGTAAAGGTATAATTTTTAGTTAGAAGAAAAATGTGATTCTTACTTAGATAAAATTTGATTTTTTGTTTAAAAAGCATAGCGATAAAAATATAGTTTTATTATGTATATAGCGATGGTAAAAATCTAATTTTTATAAAATTAGCAATTTAAAAATATAATCTTTATCTATATAGTAGCGTTTTAAAAATATAATCTTTAGTTTAAAAATAGCATTGTTAAAAATGTGATTTTTAACATATAACGATGTTGAACAGATCTCGTTGGCCGCACGACGAAGATGTTCTACGTAAGAAGAGTCGCGGTGTTTGGTTTAGCTAAAGGTGAGAATTTCTCACTCTTTGATTTAATATTCTAGTTATATATATATACTAGGATGCAGACGGTGTTTAGTAGCACCCGACACCCGTCGTCCACAGACCATGGACGACTTGTATGCTTGTTTGATTTTGATGTGTAGTTGATTGTGTGATGTGATGTGAAATGAAATAAAATATTTATATAGTTAAAAATATTTTATAGTTAAAAATAGAATTTTTAACGTGTATATGAAATGAAATAAAAATAAACAAATTGGACGATTTGTTTATATACACACATTTGACTGATATTGATTGGGACAATAAATTTTACACATCGCCCAACTGCACAAATAAAATCTTTGTTTGATTGTTTGAAACCCCACATGGGTATTGGGATGATATTTGACGTACACTAATCCCGGTTATTTAGTTGTATGTCGATCGATTGATTGAAAGACTGTTATAAGCGTTGAATATTTATATTTGATGCTTATACAGTGTAGAATGCACTTTGTATGATGGTTGATTATTCATCGTTGTTATTGTATACATGTGTTGTAGAAATCCATATAATTAACACTATATGGTAATGGATTGGGCCTCATTCCAGTTTTGAAATAGAATTATTTGAAAAAGAAATATTTGAAATAGAATATTTGAAAATCGAAATATATGAAGCCGCGTTGATAGATTGACGCCATTTTGACGTGAACGGTATTTATATCGATTTTATTCAAATTGAAGTGAATATTATAGTGAATTGAAATTCGAATTTAACTGAATTGATTTGAAATTCGAAATAAACTGAAATGGTTTGAAATTCGAATAGAATTGAAATTGTTTTGAAATGAATTCGAATTGAAATTTAAAAGAAATGAATTCGAATTGAAATTTAAAAGAAATGAATTCGAATTGAAATTGAATAGAAATGAATTTGAATTGAAATTGAAAAGAAATGAATTCGAATTGAAATTGAAAAGAAATGAATTCGAATTGAAATTGAAAAGAAATGAATTCGAATTGAAATTGAATAGAAATGAATTTGAATTGAAATTGAATAGAAATTAATTGGAATTGAAATCGAATTGAAATTGAATAGAAATGAATTTGAATTGAAATTGAATAAGAATTAATTCGAATTGAAATTGAATTGAAATTGAATAGAAATGAATTTAAATTGAATTGAATTGAAAACGAACTGAGATTGAATTCAAAATCGATTTGAATTGAAATCAACTTGAAATGAATTTAAAATGAATTGGTAAGGGAAAATTCGATTTTGATTTAATTTGAAAAAGAAGTTGAAATCGTTTGAAAACGAATTTAAAACGATTTATAAAATACGTTTTAAAGGGAAATCGACGAAGTATATATTATATATATTATATATATAATACAATGGCCTAAATAGAACGCGCCGCGCCGCGGTAGTTCGCGAATTTCGACCATTGACTTCGAACGGATATTACGGGAGATCCGACCGTCGGATTCTCCTAAAACCGGAACCGTTGGGTTCGTATCGAAAAGAGCTTTCTGATGAATATTAGAAATTAGAAATCTAATGGTTGGATTTGGAATTATGTCCAAATCAAATTTGAAAAAGGTCGCTGTAAGTGCAGTTCGATGGCCATTGATGGAAATCGACTGTACGGGCCTCGATAAAATCATTAAAAATATCAATAATTTGTGTAAAATCATAAGAAATGATTTGGGAAGAATTGGGATGAAAAACTCCATATTTGAAAAGATAAAAATAGATTTCTATCAAAATGAACTAGTTTTGAACTAGTATTAAAATTCCATTTGTTTTTAAATAAATAAATTGAATTTGAAAAGGGTTTTAAAAATAACCAGAATTTCCAATGATTGCATTGGAGTGGATTTGAATCAAAATTGTCTTCGGAATATTTCGATGTTGGAATTCGTGATTATACAGATGTTGTTATGGAAATTTGAAAGATATATATTTATATCGTTATTTCCAATATGACATTTGTTAATCGTAGAATTTGATATTGAATATAACTCGATATATTTTCTATTCAGAGCCTTGTATTGAATATCAAATGTGATTTGGGTTTGTCGTGAATGGTGCCTTCATTAACACTGTTCTTGAACCCAGTTGAGAAAAGATTAAATCTTTTTATTTAGATTTAATGAAGTGTACCAATTAAATAATATTTAATTGGAATTGAATTGATATTGATTTTTGGGTTTATCGTGGACAGTGTTTTAAATAACACTCGTTCTTTAACCCGATAATTAATGGAATGTGATTTTGGGTTTATCGTGAACTGTGTTTTAAATGACACTGATTCTTTAACCCAGTTAAAGATTAAAACTAAGTGGAGTTTTAATGAATCTTTAAATAGATTGAAAAGATCGAGAATGGAGTATCACCAGTTTTACTCCAAGCGATAGTTAATTCTTTAATTAGATTTGAACGTGAAATGGTAATTGAATTTACCGATAACACTGTGGTGTTAGATATGAAGTATTACCAGTTTTACTTCATGGGATGAATAGGTTGGGATTGGGAAATAAAATAAATGATTACTTCGGTATGGTTCGCTAATCCCGACTAGTTTGAATTGATATTCAAAGGAGATTAAAGAATAAATTTAAACAATTTATCTTGGATAAAATTAACGGGAACTTTTCCCAAATTATAGGAATATTTGAATAAAAGAATATTCTGAATTGGAATGAGGCATATGTTGTGTTTGTGTAACACTTTTATAATATATACGCGAGTTATTCAGAAAGACTGGGTTTATCCCATTATGAATAACTGATTCGACTTGGTGTCAAAGATGAAGACGGTGGTCGAAGACCGGAGGTCTTCACATCGTTTGAGTGATTACTGATGATCTTGATTGGGTTGTACACCCAAGAAGATGGAAACAGTTGGTGATCGTCCAGACGTACTTGGAGATCGATGGATATGCGGGGTACTAGGTGCCTCCGGTTTCGTTCAGACCCAGAGCGAACTTGTAAATGGACCGTGTGTCTGACATTGGATTTTAGTCCGTGTGATTGATCTCTATTAAATATATATCTGTTTGGCGGCGGAGAATTTATTCTCTTGCTTAACGCCCTTCTCTGAGACGTACGAGCTCAGGGGTTATATATTAATGGATATCAAACGCATGGAGTGAATTGCCTGTGTGGGATGCATAAGTGGCAATTGATCGAGGCTTCTGTTGAAAAGAAAAGTCTTGTGGTGTTGATCAAAGCACAGCCTATGTGGCACAGCTTTGTGTAACGTGAATTCGCGAGCCTCGCACCCCGGTTGTGAACAAAAAACCGGAGAGGAACTCAGGGAGGGCATGCGTTTCTTTCTAGCTAGGGTGGTGTCAGTGACCTACCAACCCTGACATTTATATACTTTTCACCTGTGTGGTTGTTGCTATTCCGAGGCGCCTCGGTTTGATCGGACGATCCGGGTCCGATGGAGTCATTCGTTGGCTCATTTACGCCCCAAAGGGCGGGGAAACGTAGTGTTCAGGCATTTTAATCCACATCGGTGGACCGGCCCTGTCGCTCCAAGGGTCACTGGAGCTCTGATCCTAAGGCTCGGGCTAGAGAGTCTCGAATCGGTTGAGGACTATCTTTTTCCTCGGTTCATAGATGGAAACCCAATTTCCAAATACGTGACTTTGCGATTTTGATTGTATAACCTATATATGGCGACATAGTGGTATGGGGCATTCATGCCGCCTATGATTGATACTTATGATTTGATGTTGTTTTATACACTATACACTTATAATAGTATCAAATGATTTCTTTTAAACGTATCAAGCATTCTTGGCTATTATAAGGTAAAAACCCTATCCCCCGGCTTGCGTTGCATTGTGTGTTAGGACCTGGGACTTATAATAGCTTCATTTTTCTTTATTTAGCATTGCGCTGTTGTTATATGCACTGGTATTCTTGGGAGGAAACCCGTTCCATGTTATACGGCGTGTTCCCTTGATTTACCTAAAGATTTAAAATAAAGATTAATAATTGTTTTAGTTCTCACACCAGTCCCATGACTGACCTGGAGTTTATTGTTTTGACCTAAACTCTGGGTGCCCCTATTTTGACACGGGCAGCTAGTAGTTTTGGTTTTGCAGATTTATATTCACAGGATCCTGGTTTACAGCTGGAATGATATCCGGAAAGCTTTGTATCCGTATATCTCTTCTAGTTGTGTATTATATTATTTTCCGCTGCGATGTATTTGAATGTAATTTAAATCTCTGTTATTTCTGTGTAATATTCATTTTGTTGTATATGACGTAGTCGTATACACTATTATATGATTTTTGTTTGATGATAACAACCCAATAAATATATATTATTAATGTGTTTGATATCGTATTGTTAATATACATCACAGACAGAAATATAATATTTATATTTAAACAGAATACTACTGTACACGAATTTAAATATTCAAATAGTATTTTATTTAAATATGATATGTTATTTCAACTTTTCAAACAGTACACTCCACTATTTGTACATATCACTGATATACATTTCATATATAATTTGACACTGTTACATCATTCACTTTGTTTACATTTCAGATATACATTTCTCCCATAAACTGACACATATACTTTTCTCTATCATCTTCGGTCTTTTATCTTCTGTCTTGTATCTTCAGTCTTCTATATTCACCATCAGTCCAGTCTTCATACCTGTCATATACAAGAACACACACACAGTACACTGCAATAAAATTTAAGCTGAATACATGTGTATATAAATTTTATTTTTAAATTTTATTTGCCTCAGATTTCTGGTGTGTTTCTCATCATTTTTCATGACTTGATCTGATTCATCTGTGTCTAGCAGACAGTTTGTATATGTACAGGGACAGGAAATTTTTTGAATGGCTGCATATACACACATGTATATATATATATATGTATGTATACAAGTGTGCACTGCCACACCAATTCAGTGTGCAACTGAGGAGTAGCCACGTGGACCTTCTCGACTCAGTGCACATGAAAAAAAAGTCATCACATCTCATAATACAAAGTGAAAATGGCAGCTCAAAGGATCAAAGCAAACATGAAACCAATGAAACCATCAACATGACAGCTTAATCAAGACAATACATAAGGCAATATAAGATCACAATATATAACATGGCAGATCAGGTTCAATTTCAGATCAGCATAAACAGGTTGTAAATCATGGCAGATCATAGCAAATAAACATGGCAAATCTGCTCTTACATGGCAGATCAGTGTCAAGTGATTTACATGGCAAGATCATTCAAAATCTAGTGATTTGCATGGAAAATCAACTATATTTTATATGGCAGATCAACATGGCTCAGCTTAAGTTCAAGTGGTCGAGCTAAGTACGGCAGCTAAATCAATTACAGCATGGCAGATCAGTTCAAGAAAACATGTGTGTATATGATGCATAAAGATTTCAGAAAGTTACTCAAGTATTCAGATCATGCAAATATTAAAGAACAAAAACATAGTAAAACAGGGTGCAAACACACTAACATGGCAGCAAAGAAAGATAAATAGCAACATGTTTAAGTCGGGCCAAGACAAGTCAACATACAACAGTGTCAGGCAAAGCAAAGAAGTCAGAATTTATAAGTGGTGCAACACAAGAGAGCTAAGAGCTCTAGGCAACCACAGTAGCATAGGGTACAACAAGTTTTTGTTAAGGCAACAAGGTTCATATGCACAAGACAGCTCATAGCAAAACTCATGGTACAGCGCAAACATGGTTCAAGACAAGTGCATGGATTTACACACAAACCAGGAACAACAAGTATGCAGGTGCAACAATGGTGGTGTACATACATGTGATCAGATGTTTCATATACATGAATGACCAACATATATATGCAAGTTCAGTTTCAGGCATGGTTCAGCAAAGTATCAAAGAGGTGCAACATGATAAATGTTGCATGACACATGTATCAGCATCTAAATAAACAAACAGGGACAATGCAAGTGCACAAATGACTTCAAGTTAAAATACAAGTGATGGAGCATGGCAAGATTAAGGGTGCAACAAGTCAAGGAGCCGAGCAAGGTTGCATTTTAGGAAATTAAATGGTGTACATTTCTAGCTTCAAATCTTTCCAAAATTCACCGAAGGATTCAAAAGAAACCAGACAACATTTCTAGGAAAAATTGGTCTGATTATTTCTTTCCAGAATATCAGAGAGTTAAGGAGAATTTCTTTTTAAACTGTTTCCTTTTTTTTGGCATCAAATCATGGCAACAAAGGGAGCATGTTTTTAAATCGGTTTGTTCTTTCTTGGTGAAACCATATTTGGCATTTTTTCATTTATGTCCAGGAATTCAAAACTGGAAATACACGCAAGGGGACAGAAAATTAAAGAATATCTTTCCAGAAATGCTCAATTTTTATGGCAACAAATTTCATCTGTAAAGCCGAGAAACAGTAGGAGCAAATCAAAAGAGGAAAACAGCACAAAAGGCCACAATCAAGTCCAGAATTCATCGAGGCAAACAAGGCAACATATTTCATTAATTAAAGCCGATTTTATCAACAATTTTAAAAAAAAGGTAGACCGCAAAATCAGTTAAGCCATTAATATTGAAATCAGAGATAAATCAGGATTTTTAATCCTATATTTACACCAATTACATCATCGGCTAGAATGCATCGAAAACCAACAACAAAATCAAGAGCAATCAGAGAAACAAAATTTGAATAACTCACAATTTTCAAAAGAGTTTCATTCGCCTGAAAGCCACAAATCAGTGAGCAAGAAAGCATCAGAAAGCCACGACAACTCGACGGCACAGAGATTCAGTTCCAAGAAGCAAGCGATTCGATTTAGGAAGAAACCCTAGTTTGATATCGGCCACCATTTTTATTTCTCAGAGCAAAAGTGATCGGGTTTTGCAAAAGTGAAGTGGGCCGATAAATTTTCTGAAGGGCTAAAGGGGCTAAGCCATGTTTAAAAGGAGATGACCCTTTTTATTTTAAACTCCTAAGAGTTTCTTGCTTGTTTTTGTTTAATTGTTTTTGTATTTTTTTATTTTGTTTTTTAAAACCGTCTCAAACAGTGTCTAGATCTGTAAAGTCTAGGTAAAACAGTCAGGGTGTTGACTGTCAATTTTAGAGTTTGTTAAATTCTGGGATACGGATTACGGGGTTGTAATTCGGGGAATCTGATCGAGGGGACATCGGTCAGTCTAGGGTTTTGAGCGTAAGGTTAGGACAGGAGCAGGCGCTGCGAGTGTACATGGTCTTGTATGCGGGATCTGTTTATAACACCTAGTAGAAACCTTAGGAATGCAGCAGTAGGCAGTGTTTTGCCAAAGCTGGGTATATCTGTGTGTGATTTATTTTTTGCACTTTTATTTCTGCTGCATTCTGTGATCTGTTTATTATTTTAATATTCTGTCAGTTTTTCAATTCAGTTTAAAAACTGTGATAAACCCTATTCACCCCCCTCTAGGGTTAATCTAGATCCAACACATTTATACTCTGTATATTCTTGTAATCTGATGCATTGATGTAGTATACAAGGAAATGTTCTTCTGTCTGCGTTCTGTTGTGGCTTGTTCTCGAACTATCCGCGCTTTCCTCACCGGGGAAGTTACGGGTTTTCACAGTTGACCCAGCTAGTAGTTTTGGTTTTGCAGATTTATATTCACAGGATCCTGGTTTACAGCTGGAATGATATCCGGAAAGCTTTGTATCCGTATATCTCTTCTAGTTGTGTATTGTATTATTTTCCGCTGCGATGTATTTAAATATAATTTAAATCTCTGTTATTTCTATGTAATATTCATTTATACTCTGTATATTCTTGTAATCTGATGCATTGATGTAGTATACAAGGAAATGTTCTTCCGTCTGTGTTCTGTTGTGGCTTGGTCTCGAACTATCCGCGCTTTCCTCACCGGGGAAGTTACGGGTTTTCACAGTTGGTATCAGAGCTTTGGTTTACAAAGTACAGAGAACAAGGCACATTAGAACCATACGAAAGAATTCATCAGATATTGGATTAGTAATATCCAATGAGAATGACTCGTTAGAGATAGGATCAGTAGTATCCTAGAACGAGTGTGAAGAGTACATTTTAATTAATTGACCACTTGTTCCCATTAATGGAAGATTCATTTATTGAGAATAATTAACCTAAGGCACAGGAGAGTTCACATTTATTCTTATTCTCTATAATTTTCGTTCTTTCAATAAAAGCCAAAGAACTCTTCAGAAAGTTACGTCCTCATTTTCCTCTTCCTCTTTTTAATTTCCCCTAAAATTAAAACTCTCTCTCAAAATACTTAAAATCTTGGGTAATGTTTTCTACAAATCTGTGGTTCTTCAACCTTGAGTGCATAAGTATGAAGGATAGGTATGTTAACCTTAGATAGAAGATGAAAATTATCAAGTCCACCAAAACCATGTCAAATTTCATGTAACGGCCCAGAGATTTCGATATTTAAAATATAATTAAATTTAGATTTGACGATAAAAAAAAATAATATTTATGTTTGGTTAAATAATACTTTTATTTGTTTTGAGTGTAATGGAAATACTTTTGTAAATTTAATATAAATCTTGTATAAATAAACATTAGTAATGTTTTGAAAATATAATACATTTTGTTGTATGTACTTAGTACAATAGATTAGTATGTTTGTATATTCATAATATTGTATTATAAATAGGATTCATTCTTTAAAATATATTTGTTTAATTAAGTTGCCACTTGTTTAAATTAGGGAGAAATTTTAACACTTGTAAGCACCGTTTTAATTCAGGGAACAAGTGTCAGTTGAATTTTTCACCGCATGTCCTGCTTGTTACACGCGTTCGTTGCCTTTTTCTCCCCGTGCCCCTTTATTTATTTGTCCGCCCTCTCTTTTATTTTGTTATCAGCCAAATCATTTTTCCCCAAATCCTTGGAATCAATTTTCATGGCCTCCATGAAACCTCCTCTGACCTAAACCGCAGCTCCTTCACCATTCGATGCCCCTCTCCGCTGAACTGAAACCCATCGTGCCACCCCAAAAGCCGCTCCTTCCTCAAATTAAAACCACCGCAGCTCACGCCTCCTCGAATCAGAGAACCCAAAGCCAGCATCTTTGAACCCGTGAGCTCCTGTGCTCCACCGTCCTCCGCTTTCACGATAAACGCCGCTGACTGGAAGTCGTCCGAACCCCAACGCAAGTCGTTGTCTGCTGCTTCATTTCGATTACAGGTGAGTTCGCTCACGATTGATTAACTTTGTTTCCAAGCCTTTCAACTTTGTCACTTTAAACTTGATTTTGGTGTCTCTTGGCTATCGTTTAGTTGATTGAGTTTTAGGCTTGCTATATTGTTTGCGTACGCTGCATGTCTCATTCTTGCGGTTGATATTAGAAATGAGCCTGCTTTTAACTTTCAGTTTCATATGTATGACATACTGCCTGCTACCTAATTATGCAGTGGAACAATATGCATTCTACCGTATTAGTTAATGATTTGGACCATGCATGTGTGTATGCTTGTTTGATATTGGTAAAGACAGAAAGAAAGAAAAAGATCTGGCATAAGTTCCATTTGTATGCATGAACCTACCCTTGCAGTCGAGCAGTCCTATATATACATGTACTTGCTAGTTATGCATACATTTCCTATGCTGTTTTATCCATCAATGTACATATTATTAGTACCAAGTATATACCCAGACGTTGCCTGAACCAAAATTTGACTTTTGTATTTTGTCCTTTGTATTACTTTCTGGCCTTCCATGGCTAAAACCTGTCATAGTGGTAACATAGGTGTCACACAGGCAGTCAATCCCGCATGTTTCGGTGCTCTGTTATGTACATGATATTATATTCTGGCGGTTTCATTTTGGGTACTTCCTTTTGCATATATTTGGTTGACATATGTGTTGATAACATGTCAACTCCACCTTCTTTTAAAAGAACTGAGGCTATTGGAACATTTATGATTCACATGCATACCTTAAGACTGGTGCATTTTCTCCTGTACATTTTCGCCTTTATCATATCCTTGCTGTCACCGTTTAGGTGCTGTCCATAATTATAGTCGTTGTATAACTCATGTTGTCGCATAGACCCAGTCATACACAGTTGGAGCCCGCTCTCTTCTTTCCTTATTTACTGTTATTTTTTTTAACATCACCGAATCTAATAGACCGTGTAGTGTCCCTTAGCCCCCGGTTTTCTTTATGCATGATCGACAATCCATTCAGTATGTTATTTAGCGCAGTCATGGGTATTAAACTCAAATTATTTTAATATGTTGGGATTAAACAAATTATATTTAGTATTTATCGAAGTTTATTGACTTGAATAAAGTTAATCCTGACCCGAGTGTTTGTTGTGTTTTTTTTTTATGCAATACGCTCGGGTCAGATACGAGCATTGCAGATTCTAGAAGTTTCAGCTCGCAAAACAAGAGAGGACGCAAAGACATGAAGACGCACGCGCGCACGCTAAGCCAACAAGAAAGTATAAAGTTTTATCCGCCTAAAATTTATGTACAAATTTATTTATCTTCCGCTGCAAAGTTTTGTATAAACTCTGATATTTTATATGAAATTTTACTCCGCTGCAATATTTATACTTTGTGATTCTGCGTCTTTTCTGTTTTAAATTGGATAAGCCAAAACAATCTGTCGTTTTGAACGGTTTGAGTCGGTTTAATTACCGGCGAGAACTGAGCAAAAAGGCGGGTCGTTACAGTTGGTATCAGAGCTTTGGTTCATACAAAGCTTGGCTTATCCGGTTTAAGGTGGAATTGACACTAGAATCAGCGGATTTCGAAGAATAAACATTTTGAAAGGATTTTTCGAAAATAAATTATTTTAAAAGAATATTTGGAAATAGAGTATTTTAAAGAAATATTTTCTAAAATAAAACTTCTTTAGGCTCCTTACGATGAAGGTTCTCGAAGTCGTTCGCTGAGTGTTCAGAAAATGAAAGAAAATTTGAAATTTCAAGATAATTGAAATAAAAGCTTCCAAACTTTATGAAAGATACATATAAGGATGTAGTTAATTCAGAAATTTTTGATTTGGAAGGAATTTAAAGTGTAATGGAAATGGTTGCGAGAATTTTATTGACGTCGAGATTGGACTGTCAAGTATGTACGGATTTTGTATATACGCCTAGCTAACGTATATATGAAATCGAAGATGTACTAGATAGATATGGAATTCCATTCTAGTCGCTGGAGGATAATTCTGATGATGATGGCCACATCATCAAACATTTATTTTCGAGTTTCGAAAGTGGGATGACTTTATGTTTCCGATCTAAACGTCGAGAAATACTTGAAACCGTGTAGATAAAGTTGAAAATGTTTGGATAAATTAAAAAAAAAAAAAAACGTCGTGATAAATTAATACGAAGAGATAAGTGGAATTTAAATAAATACATCTTCGTCGTCGTTGTTGTGTTTGTTTGCCTTGACCTGACGTCATCTGTCGCTTATCATCTCTTCGATCTATTCGAGCTTGAATTTGTCCAATCTTGTTCTTAAACCCTTCCTTTTGTCTGGCATCGGTAAATCCATAGAAAGTGGACTTGGAAACTCAAATTTTTAGGGTTTTTGTTTCAAAATCAATGTTTTGGGATTGGTTTGTAGAACAATACTAGTGGAACATGCTTAATCAGAGTGCGGAGCGGAAGCGTGATGGTATTTTAAATAGAAATGTTTCGAGAGATTTTTTTCCGACTAGTTGAACAATGTGATATGATATGTGAAATGAGAATGATTATACGATCCTATATTTTTGTGTAAAGGATTTCCAAATATGTCTTGAATAAATTTGGAACTAATGTTTTGAAAGGAAATAATTTGATTATATGAAATTTGATACGATTTCTATGAATGATTTGTGAAGTTTTAGTTTGGAAATTTGAAAAGACCACTTGATTTGAGAAGATATTAAGAAATCGTATTGATTGAACTTGTTTTCAAATACTTGGATATGATATAGTTTATAAAAGTGGTTTATAAACAAAAGGAAATTTCAACGACTTGAATCCCGATATTTGAAATGTTTTGAAAAACAACAATATTATGATTGAAAGTATTTGCAAATTATTGTTGCGAAATGATTTTTACCTTCGGGATATGAAATGATTTGATATGAACCATGGAATTGGGTAACCCATGACTAAAGAAAGGGTGTGTGTGATTTGGGATTTTTGAGTCCTTATGATGGTCGGCTCCGGGGAAAGGAGAGACGTCATATATCTATAATATTTCGTGCGATAGGTCGTCCCTAGTGACCCTGTCATAGGGGGGAAAACTTCTTGAGGAAATGGAACATATTTGTTGATATGATGTTATCATAATATGCTTGAAGTTTTGAAAGTGATTTTTGTTTTGAAATCCCGAAGTGAAGTATTATTCTCTATATGAAAGAAAGTGTAGTATTTCGAATGATTTGAAATGGAAACGGGATCTTGAGTCGAAGAAATTATTCCATGCTTTAAATTCATTTTTCGATCTCTCCTTTTCGAGGACGAAAAGTTCTAAGTGGGGGAGATTGTAACGGCCCAGAGATTTTGATATTTAAAATATAATTAAATTTAGATTTGACGATAAAAAAAAATAATATTTATGTTTGGTTAAATAATACTTTTATTTGTTTTGAGTGTAATGGAAATACTTTTGTAAATTTAATATAAATCTTGTATAAATAAACATTAGTAATGTTTTAAAAATATAATACATTTTGTTGTATGTACTTAGTACAATAGATTAGTATGTTTGTATATTCATAATATTGTATTATAAATAGGATACATTCTTTAAAATATATTTGTTTAATTAAGTTGCCACTTGTTTAAATTAGGGAGAAATTTTAACACTTGTAAGCACCGTTTTAATTCAGGGAACAAGTGTCAGTTGAATTTTTCACCGCGTGTCCTGCTTGTTACACGCGTTCGTTGCCTTTTTCTCCCCGTGCCCCTTTATTTATTTGTCCGTCCTCTCTTTTATTTTGTTATCAGCCAAATCATTTTTCCCCAAATCCTTGGAATCAATTTTCATGGCCTCCATGAAACCTCCTCTGACCTAAACCGCAGCTCCTTCACCATTCGATGCCCCTCTCCGCTGAACTGAAACCCATCGTGCCACCCCAAAAGCCGCTCCTTCCTCAAATTAAAACCACCGCAGCTCACGCCTCCTCGAATCAGAGAACCCAAAGCCAGCATCTTTGAACCCGTGAGCTCCTGTGCTCCACCGTCCTCCGCTTTCACGATAAACGCCGCTGACTGGAAGTCGTCCGAACCCCAACGCAAGTCGTTGTCTGCTGCTTCATTTCGATTACAGGTGAGTTCGCTCACGATTGATTAACTTTGTTTCCAAGCCTTTCAACTTCGTCACTTTAAACTTGATTTTGGTGTCTCTTGGCTATCGTTTAGTTGATTGAGTTTTAGGCTTGCTATATTGTTTGCGTACGCTGCATGTCTCATTCTTGCGGTTGATATTAGAAATGAGCCTGCTTTTAACTTTCAGTTTCATATGTATGACATACTGCCTGCTACCTAATTATGCAGTGGAACAATATGCATTCTACCGTATTAGTTAATGATTTGGACCATGCATGTGTGTATGCTTGTTTGATATTGGTAAAGACAGAAAGAAAGAAAAAGATCTGGCATAAGTTCCATTTGTATGCATGAACCTACCCTTGCAGTCGAGCAGTCCTATATATACATGTACTTGCTAGTTATGCATACATTTCCTATGCTGTTTTATCCATCAATGTACATATTATTAGTACCAAGTATATACCCAGACGTTGCCTGAACCAAAATTTGACTTTTGTATTTTGTCCTTTGTATTACTTTCTGGCCTTCCATGGCTAAAACCTGTCATAGTGGTAACATAGGTGTCACACAGGCAGTCAATCCCGCATGTTTCGGTGCTCTGTTATGTACATGATATTATATTCTGGCGGTTTCATTTTGGGTACTTCCTTTTGCATATATTTGGTTGACATATGTGTTGATAACATGTCAACTCCACCTTCTTTTAAAAGAACTGAGGCTATTGGAACATTTATGATTCACATGCATACCTTAAGACTGGTGCATTTTCTCCTGTACATTTTCGCCTTTATCATATCCTTGCTGTCACCGTTTAGGTGCTGTCCATAATTATAGTCGTTGTATAACTCATGTTGTCACATAGACCCAGTCATACACAGTTGGAGCCCGCTCTCTTCTTTCCTTATTTACTGTTATTTTTTTTAACATCACCGAATCTAATAGATCGTGTAGTGTCCCTTAGCCCCCGGTTTTCTTTATGCATGATCGACAATCCATTCAGTATGTTATTTAGCGCAGTCATGGGTACTAAACTCAAATTATTTTAATATGTTGGGATTAAACAAATTATATTTAGTATTTATCGAAGTTTATTGACTTGAATAAAGTTAATCCTGACCCGAGTGTTTGTTGTGTTTTTTTTTTATGCAATACGCTCGGGTCAGATACGAGCATTGCAGATTCTAGAAGTTTCAGCTCGCAAAACAAGAGAGGACGCAAAGACATGAAGACGCACGCGCGCACGCTAAGCCAACAAGAAAGTATAAAGTTTTATCCGCCTAAAATTTATGTACAAATTTATTTATCTTCCGCTGCAAAGTTTTGTATAAACTCTGATATTTTATATGAAATTTTACTCCGCTGCAATATTTATACTTTGTGATTCTGCGTCTTTTCTGTTTTAAATTGGATAAGCCAAAACAATCTGTCGTTTTGAACGGTTTGAGTCGGTTTAATTACCGGCGAGAACTGAGCAAAAAGGCGGGTCGTTACATTTCATTTTCAAGGTAGTTGTTTAATCCACGACACAACATATGTCCCTACTTCTCATTTGTTCCTATTATCAATTTCCTAATAATCGGAAAGTGAAATTAAATCCATATTTTAAAATGTTAAGCTATTTGGGTTTCCGACGAAAGGATAGAGTGCTATAATAATCCGTGAATGAGAAGAAATTGTTAATTTTGTGAAATTTTAAATTGATTTTGAGATAATCAAATCGCTAGAATGGTAAGAATAATGTTAAAGTAAAACTAAGGTATGTTTTGCTTTTACCTTCTTTATTCTTATATGAATCAATTATGGATTTCTATAATGATTTCTCATCATTAATATTAATATTATGTATCATGTTAAGAAAATTTCTTCCATTAACAGTAAATTTTTTATTGTAGCAACATATATATTGATATGTTATGTTGTACAAATATATCTTTTGACATATATAAATATATTATAAAGCTGAAATTAGTAAGGTTGTGTTGATGTTTTCCAATAAACGTACAAGAATAAAGAAATACATACTCATGTGCTAATTTAGGCAATAAAATTATGTATCTTTGATTAATTTCTACATATTTTATATGGAAAAAGATAATGGATTTGACATTGTTTATAACCAAATTCAATTTTATATATTATATTATTAAACATGACACAATATATATCTAACGAACGCAATTTACAGTGGTATGGATTTATCAAATAATTTGAAATGGAAAGAATGCAGAAGTACACGTTTTGTCCATTCAGATTTATATAATTTAAAGACTTTTCATTAGATCCAATATAGAACATTAATTTGAAATATGAGTATTTAATGAGCTAATGGTATTATTAAAAGAAAAATTAACTTTTTCCCTTCCACTTCTAAAAGCATTTAAAAGGAATATTTTTGCAATTTCTTCCCTATCGTTGTTGATTCTAATTATATTTTCATAAATATTTGAGCAAATTTGTAATGGCCCGCAAATCTGTACTTTTTGAGTTGACTACATACATCCCACGTCCAATCCAAATATCATAGAAATACGAATCATTTATTTTAGAAGAAAAAGGTTGAAGAGGAACAGAAATAAAAACAAAGAATCTCATACTGCAGCGGAACAAAGTATAATATATCATAACTTTTAAAATACAAAAGTTTAACTGTATGACATATAATTATCAGAGTACAACACTTACAGCACATCGGAAAAAAAAACAATAAATATCTAATACTGAAGCCTCCTTATCCAAGTTCCGTTAGATAGATCTGTAAAATCCTGAACTACTTGACTTCCTGTACAAATTTGGACACCCAAGAGTTTAGGTAAAACAAAACAAAATAAACTCTGGGTCAGTCATGGGATTGCTATGAGTAAACAACTTGAAAAAATTTGAGAAAATAAACGATATCTCATAAGACCACGCCGTATAACACGTAACGGGTTTTTCCCTTATGAGAATCCAAAACACTTGATTTAACTTTCAAAATCCTTTTGAAAGGAACGATAATCTTTATATCAAAACTCTTTTGATATTATAATAGTGTCTAAATCAAATAAATAACAATCTAGTGGAACGTTTGCATCTCACGTTCCAAATATATATAATATACAATCAAAACCACGAGAGCTTATTGGATAATGAAATTCCAACTATGACAAGTTATTGAACCCCCTTCCGATAGTGTACCTCTAGAGGAGAATACAATTGGTTCAACAAGAACATCTTGTAACCCGGCCACACATGACTGACCACTAATTTCGCTTGAGTGTATCGAATGTATATCACCAACGGTTGAGATCAACAACCATTTTCCCGAATAGGACAACACCGAATAGAATAAAGAATGAAATGAATTTCTCTAGATATGTGATAATACACTCTAATGGAAGCTACCCACACAGCCATGCTGCCTGCCCGATTTTTGTCATTTCCCGGTAGTTAAGGCCTGAGGCTATGATTATTTACCATTTATTTATAACACAATCACTTTGAATGCCACATTGTCAGATCCGTTAATTGTTAATTGATTTGCATAAATATATTTTATATATTATGCTAAGAGAATAAATACTCTGCCACCATATATATTTATACAGACCAACATACGCGATCATTGGAAATACTCTGTCAGACACTCGTCCATACTCTTCGTTTTGGGACTGAACGAAGCCGGAGGCACAATTTCTATTAATAGAAAAAGTCCTTGCACTTTACTTCATCTTCAATTATTTCATATAATATGATTCGCAATGCTATTACCAATACAGAATGGTTCTCGGATAATAATCCAACTGGTCTCTCCATATTGACAACGATATTGGCAAACACTTCGATAGTCGGTTATTTAACTATCGAAGAAAAACAAACATTCATTAAAAGCATCAAACAAATCACTGGGCCTGTAGTGTCCGAAATTCCGGTACAATTTGAGCTAGCCGAATAACACAAGTCCAACCCTAATTACATTGGAACACAGAAAACTAATAGAAAGAAAACAGAGGGTGAGGATAAATAAGGTAGAAACTAATCTTATGTTGACAAGGCCACTAATTCCAGATTGTTTCCATATCTATTTAACCATTTCACATTGTATACAAAATTTAATTGTTGTAAGATTATATATGCATGTTATAAGAAATTAAGTGCAATCAACTAGTATGTTTATGAAACTTGTATTCCTGTTGAATTTGGTTACTTGTAATACCTTATATTGTAATGAGAAATATTTATGACAATTTTGTTTACAAAATATGAGAGTATAATTATTTAAACATTATATTATTGTGCAAAATTTTCCTTTTGCAAGTTAAGACTACTTATGTTACATATTTCTATCAGACTACATACTACGTGTCCAATCATACTAGAATCATCTTCTCCATGTCAGTTTGGCATTTCTCTCATCAACGACATTTGTTTATATTTTAGTAGTTTCTGGAAAACCATAAATTTTAACATATGACTTCATGATGGACCGTAACTTCTTCACCGATAAATCATTTCATTATGCATTGCAATTTTTATGCATCTCATTAATAATTCACTCTTTATTTCTTTTTGAACTTTTTTTTTTAACTTCTTTTCTATAAAGGTTATTATATTATTTTAACCTTATACAGTTACAAGAGAAAAGATTAATTATCTTATCCACTAAAATTAAAATGATACATTCTTTCATGTTTGTATTTGGTTCCATTAAGATTTCTATCCTGTATTAGTAAATAGAAAATCTTGTATAAATATATGGGTAAACCAAGCCAAGTATCAGAAGTTGCATTAAATTCAGAATGGAAAAGATTTCAAATTTTATGTATTACTTAATCTTCGCTTTAACCACAATTTCTCAAGCCTTTTACATAGTAGTAGCTCGAGCTCCCATGATGAATTATGGTGACAAATTGGTATCCATTCACATTAAAGAAGGACATAAAGGAATGGACAATATTATGGTTACAAAAGATGACATTTTTCCTAGTGGAAATGGGTGTTGTAAGGGAACAAAATGTCATCCTTGTCCTTCTCCACCCCCACCCCATCCTTTTAAAATCTCTTCTTGCTCACCTGGAAATCATTGTGATGGAAAGTCTCCAATAATTTCATCTTAAAATTGCATGACCAATTTGGATTGTATGTGTGTGTTTTGGTAGCTAAAAGCACCAGAAGCAGTCATAATCAACCAATAAATGCAAGTGGTTTTAATAAAAAATATGCTCAATTCATGAAGTATTATGTGTTTGTGCTTGTGTCATTGGTGAATTACTGATGGTTTTGTTTTTGTTTTCTTATTGTTAGTTTCATTCTCAAATGTATCAAATTAACTCAAAGTTAAACTTACATGCCAATGACATGTTTGTTGGATAACTACAAGAAAATCCAAAGTAATTTACTTATTTGTCATTTTTCTTTCCTTGTTAATAAGAAATGTTGTAAGTTCATTTCCATTCATCTCCCTACTTCAGAATTTAAAATTCATAGAAAATTTGTCTTTTTAATTAATTGACCACTTGTACCCATTAATGGAAGATTCATTTATTGAGAATAATTAACCTAAGGCACAGGAGAGTTCACATTTATTCTTATTCTCTCTAATTTTCGTTCTTTCAATAAAAGCCAAAGAACTCTTCAGAAAGTTACGTCCTCGTTTTCCTCTTCCTCTTTTTAATTTCCCCTAAAATTAAAACTCTCCCTCAAAATACTTAAAATCTTGTATAATGTTTTCTACAAATCTGTGGTTCTTCAACCTTGAGTGCATAAGTATGAAGGATAGGTATTTTAACCTTAGATAGAAGATGAAAATTATCAAGTCCACCAAAACCATGTCAAATTTCATTTTCAAGGTAGTTGTTTAATCCACGACACAACATATGTCGCTACTTCTCATTTGTTCCTACTTATCAATTTCCTAATAATCGGAAAGTGAAATTAAATCCATATTTTAAAATGTTAAGCTATTTGGGTTTCCGATGAAAGGATAGAGTGCTATAATAATCCATGAATGAGAAGAAATTGTTAATTTTGTGAAATTTTAAATTAATTTTGAGATAATCAAATCGCTAGAATGGTAAGAATAATGTTAAAGTAAAACTAAGGTATGTTTTGCTTTTACCTTCTTTATTCTTATATGAATCAATTATGGATTTCTGTAATGATTTCTCATCATTAATATTAATATTATGTATCATGTTAAGAAAATTTCTTCCATTAACAGTAAATTTTTTATTGTAGCAACATATATATTGATATGTTATGTTGTACAAATATATCTTTTGACATATATAAATATATTATAAAGCTGAAATTAGTAAGGTTGTGTTGATGTTTTCCCATAAACGTACAAGAATAAATAAATATATGCTCATGTGCTAATTTAGGCAATAAAATTATGTATCTTTGATTAATATCTACATATTTTATATGGAAAAAGATAATGGATTTGACATTGTTTATAATCAAATTCAATTTTATATATTATATTATTAAACATAACACAATATATATCTAACGACCGCAATTTACAGTGGTATGGATTTATCAAATAATTTGAAATGGAAAGAATGCAGAAGTATACGTTTTGTCTATTCAGATTTATATAATTTAAAGACTTTTCATTAGATCCAATATAGACCATTAATTTGAAATGTGAGTATTTAATGAGCTAATGATATTATTAAAAGAAAAATTAACTTTTTCCCTTCCACTTCTAAAAGCATTTAAAAGGAATATTTTTGCAATTTCATCCCTATCGTTGTTGAGTCTAATTATATTTTCATAAATGTTTGAGCAAATTTGTAATGGCCCGCAAATCCGTACTATCTGAGTTGACTACATACATCCCACGTCCAATCCAAATATCACAGTAATACGAATCATTTATTTTAGAAGAAAAAGGTAGAAGAAGAACAGAAATAAAAACACAGAATCTCATACTGCAGCGGAACAAAGTATAATATATCATAACTTTTAAAATACAAAAGTTTAACTGTATGACATATAATTATCAGAGTACAACACTTACAACACATCGGAAATAAAAAAAATATATATCTAATACTGAAGCCTCCTACTCCAAGTTCCGTTAGATAGATCTGTAAAATCCTGAACTACTTGACTGTCTGTACAAATTTGGACACCCAAGAGTTTAGGTAAAACAAAACAAAATAAACTATGGGTCAGTCATAGGATTGCTATGAGTAAACAACTTTAAAAAAATTGAGAAAATAAACGATATCTCATAAGACCACGCCGTATAACACGGAATGGGTTTTTCCCTTATGAGAATCCAAAACACTTGATTTAACTTTCAAAATCCTTTTGAAAGGAACGATAATCTTTATATCAAAACTCTTTTGATATTATAATAGTGTCTAAATCAAATAAATAACAATCTAGTGGAACGTTTGCATCTCACGTTCCAAATATATATAATATACAATCAAAACCACGAGAGCTTATTGGATAATGAAATTCCAACTATGACATGGAATGGAACCACCTTCCGATAGTGTATCTCTAGAGGAGAATACAATTGGTTCAACAAGAACATCTTGTAACCCGACCACACATGACTGACCACTATTTTCGCTTGAGTGTATCGAATGTATATCACCAACGGTTGAGATCAACAACCATTTTCCCAAATAGGACAACACCGAATAGAATAAAGAATGAAATGAATTTCTCTAGATATGTGATAATACACCCTAATGGAAGCTACCCACATAGCCATGCCGCCTGCCCGATTTTTGTCATTTCCCGGTAGTTAAGGCCTGAGGCTACGATTATTTACCATTTATTTATAACACAATCACTTTGAATGCCACATTGTCAGATCCGTTAATCGTTAATTGATTTGCATAAATATATTCTATATATTATGCTAAGAGAATAAATTCTCTGCCACCATATATATTTATACAGACCAACATATGCGATCATTGGAAATACTCTGTCAGACACTCGTCCATACTCTTCGTTCTGGGACTGAACGAAGCCGAAGAAACAATTTCTATTAATAGAAAAAGTCCTTGCACTTTACTTCATCTTCAGTTATTTCATATAATATGATTCGCAATGCTACTGCCAATACGGAATGGTTCTCGGATAATAATCCAACCGGTCTCTCCATATTGACAACGATATTGGCAAACACTTCGATAGTCGGTTATTTAACTATCGAAGAAAAACAAACATTCATTCAAAGCATCAAACAAATCACTGGGCCTGTAGTTTCCGAAATTCTGGTACAATTTGAGCTGACCAAATAACACAAGTCCAACCCTAACTACATTGCAACACAGAAAACTAATAGAAAGAAAACAGAGGGAGAGGATAGATGAGGTAGAAACTAATCTTATGGTGACAAGGCCACTAATTCCAAATTGTTTCCATATCTTTTTAACCATTTCACATTGTATACAAAAATTAATAGTTGTAAGATTATATATTCATGTTATAGGAAATTAAGTGCAATCAACTAGTATGTTTATGAAACTTGTATTCCTGTTGAATTTGGTTATTCGTAATACCTTATATTGTAATGAGAAATATTTATGACAATTTTGTTTACAAAATATGAGAGTATAATTATTTAAACATTATATTATTGTGCAAAATTTTCCTTTTGCAAGTTAAGACTACTTATGTTACTTATTTCAATCAGACCACATACTACGTGTCGAATCATGCTAGAATCATCTTCTCCATGTTAGTTTGGCATTTCTCTCATCAACGACATTTGTTTATATTTTAGTAGTTTCAGGAAAACCATAAATTTTAACATACGACTTCATGTTGGACCGTAACTTCTTCACCGATAAATCATTTCATTATGCATTACATTTTTTATGCATCTCATTAATAATTCTTTCTTTATTTCTTTTTGAACTTTTTTTTTGAACTTCTTTTCTATAAAGGTTATTATATTATTTTAACCTTATATAGTTACAAGAGAAAAGATTATTTATCTTATACACTAAAATTAAAATTATACATTCTTTCATGTTTGTATTTGGTTCCATTAAGATTCTCTATCCTGTATTAGTACATAGAAAATCTTGTATAAATATATGGGTAAACCAAGCCAAGTATCAGAAGTTGCATTAAATTCAGAATGGAAAAGATTTCAAATTTTATGTATTACTTAATCTTCGCTTTAATCACAATTTATCATGCCTTTTACATAGTAGTAGCTCGAGCTCCCATGATGAATTATGGTGACCAATTGGTATCCATTCACATTAAAGAAGGACATAAAGAAATGGACAATATGATGGTTACAAAAGATGACATTTTTCCTAGTGGAAATGGGTGTTGTAAGGGAACAAAATGTCATCCTTGTCCTTCGCCGCCCCCACCCAATCCTTTTAAAATCTCTTCTTGCTCACATGGAAATCATTGTGATGGAAAGTCTCCAATAATTTCATCTTAAAATTGCATGACCAATTTGGATTGTATGTGTGTGTTTTGGTAGCTTAAACCACCAGAAGCAGTCATAATCAACAAATAAATGCAAGTGGTTTTAATAAAAAATATGCTCAATTCACGAAGTATTATGTGTTTGTGCTTGTGTCATCGGTGAAATACTGATGGTTTTGTTTTCGTTTTCTTATTGTTAGTTTCATTCTCAAATGTATCATATTAACTCAAAGATAAACTTACATGCCAATGACATGTTTGTTGGATAACTAAAAGAAAATCCAAAGTAATTTACTTATTTGTCATTTTTCTTTCCTTGTTAATAAGAAATGTTGTAAGTTCATTTCCATTCATCTCCCTACTTCGGAAATTAAAATTCATAGAAAATTTGTCTTTTTAATTAATTGACCACTTGTACCCATTAATGGAAGATTCATTTATTGAGAATAATTAACCTAAGGCACAGGAGAGTTCACATTTATTCTTATTCCCTCTAATTTTCGTTCTTTCAATAAAAGCCAAAGAAATCTTCAGAAAGTTACGTCCTCGTTTTCCTCTTCATTTTTTTAATTTCCCCTAAAATTAAAACTCTCCCTCAAAATACTTTAAATCTTGGGTTATGTTTTCTACAAATCTGTGGTTCTTCAACCTTGAGTGCATAAGTACGAAGGATAGGTATGTTAACCTTAGATAGAAGATGAAAATTATCAAGTCCACCAAAACCATGTCAAATTTCATTTTCAAGGTAGTTGTTTAATCCACGACACAACATATGTCGCTACTTCTCATTTGTTCCTACTTATCAATTTCCTAATAATCGGAAAGTGAAATTAAATCCATATTTTAAAATGTTAAGCTATTTGGGTTTCCGACGAAAGGATAGAGTGCTATAATAATCCGTGAATGAGAAGAAATTGTTAATTTTGTGAAATTTTAAATTGATTTTCAGATAATCAAATTGCTAGAATGGTAAGAATAATGTTAAAGTAAAACTAAGGTATGTTTTGCTTTTACCTTCTTTATTCTTATATGAATCAATAATGGATTTCTGTAATGATTTCTCATCATTAATATTAATATTATGTATCATGTTAAGAAAATTTCTTCCATTAACAGTAAATTTTTTATTGTAGCAACATATATATTGATATGTTATGTTCTACAAATATATCTTTTGACATATATAAATATATTATAAAGCTGAAATTAGTAAGGTTGTGTTGATGTTTTCCCATAAACGTACAAGAATAAAGAAATATATACTCATGTGCTAATTTAGGCAATAAAATTATGTATCTTTGATTAATTTCTGCATATTTTATTTGGAAAAAGATAATGGATTTGACATTTTTTATAATCAAATTCAATTTTATATATTATATTATTAAACATGACACAATATATATATAACGACAGTAATTTACAGTGGTATGGATTTATCAAATAATTTGTAATGGAAAGAATGCAGAAGTAAATGTTTTGTCCATTCAAATTTATATAATTTAAAGACTTTTCATTAGATCCAATATAGACCATTAATTTGAAATGTGAGTATTTAATGAGCTAATGATATTATTAAAAGAAAATTTAACTTTTTCCCTTCCACTTCTAAAAGCATTTAAAAGGAATATTTTTACAATTTCATCCCTATCGTTGTTGATTCTAATTATATTTTCATAAATGTTTGAGCAAATTTGTAATGGCCCGCAAATCCGTACTATCTGAGTTGACTACATACATCCCACGTCCAATCCAAATATCATAGAAATCCGAATCATTTATTTTAGAAGAAAAAGGTAGAAGAAGAACAGAAATAAAAACACAGAATCTCATACTACGGCGGAACAATGTATAATATATCATAACTTTTAAAATACAAAAGTTTAACTGTATGACATATAATTATCAGAGTACAACACTTACAACACATTGGAAATAAAAAACAATATATATCTAATACTGAAGCCTCCTTCTCCAAGTTCCGTTAGATAGATCTGTAAAATCCTGAACTACTTGACTGCTGAGACGACCCGAATTCCCGTTCAGACGGAAACAGGGCTATCTTTGGAATATAACATAAAAACAGATAATAGAAGAACAGAATTAAATAAATACACCAGAATGAACAACAAAATATACTGGATAAAAGTAATCATCAGAGTTACACAGTATACAGGATCTTACTTAGTACAAATACAGTTCAGCTATACATAAATGTCTACAGCGGAAATAAACAAAATATGTACAATAGGAGCTGAACAGCATAAAAAGAAATAAATGATAGAATCCATCTTCAGCTCCAGCTATCCAGAAAGAACCAGCTAAACCTGAATACAAGGCTGCCCGTGTAGAAAAAGGGGCACCCGAGTTTGAGAGTGAAACAAACTACGAGTCAGTCATGGGACTGGTATGAGAAATCTACTCAACACATATATAGTTTGGTTAATCACAGGACCACGCCACTTTCGTGGAACGGGTTTACTCCATTGGATTGCCAGTGCTTTAAAACAAATCTTTCTTTTAAACATCGCTATGCTTTTTATAAAAATGAAGCCATTATAAGACTCAGTTCCCATCACACAATGCAACGCAAGCCGGAGGATAGAGTTTTACCTTATAATGGCCAAAATATGATTGATACGAATAAAACAAAGGCATTTGATATTATTACTAGTGTTTATATGTTTTGAAAACAATTTCAAATCATAACTATCAATCGTAGACGGCATGGGTACCATATATCATGTCGCCATATATATATACAATCAAAACCGCACGATGTCGTATTTGGAAATGGGATTTCCGTCATGAACCCAGGCAAAAGATAGTCCTTACCGAATTCGTGACTCTCTAGCCCGAGCCACCGGAACAGCCGCAACTGCCCCTTGGAGCGACAGGGCCGGTCCACCGATGTGGATTATAGTGCCTGAACAATACGTTTCCCCGCCCTTTGGGGCGTAAATGAGCCAACGAATGACTCCATCGGACCCGGATCGTCCGACCAAACCGAGGCGCCTCGCAACAGCAACAACCACATAGGTGAAAAGTATATAAATGTCAGGGCTGGCAGGTCACTGATACCAGCCTAGCTAGAAAGAAACGCATGCCCTCCCTGAGGTCCTTCTCCCGTTTTAGGTTCATACCGGGATGTGAGGCTCGCGAATTCACGTTATACACAAAGCTACGCCACACAGGCGGTGCTTTGATCATCACCACAAGACTTTGCTTTTCAACAGAAGCCCTGATCACTGCATCTTAGCATGCCACACAGGCAATTCACGCCATGCGATTGATGTCCATCGATATACAACCTCTGAGCTCGTACGTCTCAGAGAAGGGCGTTAAGCAAAAGAATAAATTCTCCGCCGCCAAACAGATGTATATTTAACAGAGATCAATCAACACAGAATAAAATCCAATGTCGGACACACAGTCCATTTACAAGTCCATTCTGGGTCTGAACGAAACCGGAGGCACTAAATACCTCGCAAACCCATCGATCACCACGTACGTCTGGACGATCACCACTCATTATCCATATTTCGGGATGCCTCCCAATCAGGACCTCGGTTGCCATCCAAACGAGGTGAAGATCTCCGGTCTTCGACCACCGTCTTCATCTTCGAATTTCAATCGTCGGTCAATTATTCGAAATGAGATTTAACTCGGCCTTTTCGAATAATTCACGTATATTTAGAATTTCAAATCGATTTATTTCAATGGTTAAATTATTCGACAACACCAATATTGTTCTTTAATGTAATTTTCACACCAAACACATTCAACCATCAAATACAACATAAATCGAGCAAATTCAGTTTATTTCCATTCCATATCGCTTATGATATTTTATAACTATTTATCGCTATTTTTATTTAATTTAAAATAGCTAATTTATTCAAAACGACGCTTCGGGCCATAAGGCGGCCGTGGCGTTGTTTTTCTTCAGATTTGATTTACACATATCTGAAAATCTAACCGTTGGATCTTCACAAAATTTACATCATTAGAAAGGTCTTTTCAAAACGAATCCAACGGTTCCAGTTTCGGGAAAATCCGACGGTCGGATCTCCCGGTACAATCGTTTGAAGTTTCGATTTCAAAATACGAACTGCAGCGTCGTTATTCAATTAAATATAATTATATTTATATATATAAATAAATATAATCGTTTCTGGCGCTGTTTTTCTTCAGATTTGAATTAAACATTCCAGACAATCCTTGTAATGGCGGGATTTTCGACCCAGAAAATCAACATAAAAACACACTGTTGACTATTCAAGCATCGAAAACACCAGGACATTAATAGAAGAATTTAGAGGGTGAGAAAGAAAAGATAGAACTAATAGAATAGAAGAAGAAGAAGATCACAACTGAACAGAATCAGAGTAACACGAAACTCGCAGCGGAACAAAATAAGATGTATTTTATAACATAACTTTGAATACAAAACTGTATTGTATATACATACCATTATCAAAGTACAATTCATCATATCACAGCGGAAAAAAACTCTACATAACTAATGGTGAAGCTTCCTGCTTTTGAGCTCCTCCAAGTGAATCTGCAAAGCCTGAAACACTTGACTGCCCGTACAAATTTGGGCACCCAAGAGTTTAGGGAAAACAAACAAAATAAACTCTGGGTCAGTCATGGGACTGGTGTGAGTAAATTCCAACCATACTGTCTAACCTTGAAAATCCTTTTCAAAACAAGAAGGTAATAGTAAGACCAGCCCACACATAAACATGGACGGTTTTTACCTTACTATAACCCAACATATTTTTATATCAAACTTCAGTGATATTATAATAATGTCTACTCAATTAAATCATCAAGTAGCAGAACGCTTGCATCTCACGCTCCACATATATATAGTATAAAATCATAAACCGCAGGGTGCTTATCGGCTAATGGATTTCAACAGACAAGGTATGGGAGCACCTTCTGAATAGTGTACTCTAGAGGGGATACACTCGGGGTTCAACAAGAACGTCTTGCAACCCGGTCGCACATGACCGCTCACTCATTTAGCTTGAGTGTCGCGAATATATTGCCACCACGGTTGTAGGCCATCCAACCGTCATCCGAAGATACAGAATCGAAAAGAAGTATAAATATGAATTTTCTCTAGATCGGTGACAATACACCCTGCTTGGGGATGACCCAACTAGCCATGCTGCCTAGCCCAACTTCTGTCATTCCCGGTTGTGAGGCTAGAGGCTACGTCCATCTTCAGAACATCTGATCACCATTCACTTTGAATGCCACATCGTCAAACCCGTCAATTCACTAATCGATTCCCAAACATATCACGGGTATAAAAAACTAAGAGGAACGAATTCCTCCGCCACCATACGTAATACCTTTAAGAGATCAACTGTACGTGATTTGTTAGGTATACTCTGTCAGACACTCATCCATACACGTTGTCCTGGGACTGGACAAACATAAAACACCATTATGAAACTGGACGACCCTTGCATTTAACTCCGTCTTCAATTATCTTCAGCATATCTAATTCGCAACGTTTATGCTTATACGGAGTGGTTTTCGGATAATATATCCAACCGGTCTCTCCGTATTGACAACGATGGTCAAAACTCTTCGATAGTCGGTTATTTAACTATCGAAAACAACATCCATTCATAAACACTGGCCCTTTTATTTAATACTAACTTTCTAGTTTCCCCTATTTTTATAAACTCTTCCTTACTTCCCTTCACTTCTACTCTATTAGTTCCTCATTATAAATCAGTTAAGTGAATAAATTTCTAAGTATCAACCCCGAAGGCCGAAACCAACATCAGATTGACACGTCGAAAGTTACTCAACTCAACCAACGTACAACGGGTTCTAATTTCTTTAAAACTATATCACTTTCCTTATCATGCTCAGTATTTTTAAAACATTATATCTTATCGACTTACTTTAAAACCGTTATATTTTAACTAATGCAATACGCTGCTATCTCCTCTTTTATAGCTACTGTAATATGCTGCTATATCCTCTTTTATAGCTACTGTAATATGCTGCTATATCCTCTTTTATAGCTACTGCAATATGCTGCTATATTCTATTTTATAGCTACTGTAATATGCTGCTATATCCTCTTTCATCTGATAAATTCTGTTTCTAAGTCAGGTTCTTATTAAATCAATATCAAGTTTATAACTAAATATTGATTTCATATCCTATTATAATTTGTTGGTTTAAATCTAAATATTAGCTATCCTATCAGATTATAATCCCTAAAATAACTTACTTTATTACGTTCGACATCATCGAATTTTAGTTCTAATTCCTAGTAATGTTATTTAGGTTTAGCCCGTGTATATATATATATATAAATAATATAAAACAAACAGTACATACAAATATTGAGGAATCCGCTTGGGTTTCTCCAACCGGTTTCCTGTATCCACAGATGTTAGCCACAATAAATATCATCACTTTCATATCATTATGAAATATCAGCGTTCAATCGTCAGTTTAGATATATAACGGTTTATATTATTTCAACCAATTTAATTGTAATCTACCTAAACGACCATCACACAGCATTCAACCAATATTAAAATATTTTAAAATAGATCAGAGTGAGTGAATTAACTCACCTTGGCACGTTAACCGTTAAATAACGATTTGGGTCGGCTGATTTTGTTGAGCGGTTATCCTGCCTAAATTCAAAACAACAACCCCCTTAGCACAGTACTTCCTCTTCCTCAGAATTTAGAACGTAAGCTTCATGTTAACTTCGAACGTCGCTTTTCCACATCTCTCCCTTCTTCTATTCAACGCGTCCTCTTGTACAATACAAACTCGCTTCCACTGCGCCATTCTAATGTCAGATCACCACTGCGCTCGTCCACTCCTTCCAGTCCAAATTAGTGAACTCGCACCAACCCCCTACTACACTACGGTTGCCCTTAAGCTCCACTTTGTCACCCCAATACCCACGTTCTTGCACTCCTTCCCCACCAACATGTACAGCAGCTCCACACCTTTCAGTAAAACATGCACGTCCTCTTCTATTGATTCACGTCTCCACTCTTGTTTGTCACACTGGCATCACAAACTTTGTCTCTCCAAAGTCAGCAAGCCTGCTAACCGCTCCTTGTATAATACAGTACGCCCCGCCCCATGCTTAATGTAAACACACCCAACATCACCGTCTTTTTGTGTTAAATGCAAACTCCCCATACTACTCTTCACGTGACTTCCTGAGTACACACTTCACCAATTCACACCATACTTCACTCATACCTTTTTAGAAAACAACCCACCTGCATGAACTCTCGCCACAGCATGCGCTCCCTTATTCAAACACACTCAAACGTCCACGTTTTCACACCCAGCAGCACTCACGTGTCCTCCCATCAACTCAGTTCCTTCCCTTAAACGTTAGACTCCATCGCTTCAGCAAAGCTTACGGCCATTTGAAAATCTTCCCGCTCTTCACGTGTGTTGCCGCTCCCTTCAACATATATATAAATATATATTTCCACTTCAGTACCACCTTTCACTTCCACTCTTTAATCCCTCCCTTACTTCTATGCTTAGCAAACTCCTGTGTATCCTCTCCCATGAAAACAGTACCGTTCCAGACCCTCATCCCATCGACATGAACTCGAGCTCCTTTTAAGATCCACGTGAACACCCATGTTGTCTCATAGACATGTACATCACCTTCCCTTCAAAGATCTTGCCACTGTTTAAAACTTGCGCCGCCATCATTTTCCACTTCCACTATTTTGATCCACCCCTCCTCTCGCCCTCAGTTTAAAGCCACGCTTTATATTTATATTTTGTATGCTAAAGCTCACAATTTTGAAGGAGTATCCTACTGGCTTTATATTCTTGTGTTCATAAATATCTAGATGTCTGGAAGCTTCCCTATGAAGACTGGATTAGGTAAGGCGTGAGTTATGGAGTACCATACATAGGTATGGCGTCCCTTTCCTTAAGGATTAAGAATATCTGTTAGGGTTATAGAGTAGGTAGGTTGGCATAACCAAGACATAGGGGTTGACGTTATTCTTCCCTGATTTCGAAAAGCATGGTTTCATTGTCACTTCGGTATGATAGAGTGTTTTATATGGGCTTTTAAAATAAACGAGATAGCTGACAGGTCCGCAAGCATAAGGTTCAACTGTTTTATCTCTTGCGTTTTTTCTTTATTTTTCTCATAGCATAGCCTGGTTCATTTCTTCGTTTGGTAGGCGGCAGCTTAGGGTATTGCTTGACAGGGTAGGAGCTTTGGCAGTAATGGAGTAGTCGACTTCATGATAGGTGACAATTCATGACTAGTTTTATAATAATATATAGTAGGGTCTCTGTGCAAAGGGGTGGATTGTGGATGAGCTACTAAACTTAGTCATGACGCAAAAATAAATGACGTACAGGTAATGTAAGATAAAAGAAAAGTCCATGCTTTGTTTTATAGGTGCATGGGTATAGGATCTTCTTTCATTATATGTTTGCAGCATTAATGGTTTTTGCACCATATATTTTATGTTCAATTTATATGGTTACTTAAGGGCAAAGTGTATCGTATATTCATGTTTAATATGGTCTGAGTCATAATATTTAGCGTATTCGTTTTATAATACCTTGTTCGTGTACGAGCTACTACGGACAGAGGTAAGATTACGGTCGTGTCCAGCGAGGTGTCACGATCCCAAAAATATAATAATATTGGTAGATTAACTTATATTGTGAAACCCTAAAATACTGATACAGGGTGCACAATACTCCCAATAAAAAGTTTCTTATTTAATTAATTAAAAATTACAGTAAAATCTAAAAATTAAATTATCGCTGCGCCTCAAAAGAACCTTGTCCCGATTTGCAAACAATATCAAGTTATATTCAAATAACCGTTACGGTCGATATACGATTTCACAACGACTATTTGAATATTTGATTTGGACGTATCTTGCAATCTATACGACGAAATCTCCATTTTCCACTTCTGTTGGAAAGATACAGTTCAACAGATTCCAACGTTTCTCGTTTCGAAGAAATCTGATTCAAAACGAATCTGGTATACTCAGTTGAAGTTCAGAACATTAATTTACGAACTGCCGCGATATTACGGGCTCGATTATATTTAATATATATTTTTATACGTTCAACTTCGTTTTAATTAAAATATAAATCCACTTATATTCTGAATTCAATATTTAAACTGATTTAAATATTCAAATACGAACCGACAAAAATGCGAGATGTTACAGTCCTTCCCCCTTAAAATAATTTCGTCCTCGAAATTGCTAAGAAACGGAGATGCTCTAATTCTAACTCCTCACAATCTGCTTGGTTGAAATTTCATATTTCACATCCCCATAAGTCAATCCCTGGTTGATTTCCATTCAATTCATCCTCCACTTTATTCATTTGTTTTTATCCAATCTAAATTCCATTTCTAATTCTGATCTCAATTCCAAATCCTTAACACAACAATCCAGTTCCATTTCAGATTATCTCTACTCCAATCTGATTAACTTAGTTCAAGTTAAATTCTAATTTATTTATTTACTTTTACTATTTTTATCTATTTAATTTCATAAGTTAGATTAAGTTTCAGAATCTAAATCCTTGGGCTTTATTTCAAATCAGTTTGAATTCATAGAATAGTAGGAATTCAAAATATTTCAAAACAATTCACAACACTTGTTTTTCTTAAAACAATCCAAAAGCTGTGGTAGTAATCCATCACTTAGAAACTCGAAAATGAACACTGATAATGCTGCAGTCATCATCAGAATTATTTTCCAGCTATCAAAGTGAGTTTAATACTATATTACTCTCAAACTCATTTCAAATACTTTCATTTTGAAATTATTTCAAAATATTTTTCAAAATGTTTGGAAAACCTTTCCAAATCTCTCCTTGGAATTTAAATCCAAATATAGTTTAAATTTAGGTTTAGTTTTATCTGATTTCACATATTATTCTCATATGAATTTCGATTGGTTATTTATATAACCAACACAATTATAAATCTTGTTTGATCATAATAATGATCACACATCAATATATTATAATAATCTCAAAATATACTTCTTTTTATATCAAAATATATTTTGGGTAAAATTTATTTTATTTACCCAGCTTTTGGAAACAATATTATGTCGAATTTCTCTATCCGAGCGTTTATAAATCCCGATCGACCTCGTCAGCAAAACGCGTCGATCTGGAATTTATATATCACTTAACAGATCAACCAACACAATATAAAACAGTTTTTATATTGATTACAAATACGCGCTCATATGTATACACTCAAAACTTAATCTAGAGTATTACTAACTCCATCTCTATTGATTTACGCCACAGAGCCAAGGTAATCACTTAACCTTCAGCTCTGATACCATCTGTAATGGCGGGATTTTCGACCCAGAAAATCAACAAAAAAACACATTGTTGACTATTCAAGCATCGAAAACACCAGGACATTAATAGAAGAATTTAGAGGGTGAGAAAGAAAAGATAGAACTAATAGAATAGAAGAAGAAGAAGATCACAATTGAACAGAATCAGAGTAACACGAAACTCGCAGCGGAACAAAATAAGATGTATTATATAACATAACTTTGAATACAAAACTGTATTGTATATACATACCATTATCAAAGTACAATTCATCATATCACAGCGGAAAAAAACTCTACATAACTAATGGTGAAGCTTCCTGCTTTTGAGCTCCTCCAAGTGAATCTGCAAAGCCTGAAACACTTGACTGCCCATACAAATTTGGGCACCCAAGAGTTTAGGGAAAACAAACAAAATAAACTCTGGGTCAGTCATGGGACTGGTGTGAGTAAATTCCAACCATACTGTCTAACCTTGAAAATCCTTTTCAAAACAAGAAGGTAATAGTAAGACCAGCCCACACATAAACATGGACGGTTTTTACCTTACTATAACCCAACATATTTTTATATCAAACTTCAGTGATATTATAATAATGTCTACTCAATTAAATCATCAAGTAGCAGAACGCTTGCATCTCACGCTCCACATATATATAGTATAAAATCATAAACCGCAGGGTGCTTATCGGCTAATGGATTTCAACAGACAAGGTATGGGAGCACCTTCTGAATAGTGTACTCTAGAGGGGATACACTCAGGGTTCAACAAGAACGTCTTGCAACCCGGCCGCAAATGACCGCTCACTCATTTAGCTTGAGTGTCGCGAATATATTGCCACCACGGTTGTAGGCTATCCAACCGTCATCCGAAGATACAGAATCGAAAAGAAGTATAAATATGAATTTTCTCTAGATCGGTGACAATACACCCTGCTTGGGGATGACCCAACTAGCCATGCTGCCTAGCCCAACTTCTGTCATTCCCGGTTGTGAGGCTAGAGGCTACGTCCATCTTCAGAACATCTGATCACCATTCACTTTGAATGCCACATCGTCAAACCCGTCAATTCACTAATCGATTCCCAAACATATCACGGGTATAAAAAACTAAGAGGAACGAATTCCTCCGCCACCAGACGTAATACCTTTAAGAGATCAACTGTACGTGATTTGTTAGGTATACTCTGTCAGACACTCATCCATACAACTTGTCCTGGGACTGGACAAACATAAAACACCATTATGAAACTGGACGACCCTTGCATTTAACTCCGTCTTCAATTATCTTCAGCATATCTAATTCGCAAAGTTTATGCTTATACGGAGTGGTTTTCGGATAATATATCCAACCGGTCTCTCCGTATTGACAACGATGGTCAAAACTCTTCGATAGTCGGTTATTTAACTATCGAAAACAACATCCATTCATAAACACTGGCCCTTTTATTTAATACTAACTTTCTAGTTTCCCCTATTTTTATAAACTCTTCTTTACTTCCCTTCACTTCTACTCTATTAGTTCCTCATTATAAATCAGTTAAGTGAATAAATTTCTAAGTATCAACCCCGAAGGCCGAAACCAACATCAGATTGACACGTCGAAAGTTACTCAACTCAACCAACGTACAACGGGTTCTAATTTCTTTAAAACTATATCACTTTTCTTATCATGCTCAGTATTTTTAAAACATTATAACTTATCGACTTACTTTAAAACCGTTATATTTTAACTAATGCAATACGCTGCTATCTCCTCTTTTATAGCTACTGTAATATGCTGCTATATCCTCTTTTATAGCTACTGTAATATGCTTCTATATCCTCTTTTATAGCTACTGCAATATGCTGCTATATTCTATTTTATAGCTACTGTAATATGCTGCTATATCCTCTTTCATCTGATAAACTCTGTTTCTAAGTCAGGTTCTTATTAAATCAATATCAAGTTTATAACTAAATATTGATTTCATATCCTATTATAATTTGTTGGTTTAAATCTAAATATTAGCTATCCTATCAGATTATAATCCCTAAAATAACTTACTTTATTACGTTCGACATCATCGAATTTTAGTTCTAATTCCTAGTAATGTTATTTAGGTTTAGCCCGTGTATATATATATATATATATATAAATAATATAAAACAAACAGTACATACAAATATTGAGGAATCCGCTTGGGTTTCTCCAACCGGTTTCCTGTATCCACAGATGTTAGCCACAATAAATATCATCACTTTCATATCATTATGAAATATCAGCGTTCAATCGTCAGTTTAGATATATAACGGTTTATATTATTTCAACCAATTTAATTGTAATCTACCTAAACGACCATCACACAGCATTCAACCAATATTAAAATATTTTAAAATAGATCAGAGTGAGTGAATTAACTCACCTTGGCACGTTAACCGTTAAATAACGATTTGGGTCGGCTGATTTTGTTGAGCGGTTATCCTGCCTAAATTCAAAACAACAACCCCCTTAGCACAGTACTTCCTCTTCCTCAGAATTTAGAACGTAAGCTTCAGGTTAACTTCGAACGTCGCTTTTCCACATCTCTCCCTTCTTCTATTCAACGCGTCCTCTTGTACAATACAAACTCGCTTCCACTGCGCCATTCTAATGTCAGATCACCACTGCGCTCGTCCACTCCTTCCAGTCCAAATTAGTGAACTCGCACCAACCCCCTACTACACTACGGTTGCCCTTAAGCTCCACTTTGTCACCCCAAAACCCACGTTCTTGCACTCCTTCCCCACCAACATGTACAGCAGCTCCACACCTTTCAGTAAAACATGCACGTCCTCTTCTATTGATTCACGTCTCCACTCTTGTTTGTCACACTGGCATCACAAACTTTGTCTCTCCAAAGTCAGCAAGCCTGCTAACCCCTCCTTGTATAATACAGTACGCCCCGCCCCATGCTTAATGTAAACACACCCAACATGTAACAACCCGTAAAATGCGAGCCAGTTTGAAATTTTTATTTTGGCAATATTAGCGAATTTTGATTATTTAAAATGAATTATTTTAAATAATATCGACGAAAATTTATTTTGAATATAGAATTATAACGTATATATTATAAACGTCGTCGTTAGAATATATAATAATTATATATAATTATAAAAGGAATTGAAAATGGCGCGGTAGTTCGATAATTCGATTTCAAACTTCAATTGAATGTACCGGGTGCAAAACAATCCGGATTTTAGTGAAACCAAAAATAATGGAATCTAATAGTGAATATCTTTCCAACGAATCCGAATGATCAAAATTTCTTAGCGGGAATCAAAAGATATGTCCAGTTGAAAATTCTGAATAGTCGCTATGGAATTCAGGCCCTTAAAAATGGACATTTTGCAAACGACCTCGGATTTCGACGAAACCAGTTTTGTTGGGTCCGGGATGTCAAGTTATCGCTAGGTTTCAAATTTCATAATTTTTCGAATCAATATGTGAGCGTGGCAAAGGAAAACGCGTTTGACCATTTCAGTTGAATTTAATCGACTGGAAATTGGCCATTTTTCAAACGGTCTCAGGATTCGACGAAACTAGTTTTATTAGGACCGTATCGTCAATACGAAGCTAGAAAATATTTTTCTGGAATTTTTCTAGTTAGTATGTGACCCCGGTAATTTGAAATGTACGTTTAAAATTCAATATAGAGATTTAAATGTAAATTTAACGGAAACTGATCGAAACGATCAAATCGGCCTACGATACATATCCCATTGTGTTCGGAATGGGGGTAATTAGTTAGGGGCGACAGTCGTTGGGTCCAATTCAAAGCCCGAACGAAAAAGCAACTTTATGGAGAATTAATTGAATAAATAAATAATTATATATTTTCTTTTATAAACCCCCCCCCCCCCCCCCCGTTACTTTCTTGTTTCAGAAATCAACCCCCCCCCCTTTTCTCTTCGAAAATCCCGAACCCCCCCCCATCGATGGCGACTTCGCCGTCGCCCTGCCCTCCGCCACCTCGCAGCCGACCTCCAGCCTCCGCCTAGACCCCACCGCCTCCTTCTTCTTCTCTATCCTCTCGCTCCACCTCCTCTGACCTAAAACCGCCGCTCCGGGGGACTTCGAACAACGCGCCACTACTGGCGTTGGCGGGGCACGAGGGCGAAGGAGGTGATGACCTCCGATGGTGGTCCGATCAGCCTAGGGCGGCGCGGTTGACGGGGAAACCAAATCGACTTCGGTTTCAGCTGTTCCAGGCAGAGACGAACACCACTGTAGTGAGTTTTTTTTTTATGTTGTTGTTTTGTTAATTTTCATTTATTTATTTAGTAATCAAGTAAATTTTCAGTTTTTAACATAAACAACAATGATTTAATTTTCGGTTTAACATACGGATAACACTGTTTAGGAATATGGTTTTTATGCATATAACTTTAAAATAGAAATGTGATATATATATATTTATATTTATATATATATACATATATGTGACTTCGAATAAAAATTCGATTTTTATATATTGAACTTTGAAATAAAAATATGATTTTTATATATTGAATAGCGAACTAAAAATTTGATTTTTATATATTGAACTTTGAAATAAAAATATGATTTTTATATATTGAATAGCGAACTAAAAATTTGATTTTTATATATTGAACTTCGGCATAAAAATATGATTTTTATATATCGAACTTCTAAATAAAAATATGATTTTTATATATCGAACTTCTAAATAAAAATTCGATTTTTATATATTGAACTTTGAAATAACAATATGATTTTTATATATTGAATAGCGAAGTAAAAATTCGATTTTTACATATGTAGTGGCTACGGGCAACGAAGACAACGAAGATGCGATAGCGATGAAGTTTTCTATCAAGGAAGTGCCGTGGAGCTAGGATAGCTATCTGTGAGAATTCCTCACCTTTCGTTTTCTTTTCTAGTTATATATATATATATATGCTAGGATGCAGACGGTGCTTAGTAGCACCCGACACAATCGTCCACAGACCATGGACTTGTTTGTTTGGCTGTTTGGTTATTGATTGCGATATTGGTTTGAATGTGGTTTGTGGTGTGAAAAATCGAATCGATAAATTGGTTAGGATTAGACGTGCGCCGTTATAAGGCGAAGGAGTAAGGCTAGGTTAGACTCTTACTCCAAATTTTGTGGTTTGCATAACGAAAGTGAATTTGATTGATATGTGAATGGCGTGGGCCTTCACTAGACCGGGGATTAGGCTAGGCCTTGTCCCGTTTCTAGTATCGTGCCGTTATGCCGCCGAAATTTTCTAAAATAAGTTAGAAAAATAAAAATATCATTTTATTGTGTAAATGAATAATAGAAATTCATAGGTTGAAATAAAATGTTTTATCGTTAAAAATATAATTTTTAACGTGAAGTGAATAAAATAAAATATTCATTTATAAACCGGACGGTTTGTTTATGTACATCTATTTGAATGACATTGACTGGGACGATAAATTTTACACATCGCCCAACTGCACAACTAAAATCTGTGTTTGATTGTTTGAAAACCCCACACGGGTGTTGGGATGAAATATGAAGTTCACTCATCCTGACTGATTGAATATGTCGATCGATTGATTGACAGGCTGTTATAAGCGTTAGATATCTATATTTGATGCTTATACAGTGTAGTGCACTTTGGTTGATGGTTGATTATCTATCGTTGCTATTATATACATGTGTTGTATGAAAATCCGTATAATTAACTTTATATGGTAATTTATTGGGCCTCATTCCAATTTGAAAAATAAAGAATATATATAAAATAAAAGTTCATGTGTTGACAGTACTCATTCATTGAGATTGGTCATGTGTTGAACGAAATATTTTGATAATAACAACTATTTTGAAAAAGAAATATTTGAAATAGAATATTTGAAAATAGAAATTTATGAAGCCGTGTTGATTAGATTGACGCCATTTTGACGTGAACGATATTTATATCGATTTTATTCATCTTAAAAATGAATATTGAAAAGTGATTTCGAAATCGAATATTTTGAAATGAATTGAAAACGAATTCAAATTGAATTGAAAACGATTTCGAAATGAAATGAATTGAAAACGAATTCAAATTGAATTGAAAACGATTTCGAAATGAAATGAATTGAAAACGAATTCAAATTGAATTGAAAACGATTTCGAAATGAAATGAATTGAAAACGAATTCAAATTGAATTGAAAACGAATTCGAAATGAATTGAATTGAAAACGATTTCGAAATGAATTGAATTGAATTGAAAACGATTTCGAAATGAATTGAATTGAAAACGATTTCGAAATGGATTGAATTGAAAACGATTTCGAAATGAATTGAATTGAAAACGAATTGAAATGAATTCAAATTGAATTGAAATTTGAATTGAATAGAAATGAATTTTGAAACGAATTTATAAAGAAGAATTCAATTTTGATTTGAATTGAAAAGGAAGTTGAAATTGCTTTTGAAACGAATTTAAAACTATTTATATAATTCGTTTTAAATAGAAATCGACGAAATATATATTATATATATTATATATATAATATAATGGCCTGAATAGAACGCGCCGCGCCGCGGCAGTTCGCGAATTTCGACCATTTATTTCAAACGGATATTGCGGGAGATCCGACCGTCAGATTCTCCTAAAACCGGAACCGTTGGGTTCGTATCGAAAAGAGCTTTCTAATGAATGTTAGAAATTTGAAATCTAACGGTTGGATTTGGAGATACGTCCAAATCAAATTCGAAAAAGGTCGCTGTAAGTGCAGTTCGATGGCCATTGATGGAAATCGACTGTACGGGCCTTGATAAAATTATTAAAAATAGTAATAATTTGTGTAAAATCATAAGAAATGATTTAGAAAGAATTGGGATGAAAAACTCCATATTTGAAAAGATAAAAATAGATTTTTATCGAAATGAACTAGTTTTGAACTAGAATTATAATTCTATTTATTTTTAAATAAATAAATTGAATTTGAAATGGTTTTGAAAATAACCAAAATTTCCAATGATTGCATTGGAGTGGATTTGAATCGAAATTGTCTTCGGAATATTTCGATGTTGGAATTCGTGATATTACAGGTGTTGTTATGGAAATTTGAAAGATATATATTTGTATCGTTATTTCCAATACGACATTTGTTAGTCGTAGAATTCGATATTGAATATAAGCCGATATATTTTCTATTCAGAGCCTTGTATTGAATATCGAATGTGATTTGGGTTTGTCGTGAATGGTGTCTTCACTAACACTGTTCTTGAACCCAGTTGAGAAAAGATTAAATCTTTTTATTTAGATTTAATGAAGTGTACCAATTAAATGATATTTAATTGGAATTGAATTGGTATTGATTTTTGGGTTTATCGTGAAAAGTGTTTTAAATAACACTTGTTCTTTAACCCGATAATTAATGGAATGTGATTTGGGTTTGTCGTGAATGGTGTCTTCACTAACACTGTTCTTGAACCCAGTTGAGAAAAGATTAAATCTTTTTATTTAGATTTAATGAAGTGTACCAATTAAATGATATTTAATTGGAATTGAATTGGTATTGATTTTTGGGTTTATCGTGAACAGTGTTTTAAATAACACTTGTTCTTTAACCCGATAATTAATGGAATGTGATTTTGGGTTTATCGTGAATCGTGTTTTAAATGACACTGATTCTTTAACCCAGATAATGATTAAAACTAAGTGGAGTTTTAATGAATCTTTAATTAGATTGAAAAGATCGAGAATGGAGTATCACCAGTTTTGCTCCAGGCGATAGTTAAATCTTTAATTAGATTTGAACGTGAAATTTAGAAACTAACTGTCGGTTAGCCAAGCAGAATGGTTTTCTGGATATTGATCTGATGTTGGTTTCGGCCTTCGGGGTTTATATTTGGGAAATTATTCTCTTGATTAATTTACGGTTAGTGACTGATGAGTTGGAATGAGGCGTATGTTGTGTTTGTGTAACACTTTTATAAAATATACGCGAGTTATTCAGAAAGACCGGGTTTATCCCATTCTGAATAACTGATTCGACGTGGTGTCGAAGATGAAGACGATGGTCGAAGACCGGAAGTCTTCACGTCGTTTGGGTGATTACTGATGATCTTGATTGGGCTGTACACCCAAGAAGATGGAAACAGTTAGGGATCGTCCAGACGTACTTGGAGATCGATGGATATGCGAGGTACTAGGTGCCTCCGGTTTCGTTCAGACCCAGAACGGACTTGTAAATGGACTGTGTGTCTGACATTGGATTTTAGTCTGTGTGTTTGATTTCTATTAAATATATATCTGTTTGGCGGCAGAGAATTTATTCTCTTGCTTAACGCCCTTCTCTGAGACGTACGAGCTCAGGGGTTATATATTGATGGATATCAAACGCATGGAGTGAATTGCCTGTGTGGCATGCCTAAGTGGCAATTGATCGAGGCTTCTGTTGAAAAGCAAAGTCTTGTGGTGATGATCAAAGCACGGCCTTTGTGGCGTAGCTTTGTGTAACATTAGCTTCGCGAGTTTCGCACCCCGGTTGTGAACCAAAAACGGGAGAGGACCTCAGGGAGGGCATGCGTTTCTTTCTAGTTAGAAGTGGCGTCAGTGGTTTTACACGACCTGACGAGTTTGACTTATGTGGTTGTTGCTGTTGCGAGGCGCCTCGGATTGATCGGTCGTTCTCGAACCGATGGAGTCATTTAGTTGGCTCATTTACGCCCCAAAGGGCGGGGAAACGTATTGTTCAGGCACTATAATCCACATCGGTGGACCGGCCCTGTCGCTCCATGGGGCAGTTGCGGCTGTTCCTGTGGCTCGGGCTAGAGAGTCACGAATCGGTAGAGGACGATCCCTGGCCTCGGTTCACAGACGGAAATCCAATTTCCAAATACGTGACATTTGCGGTTTTATTTGTAAACCTATATATGGCGACATGGTATATGGTACCCATGCCGCCTATGATTGATACTTATGATTTAAAGTTGTTTTATACACTACGCACTTATAATAGTATCAAATGATTTGTTTTAAAACGTATCAAGCATTCTTTGGCTGTTATAAGGGAAAACCCTATCCCCCGGCTTGCGTTGCATTGTGTGATAGGACCTGGGTCTTATAACAGCTTCATTTTTCTCTATTTAGCATTTCGTTGTTTGTTTTATGCACTGGTATTCTTGGGAGGAAACCCGTTCCGTGTTATACGGCGTGGTCCCTTGATTTACCTTACATTAAAAATAAAGATTAATAACTGTTTTAGTTCTCACACCAGTCACATGACTGACCTGGAGTTTATTGTTTTAACCTAAACTCTGGGTGCCCTTATTTTGACACGGGCAGCTAGTAGTTTTGGTTTTGCAGATTTATATTCACAGGATCCTGGTTTACAGCTGGAACGATATCCGGAAAGCTTTGTATCCGTATATCTCCTTCTAGTTGTGCATTGTATTATTTTCCGCTGCTATGTATTTAAATGTAATTTAAATCTCTGATATTTCTGTGTAATATTTATTCATTTATACTCTGTATATTCTTGTAATCTGATGCATTGTTTTAATATACAGTGAAACGTTCTTCTGTATGCGTTCTGCTGTGGCTTGTTCTCGAGCTATCCGACGCTTTCCTTTACGGGGAGGTTGCGGGTCTTTACACGTGGTATCAGAGCTTTGGTTTACAAAGCTCAGAGAACAAGACACATTAGAACCCTACGAAAGAATTCATCAGATATTGGATTAGTAATATCCGATGAGGATGACTCGTTAGAGATGGGATCAGTAGTATCCTAGAACGAGTGTGAAGAGTATATTTTTAAAAATGAAAACCAATTTTGTTTTGAAAATATAAATCAACTATTCGTATTTGATTATTTATTTTGAAATTGAATTGGGCAATCCAGTATATAAAGATTTTGCATATATGTCTTGCAAACGTGTGTTCGAAGTTTTAATATATTGGGTAGATATAGAATCCCCCTAGTGCCCGGGAATAATTCTGGTGATGGGGCACTGTCGCCAGTATTTATATTCGAGTGTCGAAGGTGTGATATTTATATATTTCCATTAGACTGGTGTGAGAACCAAAATTAGATAGAGCCTATTGTTGTGATTTGGCATCAAAAATCTGATTTTTGTATAGATATCAAATTATGAATTTGAGACTCTAATTCACTAATTGATTGATGTTTGTGTTGTTTGTTTAATTGTTTGGCAATTTTGAACCATTATGCCTAATTTGATCAAATATTGAATTGTATTGAAAATTGGTCGCAATTGTTTGCATATACATATATATCATTGAACAGGTCATAGCAAGGAGGCTAGAGCCAGAGAATAAAATTTGTTTGCCCGACAAATAGGTACATGTTTACTACATAATTTACTGTTTTGTTTGGGTGATGATGATTTTATGAGCCTATTGGCTAGCCGCTTGGCTTTTTCTTTTTCTTTTTGAGATCTGAAGGACCGGGGAAGCTATTTGAAATTCCCCGATGCTCCCGGTGCAGGGGAGGTTATGGCGAAATTTTTCGAAAATTTAGGGTGTTAGCCAAATTTTTGAAATTTTGAAAATTCTCAGAAACTGAAAAGTTAGAGAAGGGAAGCCAGATCGAATGTTGAGTTGATAAATCAAACCACTTTCGACTTTGTTCCTTTTCGGGGACGAAAAGTTTTAAGTGGGGGAGATTGTAACAACCCGTAAAATGCGAGCCAGTTTGAAATTTTTATTTTGGCAATTTTAGCGAATTTTGATTATTTAAAATGAATTATTTTAAATAATATCGACGAAAATTTATTTTGAATATAGAATTATAACGTATATATTTTAAACGTCGTCGTTAGAATATATAATAATTATATATAATTATAAAAGGAACTGAAAATGGCGCGGTAGTTCGATAATTCGATTTCAAACTTCAATTGAATGTACCGGGTGCAAAACAATCCGGATTTTAGTGAAACCAAAAATAATGGAATCTAATAGTGAATATCTTTCCAACGAATCCGAATGATCAAAATTTCTTAGCGGGAATCAAAAGATATGTCCAGTTGAAAATTCTGAATAGTCGCTATGGAATTCAGGCCCTTAAAAATGGACATTTTGCAAACGACCTCGGATTTCGACGAAACCAGTTTTGTTGGGTCCGGGATGTCAAGTTATCGCTAGGTTTCAAATTTCATAATTTTTTGAATCAATATGTGAGCGTGGCAAAGGAAAACGCGTTTGACCATTTCAGTTGAATTTAATCGACTGGAAATTGGCCATTTTTCAAACGGTCTCAGGATTCGACGAAACTAGTTTTATTAGGACCGTATCGTCAATACGAAGCTAGAAAATATTTTTCTGGAATTTTTCTAGTTAGTATGTGACCCCGGTAATTTGAAATGTACGTTTAAAATTCAATATAGAGATTTAAATGTAAATTTAACGGAAACTGATCGAAACGATCAAATCGGCCTACGATACATATCCCATTGTGTTCGGAATGGGGGTAATTAGTTTGGGGCAACAGTCGTTGGGTCCAATTCAAAGCCCGAACGAAAAAGCAACTTTATGGAGAATTAATTGAATAAATAAATAATTATATATTTTCTTTTATAAACCCCCCCCCCCCCCCCGTTACTTTCTTGTTTCAGAAATCAACCCCCCCCTTTTCTTTTTGAAAATCCCGAAACCCCCCCCCCCCCCCATTGATGGCGACTTCGCCGTCGCCCTGCCCTCCGCCACCTCGCAGCCGACCTCCAGCCTCCGCCTAGACCCCACCGCCTCCTTCTTCTTCTCTATCCTCTCGCTCCACCTCCTCTGACCTAAAACCGCCGCTCCGGGGGACTTCGAACAACGCGCCACTACTGGCGTTGGCGGGGCACGAGGGCGAAGGAGGTGATGACCTCCGATGGTGGTCCGATCAGCCTAGGGCGGCGCGGTTGACGGGGAAACCAAATCGACTTCGGTTTCAGCTGTTCCAGGCAGAGACGAACACCACTGTAGTGAGTTTTTTTTTTATGTTGTTGTTTTGTTAATTTTCATTTATTTATTTAGTAATCAAGTAAATTTTCAGTTTTTAACATAAACAACAATGATTTAATTTTCGGTTTAACATACGGATAACGCTGTTTAGGAATATGGTTTTTATGCATATAACTTTAAAATAGAAATGTGATATATATATTTATATTTATATATATATATACATATATGTGACTTCGAATAAAAATTCGATTTTTATATATTGAACTTTGAAATAAAAATATGATTTTTATATATTGAATAGCGAACTAAAAATTTGATTTTTATATATTGAACTTTGAAATAAAAATATGATTTTTATATATTGAATAGCGAACTAAAAATTTGATTTTTATATATTGAACTTCGGCATAAAAATATGATTTTTATATATCGAACTTCTAAATAAAAATATGATTTTTATATATCGAACTTCTAAATAAAAATTCGATTTTTATATATTGAACTTTGAAATAACAATATGATTTTTATATATTGAATAGCGAAGTAAAAATTCGATTTTTACATATGTAGTGGCTACGGGCAACGAAGACAACGAAGATGCGATAGCGATGAAGTTTTCTATCAAGGAAGTGCCGTGGAGCTAGGATAGCTATCTGTGAGAATTCCTCACCTTTCGTTTTCTTTTCTAGTTATATATATATATATATGCTAGGATGCAGACGGTGCTTAGTAGCACCCGACACAATCGTCCACAGACCATGGACTTGTTTGTTTGGCTGTTTGGTTATTGATTGCGATATTGGTTTGAATGTGGTTTGTGGTGTGAAAAATCGAATCGATAAATTGGTTAGGATTAGACGTGCGCCGTTATAAGGCGAAGGAGTAAGGCTAGGTTAGACTCTTACTCCAAATTTTGTGGTTTGCATAACGAAAGTGAATTTGATTGATATGTGAATGGCGTGGGCCTTCACTAGACCGGGGATTAGGCTAGGCCTTGTCCCGTTTCTAGTATCGTGCCGTTATGCCGCCGAAATTTTCTAAAATAAGTTAGAAAAATAAAAATATCATTTTATTGTGTAAATGAATAATAGAAATTCATAGGTTGAAATAATATGTTTTATCGTTAAAAATATAATTTTTAACGTGAAGTGAATAAAATAAAATATTCATTTATAAACTGGACGGTTTGTTTATGTACATTTATTTGAATGACATTGACTGGGACGATAAATTTTACACATCGCCCAACTGCACAACTAAAATCTGTGTTTGATTGTTTGAAAACCCCACACGGGTGTTGGGATGAAATATGAAGTTCACTCATCCTGACTGATTGAATATGTCGATCGATTGATTGACAGGCTGTTATAAGCGTTAGATATCTATATTTGATGCTTATACAGTGTAGTGCACTTTGGTTGATGGTTGATTATCTATCGTTGCTATTATATACATGTGTTTTATGAAAATCCATATAATTAACTTTATATGGTAATTTATTGGGCCTCATTCCAATTTGAAAAATAAAGAATATATAAAAAATAAAAGTTCATGTGTTGACAGTACTCATTCATTGAGATTGGTCATGTGTTGAACGAAATATTTTGATAATAACAACTATTTTGAAAAAGAAATATTTGAAATAGAATATTTGAAAATAGAAATTTATGAAGCCGTGTTGATTAGATTGACGCCATTTTGACGTGAACGATATTTATATCGATTTTATTCATCTTAAAAATGAATATTGAAAAGTGATTTCGAAATCGAATATTTTGAAATGAATTGAAAACGAATTCAAATTGAATTGAAAACGATTTCGAAATGAAATGAATTGAAAACGAATTCAAATTGAATTGAAAACGATTTCGAAATGAAATGAATTGAAAACGAATTCAAATTGAATTGAAAACGATTTCGAAATGAAATGAATTGAAAACGAATTCAAATTGAATTGAAAACGATTTCGAAATGAATTGAATTGAAAACGATTTCGAAATGAATTGAATTGAATTGAAAACGATTTCGAAATGAATTGAATTGAAAACGATTTCGAAATGGATTGAATTGAAAACGATTTCGAAATGAATTGAATTAAAAACGAATTGAAATGAATTCAAATTGAATTGAAATTTGAATTGAATAGAAATGAATTTTGAAACGAATTTATAAAGAAGAATTCAATTTTGATTTGAATTGAAAAGGAAGTTGAAATTGCTTTTGAAACGAATTTAAAACTATTTATATAATTCGTTTTAAATAGAAATCGACGAAATATATATTATATATATTATATATATAATATAATGGCCTGAATAGAACGCGCCGCGCCGCGGCAGTTCGCGAATTTCGACCATTTATTTCAAACGGACATTGCGGGAGATCCGACCGTCGGATTCTCCTAAAACCGGAACCGTTGGGTTCGTATCGAAAAGAGATTTCTAATGAATGTTAGAAATTTGAAATCTAACGGTTGGATTTGGAGATACGTCCAAATCAAATTCGAAAAAGGTCGCTGTAAGTGCAGTTCGATGGCCATTGATGGAAATCGATTGTACGGGCCTTGATAAAATTATTAAAAATAGTAATAATTTGTGTAAAATCATAAGAAATGATTTAGAAAGAATTGGGATGAAAAACTCCATATTTGAAAAGATAAAAATAGATTTTTATCGAAATGAACTAGTTTTGAACTAGAATTATAATTCTATTTATTTTTAAATAAATAAATTGAATTTGAAATGGTTTTGAAAATAACCAAAATTTCCAATGATTGCATTGGAGTGGATTTGAATCGAAATTGTCTTCGGAATATTTCGATGTTGGAATTCGTGATATTACAGGTGTTGTTATGGAAATTTGAAAGATATATATTTGTATCGTTATTTCCAATACGACATTTGTTAGTCGTAGAATTCGATATTGAATATAAGCCGATATATTTTCTATTCAGAGCCTTGTATTGAATATCGAATGTGATTTGGGTTTGTCGTGAATGGTGTCTTCACTAACACTGTTCTTGAACCCAGTTGAGAAAAGATTAAATCTTTTTATTTAGATTTAATGAAGTGTACCAATTAAATGATATTTAATTGGAATTGAATTGGTATTGATTTTTGGGTTTATCGTGAACAGTGTTTTAAATAACACTTGTTCTTTAACCCGATAATTAATGGAATGTGATTTGGGTTTTTCGTGAATGGTGTCTTCACTAACACTGTTCTTGAACCCAGTTGAGAAAAGATTAAATCTTTTTATTTAGATTTAATGAAGTGTACCAATTAAATGATATTTAATTGGAATTGAATTGGTATTGATTTTTGGGTTTATCGTGAACAGTGTTTTTAATAACACTTGTTCTTTAACCCGATAATTAATGGAATGTGATTTTGGGTTTATCGTGAATCGTGTTTTAAATGACACTGATTCTTTAACCCAGATAATGATTAAAACTAAGTGGAGTTTTAATGAATCTTTAATTAGATTGAAAAGATCGAGAATGGAGTATCACCAGTTTTGCTCCAGGCGATAGTTAAATCTTTAATTAGATTTGAACGTGAAATTTAGAAACTAACTGTCGGTTAGCCAAGCAGAATGGTTTTCTGGATATTGATCTGATGTTGGTTTCGGCCTTCGGGGTTTATATTTGGGAAATTATTCTCTTGATTAATTTACGGTTAGTGACTGATGAGTTGGAATGAGGCGTATGTTGTGTTTGTGTAACACTTTTATAAAATATACGCGAGTTATTCAGAAAGACCGGGTTTATCCCATTCTGAATAACTGATTCGACGTGGTGTCGAAGATGAAGACGATGGTCGAAGACCGGAAGTCTTCACGTCGTTTGGGTGATTACTGATGATCTTGATTGGGCTGTACACCCAAGAAGATGGAAACAGTTAGGGATCGTCCAGACGTACTTGGAGATCGATGGATATGCGAGGTACTAGGTGCCTCCGGTTTCGTTCAGACCCAGAACGGACTTGTAAATGGACTGTGTGTCTGACATTGGATTTTAGTCTGTGTGTTTGATTTCTATTAAATATATATCTGTTTGGCAGCAGAGAATTTATTCTCTTGCTTAACGCCCTTCTCTGAGACGTACGAGCTCAGGGGTTATATATTGATGGATATCAAACGCATGGAGTGAATTGCCTGTGTGGCATGCCTAAGTGGCAATTGATCGAGGCTTCTGTTGAAAAGCAAAGTCTTGTGGTGATGATCAAAGCACGGCCTTTGTGGCGTAGCTTTGTGTAACGTTAGCTTCGCGAGTTTTGCACCCCGGTTGTGAACCAAAAACGGGAGAGGACCTCAGGGAGGGCATGCGTTTCTTTCTAGTTAGAAGTGGCGTCAGTGGTTTTACACGCCCTGACGAGTTTGACTTATGTGGTTGTTGCTGTTGCGAGGCGCCTCGGATTGATCGGTCGTTCTCGAACCGATGGAGTCATTTAGTTGGCTAATTTACGCCCCAAAGGGCGGGGAAACGTATTGTTCAGGCACTATAATCCACATCGGTGGACCGGCCCTGTCGCTCCATGGGGCAGTTGCGGCTGTTCCTGTGGCTCGGGCTAGAGAGTCACGAATCGGTAGAGGACGATCCCTGGCCTCGGTTCACAGACGGAAATCCAATTTCCAAATACGTGACATTTGCGGTTTTATTTGTAAACCTATATATGGCGACATGATATATGGTACCCATGCCGCCTATGTTTGATACTTATGATTTGAAGTTGTTTTATACACTACGCACTTATAATAGTATCAAATGATTTGTTTTAAAACGTATCATGCATTCTTTGGCTGTTATAAGGGAAAACCCTATCCCCCGGCTTGCGTTGCATTGTGTGATAGGACCTGGGTCTTATAACAGCTTCATTTTTCTCTATTTAGCATTGCGTTGTTTGTTTTATGCACTGGTATTCTTGGGAGGAATCCCGTTCCGTGTTATACGGCGTGGTCCCTTGATTTACCTTACATTAAAAATAAAGATTAATAACTGTTTTAGTTCTCACACCAGTCACATGACTGACCTGGAGTTTATTGTTTTAACCTAAACTCTGGGTGCCCTTATTTTGACACGGGCAGCTAGTAGTTTTGGTTTTGCAGATTTATATTCACAGGATCCTGGTTTACAGCTGGAACGATATCCGGAAAGCTTTGTATCCGTATATCTCCTTCTAGTTGTGCATTGTATTATTTTCCGCTGCTATGTATTTAAATGTAATTTAAATCTCTGATATTTCTGTGTAATATTTATTCATTTATACTCTGTATATTCTTGTAATCTGATGCATTGTTGTAATATACAGTGAAACGTTCTTCTGTATGCGTTCTGCTGTGGCTTGTTCTCGAACTATCCAACGCTTTCCTTTACGGGGAGGTTGCGGGTCTTTACACAACATCACCGTCTTTTTGTGTTAAATGCAAACTCCCCATACTACTCTTCACGTGACTTCCTGAGTACACACTTCACCAATTCACACCATACTTCACTCATACATTTTTAGAAAACAACCCACCTGCATGAACTCTCGCCACAGCATGCGCTCCCTTATTCAAACACACTCCAACGTCCACGTTTTCACACCCAGCAGCACTCACGTGTCCTCCCATCAACTCAGTTCCTTCCCTTAAACGTTAGACTCCATCGCTTCAGCAAAGCTTACGGCCATTTGCAAATCTTCCCGCTCTTCACGTGTGTTGCCGCTCCCTTCAACATATATATAAATATATATTTCCACTTCAGTACCACCTTTCACATCCACTCTTTGATCCCTCCCTTACTTCTATGCTTAGCAAACTCCTGTGTATCCTCTCCCATGAAAACAGTACCGTTCCAGACCCTCATCCCATCGACATGAACTCGAGCTCCTTTTAAGATCCACGTGAACACCCATGTTGTCTCATAGACATGTACATCACCTTCCCTTCAAAGATCTTGCCACTGTTTAAAACTTGCGCCGCCATCATTTTCCACTTCCACTATTTTGATCCACCCCTCCTCTCGCCCTCAGTTTAAAGCCACGCTTTATATTTATATTTTGTATGCTAAAGCTCACAATTTTGGAGGAGTATCCTACTGGCTTTATATTCTTGTGTTCATAAATATCTAGATGTCTGGAAGCTTCCCTATGAAGACTGGATTAGGTAAGGCGTGAGTTATGGAGTACCATACATAGGTATGGCGTCCCTTTCCTTAAGGATTAAGAATATCTGTTAGGGTTATAGAGTAGGTAGGTTGGCATAACCAAGACATAGGGGTTGAAGTTATTCTTCCCTGATTTCGAAAAGCATGGTTTCATTGTCACTTCGGTATGATAGAGTGTTTTATATGGGCTTTTAAAATAAACGAGATAGCTGACAGGTCCGCAAGCATAAGGTTCAACTGTTTTATCTCTTGCGTTTTTTCTTTATTTTTCTCATAGCATAGCCTGGTTCATTTCTTCGTTTGGTAGGCGGCAGCTTAGGGTATTTCTGGACAGGGTAGGAGCTTTGGCAGTAATGGAGTAGTCGACTTCATGATAGGTGACAATTCATGACTAGTTTTATAATAATATATAGTAGGGTCTCTGTGCAAAGGGGTGGATTGTGGATGAGCTACTAAACTTAGTCATGACGCAAAAATAAATGACGTACAGGTAATGTAAGATAAAAGAAAAGTCCATGCTTTGTTTTATAGGTGCATGGGTATAGGATCTTCTTTCATTATATGTTTGCAGCATTATTGGTTTTTGCACCATATATTTTATGTTCAATTTATATGGTTACTTAAGGGCAAAGTGTATCGTATATTCATGTTTAATATGGTCTGAGTCATAATATTTAGCGTATTCGTTTTATAATACCTTGTTCGTGTACGAGCTACTACGGACAGAGGTAAGATTACGGTCGTGTCCAGCGAGGTGTCACGATCCCAAAAATATAATAATATTGGTAGATTAATTTATATTGTGAAACCCTAAAATACTGATACAGGGTGCACAATACTCCCAATAAAAAGTTGCTTATTTAATTAATTAAAAATTACAGTAAAATCTAAAAATTAAATTATCGCTGCGCCTCAAAAGAACCTTGTCCCGATTTGCAAACAATATCAAGTTATATTCAAATAACCGTTACGGTCGATATACGATTTCACAACGACTATTTGAATATTTGATTTGGACGTATCTTGCAATCTATACGACGAAATCTCCATTTTCCACTTCTGTTGGAAAGATACAGTTCAACAGATTCCAACGTTTCTCGTTTCGAAGAAATCTGAATCAAAACGAATCTGGTATACTCAGTTGAAGTTCAGAACATTAATTTACGAACTGCCGCGATATTACGGGCTCGATTATATTTAATATATATTTTTATACGTTCAACTTCGTTTTAATTAAAATATAAATCCACTTATATTCTGAATTCAATATTTAAACTGATTTAAATATTCAAATAAGAACCGACAAAAATGCGAGACGTTACAATCCTACCGTTGGATTTCTACAAAGTTGGTGCCGTTGGGAAGATATTTCCAAGGCGAACTCGACGGTTGAGGTTTCGGGAAAATCCAATGGTCGGATTTCCCGCACTAGTCATTTGAAATCACGGTTTCAAAATACGAACTGCACGGCTTCGTTTCGTTTTAATTTTATTTATATATTTATATAAATATAGTTCATTCAATGATTTCAATATCGTTTTCACTTCAAAAAATTTTCTAACACCTTAAAATTTTGGAAAATTTCTCCATAACCTCCCCTGCACCGGGAGCATCGGGAAATCGCAAATAGCGTTCCCGGTCCTTCTAATCTCAAAAAGAAAAAGAAAAAGCCAAGCGGCTAGCCAACAGGCTCATAAAATCATCACCCAAACAAAGCAGTAAATGTGTACCTATTTGTCGGGCACAAAATTTTATTCCTCTTCTCTACCCCCTTTGCTATAACCTGTTCAATAAATATGTATGTACATATATATACAGTTCTTATCATTTATCATTTTCTATTCGACTTCATGTTTGATTTCTATTCGGTTTAAAAACACCATTCATTCTAATGCTACATAAATAGGTGCAAATCATTTCATTAGCTAATTAATGAATATTTCAACTCATATATGTTTATTTCGAACAAGTGGCTATTTTTAACACTTCACATTTCAACGATTTATGCATACAATAAAAATGTGATTTTTATTGCAAAACAATTCATTTCAAAACACTATTTTCTATATAGTTCAAGTTGGTGATAAAATAGGATTTTTATCATCAAACAATTTATTTCAAAATATGAATACCATTCAACACATGAATTTCTAATCAACAAATGAATATCAATTCAACACATGAATGTTTTCTATTCAATGAATAAATATAGTTTTAGCAAATGAAAATAATTCAAACACTCGAATATTATTCAAAATTTCGGCAGCATAACGGCAGGGTAGTTAAACTGGGACCGTCCCTAGTACGGCTCCTCGCTCTACCTTAAAACCTCGCGGTTTTTGACAATGGGGTTTATGCATCTAGTTCGCACGCAGGCGGCATGTATATATTTATTTCATTTCCACAAACTAATCCTAAGTGGTTTCAACCAAATATTTCACAACCACAAACGGGTATTTTTCAACCACAATCAACCAATATCAATCACAAACAATCCCAAACAATCATTCGCTATCAATCAATTTTCACAACAATTTCAACCAATAAATATCATCCATGGTTTGTGGACGAGGGGCGTATATATATATAGATATATATTTATATATAGCAATTCACTTTCATTTCACACATATATAATATTTTTAAATCAGAAATCTCACCAATAGCTATCCAACTTCACTTAGAGAAATCTTCGCCTTTACAACTCTGTCGCTTCGTTGCCCGTATTCTCTACATATGTAAAAATCGAATTTTTACGATGCTATTCAATATATAAAAATCGAATTTTTACTACGCTATTCAATATATAAAAATATGATTTTTACTTCGACTTTCAATATATAAAAATCTGATTTTTACTTCGACTTTCAATATATAAAAATCTGATTTTTCTTTTTAAAGTTCAAATCTTTTTCCATTCTAAAGTTCAAACCCTTTTCTCTTTGAAGTTAAAACCTTTTTCTTTTTAAAGTTAAAACCTTTTTTTTTGAAGTTAAAACCTTTTTCTAAAAATCAGTTTTTTTAACTTCTTTTTAAAAAGAATCCGTTTTTACTTTTATAAAAAAATCAGTTTTTACTTTTAAAAAAAATCAGTTTTTACTTTTAAAAAAAATCAGTTTTTACTTTTTTAAAAAAATCAGTTTTTACTTTTAAAAAAATCAGTTTTTACTTTTAAAAAAAATCAGTTTTTCCAGAAATAATAAAACGAAATTTACAGTATTAAATTAAAAATAAAAATAAGATTAAATGCTTACTGTAATCTGCAAAGGGGGGGGGAGCGATCGCTTCGAGGGGGACGGCGTCGATGTCGGCAGCAAGAGGAAGAGTCGGCGTAGCGGAGGGTGGAGCGATGGCTTCGAGGGGGACTCGCGATTTGATTCGATGGGGGGGGGGGCGCGATGGCTTCGAGGGGCTTGGGTCTTCGATCGAGGGAGGGGGGACAGGCGGTGATGGGCGGCGCTTCCTGGGCTGCGGCGCGATTTAGATTTAGGGTTTTTTTTTTGATTAATGAAATCGGGGGGGGGGGGCCAGGAAGAAGAAAAAGGGAGGGAGATTATATAATTTTTTTATTTAATTATTTAATTTAGCAAAAAGTTGACTTTTACATACGACCTCGAAACGAGGCCCACCGCCTGTCGCCCATAGCGTTTCACCCCCATTCCGAACACAATGGGATATGTATCGTAAGCTGATTTGATCGTTACAACCAGTTTCCGTTGAATTTTCATTTAAATCACTATATTGAATTTTAAACGCACATTTCAAATTACCGGGGTCCCATACTAACTAGAAAAATTTCAGAAAAATATTTTCTAGCTTCGTATTGCCGATATGGTCCTAACAAAACTAGTTTCGTCGAATTCTGAGACAGTTTGAAAAATGGCCAATTTCCAGTCGATTAAAATCAACTGAAACTGGTCAATCGCGTTTTCCTTTGCCACGCTCACATATTGATTCGGAAAATTATGAAATTTGAAACCTAGCAATAATTTGACATTGCGGATCTAACAAAAGTGGTTTCGTTGAAATCCGAGGTCATTTGCAAAATGTCCATTTTTAAGGGCCTGAATTCCATAGCGACTATTCAGAATTTTCAACTGGACATATCTTTTGATTCCCGCTATCAAATTTCGATTGGTCGAATTCGTTAGAAAGATATCCACTAACAGATTTAAATATTTTTGGTTTCACTAAAATCCGGATTGTTTTGCACCCGGTACAGTCCGACAAAGTTTGAATTCAATTTTTGAAACTGCCACGCCATTTCAGGCCTTGTTTATAATTATAATTAATTATATTCGTTTTCAATTGTCGATTCAAACTTAGTTTTCATCGCCATTATCTAAAATATTTATTTTAAATATTTAAAATCCATTATTTTAGCCAATTTAAAAATTTTAAATTGGTTCAGATTTTCTGGGTCGTTACAATCTCCCCCACTTAAAACTTTTCGTCCCCGAAAAGGAACAAAGTCGAAAGTGGTTTGATAAATCTACAATCCCACAATACAACAACCAATCCAATTGTTTTTAACCTTTTTAACTTTTAAAATATATATCTTTTATATATTCAAAAATTATATTTCTAAAACCAGACTATATATAAATATAATCACAAATACGTTATTTAAAGACATATTACCCTCGACTCGTTCTAGGGCACTTCTGACCCCATCTCTAACGAGTTGTTCTGATTCTGCTATACTCACACTAGGATATTACTGATCCTATCTGTATAGAGTTACCCGTCCTAGAACACTACTGGTTCTACTTCTGACGAGTTGGTTCGAATGTTATATTCCAGAACTAAGCTTAACCAAAGCTCTGATACCACGATGAGACGACCCGAATTCCCGTTCAGACGGAAACAGGGCTATCTTTGGAATATAACATAAAAACAGATAATAGCAGAACAGAATTAAATAAATACACCAGAATGAACAACAAAATATACTGGATAAAAGTAATCATCAGAGTTACACAGTATACATGATCTTACTTAGTACAAATACAGTTCAGCTATACATAAATGTCTACAGCGGAAATAAACAAAATATGTACAATAGGAGCTGAACAGCATAAAAAGAAATAAATGATAGAATCCATCTTCAGCTCCAGCTATCCAGAAAGAACCAGCTAAACCTGAATACAAGGCTGCCCGTGTAGAAAAAGGGGCACCCGAGTTTGAGAGTGAAACAAACTACGAGTCAGTCATGGGACTGGTATGAGAAATCTACTCAACACATATATAGTTTGGCTAATCACAGGACCACGCCACTTTCGTGGAACGGGTTTACTCCATTGGATTGCCAGTGCTTTAAAACAAATCTTTCTTTTAAACATCGCTATGCTTTTTATAAAAATGAAGCCATTATAAGACTCAGTTCTCATCACACAATGCAACGCAAGCCGGAGGATAGAGTTTTACCTTATAATGGCCAAAATATGATTGATACGAATAAAACAAAGGCATTTGATATTATTACTAGTGTTTATATGTTTTGAAAACAATTTCAAATCATAACTATCAATCATAGACGGCATGGGTACCATATATCATGTCGCCATATATATATATACAATCAAAACCGCACGATGTCGTATTTGGAAATGGGATTTCCGTCATGAACCAAGGCAAAAGATAGTCCTTACCGAATTCGTGACTCTCTAGCCCGAGCCACCGGAACAGCCGCAACTACCCCTTGGAGCGACAGGGCCGGTCCACCGATGTGGATTATAGTGCCTGAACAATACGTTTCCCCGCCCTTTGGGGCGTAAATGAGCCAACGAATGACTCCATCGGACCCGGATCGTCCGACCAAACCGAGGCGCCTCACAACAGCAACAACCACATAGGTGAAAAGTATATAAATGTCAGGGCTGGTAGGTCACTGACACCACCCTAGCTAGAAAGAAACGCATGCCCTCCCTGAGGTCCTTCTCCCGTTTTAGGTTCATACCGGGATGTGAGGCTCGCGAATTCACGTTATACACAAAGCTACGCCACACAGGCGGTGCTTTGATCATCACCACAAGACTTTGCTTTTCAACAGAAGCCCTGATCACTGCATCTTAGCATGCCACACAGGCAATTCACGCCATGCGATTGATGTCCATCGATATACAACCTCTGAGCTCGTACGTCTCAGAGAAGGGCGTTAAGCAAACGAATAAATTCTCCGCCGCCAAACAGATGTATATTTAACAGAGATCAATCAACACAGAATAAAATCCAATGTCGGACACACAGTCCATTTACAAGTCCGTTCTGGGTCTGAACGAAACCGGAGGCACTAAATACCTCGCAAACCCATCGATCACCACGTACGTCTGGACGATCACCACTCATTATCCATATTTCGGGATGCCTCCCAATCAGGACCTCGGTTGCCATCCAAACGAGGTGAAGATCTCCGGTCTTCGACCACCGTCTTCATCTTCGAATTTCAATCGTCGGTCAATTATTCGAAATGAGATTTAACTCGGCCTTTTCGAATAATTCACGTATATTTAGAATTTCAAATCGATTTATTTCAATGGTTAAATTATTCGACAACAACAATATTGTTCTTTAATGTAATTTTCACACCAAACACATTCAACCATCAAATACAACATAAATCGAGCAAATTCAGTTTATTTCCATTCCATATCGCTTATGATATTTTATAACTATTTATCGCTATTTTTATTTAATTTAAAATATCTAATTTATTCAAAACGACGCTTCGGGCCATAAGGCGGCCGTGGCGCTGTTTTTCTTCAGATTTGATTTACACATATCTGAAAATCTAATCGTTGGATCTTCACAAAATTTACATCATTAGAAAGGTCTTTTCAAAACGAATCCAACGGTTCCAGTTTCGGGAAAATCCGACGGTCGGATCTCCCGGTACAATCGTTTGAAGTTTCGATTTCAAAATACGAACTGCAGCGTCGTTATTCGATTAAATATAATTATATTTATATATATAAATAAATATAATCGTTTCTGGCGCTGTTTTTCTTCAGATTTGAATTAAACATTCCAGACAATCCTTGTAATGGCGGGATTTTCGACCCAGAAAATCAACATAAAAACATACTGTTGACTATTCAAGCATCGAAAACACCAGGACATTAATAGAAGAATTTAGAGGGTGAGAAAGAAAAGATAGAACTAATAGAATAAAAGAAGAAGAAGATCACAACTGAACAGAATCAGTGTAACACGAAACTCGCAGCGGAACAAAATAAGATGTATTTTATAACATAACTTTGAATACAAAACTGTATTGTATATACATACCATTATCAAAGTACAATTCATCATATCACAGCGGAAAAAAACTCTACATAACTAATGGTGAAGCTTCCTGCTTTTGAGCTCCTCCAAGTGAATCTGCAAAGCCTGAAACACTTGACTGCCCGTACAAATTTGGGCACCCAAGAGTTTAGGGAAAACAAACAAAATAAACTCTGGGTCAGTCATGGGACTGGTGTGAGTAAATTCCAACCATACTGTCTAACCTTGAAAATCCTTTTCAAAACAAGAAGGTAATAGTAAGACCAGCCCACACATAAACATGGACGGTTTTTACCTTACTATAACCCAACATATTTTTATATCAAACTTCAGTGATATTATAATAATGTCTACTCAATTAAATCATCAAGTAGCAGAACGTTTGCATCTCACGCTCTACATATATATAGTATAAAATCATAAACCGCAGGGTGCTTATCGGCTAATGGATTTCAACAGACAAGGTATGGGAGCACCTTCTGAATAGTGTACTCTAGAGGGGATACACTCAGGGTTCAACAAGAACGTCTTGCAACCCGACCGCACATGACCGCTCACTCATTTAGCTTGAGTGTCGCGAATATATTGCCACCACGGTTGTAGGCCATTCAACCGTCATCCGAAGATACAGAATCGAAAAGAAGTATAAATATGAATTTTCTCTAGATCGGTGACAATACACCCTGCTTGGGGATGACCCAACTAGCCATGCTTCCTAGCCCAACTTCTGTCATTCCCTGTTGTGAGGCTAGAGGCTACGTCCATCTTCAGAACATCTGATCACCATTCACTTTGAATGCCACATCGTCAAACCCGTCAATTCACTAATCGATTCCCAAACATATCACGGGTATAAAAAACTAAGAGGAACGAATTCCTCCGCCACCAGACGTAATACCTTTAAGAGATCAACTGTACGTGATTTGTTAGGTATACTCTGTCAGACACTCATCCATACAACTTGTCCTGGGACTGGACAAACATAAAACACCATTATGAAACTGGACGACCCTTGCATTTAACTCCGTCTTCAATTAACTTCAGCATATCTAATTCACAACGTTTATGCTTATACGGAGTGGTTTTCGGATAATATATCCAACCGGTCTCTCTGTATTGACAACGATGGTCAAAACTCTTCGATAGTCGGTTATTTAACTATCGAAAACATCATCCATTCATAAACACTGGCCCTTTTATTTAATACTAACTTTCTAGTTTCCCCTATTTTTATAAACTCTTCCTTACTTCCCTTCACTTCTACTCTATTAGTTCCTCATTATAAATCAGTTAAGTGAATAAATTTCTAAGTATCAACCCCGAAGGCCGAAACCAACATCAGATTGACACGTCGAAAGTTACTCAACTCAACCAACGTACAACGGGTTCTAATTTCTTTAAAACTATATCACTTTCCTTATCATGCTCAGTATTTTTAAAACATTATAACTTATCGAATTACTTTAAAACCGTTATATTTTAACTAATGCAATACGCTGCTATCTCCTCTTTTATAGCTACTGTAATATGCTGCTATATCCTCTTTTATAGCTACTGTAATATGCTGCTATATCCTCTTTTATAGCTACTGCAATATGCTCCTATATTCTATTTTATAGCTACTGTAATATGCTGCTATATCCTCTTTCATCTGATAAACTCTGTTTCTAAGTCAGGTTCTTATTAAATCAATATCAAGTTTATAACTAAATATTGATTTCATATCCTATTATAATTTGTTGGTTTAAATCTAAATATTAGCTATCCTATCAGATTATAATCCCTAAAATAACTTACTTTATTACGTTCGACATCATCGAATTTTAGTTCTAATTCCTAGTAATGTTATTTAGGTTTAGCCCGTGTATATATATATAAATAATATAAAACAAACAGTACATACAAATATTGAGGAATCCGCTTGGGTTTCTCCAACCGGTTTCCTGTATCCACAGATGTTAGCCACAATAAATATCATCACTTTCATATCATTATGAAATATCAGCGTTCAATCGTCAGTTTAGATATATAACGGTTTATATTATTTCAACCAATTTAATTGTAATCTACCTAAACGACCATCACACAGCATTCAACCAATATTAAAATATTTTAAAATAGATCAGAGTGAGTGAATTAACTCACCTTGGCACGTTAACCGTTAAATAACGATTTGGGTCGGCTGATTTTGTTGAGCGGTTATCCTGCCTAAATTCAAAACAACAACCCCCTTAGCACAGTACTTCCTCTTCCTCAGAATTTAGAACGTAAGCTTCAGGTTAACTTCGAACGTCTCTTTTCCACATCTCTCCCTTCTTCTATTCAACGCGTCCTCTTGTACAATACAAACTCGCTTCCACTGCGCCATTCTAATGTCAGATCACCACTGCGCTCGTCCACTCCTTCCAGTCCAAATTAGTGAACTCGCACCAACCCCCTACTACACTACGGTTGCCCTTAAGCTCCACTTTGTCACCCCAAAACCCACGTTCTTGCACTCCTTCCCCACCAACATGTACAGCAGCTCCACACCTTTTAGTAAAACATGCACGTCCTCTTCTATTGATTCACGTCTCCACTCTTGTTTGTCACACTGGCATCATAAACTTTGTCTCTCCAAAGTCAGCAAGCCTGCTAACCCCTCCTTGTATAATACAGTACGCCCCGCCCCATGCTTAATGTAAACAGACCCAACATCACCGTCTTTTTGTGTTAAATGCAAACTCCCCATACTACTCTTCACGTGACTTCCTGAGTACACACTTCACCAATTCACACCATACTTCACTCATACATTTTTGGAAAACAACCCACCTGCATGAACTCTCGCCACAGCATGCGCTCCCTTATTCAAACACACTCCAACGTCCACGTTTTCACACCCAGCAGCACTCACGTGTCCTCCCATCAACTCAGTTCCTTCCCTTAAACGTTAGACTCCATCGCTTCAGCAAAGCTTACGCCCATTTGCAAATCTTCCCGCTCTTCACGTGTGTTGCCGCTCCCTTCAACATATATATAAATATATATTTCCACTTCAGTACCACCTTTCACGTCCACTCTTTAATCCCTCCCTTACTTCTATGCTTAGCAAACTCCTGTGTATCCTCTCCCATGAAAACAGTACCGTTCCAGACCCTCATCCCATCGACATGAACTCGAGCTCCTTTTAAGATCCACGTGAACACCCTTGTTGTCTCATAGACATGTACATCACCTTCTCTTCAAAGATCTTGCCACTGTTTAAAACTTGCGCCGCCAACATTTTCCACTTCCACTATTTTGATCCACCCCTCCTCTCGCCCTCAGTTTAAAGCCACGCTTTATATTTATATTTTGTATGCTAAAGCTCACAATTTTGAAGGAGTATCCTACTGGCTTTATATTCTTGTGTTCATAAATATCTAGATGTCTGGAAGCTTCCCTATGAAGACTGGATTAGGTAAGGCGTGAGTTATGGAGTACCATACATAGGTATGGCGTCCCTTTCCTTAAGGATTAAGAATATCTGTTAGGGTTATAGAGTAGGTAGGTTGGCATAACCAAGACATAGGGGTTGACGTTATTCTTCCCTGATTTCGAAAAGCATGGTTTCAATGTCACTTCGGTATGATAGAGTGTTTTATATGGGCTTTTAAAATAAACGAGATAGCTAACAGGTCCGCAAGCATAAGGTTCAACTGTTTTATCTCTTGCGTTTTTTCTTTATTTTTCTCATAGCATAGCCTGGTTCATTTCTTCGTTTGGTAGGCGGCAGCTTAGGGTATTGCTGGACAGGGTAGGAGCTTTGGCAGTAATGGAGTAGTCGACTTCATGATAGGTGACAATTCATGACTAGTTTTATAATAATATATAGTAGGGTCTCTGTGCAAAGGGGTGGATTGTGGATGAGCTACTAAACTTAGTCATGACGCAAAAATAAATGACGTACAGGTAATGTAAGATAAAAGAAAAGTCCATGCTTTGTTTTATAGGTGCATGGGTATAGGATCTTCTTTCATTATATGTTTGCAGCATTATTGGTTTTTGCACCATATATTTTATGTTCAATTTATATGGTTACTTAAGGGCAAAGTGTATCGTATATTCATGTTTAATATGGTCTGAGTCATAATATTTAGCGTATTCGTTTTATAATACCTTGTTCGTGTACGAGCTACTACGGACAGAGGTAAGATTACGGTCGTGTCCAGCGAGGTGTCACGATCCCAAAAATATAATAATATTGGTAGATTAACTTATATTGTGAAACCCTAAAATACTGATACAGGGTGCACAATACTCCCAATAAAAAGTTGCTTATTTAATTAATTAAAAATTACAGTAAAATCTAAAAATTAAATTATCGCTGCGCCTCAAAAGAACCTTGTCCCGATTTGCAAACAATATCAAGTTATATTCAAATAACCGTTACGGTCGATATACGATTTCACAACGACTATTTGAATATTTGATTTGGACGTATCTTGCAATCTATATGACGAAATTTCCATTTTCCACTTCTGTTGGAATGATACAGTTCAACAGATTCCAACGTTTCTCGTTTCGAAGAAATCTGGTTCAAAACGAATCTGGTATACTCAGTTGAAGTTCAGAACATTAATTTACGAACTGCCGCGATATTACGGGCTCGATTATATTTAATATATATTTTTATACGTTCAACTTCGTTTTAATTAAAATATAAATCCACTTATATTCTGAATTCAATATTTAAACTGATTTAAATACTCAAATACGAACCGACAAAAATGCGAGACGTTACAGTCCTTCCCCCTTAAAATAATTTCGTCCTCGAAATTGCTAAGAAACGGAGATGCTCTAATTCTAACTCCTCACAACCTGCTTGGTTGAAATTTCATATTTCACATCCCCATAAGTCAATCCCTGGTTGATTTCCATTCAATTCATCCTCCACTTTATTCATTTGTTTTTATCCAATCTAAATTCCATTTCTAATTCTGATCTCAATTCCTTATCCTTAACTCAACAATCCAGTTCCATTTCAGATTATCTCTACTCCAATCTGATTAACTTAGTTCAAGTTAAATTCTAATTTATTTATTTGCTTTTACTATTTTTATCTATTTAATTTCATAAGTTAGATTAAGTTTCAGAATCTAAATCCTTGGGCTTTATTTCAAATCAGTTTGAATTCATAGAATAGTAGGAATTCAAAATATTTCAAAACAATTCACAACACTTGTTTTTCTTAAAACAATCCAAAAGCTGTGGTAGTAATCCATCACTTAGAGACTCGAAAATGAACACTGATAATGCTGCAGTCATCATCAGAATTATTTTCCAGTTATCAAAGTGAGTTTAATACTATACTACTCTCAAACTCATTTCAAATACTTTCATTTTGAAATTATTTCAAAATATTTTTCAAAATGTTTGGAAAACCTTTCCAAAACTCTCCTAGGAATTTAAATCCAAATATAGTTTAAATTTAGGTTTAGTTTTATCTGATTTCACATATTATTCTCATATGAATTTCGATTGGTTATTTATATAACCAACACAATTATAAATCTTGTTTGATCATAATAATGATCACACATCAATATATTATAATAATCTCAAAATATACTTCTTTTTATATCAAAATATATTTTGGGTAAAATTTATTTTATTTACCCAGCTTTTGGAAACAATATTATGTCGAATTTCTCTATCCGAGCGTTTATAAATCCCGATCGACCTCGTCAGCAAAACGCGTCGATCTGGAATTTATATATCACTTAACAGATCAACCAACACAATATAAAACAGTTTTTATATTGATTACAAATACGCGCTCATATGTATACACTCAAAACTCAATCTAGAGTATTACTAACTCCATCTCTATTGATTTACGCCACAGAGCCAAGATAATCACTTAACCTTCAGCTCTGATACCATCTGTAATGGCGGGATTTTCGACCCAGAAAATCAACATAAAAACACACTGTTGACTATTCAAGCATCAAAAACACCAGGACATTAATAGAAGAATTTAGAGGGTGAGAAAGAAAAGATAGAACTAATAGAATAGAAGAAGAAGAAGATCACAACTGAACAGAATCAGAGTAACACGAAACTCGCAGCGGAACAAAATAAGATGTATTATATAACATAACTTTGAATACAAAACTGTATTGTATATACAAACCATTATCAAAGTACAATTCATCATATCACAGCGGAAAAAAACTCTACATAACTAATGGTGAAGCTTCCTGCTTTTGAGCTCCTCCAAGTGAATCTGCAAAGCCTGAAACACTTGACTGCCCATACAAATTTGGGCACCCAAGAGTTTAGGGAAAACAAACAAAATAAACTCTGGGTCAGTCATGGGACTGGTGTGAGTAAATTCCAACCATACTGTCTAACCTTGAAAATCCTTTTCAAAACAAGAAGGTAATAGTAAGACCAGCCCACACATAAACATGGACGGTTTTTACCTTACTATAACCCAACATATTTTTATATCAAACTTCAGTGATATTATAATAATGTCTACTCAATTAAATCATCAAGTAGCAGAACGCTTGCATCTCACGCTCCACATATATATAGTATAAAATCATAAACCGCAGGGTGCTTATCGGCTAATGGATTTCAACAGACAAGGTATGGGAGCACCTTCTGAATAGTGTACTCTAGAGGGGATACACTCAGGGTTCAACAAGAACGTCTTGCAACCCGGCCGCACATGACCGCTCACTCATTTAGCTTGAGTGTCGCGAATATATTGCCACCACGGTTGTAGGCCATCCAACCGTCATCCGAAGATACAGAATCGAAAAGAAGTATAAATATGAATTTTCTCTAGATCGGTGATAATACACCCTGCTTGGGGATGACCCAACTAGCGATGCTGCCTAGCCCAACTTCTGTCATTACCGGTTGTGAGGCTAGAGGCTACGTCCATCTTCAGAACATCTGATCACCATTCACTTTGAATGCCACATCGTCAAACCCGTCAATTCACTAATCGATTCCCAAACATATCACGGGTATAAAAAACTAAGAGGAACGAATTCCTCCGCCACCAGACGTAATACCTTTAAGAGATCAACTGTACGTGATTTGTTAGGTATACTCTGTCAGACACTCATCCATACAACTTGTCCAGGGACTGGACAAACATAAAACACCATTATGAAACTGGACGACCCTTGCATTTAACTCCGTCTTCAATTATCTTCAGCATATCTAATTCGCAACGTTTATGCTTATACGGAGTGGTTTTCGGATAATATATCCAACCGGTCTCTCCGTATTGACAACGATGGTCAAAACTCTTCGATAGTCGGTTATTTAACTATCGAAAACAACATCCATTCATAAACACTGGCCCTTTTATTTAATACTAACTTTCTAGTTTCCCCTATTTTTATAAACTCTTCCTTACTTCCCTTCACTTCTACTCTATTAGTTCCTCATTATAAATCAGTTAAGTGAATAAATTTCTAAGTATCAACCCCGAAGGCCGAAACCAACATCAGATTGACACGTCGAAAGTTACTCAACTCAACCAACGTACAACGGGTTCTAATTTCTTTAAAACTATATCACTTTCCTTATCATGCTCAGTATTTTTAAAACATTATAACTTATCGACTTACTTTAAAACCGTTATATTTTAACTAATGCAATACGCTGCTATCTCCTCTTTTATAGCTACTATAATATGCTGCTATATCCTCTTTTATAGCTACTGTAATATGCTGCTATATCCTCTTTTATAGCTACTGCAATATGCTGCTATATTCTATTTTATAGCTACTGTAATATGCTGCTATATCCTCTTTCATCTGATAAACTCTGTTTCTAAGTCAGGTTCTTATTAAATCAATATCAAGTTTATAACTAAATATTGATTTCATATCCTATTATAATTTGTTGGTTTAAATCTAAATATTAGCTATCCTATCAGATTATAATCCCTAAAATAACTTACTTTATTACGTTCGACATCATCGAATTTTAGTTCTAATTCCTAGTAATGTTATTTAGGTTTAGCCCGTGTATATATATATATATATATATAAATAATATAAAACAAACAGTACATACAAATATTGAGGAATCCGCTTGGGTTTCTCCAACCGGTTTCCTGTATCCACAGATGTTAGCCACAATAAATATCATCACTTTCATATCATTATGAAATATCAGCGTTCAATCGTCAGTTTAGATATATAATGGTTTATATTATTTCAACCAATTTAATTGTAATCTACCTAAACGACCATCACACAGCATTCAACCAATATTAAAATATTTTAAAATAGATCAGAGTGAGTGAATTAACTCACCTTGGCACGTTAACCGTTAAATAACGATTTGGGTCGGCTGATTTTGTTGAGCGGTTATCCTGCCTAAATTCAAACAACAACCCCCTTAGCACAGTACTTCCTCTTCCTCAGAATTTAGAACGTAAGCTTCAGGTTAACTTCGAACGTCTCTTTTCCACATCTCTCCCTTCTTCTATTCAACGCGTCCTCTTGTACAATACAAACTCGCTTCCACTGCGCCATTCTAATGTCAGATCACCACTGCGCTCGTCCACTCCTTCCAGTCCAAATTAGTGAACTCGCACCAACCCCCTACTACACTACGGTTGCCCTTAAGCTCCACTTTGTCACCCCAAAACCCACGTTCTTGCACTCCTTCCCCACCAACATGTACAACAGCTCCACACCTTTCAGTAAAACATGCACGTCCTCTTCTATTGATTCACGTCTCCACTCTTGTTTGTCACACTGGCATCACAAACTTTGTCTCTCCAAAGTCAGCAAGCCTGCTAACCCCTCCTTGTATAATACATTACGCCCCGCCCCATGCTTAATGTAAACACACCCAACATCACCGTCTTTTTGTGTTAAATGCAAACTCCCCATGCTACTCTTCACGTGACTTCCTGAGTACACACTTCACCAATTCACACCATACTTCACTCGTACATTTTTAGAAAACAACCCACCTGCATGAACTCTCGCCACAGCATGCGCTCCCTTATTCAAACACACTCCAACGTCCATATTTTCACACCCAGCAACACTCACGTGTCCTCCCATCAACTAAGTTCCTTCCCTTAAACGTTAGACTCCATCGCTTCAGTAAAGCTTACGGCCATTTGCAAATCTTCCCGCTCTTCACGTGTGTTGCCGCTCCCTTCAACATATATATAAATATATATTTCCACTTCAGTACCACCTTTCACGTCCACTCTTTAATCCCTCCCTTACTTCTATGCTTAGCAAACTCCTGTGTATCCTCTCCCATGAAAACAGTACCGTTCCAGACCCTCATCCCATCGACATGAACTCGAGCTCCTTTTAAGATCCACGTGAACACCCATGTTGTCTCATAGACATGTACATCACCTTCCCTTCAAAGATCTTGCCACTGTTTAAAACTTGCGCCGCCATCATTTTCCACTTCCACTATTTTGATCCACCCCTCCTCTCGCCCTCAGTTTAAAGCCACGCTTTATATTTATATTTTGTATGCTAAAGCTCACAATTTTGAAGGAGTATCCTACTGGCTTTATATTCTTGTGTTCATAAATATCTAGATGTCTGGAAGCTTCCCTATGAAGACTGGATTAGGTAAGGCGTGAGTTATGGAGTACCATACATAGGTATGGCGTCCCTTTCCTTAAGGATTAAGAATATCTGTTAGGGTTATAGAGTAGGTAGGTTGGCATAACCAAGACATAGGGTTTGACGTTATTCTTCCCTGATTTCGAAAAGCATGGTTTCATTGTCACTTCGGTATGATAGAGTGTTTTATATGGGCTTTTAAAATAAACGAGATAGCTGACAGGTCCGCAAGCATAAGGTTCAACTGTTTTATCTCTTGCGTTTTTTCTTTATTTTTCTCATAGCATAGCCTGGTTCATTTCTTCGTTTGGTAGGCGGCAGCTTAGGGTATTGCTGGACAGGGTAGGAGCTTTGGCAGTAATGGAGTAGTCGACTTCATGATAGGTGACAATTCATGACTAGTTTTATAATAATATATAGTAGGGTCTCTGTGCAAAGGGGTGGATTGTGGATGAGCTACTAAACTTAGTCATGACGCAAAAATAAATGACGTACAGGTAATGTAAGATAAAAGAAAAGTCCATGCTTTGTTTTATAGGTGCATGGGTATAGGATCTTCTTTCATTATATGTTTGCAGCATTATTGGTTTTTGCACCATATATTTTATGTTCAATTTATATGGTTACTTAAGGGCAAAGTGTATCGTATATTCATGTTTAATATGGTCTGAGTCATAATATTTAGCGTATTCGTTTTATAATACCTTGTTCGTGTACGAGCTACTACGGACAGAGGTAAGATTACGGTCGTGTCCAGCGAGGTGTCACGATCCCAAAAATATAATAATATTGGTAGATTAACTTATATTGTGAAACCCTAAAATACTGATACAGGGTGCACAATACTCCCAATAAAAAGTTGCTTATTTAATTAATTAAAAATTACAGTAAAATCTAAAAATTAAATTATCGCTGCGCCTCAAAAGAACCTTGTCCCGATTTGCAAACAATATCAAGTTATATTCAAATAACCGTTACGGTCGATATACGATTTCACAACGACTATTTGAATATTTGATTTGGACGTATCTTGCAATCTATACGACGAAATCTCCATTTTCCACTTCTGTTGGAAAGATACAGTTCAACAGATTCCAACGTTTCTCGTTTCGAAGAAATCTGATTCAAAACGAATCTGGTATACTCAGTTGAAGTTCAGAACATTAATTTCCGAACTGCCGCGATATTACGGGCTCGATTATATTTAATATATATTTTTATACGTTCAACTTCGTTTTAATTAAAATATAAATCCACTTATATTCTGAATTCAATATTTAAACTGATTTAAATATTCAAATACGAACCGACAAAAATGCGAGACGTTACAATCCTACCGTTGGATTTCTACAAAGTTGGTGCCGTTGGGAAGATATTTCCAAGGCGAACCCGACGGTTGAGGTTTCGGGAAAATCCAATGGTCGGATTTCCCGCACTAGTCGTTTGAAATCACGGTTTCAAAATACGAACTGCACGGCTTCGTTTCGTTTTAATTTTATTTATATTTATATATTTATATAAATATAGTTCATTCAATGATTTCAATATCGTTTTCAATTCAAAAAATTTTCTAACACCTTAAAATTTTGGAAAATTTCGCCATAACCTCCCCTGCACCGGGAGCATCGGGAAATCGCAAATAGCGTTCCCGGTCCTTCTAATCTCAAAAAGAAAAAGAAAAAGCCAAGCGGCTAGCCAACAGGTCATAAAATCATCACCCAAACAAAGCAGTAAATGTGTACCTATTTGTCGGGCACAAAATTTTATTCCTCTTCTCTACCCCCTTTGCTATAACCTGTTCAATAAATATGTATGTACATATATATACAGTTCTTATCATTTATCATTTTCTATTCGACTTCATGTTTGATTTCTATTCGGTTTAAAAACGCCATTCATTCTAATGCTACATAAATAGGTGCAAATCATTTCATTAGCTAATTAATGAATATTTCAACTCATATATGTTTATTTCGAACAAGTGGCTATTTTTAACACTTCACATTTCAACGATTTATGCATACAATAAAAATGTGATTTTTATTGCAAAACAATTCATTTCAAAACACTATTTTCTATATAGTTCAAGTTAGTGATAAAATAGGATTTTTATCATCAAACAATTTATTTCAAAATATGAATACCATTCAACACATGAATTTCTAATCAACGAATGAATATCAATTCAACACATGAATGTTTTCTATTCAATGAATAAATATAGTTTTAGCAAATGAAAATAATTCAAACACTCGAATATTATTCAAAATTTCGGCAGCATAACGGCAGGGTAGTTAAACCGGGACCGTCCCTAGTACGGCTCCTCGCTCTACCTTAAAACCTCGCGGTTTTTGACAATGGGGTTCATGCATCTAGTTCGCACGCAGGCGGCATGTATATATTTATTTCATTTCCACAAACTAATCCTAAGTGGTTTCAACCAAATATTTCACAACCACAAACGGGTATTTTTCAACCACAATCAACCAATATCAATCACAAACAATCCCAAACAATCATTCGCTATCAATCAATTTTCACAACAATTTCAACCAATAAATATCGTCCATGGTTTGTGGACGAGGGGCGTATATATATAGATATATATTTATATATAGCAATTCACTTTCATTTCACACATATATAATATTTTTAAATCAGAAATCTCACCAATAGCTATCCAACTTCACTTAGAGAAATCTTCGCCTTTACGACTCTGTCGCTTCGTTGCCCGTATTCTCTACATATGTAAAAATCGAATTTTTACGATGCTATTCAATATATAAAAATCGAATTTTTACTACGCTATTCAATATATAAAAATATGATTTTTACTTCGACTTTCAATATATAAAAATCTGATTTTTACTTCGACTTTCAATATATAAAAATCTGATTTTTATTTTTAAAGTTCAAATCTTTTTCCATTCTAAAGTTCAAACCCTTTTCTCTTTGAAGTTAAAACCTTTTTCTTTTTAAAGTTAAAACCTTTTTCTTTTTGAAGTTAAAACCTTTTTCTAAAAATCAGTTTTTTTAACTTCTTTTTAAAAAGAATCTGTTTTTACTTTTATAAAAAAATCAGTTTTTACTTTTAAAAAAAATCAGTTTTTACTTTTAAAAAAAATCAGTTTTTACTTTTTAAAAAAAATGAGTTTTTACTTTTAAAAAAAATCAGTTTTTACTTTTAAAAAAAATCAGTTTTTACTTTTAAAAAAAATCAGTTTTTACTTTTTAAAAAAAATCAGTTTTTCCAGAAATAATAAAACGAAATTTACAGTATTAAATTAAAAATAAAAATAAGATTAAATGCTTACTGTAATCTGCAAAGGGGGGGGGGGGAGCGATGGCTTCGAGGGGGACGGCGTCGATGTCGGCAGCAGGAGGAAGAGTCGGCGTAGCGGAGGGTGGAGCGATGGCTTCGAGGGGGACTCGCGATTTGATTCGATGGGGGGGGCGATGGCTTCGAGGGGCTTGGGTCTTCGATCGAGGGAGGGGGGACAGGCGGTGATGGGCGGCGCTTCCTGGGCTGCGGCGCGATTTAGATTTAGGGTTTTTTTTTTCTGATTAATGAAATCGGGGGGGGGGGGGGGGGCAGGAAGAAGAAAAAGGGAGGGAGATTATATAATTTTTTTATTTAATTATTTAATTTAGCAAAAAGTTGACTTTTACATACGACCTCGAAACGAGGCCCACCGCCTGTCGCCCATAGCGTTTCACCCCCATTCCGAACACAATGGGATATGTATCGTAAGCTGATTTGATCGTTACAACCAGTTTCCGTTGAATTTTCATTTAAATCACTATATTGAATTTTAAACGCACATTTCAAATTACCGGGGTCCCATACTAACTAGAAAAATTCCAAAAAAATATTTTCTAGCTTCGTATTGCCGATACGGTCCTAACAAAACTAGTTTCGTCGAATTCTGAGACCGTTTGAAAAATGGCCAATTTCCAGTCGATTAAAATCAACTGAAACTGGTCAATCGCGTTTCCCTTTGCCACGCTCACATATTGATTCGGAAAATTATGAAATTTGAAACCTAGCAATAATTTGACATTGCGGATCTAACAAAAGTGGTTTCGTTGAAATCCGAGGTAATTTGCAAAATGTCCATTTTTAAGGGCCTGAATTCCATAGCGACTATTCAGAATTTTCAACTGGACATATCTTTTGATTCCCGCTATCAAATTTCGATTGGTCGAATTCGTTAGAAAGATATCCACTAACAGATTTAAATATTTTTGGTTTCACTAAAATCCGGATTGTTTTGCACCCGGTACAATCCGACAAAGTTTGAATTCAATTTTTGAAACTGCCACGCCATTTCAGGCCTTGTTTATAATTATAATTAATTATATTCGTTTTCAATTGTCGATTCAAACTTAGTTTTCATCGCCATTATCTAAAATATTTATTTTAAATATTTAAAATCCATTATTTTAGCCAATTTAAAAATTTTAAATTGGTTCAGATTTTCTGGGTCGTTACAATCTCCCCCACTTAAAACTTTTCGTCCCCGAAAAGGAACAAAGTCGAAAGTGGTTTGATAAATCTACAATCCCACGGTACAACAACCAATCCAATTGTTTTTAACCTTTTTAACTTTTAAAATATATATCTTTTATATATTCAAAAATTATATTTCTAAAACCAGACTATATATAAATATAATCACAAATACGTTATTTAAAGACATATTACCCTCGACTCGTTCTGGGGCACTTCTGACCCCATCTCTAACGAGTTGTTCTGATTCTGCTATACTCACACTAGGATATTACTGATCCTATCTGTATAGAGTTACCCGTCCTAGAACACTACTGGTTCTACTTCTGACGAGTTGGTTCGAATGTTATATTCCAGAACTAAGCTTAACCAAAGCTCTGATACCACGATGAGACGACCCGAATTCCCGTTCAGACGGAAACAGGGCTATCTTTGGAATATAACATAAAAACAGATAATAGCAGAACAGAATTAAATAAATACACCAGAATGAACAACAAAATATACTGGATAAAAGTAATCATCAGAGTTACACAGTATACATGATCTTACTTAGTACAAATACAGTTCAGCTATACATAAATGTCTACAGCGGAAATAAACAAAATATGTACAATAGGAGCTGAACAGCATAAAAAGAAATAAATGATAGAATCCATATTCAGCTCCAGCTATCCAGAAAGAACCAGCTAAACCTGAATACAAGGCTTCCCGTGTAGAAAAAGGGGCACCCGAGTTTGAGAGTGAAACAAACTACGAGTCAGTCATGGGACTGGTATGAGAAATCTACTCAACACATATATAGTTTGGCTAATCACAGGACCACGCCACTTTCGTGGAACGGGTTTACTCCATTGGATTGCCAGTGCTTTAAAACAAATCTTTCTTTTAAACATCGCTATGCTTTTTATAAAAATGAAGCCATTATAAGACTCAGTTCCCATCACACAATGCAACGCAAGCCGGAGGATAGAGTTTTACCTTATAATGGCCAAAATATGATTGATACGAATAAAACAAAGGCATTTGATATTATTACTAGTGTTTATATGTTTTGAAAACAATTTCAAATCATAACTATCAATCATAGACGGCATGGGTACCATATATCATGTCGCCATATATGTATACAATCAAAACCGCACGATGTCATATTTGGAAATGGGATTTCCGTCATGAAACAAGGCAAAAGATAGTCCTTACCGAATTCGTGACTCTCCAGCCCGAGCCACCGGAACAGCCGCAACTGCCCCTTGGAGCGACAGGGTCGGTCCACTGATGTGGATTATAGTGCCTGAACAATACGTTTCCCCGCCCTTTGGGGCGTAAATGAGCCAACGAATGACTCCATCGGACCCGGATCGTCCGACCAAACCGAGGCGCCTCGCCACAGCAACAACCATATAGGTGAAAAGTATATAAATGTCAGGGCTGGTAGGTCACTGACACCACCCTAGCTAGAAAGAAACGCATGCCCTCCCTGAGGTCCTTCTCCCGTTTTAGGTTCATACCGGGATGTGAGGCTCGCGAATTCACGTTGTACACAAAGCTACGCCACACAGGCGGTGCTTTGATCATCACCACAAGACTTTGCTTTTCAACAGAAGCCCTGATCACTGCATCTTAGCATGCCACACAGGCAATTCACGCCATGCGATTGATGTCCATCGATATACAACCTCTGAGCTCGTACGTCTCAGAGAAGGGCGTTAAGCAAAAGAACAAATTCTCCGCCGCCAAACAGATGTATATTTAACAGAGATCAATCAACACAGAATAAAATCCAATGTCGGACACACAGTCCATTTACAAGTCCGTTCTGGGTCTGAACGAAACCGGAGGCACTAAATACCTCGCAAACCCATCGATCACCACGTACGTCTGGACGATCACCACTCATTATCCATATTTCGGGATGCCTCCCAATCAGGACCTCGGTTGCCATCCAAACGAGGTGAAGATCTCCGGTCTTCGACCACCGTCTTCATCTTCGAATTTCAATCGTCGGTCAATTATTCGAAATGAGATTTAACTCGGCCTTTTCGAATAATTCACGTATATTTAGAATTTCAAATCGATTTATTTCAATGGTTAAATTATTCGACAACACCAATATTGTTCTTTAATGTAATTTTCACACCAAACACATTCAACCATCCAATACAACATAAATCGAGCAAATTCAGTTTATTTCCATTCCATATCGCTTATGATATTTTATAACTATTTATCGCTATTTTTATTTAATTTAAAATAGCTAATTTATTCAAAACGACGCTTCGGGCCATAAGGCGGCCGTGGCGCTGTTTTTCTTCAGATTTGATTTACACATATCTGAAAATCTAACCGTTGGATCTTCACAAAATTTACATCATTAGAAAGGTCTTTTCAAAACGAATCCAACGGTTCCAGTTTCGGGAAAATCCGACGGTCGGATCTCCCGGTACAATTGTTTGAAGTTTCGATTTCAAAATACGAACTGCAGCGTCGTTATTCGATTAAATATAATTATATTTATATATATAAATAAATATAATCGTTTCTGGCGCTGTTTTTCTTCAGATTTGAATTAAACATTCCAGACAATCCAACCGTTGGATTTCTACAAAGTTGGTGCCGCTGGGAAGATATTTCCAAGGCGAACCCGACGGTTGAGGTTTCGGGAAAATCCAATGGTCGGATTTCCCGCACTAGTCGTTTGAAATCACGGTTTCAAAATACGAACTGCACGGCTTCGTTTCGTTTTAATTTTATTTATATTTATATATTTATATAAATATAGTTCATTCAATGATTTCAATATCGTTTTCACTTCAAAAAAAATTCTAATACCTTAAAATTTTGGAAAATTTCGCCATAACCTCCCCTGCACCGGGAGCATCGGGAAATCGCAAATAGCGTTCCCGGTCCTTCTAATCTCAAAAAGAAAAAGAAAAAGCCAAGCGGCTACCCAACAGGCTCATAAAATCATCACCCAAACAAAGCAGTAAATGTGTACCTATTTGTCGGGCACAAAATTTTATTCCTCTTCTCTACCCCCTTTGCTATAACCTGTTCAATAAATATGTATGTACATATATATACAGTTCTTATCATTTATCATTTTCTATTCGACTTCATGTTTGATTTCTATTCGGTTTAAAAACACCATTCATTCTAATGCTACATAAATAGGTGCAAATCATTTCATTAGCTAATTAATGAATATTTCAACTCATATATGTTTATTTCGAACAAGTGGCTATTTTTAACACTTCACATTTCAACGATTTATGCATACAATAAAAATGTGATTTTTATTGCAAAACAATTCATTTCAAAACACTATTTTCTATATAGTTCAAGTTAGTGATAAAATAGGATTTTTATCATCAAACAATTTTTTTCAAAATATGAATACCATTCAACACATGAATTTCTAATCAACGAATGAATATCAATTCAACACATGAATGTTTTCTATTCAATGAATAAATATAGTTTTAGCAAATGAAAATAATTCAAACACTCGAATATTATTCAAAATTTCGGTAGCATAACGGCAGGGTAGTTAAACCGGGACCGTCCCTAGTACGACTCCTCGCTCTACCTTAAAACCTCGCGGTTTTTGACAATGGGGTTCATGCATCTAGTTCGCACGCAGGCGGCATGTATATATTTATTTCATTTCCACAAACTAATCCTAAGTGGTTTCAACCAAATATTTCACAACCACAAACGGGTATTTTTCAACCACAATCAACCAATATCAATCATAAACAATCCCAAACAATCATTCGCTATCAATCAATTTTCACAACAATTTCAACCAATAAATATCGTCCATGGTTTGTGGACGAGGGGCGTATATATATATAGATATATATTTATATATAGCAATTCACTTTCATTTCACACATATATAATATTTTTAAATCAGAAATCTCACCAATAGCTATCCAACTTCACTTAGAGAAATCTTCGCCTTTACGACTCTGTCGCTTCGTTGCCCGTATTCTCTACATATGTAAAAATCGAATTTTTACGATGCTATTCAATATATAAAAATCGAATTTTTACTACGCTATTCAATATATAAAAATATGATTTTTACTTCGACTTTCAATATATAAAAATCTGATTTTTACTTCGACTTTCAATATATAAAAATCTGATTTTTCTTTTTAAAGTTCAAATCTTTTTCCATTCTAACGTTCAAACCCTTTTCTCTTTGAAGTTAAAAACTTTTTCTTTTTAAAGTTAAAACCTTTTTCTTTTTTAAGTTAAAACCTTCTTCTAAAAATCAGTTTTTTTTAACTTCTTTTTAAAAAGAATCCGTTTTTACTTTTATAAAAAAATCAGTTTTTACTTTTAAAAAAAATCAGTTTTTACTTTTAAAAAAAATCAGTTTTTACTTTTTAAAAAAAATCAGTTTTTACTTTTTAAAAAAAATCAGTTTTTACTTTTAAAAAAAATCAGTTTTTACTTTTAAAAAAAATCAGTTTTTACTTTTTAAAAAAAATCAGTTTTTCCAGAAATAATAAAACGAAATTTACAGTATTAAATTAAAAATAAAAATAAGATTAAATGCTTACTGTAATCTGCAAAGGGGGGGGAGCGATGGCTTCGAGGGGGACGGCGTCGATGTCGGCAGCAGGAGTAAGAGTCGGCGAAGCGGAGGGTGGAGCGATGGCTTCGAGGGGGACTCGCGATTTGAATCGACGGGGGGGAGGGGGGGTGGGGGGGCGCGATGGCTTCGAGGGGCTTGGGTCTTCGATCGAGGGAGGGGGGACAGGCGGTGATGGGCGGCGCTTCCTGGGCTGCGGCGCGATTTAGATTTAGGGTTTTTTTTTTTCTGATTAATGAAATCGGGGGGGGGGGGGGGCCAGGAAGAAGAAAAAGGGAGGGAGATTATATTTTTTTATTTAATTATTTAATTTAGCAAAAAGTTGACTTTTACATACGACCTCGAAACGAGGCCCACCGCCTGTCGCCCATAGCGTTTCACCCCTATTCCGAACACAATGGGATATGTATCGTAAGCAGATTTGATCGTTACAACCAGTTTCCGTTGAATTTTCATTTAAATCACTATATTAAATTTTAAACGCACATTTCAAATTATTGGGTCCCATACTAACTAGAAAAATTCCAGAAAAATATTTTCTAGCTTCGTATTGCCGATACGGTCCTAACAAAACTAGTTACGTCGAATTCTGAGACCGTTTGAAAAATGGCCAATTTCCAGTCGATTAAAATCAACTAAAACTGGTCAATCGCGTTTTCCTTTGCCACGCTCACATATTGATTCGGAAAATTATGAAATTTGAAACCTAGCAATAATTTGACATTGCGGATCTAACAAAAGTGGTTTCGTCGAAATCCGAGGTCATTTGCAAAATGTCCATTTTTAAGGGCCTGAATTCCATAGCGACTATTCAGAATTTTCAACTGGACATATCTTTTGATTTCCGCTATCAAATTTCGATTGGTCGAATTCGTTAGAAAGATATCCACTAACAGATTTAAATATTTTTGGTTTCACTAAAATCCGGATTGTTTTGCACCCGGTACAGTCCGACAAAGTTTGAATTCAATTTTTGAAACTGCCACGCCATTTCAGGCCTTGTTTATAATTTTAATTAATTATATTCGTTTTCAATTGTCGATTCAAACTTAGTTTTCATCGCCATTATCTAAAATATTTATTTTAAATATTTAAAATCCATTATTTTAGCCAATTTAAAAATTTTAAATTGGTTCAGATTTTCTGGGTCGTTACAATCTCCCCCACTTAAAACTTTTCGTCCCCGAAAAGGAACAAAGTCGAAAGTGGTTTGATAAATCTACAATCCCACAGTACAACAACCAATCCAATTGTTTTTAACCTTTTTAACTTTTAAAATATATATCTTTTATATATTCAAAAATTATATTTCTAAAACCAGACTATATATAAATATAATCACAAATACGTTATTTAAAGACATATTACCCTCGACTCGTTCTGGGGCACTTCTGACCCCATCTCTAACGAGTTGTTCTGATTCTGCTATACTCACACTAGGATATTACTGATCCTATCTGTATAGAGTTACCCGTCCTAGAACACTACTGGTTCTACTTCTGACGAGTTGGTTCGAATGTTATATTCCAGAACTAAGCTTAACCAAAGCTCTGATACCACGATGAGACGACCCGAATTCCCGTTCAGACGGAAACAGGGCTATCTTTGGAATATAACATAAAAACAGATAATAGCAGAACAGAATTAAATAAATACACCATAATGAACAACAAAATATACTGGATAAAAGTAATCATCAGAGTTACACAGTATACAGGATCTTACTTAGTACAAATACAGTTCAGCTATACATAAATGTCTACAGCGGAAATAAACAAAATATGTACAATAGGAGCTGAACAGCATAAAAAGAAATAAATGATAGAATCCATCTTCAGCTCCAGCTATCCAGAAAGAACCAGCTAAACCTGAATACAAGGCTGCCCGTGTAGAAAAAGGGGCACCCGAGTTTGAGAGTGAAACAAACTACGAGTCAGTCATGGGACTGGTATGAGAAATCTACTCAACACATATATAGTTTGGCTAATCACAGGACCACGCCACTTTCGTGGAACGGGTTTACTCCATTGGATTGCCAGTGCTTTAAAACAAATCTTTCTTTTAAACGTCGCTATGCTTTTTATAAAAATGAAGCCATTATAAGACTCAGTTCCCATCACACAATGCAACGCAAGCCGGAGGATAGAGTTTTACCTTATAATGGCCAAAATATGATTGATACGAATAAAACAAAGGCATTTGATATTATTACTAGTGTTTATATGTTTTGAAAACAATTTCAAATCATAACTATCAATCATAGACGGCATGGGTACCATATATCATGTCGCCATATATATATACAATCAAAACCGCACGATGTCGTATTTGGAAATGGGATTTCCGTCATGAACCAAGGCAAAAGATAGTCCTTACCGAATTCGTGACTCTCTAGCCCGAGCCACCGGAACAGCCGCAACTGCCCCTTGGAGCGACAGGGCCGGTCCACCGATGTGGATTATAGTGCCTGAACAATATGTTTCCCCGCCTTTGGGGCGTAAATGAGCCAACGAATGACACCATCGGACCCGGATCGTCCGACCAAACCGAGGCGCCTCGCAACAGCAACAACCACATAGGTGAAAAGTATATAAATGTCAGGGCTGGTAGGTCACTGACACCACCCTAGCTAGAAAGAAACGCATGCCCTCCCTGAGGTCCTTCTCCCGTTTTAGGTTCATACCGGGATGTGAGGCTCGCGAATTCACGTTATACACAAAGCTACGCCACACAGGCGGTGCTTTGATCATCACCACAAGACTTTGCTTTTCAACAGAAGCCCTGATCACTGCATCTTAGCATGCCACACAGGCAATTCACGCCATGCGATTGATGTCCATCGATATACAACCTCTGAGCTCGTAAGTCTCAGAGAAGGGCGTTAAGCAAAAGAATAAATTCTCCGCCGCCAAACAGATGTATATTTAACAGAGATCAATCAACACAGAATAAAATCCAATGTCAGACCCACAGTCCATTTACAAGTCCGTTCTGGGTCTGAACGAAACCGGAGGCACTAAATACCTCGCAAACCCATCGATCACCACGTACGTCTGGACCATCACCACTCATTATCCATATTTCGGGATGCCTCCCAATCAGGACCTCGGTTGCCATCCAAACGAGGTGAAGATCTCCGGTCTTCGACCACCGTCTTCATCTTCGAATTTCAATCGTCGGTCAATTATTCGAAATGAGATTTAACTCGGCCTTTTCGAATAATTCACGTATATTTAGAATTTCAAATCGATTTATTTCAATGGTTAAATTATTCGACAACACCAATATTGTTCTTTAATGTAATTTTCACACCAAACACATTCAACCATCAATTACAACATAAATCGAGAAAATTCAGTTTATTTCCATTCCATATCGCTTATGATATTTTATAACTATTTATCGCTATTTTTATTTAATTTAAAATAGCTAATTTATTCAAAACGACGCTTCGGGCCATAAGGCGGCCGTGGCGCTGTTTTTCTTCAGATTTGATTTACACATATCTGAAAATCTAACCGTTGGATCTTCACAAAATTTACATCATTAGAAAGGTCTTTTCAAAACGAATCCAACGGTTCCAGTTTCGGGAAAATCCGACGGTCGGATCTCCCGGTACAATCGTTTGAAGTTTCGATTTCAAAATACGAACTGCAGCGTCGTTATTCGATTAAATATAATTATATTTATATATATAAATAAATATAATCGTTTCTGGCGCTGTTTTTCTTCGGATTTGAATTAAACATTCCAGACAATCCAACCGTTGGATTTCTACAAAGTTGGTGCCGTTGGGAAGATATTTCCAAGGCGAACCCGACGGTTGAGGTTTCGGAAAAATCCAATGGTCGGATTTCCCGCACTAGTCGTTTGAAATCACGGTTTCAAAATACGAACTGCACGGCTTCGTTTCGTTTTAATTTTATTTATATTTATATATTTATATAAATATAGTTCATTCAATGATTTCAATATCGTTTTCACTTCAAAAAAAATTCTAACACCTTAAAATTTTGGAAAATTTCGCCATAACCTCCCCTGCACCGGGAGCATCGGGAAATCGCAAATAGCGTTCCCGGTCCTTCTAATCTCAAAAAGAAAAAGAAAAAGCCAAGCGGCTAGCCAACAGGCTCATAAAATCATCACCCAAACAAAGCAGTAAATGTGTACCTATTTGTCGGGCACAAAATTTTATTCCTCTTCTCTAGCCCCTTTGCTATAACCTGTTCAATAAATATGTATGTACATATATATACAGTTCTTATCATTTATCATTTTCTATTCGACTTCATGTTTGATTTCTATTCGGTTTAAAAACACCATTCATTCTAATGCTACATAAATAGGTGCAAATCATTTCATTAGCTAATTAATGAATATTTCAACTCATATATGTTTATTTCGAACAAGTGGCTATTTTTAACACTTCACATTTCAACGATTTATGCATACAATAAAAATGTGATTTTTATTGCAAAACAATTCATTTCAAAACACTATTTTCTATATAGTTCAAGTTGGTGATAAAATAGGATTTTTATCATCAAACAATTTATTTCAAAATATGAATACCATTCAACACATGAATTTCTAATCAACGAATGAATATCAATTCAACACATGAATATTTTCTATTCAATGAATAAATATAGTTTTAGCAAATGAAAATAATTCAAACACTCGAATATTATTCAAAATTTCGGCAGCATAACGGCAGGGTAGTTAAACCGGGACCGTCCCTAGTACGGCTCCTCGCTCTACCTCGCGGTTTTTGACAATGGGGTTCATGCATCTAGTTCGCACGCAGGCGGCATGTATATATTTATTTCATTTCCACAAACTAATCCTAAGTGGTTTCAACCAAATATTTCACAACCACAAACGGGTATTTTTCAACCACAATCAACTAATATCAATCACAAACAATCCCAAACAATCATTCGCTATCAATCAATTTTCACAACAGTTTCAACCAATAAATATCGTCCATGGTTTGTGGACGAGGGGCGTATATATATATATAGATATATATTTATATATAGCAATTCACTTTCATTTCACACATATATAATATTTTTAAATCAGAAATCTCACCAATAGCTATCCAACTTCACTTAGAGAAATCTTCGCCTTTACGACTCTGTCGCTTCGTTGCCCGTATTCTCTACATATGTAAAAATCGAATTTTTACGATGCTATTCAATATATAAAAATCGAATTTTTACTACGCTATTCAATATATAAAAGTATGATTTTTACTTCGACTTTCAATATATAAAAATCTGATTTTTACTTCGACTTTCAATATATAAAAATCTGATTTTTCTTTTTAAAGTTCAAATCTTTTTCCATTCTAAAGTTCAAACCCTTTTCTCTTTGAAGTTAAAACCTTTTTCTCTTTAAAGTTAAAACCTTTTTCTTTTTGAAGTTAAAATCTTTTTCTAAAAATCAGTTTTTTTAACTTCTTTTTAAAAAGAATCCGTTTTTACTTTTATAAAAAAATCAGTTTTTACTTTTAAAAAAAATCAGTTTTTACTTTTTAAAAAAATCAGTTTTTACTTTTTAAAAAAAATCAGTTTTTACTTTTTAAAAAAAATCAGTTTTTACTTTTAAAAAAAATCAGTTTTTCTTTTAAAAAAAATCAGTTTTTACTTTTTAAAAAAAATCAGTTTTTCCAGAAATAATAAAACGAAATTTACAATATTAAATTAAAATTAAAAATAAGATTAAATGCTTACTGTAATCTGCAAAGGGGGGGAGCGATGGCTTCGAGGGGGACGGCGTCGATGTCGGCAGTAGGAGGAAGAGTCGGCGAAGCGGAGGGTGGAGCGATGGCTTCGAGGGGGACTCGCGATTTGATTCGACGGGGGGGGGGGGGGGGGGATGGCTTCGAGGGGCTTGGGTCTTCGACCGAGGGAGGGGGGACAGGCGGTGATGGGCGGCGCTTCCTGGGCTGCGGCGCGATTTAGATTTAGGGTTTTTTTTTTCTGATTAATGAAATCGGGGGGGGGGGGGGGCAGGAAGAAGAAAAAGGGAGGGAGATTATATATTTTTTTTTATTTAATTTAGCAAAAAGTTGACTTTTACATACGACCTCGAAACGAGGCCCACCGCCTGTCGCCCATAGCGTTTCACCCCCATTCCGAACACAATGGGATATGTATCGTAAGCTGATTTGATCGTTACAATCAGTTTCCGTTGAATTTTCATTTAAATCACTATATTGAATTTTAAACGCACATTTCAAATTACCGGGGTCCCATACTAACTAGAAAAATTCCAGAAAAATATTTTCTAGCTTCGTATTGCCGATACTGTCCTAACAAAACTAGTTTCGTCGAATTCTGAGACCGTTTGAAAAATGGCCAATTTCCAGTCGATTAAAATCAACTGAAACTGGTCAATCGCGTTTTCCTTTGCCACGCTCACATATTGATTCAGAAAATTATGAAATTTGAAACCTAGCAATAATTTGACATTGCGGATCTAACAAAAGTGGTTTCGTCGAAATCCGAGGTCATTTGCAAAATGTCCATTTTTAAGGGCCTGAATTCCATAGCGACTATTCAGAATTTTCAACTGGACATATCTTTTGATTCCCGCTATCAAATTTCGATTGGTTGAATTCGTTAGAAAGATATCCACTAACAGATTTAAATATTTTTGGTTTCACTAAAATCCGGATTGTTTTGCACCCGGTACAGTCCGACAAAGTTTGAATTCAATTTTTGAAACTACCACGCCATTTCAGGCCTTGTTTATAATTATAATTAATTATATTCGTTTTCAATTGTCGATTCAAACTTAGTTTTCATCGCCATTATCTAAAATATTTATTTTAAATATTTAAAATCCATTATTTTAGACAATTTAAAAATTTTAAATTGGTTCAGATTTTCTGGGTCGTTACAACTGCCTGCACAAATTTGGACACCCAAGAGTTTAGGTAAAACAAAACAAAATAAACTCTGGGTTAGTCATGGGATTGCTATGAGTAAACAACTAAAATTTTTTTGAGAAAATAAACGATATCTCATAAGACCACGCCGTATAACACGGAACGGATTTTTCCCTTATGAGAATCCAAAACACTTGATTTAACTTTCAAAATCCTTTTGAAAGGAACGATAATTTTTATATCAAAACTCTTTTGATATTATAATAGTGTCTAAATCAAATAAATAACAATCTAGTGGAACGTTTGCATCTCACGTTCCAAATATATATAATATACAATCAAAACCACGAGAGCTTATTGGATAATGAAATTCCAACTATGACAAGGTATGGAACCACCTTCCGATAGTGTATCTCTAGAGGAGAATACAATTGGTTCAGCAAGAACATCTTGTAACCCGGCGACACATGACTGACCACTATTTTCGCTTGAGTGTATCGAATGTATATCACCAATGGTTGAGATCAACAACCATTTTCCAGAATAGGACAGCACCGAATAGAATAAAGAATGAAATGAATTTCTCTAGATATGTGATAATACACCCTAATGGAAGCTACCCACATAGCCATGCTGCCTGCCCGATTTTTGTGATTTCCCGGTAGTTAAGGCCTGAGACTACGATTATTTACCATTTATTTATAACACAATCACTTTGAATGCCACATTGTCAGATCCGTTAATCGTTAATTGATTTGCATAAATATATTCTATATATTATGATAAGAGAATAAATTCTCTGCCACCATATATATTTATACAGACCAACATATGCGATCATTGGAAATACTCTGTCAGACACTCGTCCATACTCTTCGTTCTGGGACTGAACGAAGCCGAAGGCACAATTTCTATTGATAGTAAAAGTCCTTGCACTTTACTTCATCTTCAATTATTTCATATAATATGATTCACAATGCTACTGCCAATACGGAATTGTTCTCGGATAATAATCCAACCGGTCTCTCCATATTGACAACGATATTGTCAAACAATTCGATAGTCGGTTATTTAACTATCGAAGAAAAACAAACATTCATTCAAAGCATCAAACAAATCACTGGGCCTATAGTGACCGAAATTCCGGTACAATTTGAGCTAACTAAATAACACAAGTCCAACCCTAATTACACTGGAACACAGAAAACTAATAGAAAGAAAACAGAGGGTGAGGATAGATAAGGTAGAAACTAATCTTATGGTGACAATGCCACTAATTCCAGATTGTTTCCATATCTGTTTAACCATTTCACATTGTATACAAAAATTAATAGTTGTAAGATTATATATTCATTTTATAAGAAATTAAGTGCAATCAACTAGTATGTTTATGAAACTTGTATTCCTGTTGAATTTGGTTACTTGTAATACCTTATATTGTAATGAGAAATATTTTTGACAATTTTGTTTATAAAATATGAGAATATAATTATTTAAACATTATATTATTGTGCAAAATTTTCCTTTTGCAAGTTAAGACTACTTATGTTACTTATTTCAATCAGACTACATACTACGTGTCCAATCATGCTAGTATCATCTTCTCCATGTCAGTTTGTCATTTCTCTCATTAACGACATTTTTTATATTTTAGTAGTTTCAGGAAAACCATAAATTTTAACATATGACTTCATGATGGACCGTAACTTCTTCACCGAAAAATCATTTCATTATGCATTGCAATTTTTATGCATCTCATTAATAATTCACTCTTTATTTCTTTTTGAACTTTTTTTTTGAACTTCTTTTCTATAAAGGTTATTATATTATTTTAACCTTATATAGTTACAAGAGAAAAGATTAATTATCTTATCCACAAAAATTGAAATGATACATTCTTTCATGTTTGTATTTGGTTCCATTAAGATTTCTATCCTGTATTAGTAAATAGAAAATCTTGTATAAATATATGGGTAAACCAAGCCAAGTATCAGAAGTTGCATTAAATTCAGAATGGAAAAGATTTCAAATTTTATGTATTACTTAATCTTCGCTTTAATCACAATTTCTCAAGCCTTTTACATAGTAGTAGCTCGAGCTCCCATGATGAATTATGGTGACAAATTGGTATCCATTCACATTAAAGAAGGACATAAAGGAATGGACAATATTATGGTTACAAAAGATGACATTTTTCCTAGTGGAAATGGGTGTTGTAAGGGAACAAAATGTCATCCTTGTCCTTCTCCACCCCCACCCCATCCTTTTAAAATCTCTTCTTGCTCACCTGGAAATCATTGTGATGGAAAGTCTCCAATAATTTCATCTTAAAATTGCATGACTAATTTAGATTGTATGTGTGTGTTTTGGTAGCTGAAAGCACCAGAAGCAGTCATAATCAACAAATAAATGCAAGTGGTTTTAATGAAAAATATGCTCAATTCATGAAATATTATGTGTTTGTGTCATTGGTGAAATACTGATGGTTTTGTTTTGGTTTTATTTTTGTTAGTTTCATTCGCAAATGTATCATACTAACTCAAAGTTAAACTTACATGCCAATGACATGTTTGTTGGATAACTAAAAGAAAATCCAAAGTAATATACTTATTTGTCATTTTGCTTTCCTTGTTAATAAGAAACGTTGTAAGTTCATTTCCATTCATCTCCCTATTTCGGAAATTAAAATTCATAGAAAATTTGTCTTTTTAATTAATTGACCACTTGTACCCATTAATGGAAGATTCATTTATTGAGAATAATTAACCTAAGCCATAGGAGAGTTCACATTTATTCTTATTCTCTCTAATTTTCGTTCTTTCAATAAAAGCCAAAGAACTCTTCAGAAAGTTACGTCCTCGTTCTCCTCTTCCTCTTTTTAATTTCCACTAAAATTAAAACTCTCCCTCAAAATACTTAAAATCTTGGGTAATGTTTTCTACAAATCTGTAGTTCTTCAACCTTGAGTGCATAAGTATGAAGGATAGGTATGTTAACCTTAGATAGAAGATGGAAATTATCACGTCCACCAAAACCGTGTCTAATTTCATTTTCATGGTATTTGTTTAATCCACGACACAACATATATCCCTACTTCTCATTTGTTCCTACTTATCAATTTCCTAATAATTTGAAACTGAAATTAAATTCACATTTTAAAATGTTAAGCTATTTGGGTTTTCGACGAAAGGATAGAGTGCTATAATAATCCGTGAATGAGAAGAAATTGTTAATTTCTTGAAATTTTAAATGGATTTTGAGATAATCAAATCGCTAGAATGGTAAGAATAATGTTAAAGTAAAACTAAGGTATAATTTGCTTTTACCTTCTTTATTCTTATATGAATCAATTAAGGATTTCTGTAATGATTTCTCATCATTAGTGTAATATTATGTATCATGTTAAGAAAATTTCTTCCATTAACAGTAAATTTTTGATTGTAGCAACATATATATTGATATGTTATGTTGTACAAATATATCTTTTGACATATATAAATATATTATAAAGCTGAAATTAGTAAGGTTGTGTTGATGTTTTCCAATAAAAGTAAAAGAATAAAGAAATATATACTCATGTGCTAATTTAGGCAATAAAATTATGTATCTTTGATTAATTTCTACATATTTTATATGGAAAAAGATAATGGATTCGACATTGTTTATAATCAAATTCAATTTTATATATTATATTATTAAACATGACACAATATATATCTAACGACCGCAATTTACAGTGGTATGGATTTATCAAATAATTTGAAATGGAAAGAATGCAGAAGTACACGTTTTGTCCATTCAGATTTATATAATTTAAAGACTTTTCATTAGATCCAATATAGACCATTAATTTGAAATGTGAGTATTTAATGAGCTAATGATATTATTAAAAGAAAATTTAACTTTTTCCCTTCCACTTCTAAAAGCATTTAAAAGGAATATTTTTGCAATTTCATCCCTATCGTTGTTGATTCTAATTATATTTTCATAAATGTTTGAGCAAATTTGTAATGGCCCGCAAATCCATACTATCTGAGTTGACTACATACATCCCACGTCCAATCCAAATATCACAGAAATACGAATCATTTATTTTAGAAGAAAAATGAAGAAGAAGAACAGAAATAAAAACACAGAATCTCATACTGCAGTGGAACAAAATATGATACATCATAACTTTTAAAATACAAAAGTTTAACTGTATGACATATAGTTATCAGAGTACAACACTTACAACACATCAGAAATAAAAAACAATATATATCTAATACTGAAGCCTCCTTCTCCAGGTTCCTTTAGATAGATCTGTAAAATCCTGAACTACTTGACTACCTGTACAAATTTGGACACCCAAGAGTTTAGGTAAAACAAAACAAAATAAACTCTGGGTCAGTCATTGGACTGGTATGAGTAAACAACTTAAAACAATTTGAGAAAATAAACGATATCCCATAAGACCGCACCGTATAACACGGAACGTGTTTTTCCCTTATGAGAATCCAAAGCACTTGATTTAACTTTCAAAATCCTTTTGAAAGGAACGATAATCTTTATATCAAAACTCTTTTGATATTATAATAGTGTCTAAATCAAATAAATAACAATCTAGTGGAACGTTTGCATCTCACGTTCCACATATATATAATATACAATCAAAACCACGAGAGCTTATTGGATAATGAAATTCCAACTATGACAAGGTATGGAACCACCTTCCGATAGTGTATCTCTAGAGGAGAATACAATTAGTTCAACAAGAACATCTTGTAACCCGGCCACACATGACCGACCACTATTTTCGCTTGAGTGTATCGAATGTATATCACCAACGGTTGAGATCAACAACCATTTTCCCGAATATGACAGCACCGAATAGAATAAAGAATGAAATTAATTTCTCTAGATATGTGATAAATACCCTAATGGAAGCTACCCACATAGCCATGCTGCCTGCCCGATTTTTGTCATTTCCCGGTAGTTAAGGCCTGAGACTACGATTATTTACCATTTATTTATAACACAATCACTTTGAATGCCACATTGTCAGATCCGTTAATCGTTAATTGATTTGCATAAATATATTCTATATATTATGATAAGAGAATAAATTCTCTGCCACCATATATATTTATACAGACCAACATATGCGATCATTGGAAATACTCAGTCAGACACTCGTCCATACTCTTCGTTCTGGGACTGAACGAAGCCGAAGGCACAATTTCTATTGATAGTAAAAGTCCTTGCACTTTACTTCATCTTCAATTATTTCACATAATATGATTCGCAATGCTACTGCCAATACGGAATTGTTCTCGGATAATAATCCAACCGGTCTCTCCATATTGACAACGATATTGTCAAACACTTCGATAGTCGGTTATTTAACTATCGAAGAAAAACAAACATTCATTCAAAGCATCAAACAAATCACTGGGCCTGTAGTGACCGAAATTCCGGTACAATTTGAGCTAACTAAATAACACAAGTCCAACCCTAATTACACTGGAACACAGAAAACTAATATAAAGAAAACAGAGGGTGAGGATAGATAAGGTAGAAACTAATCTTATGGTGACAATGCCACTAATTCCAGATTGTTTCCATATCTGTTTAACCATTTCACATTGTATTCAAAAATTAATAGTTGTAAGATTATATATTCATTTTATAAGCAATTAAGTGCAATCAACTAGTTTGTTTATGAAACTTGTATTCCTGTTGAATTTGGTTACTTGTAATACCTTATATTGTAATGAGAAATATTTTTGACAATTTTGTTTATAAAATATGAGAATATAATTATTTAAACATTATATTATTGTGCAAAATTTTCCTTTTGCAAGTTAAGACTACTTATGTTACTTATTTCAATCAGACTACATACTACGTGTCCAATCATGCTAGAATCATCTTCTCCATGTCAGTTTGGCATTTCTCTCATTAACGACATTTTTTATATTTTAGTAGTTTCAGGAAAACCATAAATTTTAACATATGACTTCATGATGGACCGTAACTTCTTCACCGAAAAATCATTTCATTATGCATTGCAATTTTTATGCATCTCATTAATAATTCACTCTTTATTTCTTTTTGAACTTTTTTTTTGAACTTCTTTTCTATATAGGTTATTATATTATTTTAACCTTATATAGTTACAAGAGAAAAGATTAATTATCTTATCCACTAAAATTAAAATGATACATTCTTTCATGTTTGTATTTGGTTCCATTAAGATTTCTATCCTGTATTAGTAAATAGAAAATCTTGTATAAATATATGGGTAAACCAAGCCAAGTATCAGAAGTTGCATTAAATTCAGAATGGAAAAGATTTCAAACTTTATGTATTACTTAATCTTCGCTTTAATCACAATTTCTCAAGCCTTTTACATAGTAGTAGCTCGAGCTCCCATGATGAATTATGGTGACAAATTGGTATCCATTCACATTAAAGAAGGACATAAAGGAATGGACAATATTATGGTTACAAAAGATGACATTTTTCCTAGTGGAAATGGGTGTTGTAAGGGAACAAAATGTCATCCTTGTCCTTCTCCACCCCCACCCCATCCTTTTAAAATCTCTTCTTGCTCACCTGGAAATCATTGTGATGGAAAGTCTCCAATAATTTCATCTTAAAATTGCATGACTAATTTAGATTGTATGTGTGTGTTTTGGTAGCTGAAAGCACCAGAAGCAGTCATAATCAACAAATAAATGCAAGTGGTTTTAATGAAAAATATGCTCAATTCATGAAATATTATGTGTTTGTGTCATTGGTGAAATACTGATGGTTTTGTTTTGGTTTTATTTTTGTTAGTTTCATTCGCAAATGTATCATACTAACTCAAAGTTAAACTTACATGCCAATGACATGTTTGTTGGATAACTAAAAGAAAATCCAAAGTAATATACTTATTTGTCATTTTGCTTTCCTTGTTAATAAGAAACGTTGTAAGTTCATTTCCATTCATCTCCCTATTTCGGAAAATTAAAATTCATAGAAAATTTGTCTTTTTAATTAATTGACCACTTGTACCCATTAATGGAAGATTCATTTATTGAGAATAATTAACCTAAGCCATATGAGAGTTCACATTTATTCTTATTCTCTCTAATTTTCGTTCTTTCAATAAAAGACAAAGAACTCTTCAGTAAGTTACGTCCTCGTTCTCCTCTTCCTCTTTTTAATTTCCACTAAAATTAAAACTCTCCCTCAAAATACTTAAAATCTTGGGTAATGTTTTCTACAAATCTGTAGTTCTTCAACCTTGAGTGCATAAGTATGAAGGATAGGTATGTTAACCTTAGATAGAAGATGGAAATTATCACGTCCACCAAAACCGTGTCTAATTTCATTTTCACGGTAGTTGTTTAATCCACGACTCAACATATATCCCTACTTCTCATTTGTTCCTACTTATCAATTTCCTAATAATTTGAAACTGAAATTAAATTCACATTTTAAAATGTTAAGCTATTTGGGTTTCCGACGAAAGGATAGAGTGCTATAATAATCCGTGAATGAGAAGAAATTGTTAATTTCTTGAAATTTTAAATGGATTTTGAGATAATCAAATCACTAGAATGGTAAGAATAATGTTAAAGTAAAACTAAGGTATAATTTGCTTTTACCTTCATTATTCTTATATGAATCAATTAAGGATTTCTGTAATGATTTCTCATCATTAGTGTAATATTATGTATCATGTTAAGAAAATTTGTTCCATTAACAGTAAATTTTTGATTGTAGCAACATATATATTGATATGTTATGTTGTACAAATATATCTTTTGACATATATAAATATATTATAAAGCTGAAATTAGTAAGGTTGTGTTGATGTTTTCCAATAAAAGTAAAAGAATAAAGAAATATATACTCATGTGCTAATTTAGGCAATAAAATTATGTATCTTTGATTAATTTCTACATATTTTATATGGAAAAAGATAATGGATTCGACTTTGTTTATAATCAAATTCAATTTTATATGTTATATTATTAAACATGACACAATATATATCTAACGACCGCAATTTACAGTGGTATGGATTTATCAAATAATTTGAAATGGAAAGAATGCAGAAGTACACGTTTTGTCCATTCAGATTTATATAATTTAAAGACTTTTCATCAGATCCAATATAGACCATTAATTTGAAATGTGAGTATTTAATGAGCTAATGATATTATTTAAAGAAAATTTAACTTTTTCCCTTCCACTTCTAAAAGCATTTAAAAGGAATATTTTTGCAATTTCATCCCTATCGTTGTTGATTCTAATTATATTTTCATAAATGTTTGAGCAAATTTGTAATGGCCCGCAAATCCGTACTATCTGAGTTGACTACATACATCCCACGTCCAATCCAAATATCACAGAAATACGAATCATTTATTTTAGAAGAAAAATGAAGAAGAAGAACAGAAATAAAAACACAGAATCTCATACTGCAGTGGAACAAAATATGATACATCATAACTTTTAAAATACAAAAGTTTAACTGTATGACATATAGTTATCAGAGTACAACACTTACAACACATCAGAAATAAAAAACAATATATATCTAATACTGAAGCCTCCTTCTCCAGGTTCCTTTAGATAGATCTGTAAAATCCTGAACTACTTGACTGCCTGTACAAATTTGGACACCCAAGAGTTTAGGTAAAACAAAACAAAATAAACTCTGGGTCAGTCATTGGACTGGTATGAGTAAACAACTTAAAACAATTTGAGAAAATAAACGATATCCCATAAGACCGCACCGTATAACACGGAACGTGTTTTTCCCTTATGAGAATCCAAAGCACTTGATTTAACTTTCAAAATCCTTTTGAAAGGAACGATAATCTTTATATCAAAACTCTTTTGATATTATAATAGTGTCTAAATCAAATAAATAACAATCTAGTGGAACGTTTGCATCTCACGTTCCACATATATATAATATACAATCAAAACCACGAGAGCTTATTGGATAATGAAATTCCAACTATGACAAGGTATGGAACCACCTTCCGATAGTGTATCTCTAGAGGAGAATACAATTGGTTCAACAAGAACATCTTGTAACCCGGCCACACATGACCGACCACTATTTTCGCTTGAGTGTATCGAATGTATATCACCAACGGTTGAGATCAACAACCATTTTCCCGAATAGGACAGCACCGAATAGAATAAAGAATGAAATTAATTTCTCTAGATATGTGATAAATACCCTAATGGAAGCTACCCACATAGCCATGCTGCCTGCCCGATTTTTGTCATTTCCCGGTAGTTAAGGCCTGAGACTACGATTATTTACCATTTATTTATGACACAATCACTTTGAATGCCACATTGTCAAATCCGTTAATCGTTAATTGATTTGCATAAATATATTCTATATATTATGATAAGAGAATAAATTCTCTGCCACCATATATATTTATACAGACCAACATATGCGATCATTGGAAATACTCTGTCAGACACTCGTCCATACTCTTCGTTCTGGGACTGAACGAAGCCGAAGGCACAATTTCTATTGATAGTAAAAGTCCTTGCACTTTACTTCATCTTCAATTATTTCATATAATATGATTCGCAATGCTACTGCCAATACGGAATTGTTCTCGGATAATAATCCAACCGGTCTCTCCATATTGACAACGATATTGTCAAACACTTCGATAGTCGGTTATTTAACTATCGAAGAAAAACAAACATTCATTCAAAGCATCAAACAAATCACTGGGCCTGTAGTGACCGAAATTCCGGTACAATTTGAGCTAACTAAATAACACAAGTCCTACCCTAATTACACTGGAACACAGAAAACTAATAGAAAGAAAACAGAGGGTGAGGATAGATAAGGTAGAAACTAATCTTATGGTGACAATGCCACTAATTCCAGATTGTTTCCATATCTGTTTAACCATTTCACATTGTATACAAAAATTAATAGTTGTAAGATTACATATTCATTTTATAAGAAATTAAGTGCAATCAACTAGTATGTTTATGAAACTTGTATTCCTGTTGAATTTGGTTACTTGTAATACCTTATATTGTAATGAGAAATATTTTTGACAATTTTGTTTATAAAATATGAGAATATAATTATTTAAACATTATATTATTGTGCAAAATTTTCCTTTTGCAAGTTAAGACTACTTATGTTACTTATTTCAATCAGACTACATACTACGTGTCCAATCATGCTAGAATCATCTTCTCCATGTCAGTTTGGCATTTCTCTCATTAACGACATTTTTTATATTTTAGTAGTTTCAGGAAAACCATAAATTTTAACATATGACTTCATGATGGACCGTAACTTCTTCACCGAAAAATCATTTCATTATGCATTGCAATTTTTATGCATCTCATTAATAATTCACTCTTTATTTCTTTTTGAACTTTTTTTTGAACTTCTTTTCTATAAAGGTTATTATATTATTTTAACCTTATATAGTTACAAGAGAAAAGATTAATTATCTTATCCACTAAAATTAAAATGATACATTCTTTCATGTTTGTATTTGGTTCCATTAAGATTTCTATCCTGTATTAGTAAATAGAAAATCTTGTATAAATATATGGGTAAACCAAGCCAAGTATCAGAAGTTGCATTAAATTCAGAATGGAAAAGATTTCAAATTTTATGTATTACTTAATCTTCGCTTTAATCACAATTTCTCAAGCCTTTTACATAGTAGTAGCTCGAGCTCCCATGATGAATTATGGTGACAAATTGGTATCCATTCACATTAAAGAAGGACATAAAGGAATGGACAATATTATGGTTACAAAAGATGACATTTTTCCTAGTGGAAATGGGTGTTGTAAGGGAACAAAATGTCATCCTTGTCCTTCTCCACCCCCACCCCATCCTTTTAAAATCTCTTCTTGCTCACCTGGAAATCATTGTGATGGAAAGTCTCCAATAATTTCATCTTAAAATTGCATGACTAATTTAGATTGTATGTGTGTGTTTTGGTAGCTGAAAGCACCAGAAGCAGTCACAATCAACAAATAAATGCAAGTGGCTTTAATGAAAAATATGCTCAATTCATGAAATATTATGTGTTTGTGTCATTGGTGAAATACTGATGGTTTTGTTTTGGTTTTATTTTTGTTAGTTTCATTCGCAAATGTATCATACGAACTCAAAGTTAAACTTACATGCCAATGACATGTTTGTTGGATAACTAAAAGAAAATCCAAAGTAATATACTTATTTGTCATTTTGCTTTCCTTGTTAATAAGAAACGTTGTAAGTTCATTTCCATTCATCTCCCTATTTCGGAAATTAAAATTCATAGAAAATTTGTCTTTTTAATTAATTGACCACTTGTACCCATTAATGGAAGATTCATTTATTGAGAATAATTAACCTAAGCCACAGGAGAGTTCACATTTATTCTTATTCTCTCTAATTTTCGTTCTTTCAATAAAAGCCAAAGAACTCTTCAGAAAGTTACGTCCTCGTTCTCCTCTTCCTCTTTTTAATTTCCACTAAAATTAAAACTCTCCCTCAAAATACTTAAAATCTTGGGTAATGTTTTCTACAAATATGTAGTTCTTCAACCTTGAGTGCATAAGTATGAAGGATAGGTATGTTAGCCTTAGATAGAAGATGGAAATTATCACGTCCACCAAAACCGTGTCTAATTTCATTTTCATGGTAGTTGTTTAATCCACGACACAACATATATCCCTACTTCTCATTTGTTCCTACTTATCAATTTCCTAATAATTTGAAACTGAAATTAAATTCACATTTTAAAATGTTAAGCTATTTGGGTTTCCGACGAAAGGATAGAGTGCTATAATAATCCATGAATGAGAAGAAATTGTTAATTTCTTGAAATTGTAAATGGATTTTGAGATAATCAAATCGCTAGAATGGTAAGAATAATGTTAAAGTAAAACTAAGGTATAATTTGCTTTTACCTTCTTTATTCTTATATGAATCAATTAAGGATTTCTGTAATGATTTCTCATCATTAGTGTAATATTATGTATCATGTTAAGAAAATTTATTCCATTAACAGTAAATTTTTGATTGTAGCAACATATATATTGATATGTTATGTTGTACAAATATATCTTTTGACATATATAAATATATTATAAAGCTGAAATTAGTAAGGTTGTGTTGATGTTTTCCAATAAAAGTAAAAGAATAAAGAAATATATACTCATGTGCTAATTTAGGCAATAAAATTATGTATCTTTGATTAATTTCTACATATTTTATATGGAAAAAGATAATGGATTCGACATTGTTTATAATCAAATTCAATTTTATATATTTTATTATTAAACATGACACAATATATATCTAACGACCGCAATTTACAGTGGTATGGATTTATCAAATAATTTGAAATGGAAAGAATGCAGAAGTACACGTTTTGTCCATTCAGATTTATATAATTTAAAGACTTTTCATTAGATCCAATATAGACCATTAATTTGAAATGTGAGTATTTAATGAGCTAATGATATTATTAAAAGAAAATTTAACTTTTTCCCTTCCACTTCTAAAAGCATTTAAAAGGAATATTTTTGCAATTTCATCCCTATCGTTGTTGATTCTAATTATATTTTCATAAATGTTTGAGCAAATTTGTAATGGCCCGCAAATCCGTACTATCTGAGTTGACTACATACATCCCACGTCCAATCCAAATATCACAGAAATACGAATCATTTATTTTAGAAGAAAAATGAAGAAGAAGAACAGAAATAAAAACACAGAATCTCATACTGCAGTGGAACAAAATATGATACATCATAACTTTTAAAATACAAAAGTTTAACTGTATGACATATAGTTATCAGAGTACAACACTTACAACACATCAGAAATAAAAAACAATATATATCTAATACTGAAGCCTCCTTCTCCAGGTTCCTTTAGATAGATCTGTAAAATCCTGAACTACTTGACTGCCTGTACAAATTTGGACACCCAAGAGTTTAGGTAAAACAAAACAAAATAAACTCTGGGTCAGTCATTGGACTGGTATGAGTAAACAACTTAAAACAATTTGAGAAAATAAAAGATATCCCATAAGACCGCACCGTATAACACGGAACGTGTTTTTCCTTTATGAGAATCCAAAGCACTTGATTTGACTTTCAAAATCCTTTTGAAAGGAACTATAATCTTTATATCAAAACTCTTTTGATATTATAATAGTGTCTAAATCAAATAAATAACAATCTAGTGGAACGTTTGCATCTCACATTCCACATATATATAATATACAATCAAAACCACGAGAGCTTATTGGATAATGAAATTCCAACTATGACAAGGTATGGAACCACCTTCCGATAGTGTATCTCTAGAGGAGAATACAATTGGTTCAACAAGAACATCTTGTAACCCGGCCACACATGACCGACCACTATTTTCGCTTGAGTGTATCGAATGTATATCACCAACGGTTGAGATCAACAACCATTTTCCCGAATAGGACAGCACCGAATAGAATAAAGAATGAAATTAATTTCTCTAGATATGTGATAAATACCCTAATGGAAGCTACCCACATAGCCATGCTGCCTGCCCGATTTTTGTCATTTCCCGGTAGTTAAGGCCTGAGGCTACGATTATTTACCATTTATTTATAACACAATCACTTTGAATGCCACATTGTCAGATCCTTTAATCATTAATTGATTTGCATAAATATATTCTATATATTATGATAAGAGAATAAATTCTCTGCCACCAAATATATTTATACAGACCAACATATGCGATCATTGGAAATACTCTATCAGACACTCGTCCATACTCTTCGTTCTGGGACTGAACGAAGCCGAAGGCACAATTTCTATTAATTGAAAAAGTCCTTGCAATTTACTTCATCTTCAATTATTTCATTTAATCTGATTTGCAATGCTACTGCGAATATGGAATGGTTCTCGGATAATAATCCAACAGGTCTCTCCATATTGACAACGATATTGGCAAACACTTCGATAGTCAGTTATTTAACTATCGAAGAAAAACAAACATTCATTCAAAGCATCAAACAAATCACTGGGCGTGTAGTGTCCGAAATTCCATTACAATTTGAGCTGACCAAATAACACAAGTCCAACCCTAATTACATTGGACCACTGAAAACTAATAGAAAGTAAACAGAGGGTGAGGATAGAAAAGGTAGAGACTAATCTTATGGTGACAAGGCCACTAATTCCATATTGTTTCCATATCTGTTTAACCATTTCACATTGTATACAAAAATTAATAGTTGTAAGATTATATATTCATGTTATAAGAAATTAAGTGCAATCAACTAGTATGTTTATGAAACTTGTTTTCCTGTTGAATTTGGTTACTTGTAATACCTTATATTGTAATGAGAAATATTTATGACAATTTTGTTTACAAAATATGAGAGTATAATTATTTAAACATTATATTACTGTGCAAAATTTTCCTTTTGCAAGTTAAGACTACTTATGTTACTTATTTCAATAAGACTACATACTACGTGTCCAATCACGCTAGAATCATCTTCTCCGTGTCAGTTTGGCATTTCTCTCATTAACGACATTTGTTTATATTTTAGTAGTTTCAGGAAAACCATATATTTTAACATATGACTTCATGATGGACCTTAACTTCTTCACCGAAAAATCATTTCATTATGCATTGCAATTTTTATGCATCTCATTAATAATTCACTCTTTATTTCTTTTTGAACTTTTTTTTTGAACTTCTTTTCTATAAAGGTTATTATATTATTTTAACCTTATATAGTTACAAGAGAAAAGATTAATTATCTTATCCACTAAAATTAAAATGATACATTCTTTCATGTTTGTATTTGGTTCCATTAAGATTTCTATCCTGTATTAGTAAATAGAAAATCTTGTATAAATATATGGGTAAACCAAGCCAAGTATCAGAAGTTGCATTAAATTCAGAATGGAAAAGATTTCAAATTTTATGTATTACTTAATCTTCGCTTTAATCACAATTTCTCAAGCCTTTTACATAGTAGTAGCTCGAGCTCCCATGATGAATTATGGTGACAAATTGGTATCCATTCACATTAAAGAAGGACATAAAGGAATGGACAATATTATGGTTACAAAAGATGACATTTTTCCTAGTGGAAATGGGTGTTGTAAGGGAACAAAATGTCATCCTTGTCCTTCTCCACCCCCACCCCATCCTTTTAAAATCTCTTCTTGCTCACCTGGAAATCATTGTGATGGAAAGTCTCCAATAATTTCATCTTAAAATTGCATGACTATTTTAGATTGTATGTGTGTGTTTTGGTAGCTGAAAGCACCAGAAGCAGTCATAATCAACAAATAAATGCAAGTGGTTTTAATGAAAAATATGCTCAATTCATGAAATATTATGTGTTTGTGCTTGTGTCATTGGTGAAATACTGATGGTTTTGTTTTGGTTTTATTTTTGTTAGTTTCATTCGCAAATGTATCATACTAACTCAAAGTTAAACTTACATGCCAATGACATGTTTGTTGGATAACTAAAAGAAAATCCAAAGTAATATACTTATTTGTCATTTTGCTTTCCTTGTTAATAAGAAACGTTGTAAGTTCATTTCCATTCATCTCCCTATTTCGGAAATTAAAATTCATAGAAAATTTGTCTTTTTAATTAATTGACCACTTGTACCCATTAATGGAAGATTCATTTATTGAGAATAATTATCCTAAGCCACAGGAGAGTTCACATTTATTCTTATTCTCTCTAATTTTCGTTCTTTCAATAAAAGCCAAAGAACTCTTCAGAAAGTTACGTCCTCGTTCTCCTCTTCCTCTTTTTAATTACCACTAAAATTAAAACTCTCCCTCAAAATACTTAAAATCTTGGGTAATGTTTCTACAAATCTGTAGTTCTTCAACCTTGAGTGCATAAGTTTGAAGGATAGGTATGTTAACCTTAGATAGAAGATGGAAATTATCACGTCCACCAAAACCGTGTCTAATTTCATTTTCATGGTAGTTGTTTAATCCACGACACAACATATATCCCTACTTCTCATTTGTTCCTACTTATCAATTTCCTAATAATTTGAAACTGAAATTAAATTCACATTTTAAAATGTTAAGCTATTTGGGTTTCCGACGAAAGGATAGAGTGCTATAATAATCCGTGAATGAGAAGAAATTGTTAATTTCTTGAAATTTTAAATGGATTTTGAGATAATCAAATCGCTAGAATGGTAAGAATAATGTTAAAGTAAAACTAAGGTATAATTTGCTTTTACCTTCTTTATTCTTATATGAATCAATTAAGGATTTCTGTAATGATTTCTCATCATTAGTGTAATATTATGTATCATGTTAAGAAAATTTCTTCCATTAACAGTAAATTTTTTATTGTAGCAACATATATATTGATATGTTATGTTGTACAAATATATCTTTTGACATATATAAATATATTATAAAGATGAAATTAGTAAGGTTGTGTTGATGTTTTCCAATAAACGTAAAAGAATAAAGAAATATATACTCATGTGCTAATTTAGGCAATAAAATTATGTATCTTTGATTAATTTCTACATATTTTATATGGAAAAAGATAATGGATTCGACATTGTTTATAATCAAATTCAATTTTATATATTATATTATTAAACATGACACAATATATATCTAACGACCGCAATTTACAGTGGTATGGATTTATCAAATAATTTGAAATGGAAAGAATGCAGAAGTACACGTTTTGTCCATTCAGATTTATATAATTTAAAGACTTTTCATTAGATCCAATATAGACCATTAATTTGAAATGTGAGTATTTAATGAGCTAATGATATTATTAAAAGAAAATTTAACTTTTTCCCTTCCACTTCTAAAAGCATTTAAAAGGAATATTTTTGCAATTTCATCCCTATCGTTGTTGATTCTAATTATATTTTCTTAAATGTTTGAGCAAATTTGTAATGGCCCGCAAATCCGTACTATCTGAGTTGACTACATACATCCCACGTCCAATCCAAATATCACAGAAAAACGAATCATTTATTTTAGAAGAAAAATGAAGAAGAAGAACAGAAATAAAAACACAGAATCTCATACTGCAGTGGAACAAAATATGATACATCATAACTTTTAAAATACAAAAGTTTAACTGTATGACATATAGTTATCAGAGTACAACACTTACAACACATCGGAAATAAAAAACAATATATATCTAATACTGAAGCCTCCTTCTCCAGGTTCCTTTAGATAGATCTGTAAAATCCTGAACTACTTGACTGCCTGTACAAATTTGGACCCCCAAGAGTTTAGGTAAAACAAAACAAAATAAACTCTGGGTCAGTCATTGGACTGGTATGAGTAAACAACTTAAAACAATTTGAGAAAATAAACGATATCCCATAAGACCGCACCGTATAACACGAAACGTGTTTTTCCCTTATGAGAATCCAAAGCACTTGATTTAACTTTCAAAATCCTTTTGAAAGGAACGATAATCTTTATATCAAAACTCTTTTGATATTATAATAGTGTCTAAATCAAATAAATAACAATCTAGTGGAACGTTTTCAACTCATGTTCCACATATATATAATATACAATCAAAACCATGAGAGCTTATTGGATAATGAAATTCCAACTACGACAAGGTATGGAACCACCTTCCGATAGTGTATCTCTAGAGGAGAATACAATTGGTTCAACAAGAACATCTTGTAACCCGGCCACACATGACCGACCACTATTTTCGCTTGAGTGTATCGAATGTATATCACCAACGGTTGAGATCAACAACCATTTTCCCGAATAGGACAGCACCGAATAGAATAAAGAATGAAATTAATTTCTCTAGATATGTGATAAATACCCTAATGGAAGCTACCCACGTAGCCATGCTGCCTGCCCGATTTTTGTCATTTCCCGGTAGTTAAGGCCTGAGGCTACGATTATTTACCATTTATTTATAACACAATCACTTTGAATGCCACATTGTCAGATTCTTTAATCATTAATTGATTTGCATAAATATATTCTATATATTATGATAAGAGAATAAATTCTCTGCCAGCATATATATTTATATAGACCAACATATGCGATCATTGGAAATACTCTATCAGACACTCGTCCATACTCTTCGTTCTGGGACTGAACGAAGCCAAAGGCACAATTTCTATTAATTGAAAAAGTCCTTGCAATTTACTTCGTCTTCAATTATTTCATTTAATCTGATTTGCAATGCTACTGCGAATATGGAATGGTTCTCGGATAATAATCCAACAGGTCTCTCCATAATGATAACGATATTGGCAAACATTTCGATAGTCGGTTATTTAACTATCGAAGAAAAACAAACATTCATTCAAAGCATCAAACAAATCACTAGGCCTGTAGTGTCCGAAATTCCATTACAATTTGAGCTGACCAAATAACACAAGTCCAACCCTAATTACATTGGACCACAGAAAACTAATAGAAAGAAAACAGAGGGTGAGGATAGAAAAGGTAGAGACTAATCTTATGGTGACAAGGCCACTAATTCCATATTGTTTCCATATCTGTTTAACCATTTCACATTGTATACAAAAATTAATAGTTGTAAGATTATATATTCATGTTATAAGAAATTAAGTGCAATCAACAAGTATGTTTATGAAACTTGTTTTCCTGTTGAATTTGGTTACTTGTAATACCTTATATTGTAATGAGAAATATTTATGACAATTTTGTTTACAAAATATGAGAGTATAATTATTTAAACATTATATTACTGTGCAAAATTTTCCTTTTGCAAGTTAAGACTACTTATGTTACTTATTTCAATAAGACTACATACTACGTGTCCAATCACGCTAGAATCATCTTCTCCGTGTCAGTTTGGCATTTCTCTCATTAACGACATTTGTTTATATTTTAGTAGTTTCAGGAAAACCATAAATTTTAACATATGACTTCATGATGGACCGTAACTTCTTCACCGAAAAATCATTTTATTATGCATTGCAATTTTTATGCATCTCATTAATAATTCACTCTTTATTTCTTTTTGAACTTTTTTTTTGAACTTCTTTTCTATAAAGGTTATTATATTATTTTAACCTTATATAGTTACAAGAGAAAAGATTAATTATCTTATCCACTAAAATTAAAATGATACATTCTTTCATGTTTGTATTTGGTTCCATTAAGATTTCTATCCTGTATTAGTAAATAGAAAATCTTATATAAATATATGGGTAAACCAAGCCAAGTATCAGAAGTTGCATTAAATTCAGAATGGAAAAGATTTCAAATTTTATGTATTACTTAATCTTCGCTTTAATCACAATTTCTCAAGCCTTTTACATAGTAGTAGCTCGAGCTCTCATGATGAATTATGGTGACAAATTGGTATCCATTCACATTAAAGAAGGACATAAAGGAATGGACAATATTATGGTTACAAAAGATGACGTTTTTCCTAGTGGAAATGGGTGTTGTAAGGGAACAAAATGTCATCCTTGTCCTTCTCCACCCCCACCCCATCCATTTAAAATCTCTTCTTGCTCACCTGGAAATCATTGTGATGGAAAGTCTCCAATAATTTCATCTTAAAATTGCATGACTATTTTAGATTGTATGTGTGTGTTTTGGTAGCTGAAAGCACCAGAAGCAGTCATAATCAACAAATAATTGCAAGTGGTTTTAATGAAAAATATGCTCAATTCATGAAATATTATGTGTTTGTGCTTGTGTCATTGGTAAAATACTGATGGTTTTGTTTTGGTTTTATTTTTGTTAGTTTCATTCGCAAATGTATCATACTAACTCAAAGTTAAACTTACATGCTAATGATATGTTTGTTGGATAACTAAAAGAAAATCCAAAGTTATTTACTTATTTATCATTTTGCTTTCCTTGTTAATAAGAAACGTTGTAAGTTCATTTCCATTCATCTCCCTATTTCGGAAATTAAAATTCATAGAAAATTTGTCTTTTTAATTAATTGACCACTTGTACCCATTAATGGAAGATTCATTTATTGAGAATAATTAACCTAAGCCATAGGAGAGTTCACATTTATTCTTATTCTCTCTAATTTTCGTTCTTTCAATAAAAGCCAAAGAACTCTTCAGAAAGTTACGTACACGTTCTCCTCTTCCTCTTATTAATTTCCCTTAAAATTAAAACTCTCCCTCAAAATACTTAAAATCTTGGGTAATGTTTTCTACAAATCTGCAGTTCTTCAACCTTGAGTGCATAAGTATGAAGGATAGGTATGTTAGCCTTAGATAGAAGATGGAAATTATCAAGTCCACCAAAACCGTGTCAAATTTCATTTTCAAGGTAGTTGTTTAATCCACGACACTACATATATCCCTACTTCTCATTTGTTCCTACTTATCAATTTCCTAATAATTTGAAAGTGAAATTAAATTCATATTTTAAAATGTTAAGTTATTTGGGTTTCCGACGAAAGGATAGAGTGCTATAATAATCCGTGAATGAGAAGAAATTGTTAATTTTGTGAAATTTTAAATTGATTTTGAGATAATCAAATCGCTAGAATGGTAAGAATAATGTTAAAGTAAAACAAAGGTATGTTTTGCTTTTTCCTTCTTTATTCTTATATGAATCAATTATGGATTTCTATAATGATTTCTCTTCATTAATATTAATATTATGTATCATGTTAAGAAAATTTCTTCCATTAACAATAAATTTTTTATTGTAGCAACATATACATGGATATGTTATGTTGTACAAATATATCTTTTGACATATATAAATATATTATAAAGCTGAAATTAGTAAGGTTGTGTTGATGTTTTCCAATAAATGTACAAGAATAAAGAAATATATACTCATGTACTAATTAAGGCAATATAATTATGTATCTTTGATTAATTTCCACATATTTTATATGTAAAAAATAATGGATTTGACATGGTTTATAATCAAATTCAAGTTTATATATTATATTATTAAACAAGACACAATATATATCTAACAACTGCAATTTACAATGGTATGGATTTATCAAATAATTTGAAATGGAAAGAATGCCGAAGTATAAATTTTGGCCATTCAGATTTATCTAACTTAAAGACTTTTCATTAGATCCAATATAGACCATTAATTTGAAATGTGAGCATTTAATGAGCTAATGATATTATTGAAAGAAAAAAATAACTTTTTCCCTTCCACTTCTAAAAGCACTTAAAAGGAACATTTTTGCAATTTCATCCCTATCGTTGTTGATTCTAATTATATTTTCATAAATGTTTGAGCAAATTTGTAATGGCCCGCAAATCCGTACTATCTGAGTTGATATCACATAAATACGAATCATTTTTTTCAGAAGAAAAAGGTAGAAGAAGAACGGAAATAAAAACAAAAAATCAAACATTGCAGCGGAACAAAATATAACATATCATAACTTTTGAAATACAAAAGTTTAACTGTATAACATATATTTATCAGAGTCCAACACTTACAACACAGCGGAAATAAAAAACACTATATATCTAATACTGAAGCCCCCTGCTCCAAGTTCCTTTAGATAGATCTGTAAAATCCTGAACTACCTGCCCGTATAAATTGGGGCACCCAAGATTTCACATAAAACAAACCAAAATAAACTCTAGGTCAATCATGGGACTGGTATGAGTAAAAAATTTAAAACGGTTTGAGAAAATAAACGATATCTCATAAGACCACGCCGTATAACACGGAACGGGTTTTTTGAGACGACCCCATACCCCGTACTGACGGCAGCAAGGGTAATCCTTGGAATATAACACATAAACAGATAACAGCAGAGCAGAATTAAATAAATACACCAAATAATGAACAATAGAATATATTGGATAAACGTAAACATCAGAGTTACACAGTACACAGGATCATACATAGTACAAATACAGTTCAGCTATACATAAATGTCTATAGCCGAAATAAACATAATGTACAATAGGAGCTGAACAGCATAAAAAGAGATAAATGATAGAATCCATCTTCAGCTCTAGCTATCCGGATAAAGCCTGCTAAAACCTGAATACAAGGCTGCCCGTGTAGAAAAAGGGGCACCCGAGTTTGAAAGTGAAACAAACTACGAGTCAGTCATGGGACTGGTATGAGAAATTTATTCAACACATTCAAAATTTGGCTAATCACAGGACCACGCCGTCTTCGTGGAAAGGGTTTACTCCATTGGATTGCCAGTGCTTTAAAACAAATCATTCTTTTAAACATCGCAATGATTTTTATAAAAATGAAGCCATTATAAGACTCAGTTCCCATCACACAATGCAATGCAAACCGGAGGATAGAGTTTTACCTTATAATGGCCAAAATATGCTTGATACGAATAAAACAAAAGCATCTGATATTACTACTTGTGTTTATATGTTTCAAAAACAATTTCAAATCATAACAATCAATCAAAGACGGCATGAGTACCATATATCATGTCGCCATATATATATACAATCACAACCGCACAGTCACGTATTTGGAAATTGGATTTCCGTCATGAACCAAGGCAAAGGATGGTCCTTAGCGACTTCAAGACAATCTAGCCCATGTCTCAGGGTCAGAGCACATCGACCCTTTGGATCATCAGGGCCGGTCCACCGATGTGGATTATTATGCCTGAACACTACGTCTCCCCGCCCTATGGGGCGTTAATGAGCCAATGAATGACTCCATCGGTCCCGGATCGACCGATATATCCGAGGCGCCTCGCTATCCATCACCCACATAGGTAAAATGTTAGGCCGTGTAAAAACACCAACACAACTCCTAGGTAGAAAGAGACGCAGGCCCTCCCTAACGTCCTCTCCCGTTTCTGGTTCATACCGGGGTGTGAGGCTCGCGAATTCACGTTATACACAAAGCTACGCCACACAAGCGGTGCTTTGATCATAACCACAAGACTTTGCTTTTCAACAGAAGCCCTGGTCACTGCATCTTAGCATTTCACACAGGCAATTCACACCATGCAACTGATGGCTATCAATCACATATAATAAATTCCAATGTCAGACACACAATCCATTTGCAAGTCCGTTCTGGGTCGGAATGAAACCGAAGGCACTAAATACCTCGCATATTCATCGATCCCCACGTACGTCTGGACGATCACCACTAATTATCCATATTTCGGGATGCCTCCCAATCAGGACCTCAGTGACCATCCAAACGACGTGAAGATCGGTCTTCAACCCCAGTCTTCATCTTCGACTTCTTATCGTCGATTCAATTATTCAGAATGGGATAAAACCGACCTTTCTGAGCACCTCGTGTATATAATAAACAAGTGCAACACTAACGTACATACGCGTCATTTCAATTCATTAGTCACTAACCGTCAATCAGTAAGAGAACGATTTCCCAAATACTAACCCCGAAGGCCGAAACCAACATCAGATCAACACCCAGGAAACCATTCAACTTAGCCAACCTTCAGTTAATTTCTAAATTTCACATCCATATCGTTTATAATATTTTATAACGATTTATCACTATTTTTATTTATTTTAAAATAGCCAATTTATTCAAAACGATGCTTCGGGCCATAACGCGGCCGTGGCGCTGTTTTTCTTCATATTTTATTTACACATATCTGAAAATCGAACCGTTGGATCTGCACAAAATTTACATCATTAGAAAGATCTTTTCAAAACAAATCCAATGGTTCCGGTTTCGAGAAAATCCGACGGTCGGATCTCCCGGTATAATCGTTTGAAGTTTCGATTTCAAAATACGAACTACAACGTCGTTATTCGATTAAATATAATTATATATATATATAATTGATTCTGGCGCTGTTTTTCTTCAGATTTGAATTAAACATTTCAGACAATCCAACAGTTGGATTTTAACAAAGTGGGTGTCGTTGGAAAGATTTTTCCAAAGCGAACCCAACGGTTGCGGTGTCGGGAAAATCCGATGGTCGGATCTCTCGGTATAATCGTTTGAAATCACGGTTTCAAAATACGAACTGCAACGTCGTTATTCGATGTATTTCAATTCTATTTATATATATATCGATTCTTCGATTTCAAAAAATATATTCTTTTCATACATTTGATAATAATGATATTTTTATCTAACTGTCTTCTATTTCAACACTTCACTATTTTTAACAATTCATTTATATAATAAAAATGTGATTTTTATTGTAAAACAATTCATTTCAAAACACTATACAACTTATACATCGAACGTACAACTTATACAATGCTTATACAAGAGGGGTACAACGCTTATATAACTCATACATCGACTATATAATTTATACATCGTCGTTTTCTATATCGTTTATAAATTAGAAATCTCACATTGGTTTCCACTCCACCAAAAATTGCAGAAGGCTCAGAAAAAACGCGGCCTCTTCTAAAATGTAGAAGACGTCCTCACGGTCCCGGCGTCTCTTGTTTCACTGAATTACGACCACAAACGAAAAAGATATGATTTTTATACCATAAACTAACTTAGCAACGGTTTTAAAATGTTGTAATTAGTTTAGTTACATACCTTCTTCTTCCTGAACCTACAGGCCGATGGTTTCTTATCAGCTTCAAAACTAGGGCATAAATTCTTGCTCAAACCACTCTGCTTCGCTCCGATCAGACTTCACCACCTGTCGACCTTCGAGTAAGCTTCAGGCGCCACCCACCTGGACTGGACTCGACAGCGGCAAGAGGATGCAATTCGATGGTGAACGGTGGCACTTCCAAGGTGCGGATCTCAGCGAATAACGAACGATGGAGGACGCTTCTTATCTGGATTTGTAGTACTCACCCTTCTCTACAAAATCTTCAACATGAGTGTTGAATTTTATTGTGTGTATCGAGCAAGATCGAGGAGAGAAGCAAGACAGGGGTTTCCGTCGTCGATTTGGGGGAGATAGAGAATAGCTGGGGGGGGGGGGGGTTTCTTCTAACGTAGACCAATAGATTTTTTATTTATTTATAAAGTTTTAAAAATCCGAAAATACCCCTTGTCACATACGAACACCAATTCCAACCCAACGACTGTCGTCCATTGCATTTTACCCCCATTTCGAACACAATCGGATTTTTTTCGTAGGCCCATTCGACTGTTTCAGTCTGTTTCCATTCAAATTAAAATATAAAACATTCAATATTTAATTTGGACGTACATTTCAATTTGCCAGGGCCACAAACTAATTCGAAAAATTCCAGAAAAATAAATCTAGCTATGTTTTGACGATACGGTCCCAACAATACTAGTTTCGTCGAATTCTGAGACTGTTTGAAAAATGGCCCATTTCTGGTCGACCAATTTAACTATAATTGACCAAAACACGTTTTCCTTTGCCACACTCACGTACTAGCTTCAAAAATTATGAAATTTGAAACCTAGCAATAACTTCACATCCCGGATCCAACAAAAGTGGTTTCGTCAAATTCCGAGGTCGTATGCAAAATGGCCAATTTCACGAGCTATATAAATTCCATAGCGACCTTTCTGAAAATTCATTTGGCCATAAATTTTTCTCCCCGCTATGAAACTTCGATTTTTCAGATTCATTAGAAAGGTATTCTCTAACAGATTTAAATATTTTTGGTTTCACTCAAATCCGTTTTTTTTGCACCCGGTACAGTCCGACAAAGTTTGAATTCAATTTTTGAAACTGCAGCGCCATTTCAGGCCTTGTTTATAATTAGAATTAATTATAATCGTTTTCAAACATCAATTCAAACTCACTTTTCATTGCTATTATTTAAAATATTTATTTTAAATATTTAAAATCCACTATTTTAGCCAATTTAAAAAATTTAAATTGGTTCAGATTTTCCGGGTCGTTACAATCTCCCCCACTTAAAACTTTTCGTCTCCGAAAAGGAACAAAGTTGAAAGTGGTTTGATTAATCAACTCTACGTTCAATCTGGCTTCCATTCTCCAACTTTTCAGTTTCTGAGAATTTTCAAATTCTTCAAAAATTTGGCTAACACCCGGAATTTTCGAAAAATTTCGCCATAACCTCCTTTGTACGGGCAGAGGTTTGAAAATTTATTGGGCCGTATTAGGTACCCAATAAATCCTAATAAGCATACACATATTTATAGTGATATATTCTGGTGTTTACAGGGGATCGTGTATTGATAATAACTCTAGAGAATAAATTCTCGTCACCCTGTCAAAGCCTGAGGGAGTGTGTATTTTAAATGCTCAAGAGGATAAATCCTCGTCACCTTGTCCCGTGTGGGAAATAAATAGTCCATGTGCCGTATCTAATAACTAGAGAGACGTGGTTATTGTCAACTTGTAACACCCCACCTCCGCCATGGTGACTCTTGCAAGCACACTAGCTTCAGAGGGGCGTTTAAACAAGGTAAACATGCATGCAGATATCACAAGACAGAATATATAAGTAAAACAGAGTAGTAAAGCAGCGGATAAAACTAGCATTTCAAAACCATAGTTAAGTTACAACAAAGTACTTGATCATTATTTTCCAACAAACAAAGTCTAGCATAAACTTAAAAACTGAAATACATAAAGTACTATCCCCAAAATGAAGTGATAAACCATAACTAGCTCAATGTCCGAGACCGTACATGAGCAAATCCAGTAAGCAAGCTGTAAAGATCCAAGCTAAGCTCCAATGTTCCCACCCTGAGGACCTGAGGGGGGGGGGGGAACGGAAGAAAAGAGGCGAAAGAAAACGGGTCAGTCAAAAAGACTGGTAAGCCCTACTACTATTTGTCTATGAACTAGTAAAGTTAACTGGCATGAGAAGCTGAGATGAACATAAGGATAACAACATACTGGCATGGTGATTAACTAACAAGATAGATAAAGGTGTCATCGCATAATCAAGGTTAAGTTTTGCACCACGGGTGTACTAGCATTCTAACATATCAAGTAAAAACAAGAATTGATCCCTTGGCCCAAGCTTGGCCCAATGTAATGAGGCGACCTAAATCAAGGTCCAACTACACAGTCTAGTCGATCGGCTCCCTATAAGCCTATCTCGTCAAGTGTCGGTGTCATGCGGCTTAATCATGTAATGTAGTTGACTGTGCAGGGTCCACCTTAGGGTGTATCTGGCCCTACGGTGTAACCCTCTGACACCATACCATGATGCATAGTCCAAACCTACCGTTGCCCGTGTTCAACTCCGTACTTGATGTGCACGACCATGGTACGCCTGAACAACCGGGGCATCATTCAGCCATCTCTTTTGGTTTCTTACAATCAGCCCAGTAATCGTGCCCCACCCTAGCCTAGTCCTAGGATCTTATGATACATCTAGAAGGTTACTGCTGAAAAGGACCACGCAACTAGGGTTTCTTAACAGTTTATATGTGGTTAACCCGATCCAAACGTGGATTAAATCGGTTAAGAGTACCCAAGGCTCCTGACTTAACCTCGATTAATCCATCAAGCCCAAGTTGGTTAAGTATTAAGTGGACCATGACTTAACCCTAATCAGGAGGCATTAATTAACTTAATGCGCTTTAACCTCTCACATTAGACTTTGTTGTGGTTACTAGTTAAGCCGGGCGGGTCCGGGTGGCTTTACACCACAACTAGGTCCAACCTCGGGTTCGAGCACAACATGACCAACTTCTCACATTGGGTCCTATTGTTTGTAGCCACTAGTTAAGCCGGGCGGGTCCGGGTAGATTTATGCTACAAACTCAACCCAACCTCGAGTTGGCCACACTCATATTTTCTAAGTGTCATGTCCATTATGTTTCCAAAACATAATTACAAGTTAACATATCACATCATGTTACAAAAATCATGTTCATGTCATTATGTTACCCAACCCCAACGTAATCCCATCGTTTACATAATCGCAACAACGCATAAAGGATAAAATAGGGAACTTGGCATAACCATGACATAAAGGTGTTGAAACCACAAGTTTAACATGGTGGCATATGAAATGTACATATGTTCATATACTTGCATATTGCATTATTAGGCTTCAAAAGCATGCATAAAACCAAACTTAGCATATGAGTGATACATGGTGATAAATAACATGTAGAAGTTGCTAGAAGTTCGCATTTAGCCTCACATGCAAGTTATCATAAGTGATATGATAACTTTCATGGTGCCAAAATGCAACCTTTAACATAAAGCTTGAAGCTTTAAGCTCACAACTTCAAGTTTAACTTGCGTAACATGATAACATGTGCATAATGATCAACCCAAACTTGCATAACGTGATAACATGATCAACCCAAACTTGCATAACATGATCAACCCAAACTCGCATAACATGATAACATGATCAACCCAAACTTGCATAACATGGAAACATGTGTCATACATAACTTGCATAATGATCAACCAAACTTGCATATAATGATCACCCAAACTTGCATATAATGATCAAACAAACTTGCATATAATGATCAACCAAACTTGCATGTAATGATCAACCAAACTTGCATATAATGATCAACCAAACTTGCATCATTCATTTAACTTTAGAGTTCAATAAAAAGAAAGTAGAAAAGGGCTTACTACGCTATGAAGACACAAATGAATATTTATTATAAAGATTGAGACGAAGCCCTTATGCAAGCACCAAAATATGAAAGCCCCAATTGAAAAACCCTTACGCCAAATCAATAAAAATCCTTGCTTTGAAATAGAAATGTTGCAACTTGACTTGAATGCAAACTAAGAACACTCATACAAGTTTGAAAGCACTTGTATTAACTCACAATCTCTCATAGAAATAGGCTTAGGATTTTTAGCATGAGAGTGGAGGCCATGAGAGGAACAAATTTGACATAGTTTAGTAGTAGGATTGAATAATGGTGATTTAGGCTAGGTTTAGGGGTCTTTTTATAGAGTTTTAGGATAGTATTAGCCATAGGATTAACCCTAGATTCAATCCAAGCCATCAAAGCATGTCTTGGGGAAGAAGTCAAGTGTAGGAACCATCTAGGGCCTTTAGATTAAAGCGGATCCTTGAGAACCATTCAAATGCAAAATCTGCATTTGAGCGAATCAGCCCACGGGTTGACAGCCAAACACCCTGGATTAACCCCTAGTCGACCCAGCGAGCTCGGGTCGACCTCAAAAATCGGCCGGTTCGGTTATTCCCCTCTCCCAATTTGCTGTTTTGAACATTTTTGCATATTTATTTATTTATTTTTCAATTATATATATATATATATATATATATATATCAATATATATATATATATATATTTCTCTGCGCAACCCATTTCACTTAATTAAGTATACTTTAATTTGTGAATTTTTCGTGAAACTTCGCGAGGCCATATGTTGGTCATACGGACTCCGATTTTCGAAAACTCGGACTCCATTTCGCGTATTTTTCTGAGACGAACGCAATGGCACAGCCCGTTTCCCTTGATTCAGATTTTACAGTTTAATTCTGCCTCCATTTATGTTATAACATGTTATTCAAAAATACGGGTTGTTACATTCTCCCCTCCTTAAAGGATTTCGTCCCCGAAATCTCCAAGTTAGGAAGAACGTATCCTACCATCCATCATCCATCTACTCAAAACATCATCCACGAGCAATTATTGTCCTTAAAAGGTTCTAAATGCTGTATGATCATATGCAAAGGTGTGTGTATATGTGCTTATCTAATGCGAAAATCAGGCGGTTACTAATATAGTAAACCTCCTTAATGCAAAGTATGTTAGTGAAATGAGTCCATATGTATGCGAATTCCTAACATAATTTATGATCTCTACATGAGTGCACATAACATTCATCCATATGCAACGTCCACACGATAGCATAACAAGTTTCATCCATGAATAAGTATAAACACTCATGCATATGCGGTATGAAAGTGTGTGAGCCGATCTTAGTGCCTAACGTATATTATGCATCCACGAGTATCCACTTGCAAACACTTGCAACCACTTGCAAACATCAAACATAACATGTTTCAAATACATGTTTCAACCAAGGGTTTCTACCTAAGGTTCTCATGACAAGATTTACGAAACAAGATAAACTAGATAAGCATGGATAGCAAAGGGAAGATATACCAATCTAGGAAAAGAGATTGAAAATGTATCCTCCAAGAGAAATGGATAAAGCACACGCCTCTTCTCCTTGGTTTCCCAAGTTGCGTCTCCCTCGGTTTCACTCCATTGCGCCTTAACAAGCTTAACTTCTTTTCTTCTTAGCTTCTTTGTCTTCATTTCCAAGATACGAATTGGAGCTCGTATCAGGGTCGCTTCATCCTCTACCTCCATGTCTTCAAGAATACTTGGTTCAACCACTTTGGCGGGTCTGTGCAAACACTTCCGGAGATGCGAGACATGAAAGACATTATGCACTCCGGCCAGCTTCTTGGCAATTCCACCTTATAAGTCATCTTCCCGCCTCTTTCTATAGTAGGGAAGGGTCCTACGATCCTTGGTGTCAGCGAACCATATTTCGCAAAGGAGAAATCTTCACAAAGACCATATCTCCAATTTTAAATTCCAAGTATGTCCTTCGCTTGTCTGCATAGGATTTCTGTCTGTCTTGGGCCGTTCTTATCCGTCTTCGAATCAATTCAACCCTCTCGGATGTGTCCCTTATCATGTCGGGCTCAATTATAAGCTTATCCGTCGTCTTCCCACCAACATGTTGGTGGCTTGCACGGCCTCCCATACGAAGCTTCAAATGGTGCCATCCCTATGCTGGCTTGATAGTTATTATTATAAGCAAACTCTATAAGAGGAAGGTGGTCTTCCCAAGTACCACCGAAGTCGAGAACACAAAACCTCAAAAGATCTTCTAGCACTCTATTCACCCTTTCGGTTTGGCCATCCGTCCGGGGGTGATAGGCTGTACTCAGATTCAATCGCGTACCCATTGCTTCTTGCAAACTGTTCCGGAACTGGCTAGTGAAAATTGGGTCACGATCGCTAACTATGCTAGAAGGAACTCCATGCAGCCGCACTATCTTTTGAAGATAAACAGATGCTAGCCGTGATACGGTCCTCTTGCTTTTCACCGGAATAAAATGGGCTCTCTTTGTAAATCTATCAATTATTACCCATATCCCATAAAGCCCAAATAGTTTGGTGGCGAACTTCTTCACCCCAACCATATATCACAAATAGGCTAGCCATACTCCTTAGGGGGTTTGTAACAGAACTAAGATTGAGGATAGGATTGAGAGGATATACTTAAAAGGTAGCATGCGAGTAAGCTCTACGGAACAGTAGGGATCAAGGATATACTCTTAGAAAGAGATTAAATGCGCGTATCTAGACTTCAATCTTCTAAGCCGCATTTTCTTGTGCTTAATCCCATCGTGCCCTGACCGTCTTTTATCTTCGCAATTCCGTAGTTCTTAATTCTTGTTCCCAAAATATGAGTTAGAACTCATTTCACCGTTGCTTCTCGTTCCACTTCCACTTATTCTTTGCCTAAAATACTTGGCTTAAACATAACTGCGTGCTCATGGTTCATGCAAGCTTTCCAAGATTCGTTAGTGAATCTTGGATCTCATTTACATACTATACGGTATCCCACACAGAAAACTATCTCTTGAAAACAGTGCCAATCCACGTTGCCAAACTGGAGCTGAGGTAAGGGCTCTCTTGAGCCTTTGAAAAGCAAGCTCACACTCCAAGTCCCATGCACAGACTAAGTTATTCTTCGTCAACTTAGTAAGAGGGGCTGAAATCTTAGCGAAGTCCCTGATGAACTTCCTATAGTAGCCCGCCAAACCGAGATAGCTTCTTACTTCGGTTGCACTCCTAGGAGTCTTCCACAACCACTTTCGCGGGATCCACTGCTATGCCTTGCTTAGAAACTATATGTCCAAGAAACCGAACTTCCCTTCTCCAGAAATGACATTTGGAGAACTTGGCTTTCAACTGATGCGCTCTAAGTGTATTCATCACTTCCTTGAGATGCCTAGCATGCTCTTCCTCATCCTTTGAGAAGATCAGAATATCATCCACGAAGACAACAACAAGCTTGTTAAGGAACTCCCTGAACACCCTACTCATCAAATCTACGAAGTAGGCGGGTGCATTAGTCAAACCGAATGGCATGACAAGCCATTCAAAGAATCCATCTGGAGTCCTAAACACAGTTTTATCAATGCTATCCTCAGCCACTCTAAGCTGATGGAATCCGGTGGCTAGATCGAGCTGAGAGAAAACAGAAGCACCTACAAGCTGGTCAAAAAGATCATCAATTCTCGGTAACGGGTGCCTATTCTTCTTTATCAGCTTGTTCAACTCTCGATAATCAACACATAGACGAAGCGAACCATCCGCCTTAGTTGCGAATACCACCGGAGCACCCCATTCAGAAATGCTTCGCCTAATAAAATTCTTCTCAAGCAACTCCTTGATTTGCTTATCAAGCTCTCTCCTTTCTCTCGGGGCCATGTGCCTAACGGGCAATGTAACTGGCTCGGCATTATCGACTAGATAAATGCGGAAATCTATCTCTCATTTAGAGGGTAACCCCTTAATTTCTTCAAAGACATCGGGATAGTCTCGGACCACCCTTACAGATTGCAGATCATCGATGGACGAGTCGAGAGATTCAACTTAACATAACGGGACCTCTAGGGTTACAAGAAATTTCTAGGGTGTTACCGAGGCGAGTCATGAGCCTCTCCACCCTATGCTCACAATCGAGGATGGCTCCATAACTGGAAAACCAATCCATGCCCAAGACCAACCCATATCCCATGACCCCGAGAACATAAGCACTACACGTGAATTCTATGGCCGAGATAGAAATTTTCAAATCCACACAAATCATAGACAGATGGGCGGAACCCCCAATTGGATTTGAAACACAAACGGGATCCTCAACTAAGCTAGTACTTAGGTGCAAACTTTCAACAATATCAGAAGAGATAAAACTATGCGATGCGCCAGAATCAAATAAGGTGCGAACAGGAACATCAGAAATGTAAACATGAATTTCTATAAAAACTCTACCTCGATCAAAAGCTGGAAGAGCGAGGAGAGCATGCAATTGCCCTCCAGAGGGTCCTACTTGCTGAGTTTGTCCTTGCCCTTGTCCATGCTTCTTGGGACAATCCTTGCTAAGATGTCCAGATTCTCCGCAATTAAAACACTTGCCTAACTTCCTCTTCTTCTTCGTGCAATCCTTGGCTATGTGCCCAGTGATCCTACAGAAGTTGCACTTTCTTGTCTTTCTTGCCTTGTTGTTGTTCTTATCTCTTTTCTCGGTATCTTCCTTCTTGCCTTAGGACTCATTTGCCTTGACCTCCTTCTTGCCACTCTTATCTTCCTCTTGAAGTAGGGTCATATTCACCAAACTCTCGAAGGTCGCCCCCAGGGGTATATGAGATATGGCCAAACCGCGCAAGGGCTCATTTAATCCTAGAGCAAAGCGTAGGGCCTTCTTCCGAGCGGTGTTAACCCATTCTAGACCGAACTGAGCAAGTTGATTAAACTTATCCACGTATTCTCTAACGGTCATGTCCCCTTGCTTTAGTGATAGGAACCTCTCTAGCTGAAGGTTCTCTTCTGTCGATGATAGAAACTTTAGTCCAAACCTTCTCCTAAAGTCATCCCAAGTCTCAATGGGTCTAGTAGTGGTGGTGACTACCCACCAATAAGCAGCTTCCCCTTTCAATAGCCATACCGCCAACAGAACTTTCCTACGATCTTCCACATCAAAGATAGCAAAGAGGTCTTCAGTTTCCTTTAACCAGTTTCTTGCCTCCACGGGAGTCTCCGTTCCGACAAAATTCTTGCAACCCATCACCTTAAAGTCTTTGAAAAGCTTTGCGAAATCCTCTTGCGGATGCTGAGGGGGAGGAGGAACCTCAGCTATGGGAGGAGGAGAGATGTTAGCGACGGGGGAAGGAGGAGGAATGTTCACGGGGCTGGCTTCATTCGCCCTTGCCTCCATAAATTTCCAGAACCAGACGGGTACTTGTACGCCTTCCGGGATGTTAAAGCGATCGGCCATACTAAAACGAAGAAAAAGATAGATTCAGAACGAAGAAACGAAGGATAGTGTTATGCCTTTTGCAGAATAGCCTTTTTTAAAACAACTAGACTTTTCTTGGAAAATACTTAATTGGTTTTGAAAATAGTTTTTCAAAAGGTAAGTTTCAAAAACACTTTTGCTCAAATCTTGTAAACCTGACTCTGATACCAAATGTAACACCCCACCTCCGCCAGGGTGACTCTTGCAAGCACACTAGCTTCGGAGGGGCGTTTAAACAAGGTAAACATGCATGAAGATATCACAAGGCAGAATATATAAGTAAAACAGAGTAGTAAAGCAGCGGATAAAACTAGCATTTCAAAACCATAGTTAAGTTACAACAAAGTATTTGATCATTATTTTCCAACAAACAAAGTCTAACATAAACTTAAAAACTGAAATACATAAAGTACTATCCCCAAAATGAAGTGATAAACCATAACTAGCTCAATGTCCGAGACCGTACATGAGCAAATCCAGTAAGCAAGCTGTAAAGATCCAAGCTAAGCTCCAATGTTCCCACCCTGAGGACCTGAGGGGGGGGGGGGAACGGAAGAAAAGAGGCAAAAGAAAACGGGTGAGTCAAAAAGACTGGTAAGTCATACTACTATCTGTCTATGAACTAGTAAAGTTAACTGGCATGAAAAGCTGAGATGAACATAAGGATAACAACATACTGGCTTGGTGATTAACTAACAAGATAGATAAAGGTGTCATCGCATAATCAAGGTTAAGTTTTGCACCACGGGTGTACTAGCATTCTAACATGTCAAGTAAAAACAAGAATTGATCCCTTGGCCCAAGCTTGGCCCAATATAATGAGGTGACCTAAATCAAGGTCCAACTACACAGTCTAGTCGATCGGCTCCCTATAAGCCTAACTCGTCAAGTGTCGGTGTCATGCGGCTTAATCATGTAATGTAGTTGACTGTGCAGGGTCCACCCTAGGGTGTATCTGGCCCTACGGTGTAACCCTCTGACACCATACCATGATGCACAGTCCAAACCTACCGTTGCCCGTGTTCAACTCCGGACTTGATGTGCACGACTATGGTACGCCTGAACAACCGGGGCATCATTCAGCCGTCTCTTTTGGTCTCTTACAATCAGCCCAGTAATCGTGCCCCACCCTAGCCTAGTCCTAGGGTCTTATGATACATCTAGAAGGTTACTGCTGAAAAGGACCACGCAACTAGGGTTTCTTAACGGGTTAAATGTGGTTGACCCGATCCAAACGTGGATTAAATCGGTTAAGAGTACCCAAGGCTCCTGACTTAACCTCGATTAATCTATCAAGCCCAAATTGGTTAAGTATTAAGTGGACCATGACTTAACCCTAATCAGGAGGCATTAATTAACTTAATGCGCTTTAACCTCTCACGTTAGACTTTGTTGTGGTTACTAGTTAAGCCGGGCGGGTCCGGGTAGCTTTACACCACAACTAGGTCTAACCTCGGGTTCGAGCACAACATGACCAACTTCTCACATTGGGTCCTATTGTTTGTAGCCACTAGTTAAGCCGGGCGGGTCCGGGCAGATTTATGCTACAAACTCAACCCAACCTCGAGTTGGCCACACTCATATTTTCTAAGTGTCATGTCCATTATGTTTCCAAAACATAATTACAAGTTAACATATCACGTCATGTTACAAAAATCATGTTCATGTCATTATGTTACCCAACCCCAACGTAATCCCATCGTCTACATAATCGCAACAACGCATAAAGGATAAAATAGGGAACTTGGCATAACCATGACATAAAGGTGTTGAAGCCACAAGTTTAACATGGTGGCATATGAAATGTACATATGTTCATATACTTGCATATTGCATTATTAGGCTTCAAAAGCATGCATAAAACCAAACTTAGCATATGAGTGATACATGGTGATAAATAACATGTAGAAGTTGCTAGAAGTTCGCATTTAGCCTCACATGCAAGTTATCATAAGTGATATGATAACTTTCATGGTGCCAAAATGCAACCTTTAACATAAAGCTTGAAGCTTTAAGCTCACAACTTCAAGTTTAACTTGCGTAACATGATAACATGTGCATAATGATCAACCCAAACTTGCATAACATGATAACATGATCAACCCAAACTTGCATAACATGATAACATGATCAACCCAAACTCGCATAACATGATAACATGATCAACCCAAACTTGCATAACATGGCAACATGTGTCATACATAACTTGCATAATGATCAACCAAACTTGCATATAATGATCACCCAAACTTGCATATAATGATCAACCAAACTTGCATATAATGATCAACCAAACTTGCATATCATAATGATCAAACAAACTTGCATATAATGATCAACCAAACTTGCATGTAATGATCAACCAAACTTGCATATAATGATCAACCAAACTTGCATCATTCATTTAACTTTAGAGTTCAATAAAAAGAAAGTAGAAAAGGGCTTACTACACTATGAAGACATAAATGAATATTTATTATAAAGATTGAGACGAAGCCCTTATGCAAGCACCAAAATATAAAAGCCCCAATTGAAAAACCCTTGCGCCAAATCAATAAAAATCCTTGCTTTGAAATAGAAATGTTGCAACTTGACTTGAATGCAAACTAAGAACACTCTTACAAGTTTGAAAGCACTTGTATGAACTCACAATCTCTCATAGAAATAGGCTTAGGAATTTTAGCGTGAGAGTGGAGGCCATGAGAGGAACAAATTTGACATAGTTTAGTTGTAGGATTGAATAATGGTGATTTAGGCTAAGTTTAGGGTCTTTTTATAGAGTTTTAGGATAGTATTAGCCATAGGATTAACCCTAGATTCAATCCAAGCCATCAAAGCATGTCTTCGGGAAGAAGTCCAGTGTAGGAACCATCTAGGGCCTTTAGATTAAAGCTGATCCATGAGAACCATTCAAATGCAAAATCTGCATTTGAGCGAATCGGCCCACGGGTTGACAGCCAAACACCCTGGATTAACCCCTAGTCGACCCAGCGGGCTTGGGTCGACCTCAAAAATCGGCCGATTCGGTTATTCCCCTCTCCCAATTCGCTGTTTTGAACATTTTTGCATTTTTTTTTATTTAATTTTCAATTATATATATATATATATCAATATATATATATATTTCTCTGCGCAACCCATTTCACTTAATTAAGTATACTTTTATTTGTGAATTTTTCGTGAAACTTTGCGAGGCCATATCTTGATCATACGGACTCCGATTTTCGAAAACTCGGACTCTATTTCGCGTATTTTTCCGAGACGGACGCAATGGCACAGCCCATTTCCCTTGATTCAGATTTTACAGTTTAATTTTGCCTCCATTTATGTTATAACATGTTATTCAAAAATACGGGTTGTTACACAACTCCAGACCCGTGTGGGGTTTTAATTTGTCTGGCAATTTTATCATTACAATTTAAATAGTCCATATCAGTCATCAGTTCAACTTGAAGACTCGAGGGTTCTCCTTGTTGAATTATCTCTGATCTTCTGAATGAAGTGATCATCCTTTTGAAGTGCAGATATTTTATCTATCAATGAAGTCGTGATAATAAAACTGGCGATCATTTCATTCTTTCGGCTTAATGCATCGGCCACGACATTGGCTTTCCCTGGAGTGTATATAATCTCAAAGTCATATGCTGCAAGAAACTCCAGCCAACGTTGCTGCCTCAGATTCAAGTCCTTCTGGGTGAACAGATACTTTAACGACTGGTGATCTGCAAATAGTTCAAATCTCTCACCCAGAAGATAGTGTCTCCAGATTTTCAAGGCGAATACTATAGCCAATAACGCAAGGTCATGAGTGACGTAGTTTTTCTCGTGCGGGTTCAGCTGACGGCTAGCATAAGCAATCACTTGACCCCTTTGCATTAATACTGCACCAAGGCCTTCCCTAGAAACATCAGTCCAGATTTTCAAATCTTGATTGCCATCGATGATGGTTAACACCGGAGTTGTCGTTAATCTTAACTTTAGCTCTTCAAAAGCCTCTTCACTTTCTGGAGTCCATCTGAATTTAGAGTGCTTCTTTGTAAGCTTCGTTAAGTGACCAGATTTCTTCGAAAAGTTTTTAACGAACTTCCGGTAATAACTAGCCAATCCGAGAAAACTGCGGACTTCTATAGGGGTACTAGGCTATTTCCAGTTTTGAATTGCCATGGTTTTACTTGGATCCACAGCAATTCCTTCTTTTGATACCACATAGCCCAGAAATTTTACTTCTTCTTGCTAGAATATGCATTTGGATAGTTTGGCTTTTAATACATTCCTTCTGAGGATTTCCAGAACCTGTTCAAAATGCTTTTCATGTTCGGCCTTTGATTGAGAGAAGATTAGAATATCGTCAATGAAAACCAAATTTTTTTATTCAAAACCCCTCTGAACACTCTATTCATCAAATCGACGAAGTATGCTGGGGCGTTACCTAAGCCGAACGGCATTACTAACCACTCGTAGAATAAGTCGGGACCACTGAATGTTGTCATAGAAACACATACTTCGGCAATACGAAGCTAATGGAAGCCTGTAGCTAGGTCCATCCTTGAAAATACCTGTGCTCCATTTAGACGATCCAATAAATCATCGATTCGCGGCAATGGATATTTGTTCTTTATTGTCTTCTTGTTCAAATCACGATAATCCACACATAGTTGTAGAGTATCGTCAGATTTTGGGACAAACACCACTGCTGCACCCCAATCAGAGAAACTAGGCCTGATCAGACCCTTCCATACTAGCTGTCATGTTTGATTGTCTAGTTCCTCTTTCTCTTTCAAGGACATTCTTCGAATAGCGTGAACTACCGGCCTTGCATTTGGAATCAAAGCAATCTTGAAATCTATTTCTCTCTGCGGAGGTAAACGAACAACTTCTTCAAACACATCCGCATAATTTTTGACGACAGAAATGTCTTTGATGAGGTCAGGAATATTCTCTATGACTTCAGGGATACTTTCTATTTAGGCTGGAGAGACATCCGAAGCTCCCCAGAAGTCCTTTCTATTAGCATTCTGACCTTCATAGGGAATGGTTATATAACCACCTAATTTTATCTTTGCCTTAACGATCCTGTCGGCGCATTTAACCTCTGCCTCATATTTGGTTAGCGAATCCAATCCCAGAATAAGATCGAATTCATTAAAATTCATGATGATAGAGATAGTAGGGAATTTATAGCAGGAAAAAGAGAAAGGTACTGCACAAACCCAACTGAGATCGATGGAACCCCCGACCGGATTTTGGACAGTCATTGGTTCTTTAAGCTTCCTCAACTTCAGATCCAACTTCTTAACTGCATTCTTTGCAATAAAGCTTCGGGACGTGCCTGTGTCAAACAGTACTTTGACTGGAATGTTCTTAACAGTAAGCGTGCCTTGCAAAACATCAGACCTTCCTTGACTAGCTGAGGGTGCTGTAGTTTCTGCCACTTCATTCACTTGTACCATTCCAGGCTTCTTTAAGAGCCAACAATCCTTTGCAAGATGACCAATCTGATGGCATTTACTGCAACCCCTTTTCTCTTGAAACCCCCCATCAATTCTAAACCTTTTCTTCTTTTGCTTTCGATGGGCTCTATGTCCATCCTTTGTTCGTTTCTTTAAAGATCTGCAATTCCCTTGCAAATGCCCTTGCTTATGGCAGTTATTGCATATGACAGTTGTTACTGGTTCTTCCTCAGATCCGGCCCTTTTTTGATTTACTTTGGGCTCCTTACTGACCTCAGACATTGTACTGGCCTCAGGACGATCAGTTTCAGACTCAATTTTATTACTAGAGCTGACTTCTTCTTCATACTATAACATACCTTTCTTGTCTAGATCTTCGTACTTATAAGCCATGTATATCATTTTAGAAAAGGGGAGCATCACGTTCCTCATTACACTGTTCTGATATTTCCTTTGAAACCCGTTGATAAATCTCAAATTCTTCCTCTTTGGATTTTCAATTAGATGAGGGGCAAAGTGAGAAAGTTCATTGAATTTCTTATGATATTCGGGAATGGTCATATCTCCCTGTATTAGATAAGAAAATTCATCACATAGTCACTCAATTGCTTCTGGAGGAGTAAACCTTTGCAGGAAAATCACTTTGAATCTGTCCCAGGTGATATCACCTTCTGGATTATCTTTGATTATTGTTTCCCACCAGATTAAAGCTTCTTCTTTGAGCGCCCAGGATGCTACTAATCTTTTCTGATCATCTCTCAACTGGATACGTTCAAATATTCTTTCGATAGAACTCATCCAAGCTTGAGTCTGAATTATAGATTGATTGCCCGAGAACTATGCTCCGTTCAGATTTCGATATCTCTTTAACAGAGCCTCTAGATTGGGTTCTGCATTTCCTCTGTTTCTGACACTCATTTTTCTAGTACTTCTGCAAATGGAAGATCAAGTGTCCGGTCACAGAAAAGGTACTTTAAAACATAAAAACATATACTTCAAATGTAAATGTGCCTAGTAGGGTGTATTTCATTCTGCTTTACTCATACTAGGATATTACTGATCCTATCTGTATAGAGTTACCCGTCCTAGAACACTACTGGTTCTATTTCTGACGAGTTCGTTAATATGTTATATTCCAGAACTAAGCTTATGCAAAGCTCTGATACCAAATGAGACGAGCCCAAACCCCGTACTGACGGCGGCAAGGGTAATCCTTGGAATATAACACATAAACAGATAACACCAGAGCAGAATTAAATAAATACACCAAATAATGAACAATAGAATATACTGGATAAACGTAAACATCAGAGTTACACAGTACACAGGATCATACTTAGTACAAATACAGTTCAGCTATACATAAATGTCTACAGCGGAAATAAACATAATTTACAATAGGAGCTGAACAGCATAAAAAGAGATAAATGATAGAATCCATCTTCAGCACTAGCTATCCGGATAAAGCCTGCTAAAACCTGAATACAAGGTTGCCCGTGTAGAAAAAGGGGCACCCGAGTTTGAAAGTGAAACAAACTACGAGTCAGTCATGGGACTGGTATGAGAAATCTACTCAACACATTCAAAATATGGCTAATCAAAGGACCATGCCCCTTCGTGGAATGGGTTTACTCCATTGGATTGCCAGTGCTTTAAAACAAATCATTCTTTTAAACATCGCAATGCTTTATATAAAAATGAAGTCATTATAAGACTCAGTTACCATCACACAATGCAACGCAAACCGGAGGATAGAGTTTTACCTTATAATGGCCAAAATATACTTGATACGAATAAAACAAAAGCATCTGATATTACTACTAGTGTTTATATGTTTCAAAAACAATTTCAAATCATAACTATCAATCATAGACGACATGAGTACCATATATCATGTCGCCATATATATATACAATCAAAACCGCACAGTCACGTATTTGGAAATTGGATTTCCGTCATGAACCAAGGCAAAGGATGGTCCTTACCGACTTCGAGACAATCTAGCCCATTTCTCAGGGTCAGAGCGCATCGACCCTTTGGATCGTCAGGGCCAGTCCGCCGATGTGGATTATTATGCCTGAACACTACGTCTCCCCGCCCTATGGGGCGTAAACGAGCCAACGAATGACTCCATCGGTCCCGGATCGACCGAAATATCCGAGGCTCCTCGTTATCCATCATCCACATAAGTAAAATGTCAGGCCGTGTAAAAACACCGACTCAACTCCTAGCTAGAAAGAGACGCAGGCCCTCCCTGATGTCCTATCCCGTTTCTGGTTCATACCGGGGTGTGAGGCTCGCGAATTCATGTTATACACAAAGCAACGCCACACAGGCGGTGCTTTGATCATCACCACAAGACTTTGCTTTTCAACAGAAGCCCAGATCACTGCATCTTAGCATGTCATACAGGCAATTCACACCGTGCAACTGATGGCTATCAATCACATAGAATAAATTCCAATGTCAGACACACAATCCATTTGCAAGCCCGTTCTGGGTCGGAACGAAACTGGAGGCACTAAATACCTCGCATATTCATTGGTCCCCACGTACGTCTGGACGATCACCACTAATTATCCATATTTCGGGATGCCTCCCAATCAGGACCTCAGTGACCATCCAAACGAGGCGAAGATCGGTCTTCAACCCCAGTCTTCATCTTCGACTTCTTATCGTCGATTCAGTTATTCAGAATGGGATAAACCCGGTCTTTCTGAGCAACTCGTGTATATAATAAACAAGTGCAACACTAACATACATACGCATCATTTCAATTCATTAGTCACTAACCGTCAATCAATAAGAGAACGATTTCCCAAATATTAACCCCGAAGGTCGAAACCAACATCAGATCAACACCCAGGAAACCATTTGACATAGCCAACCTTTAGTTAATTTCTAAATTTCACATCCATATCGTTTATAATATTTTATAACGATTTATCGCTATTTTTATTTATTTTCAAATAGCCAATTTATTCAAAACCACGCTTCAGGCCATAACGCGACCGTGGCGCTGTTTTTCTTCAGATTTGATTTATACATATTTGAAAATCTAACTGTTGGATCTTCACAAAATTTACATGATTAGAAAGATCTTTTCAAAACGAATCCAACAGTTCCAGTTTTGGGAAAATCCGACGGTCGGATCTCGCGGTATAATCGTTTGAAGTTTCGATTTCAAAATACGAACTGCGGCGTCGTTATTCGATTAAATATAATTATATAGATATATATATATAAATATAATCGATTATGACGCTGTTTTTCTTCAGATTTGAATTAAACATTCCAGACAATCCAACCGTTGGATTTTTACAAAGTGGGTGCCGTTGGAAAGATTTTTCCAAAGCAAACCCAACAGTTGCGGTTTCGGGAAAATCCGATGGTCGGATCTCTCGGTATAATCGTTTGAAATCACGGTTTAAAAATACAAACTGCAGCGCCGTTATTCGATATATTTCAATTCTATTTTTATATATATCGATTCTTCGATTTCAAAAACTATATTCTTTTCATACATTTGATAAAAATGATATTTTTATCTAACTGTCTTCTATTTCAACACTTCACTATTTTTAACAATTCATTTATATAATAAAAATGTGATTTTTATTGTAAAACAATTCATTTCAAAACACTATTATTTTATATAGTTCATATAGGTAATAAAAGTATGATTTTTATTATAAAACAATTTATTTCAAAACAAGATCATTTTATATAGTTCATATCGATGATTAAAATTGGATTTTCATTATAAAACACTTTCTTTCAAAATATGAATACCATTCAACACATGAATTTCAATTCAACGAATGAATATCGATTCAACACATGAAGGTTTTCTATAGTTTCTATATATAGATGAAAAGGTGATTTTTATATTTAAAACACGAATACCATTCAACACACGAATTTCAATTCAACGAATGATTATCGATTCAACACATGAAGGTTTTCTATAGTATATATATTTTGATAAAAAGGTGATTTTTATATTTAAAACACGAATACCATTCAACACATGAATTTCAATTCAACGATTGAATATCGATTCAACACATGAAGGTTTTCTATAGTTTATATATATAGATAAAAATGTGATTTTTATATTTAAAACACGAATACCATTCAACACATGAATTTCTATCCAACGAATGAATATCGACTCAACACATGAAGGTTTTCTATTCAACGAATAAATATAGTTTCAATAAATGAAAATTATTCAAACACATGAATATTATTCAAAATTTCGGCAGCATAACGGTAGGGTAGTTAAAACCGGGACCGTCCCTAGTACGGCTCCTCGCTCTACCTTAAAACCTCGCGGTTTTTGACAATGGGGAATCATGCATCTAGTTCGCACGCAGGCAGCATGTATATTTATTTCATTTCCACAAACTAATCCTATGTGGTTTCAACCAAATATTTCTCAACCACAAATGGGTATTTTTCAACCACAATCAATCAATATCAACCACAAACAATTCCAATCAACCATTCGCTATCAATCAATTTTCACACCAATCACAACCAATAAATATCGTCCATGGTTTGTGGATGTGGGGCGTATATATATATATATATATATATATATATGTATATATATATGTTTACATATAGCGATTCACTTCTATTTAACACATATATAATTTTTACAATGCATATACAACTTAGACTTCGAACGTACAACTTATACAACACTTATACAAGAGGTGTACAACGCTTATATAACTAATACATCGACTATATAATTTATACATCATTGTTTTCCATATCATTTATAAATTATAAATATCACATTGATTTCCACTCCACCAAAAATTGCAGAAGGCTCAGAAAAAAACGCGGTCTCTTCTAAAATGTAGAAGACGTACTCACGGTCCTGCGTCTCTTGTTTCACTGAATTTCGACCACAAACGAAAAAGATATGATTTTTATACAATAAACTAACTTAGCAATAGTTTTAAAATGTTATAATTAGTTTAGTTATATACCTTCTTCTTCCTCAACCTACAGGCCGATGGTTTTTTATCAGCTTCAAAACTAGGGCATAAATTCTTGATCAAACCACTCCGCTTCGCTCCGATCAGACTTCACCACCCTGTCGACCTCCGAGTAAGCTTCACGCGCCACCCACCTAGACTGGACTCGACGGTGGCCAGAGAGTGCAATTCAATGGCGAAAGGTGGCACTTCCGAGGTGCGGATCTCAGCGAATAACGAACGATGGAGGACGCTTCTTATCTGGATTTGCAGTACTCACCCTTCTCTACAAAATCTTCAACATGAGTGTTGAATTTTATTGTGTGTATCGAGCAAGATCGAGGAGAGAAGCAAGACAGGGGTTTCCGCCGTCGATTTGGGAGAGAGAATAGCGGGGGGGGGGGGGGGGGGGGGTTCTTCTGACATGGACCAATAGATTTTTTTTATTTATAAAGTTTTAAAAATCCGAAAATACGCCTTGGCACATACGAACACCAATTCCAACCCAATGACTGTTGTCCCTAGCGTTTTACCCCCATTCCGAACATAATGGGATATATTTCGTAGGCCCATTCGACTGTTTCAGTCTGTTTCCATTCAAATTAAAATATAAAACATTCAATATTTAATTTGAACGTACATTTCAATTTCCTAGGGCCACAAACTAATTCGAAAAATTCCAGAAAAATAAATCTAGCTATGTTTTGACGATACGGTCCCAACAAAACTAGTTTTGTCAAATTCTGAGACAGTTTGAAAAATAGCCCATTTCTGGTCGATCCAATTTAAATGTAATTGACCAAAACACGTTTTCCTTTTCCATGCTCACGTACTAGCTTCAAAAAATTTGAAATTTTAAACCTAGCAATAACTTCACATCCCGGATCCAACAAAAGTGGTTTCATCGAATTCCGAGGTCGTATGCAAAATGGCCAATTTCACGGGCTATATAAATTCCGTAGCGACCTTTTTGAAAATTCATTTGGCCATAACTTTTGATTCCCGCTATGAAACTTCGATTTTTCAGATTCGTTAGAAAGGTATTCACTAACAGATTTAAATATTTTTGGTTTCACTCAAATCCGTTTTGTTTTGCACCCGGTACAGTCCGACAACGTTTGAATTCAATTTTTGAAACTACAGCGCCATTTCAGGCCTTGTTTATAATTAGAATTAATTATATTCATTTTCAAATGTCGATTCAAACTCACTTTTCATTTCTATTATTTAAAATATTTATTTTTAATATTTAAATCCACTATTTTAGCCAATTTAAAAATTTTAAATTGGTTCAGATTTTCCGGGTCGTTACATTTTTCCCTTATGAGAATCCAAAACACTTGATTTAACTTTCAGAATCCTTTTGAATGGAACGATAATCTTTATATCAAAACTCTTTTGATATTATAATAGTTTCTAAATCAAATAAATAATAATCTAGTGGAACGTTTGCCTCTCACATTCCACATATATATAATATACAATCAAAACCGCGAGAACTTATTGGATAATGAAATTCCAACTATTACAAGGTATGGAACCACCTTCCGATAGTGTATCTCTAGAGGAGAATACACTGGGTTCAACAAGAACATCTTGTAACCCGGCCATACATGACCGACCACTCATTTGGCTTGAGTGTATCGAATGTATATCACCAACGGTTGGGATCAACAACCATTTCCCGAATAGGACAGCATCGAATAGAATAAATTATGAAATGAATTTCTCTAGATAGGTGAAAATACACCCTAATGGAAGCTACCCACATAGCCATGCTGCTTGCCGATTTTTGTCATTTCCTAGTTGTTAAGGCCTGAGGCTACGATTATTTACCATTCATTTATAACACAATCACATTGAATGCCACATTGTCAGATCCGTTAATCGTTAATTGATTAGCATAAATATATTCTGGATGTTATGCTAAGAGAATAAATTCTCCGCCACCATATATATTTATCCAGACCAACATATGAGATCATTGGAAATTGAAATGACCTGAACTTCCCCGGTAAGGAAAGCCCGGATAGAATTGAGGACAAGCCACATTGGAAAGCAAACAGAAGAACATTTCATTGTTAATTACAACGATACCATCAGAATATAGAGTATAAAGAGTATGAATAAATATTACACAGTTCACGAATATTGGAGATTTAAATTACATTTAAATACATAGCAGTGGAAAAATAATACAACGCACAATTGAAAGAAATACATGGATACCAAGCTTTCCGAGTATATTTCCAGCTGTAAACCAGGATCCTGTGAATATAAATCTACAAAAATCCAAATACTAGCTGCCGTGTCGAAAATAAGGGCACCCAGAGTTTAGGTTAAAACAATAAACTCCAGGTCAGTCATGTGACTGGTGTGTGAACTAAAAACAGTTATTAATCTTTATTTTTAAGTTAGGTAAATCAAGGTACCACGCCATATAACACGAAACGGGTTTCCTCCCAAGAACATCAGTGCATAAAACAACAGCGGAATGCTAAATAAATAAAACTGAAGCTGTTATAAGACCCAGGTCCCATCACACAATGCAACGCAAGCCAAAGGATAGGGTTTTTACCTTATAATAGCCAAAAAATGCTTGATACGCTAAATTTCATGTTTTATTATTACTATAAGTGTGTAGTGTTAAAACAATTTCAAATCATAAGTATCAATCATAGACGACATGGGTACCATATATCATGTAGCCAATACTAGGCTCTACAATCAAAATGGCAAATGTCACGTATTGGAAGTTGGATTTCCATCTATGAACCGAGGCAAGGGATCGTCCTCTACCGTATTCGAGACGCTCAAGCCCGTCCCTCAGGCAAGTACTCAGTCAAGCCTTTGGATCGTCGGGGCCGGTCCACCGATGTGGATTAAAATGCCTGAGCACTGCATTTCCCCACCCTTTGCGGTGTCAATGAGTCCAATGACTCCATCGGCCCCACATAGTCACCGATATATCTGAGGCGCCTCGCAACAGCAACAACCGCACAGGTGAAAATAATATAAAGGTCAGGGCTGGTAGGTCACTGACACCACCCTAGGTAGAAGGAAACACATGCCCTCCCTGATGTCCTCTCCCGTTTCTGGTTCACAACCGGGGTGTGGGGCTCGCGAATCAACATTACACAAAGCTATGCCACACATGCGGTGCTTTGATCATCAACCACAAGACTTTGCTTTTCAACAGAAGCCTTGATCAATTGCCACTTAGGCATGCCACACAGGCAGTTCACTCCATGCGATTGATATCCATCAATATATAACCCCAGAGTTCGTACGTCTCAGAGAAGGGCGTTAAGCAAGAGAATAAATTCTCCGCCGCCAAACAGATATATATTTAATAGAAATCAATCGCATAGAATAAAATTCAATGTCAGACACACAGTCCATTTACAAGTTCGTTCTGGGTCTAAACGAAACCGAAGGCACCTTGTACCTTGCATATCCATCGATCTCCAAGTACGTCTGGACGATCACCAACTGATTCCCTCATCTTAGGTGTACAACCCAATCAAGATCATCAGTAATCACCCAAACTATGTGAAGACCTCCAGTCTTCGACAACGTTCTTCATCCTCGACACCACATTGAATCAGTTATTCAGAATGGGATAAACCCGGTATTTCTGAATAACTCGCGTATATACACAAATACAACATACACCTCATTCCTATTCAGAATATTCTTTTATTCAAATATTCTTATAATTTGGGAAAGGTTCCCATTAATTTTAGCAAAGATAAATTCTTTAAATTTATTCTTTAATCTTCATTTGAATATCAATTCAAACTAGTCGGGATTAGCGAACCACACCGAAGTAATCATTTATTTTATTTCCCAATCCCAACCTATTCATCCCATGAAGTAAAACTGGTCATACTTCATATCTAACACCACGGCGTTATCGGTAAATTCAATTACCATTTCACGTTCAAATCTAATTAAAGATTTAACTATCGCCTAGAGCAAAACTGGTGACACTCCATTCTCCATCATTTCAATCTAATTAAATATTCATTAAAAATCCACTTAGTTTTAATCTTCCCAAAAATCAATACTAATGATTGTTTAACTTGGGAAAACATATCCTGTCTTTAACTGGGTTAAAGAACCAACGTCACTTAAAACACGGTTCACTATAAACCCAAAATCACATTCCATTTCAATTCAATTATTGAAACTTCTGGTTACTTTTAAAACCCTTTCAAATCCAATTTATTTATTTATTCTAGTTCAAAAGTAGTTCATTTCGATAAAAGTCTATTTTTATCTTTTCAAATATGGAGTTTTTCATCCCAAATCTTCTAAAATCATTTCTTATGATTTTACACAAATTATTACTATTTTTAATAATTTTATCAAGGCCCGTACAGTCGATTTCCACCAATGGCCATCGAACTGCACTTACAGCGACCTTTTACAAATTTGATTTGGACATAATTCAAAATCCAACCGCTAGATTTTTAATTTCTAATATTCGTTAGAAAGATCTTTTCGATACGAACCCAAGGTTCCGGTTTTAGGAGAATCCGACCGTCGGATCTCCCGTAATATCCATTCGAAGCCAATTGTCAAAATCCGCGAACTGCCATGGCGCGCTCTATTCAGACCATTTAATATATATATATTATATATTATATATATTTCATCGATTTCCTTTTAAAATGTATTTTATAAATCGTTTTAAATTCGTTTTCGAAACGATTTCAACTTCATATTCAATTTCGAATCAAAATTGAATATTCCACATCATCAATATACAAATGATAATATTTTCAAAATGTTATATTTTGAAATCACTTTCTTTTCTATATTCATTACAAAAATGAATAAAATCAATATGAATTTCGTTTACGTCAAAATGGCATCAATCTAATGAACATGGCTTTTATTTAACACATGAATGTTTATTCTATTCAACACATGAATATTTATTCTATTCAACACATGAACTTTTATTTTATTCAACACATGAATTTTTATTCTATTCAACACATGATTTTATTTCTATTCAACACATGAATTTATTTCTATTCAACACATGAATTTATTTCTATTCAACACATGAATTTATTTCTATTCAACACATGAATTTATATTCTATTCAAAACATGAATTTATTTCTATTCAAAACATGAATTTATTTTCTATTCAACACATGAATTTATATTCTATTCAACACATGAACTTATTTCTATTCAACACATGAATTTATTTTATATTCAACACATGAATTTATATTCTATTCAACACATGAATTTATTTCTATTCAACACATGAATTTATTTTTATAACATTCCTTATTTTCCAAATTAGAATGAGGCCCAATCAATTACCATATAATGTTAATTATATGGATTTTCAATAACACATGTATATAATAGCAACGATAAATCATCAACCATCATCCAGAGTGCACCACACCACTGCATAAGCATTAAATATAAATAATTAACGCTTACACAGTCTGTCAACCCATCGCTTGACATACAACTAAAAAATCGGGATTAGTGTACGTCAAATATCATCCCATTACCCGTATGGGGTTTCAAATCAACAAACACAGATTTTTTTTATTTGTGCAGTTGGGCGACGTGTAAAATTTATCGTCCCAATCAATATCCTTCGAACAGATGTACATAAACAAACCATCCGGTTTGTAAATGAATATTTATTTTATCCACATTCACGTTAAAAATTATATTTTTAACGATAATTTATTTATTTCAACACATGAATATATATTTGATTTCAACACATGAATATATATTTGATTTCAACACCTGAATATATATTTGATTTCAACACATGAATAAATATTTTATTTCAACACATGAACATATACTTGATTTCAACACATGAATATATATATATTTGATTTCAACACCTGAATATATATTTTATTTCAACACATGAATATATATTTTATTTCAACACATGAATATATATTTTTCACATCACAATCAACAATCAAATTTCACAACACAAACAATCACACAAGTTGTCCATGGTCTGTGTACAACGGGTTTTGGGTGCTACTAAGCACCGTCTGCATCCTAATATATATTTCAACTAGAAAGTAAATTAAAAGTGACGAGTTCTCACCTTTGGGATCCACTCCTCCATTCTATTATTAATTTCTGATCATTCGGATCTAAATTTTCCTAAAATTCAAATTCACTCCTTTTCCAATCTGGTTGGTTCCATTGTGTAGATCTCGTCGTCATGATCACAATGGATCTGAAATCGTCCAATTCTGAGTTCATACGACGAAATTATGTACATTTATATATTTGATTACACAAAAACTTAATTAATTAATTAATTAATTTAATTAACCTTAATCACAATTAAAACCCTTCTTCCCCGTGACTTCTCTTTTACAGGCCGATGTAACTCCAGAAACGCTCTGCCCCTAGGGCTTAGAACCGCCGCCTGTTTGGATGATCGGAGCCCGACTAATGGTGTCCACGTTGAAGCACTTTAGGTCGCGCCCCTCCTCCTTCAACCCCTATTGCCTCGGTTGGCCCACCTAGCCAAAAATTGGCCATGAACTTGGCAGCTTCAAGCCCCGGTTTCTCCCCAAACACTACACCATTCGCTATCAAGCCCCAGAGCATAGGCTTATAAATGGAATGTGTGTCTGACATTGTACTCCTTTATATTGTATTTATTGATTTTCTGTCGAATGTATGAATGTTTGGTGGCCGAGAATTTATTCTCTTGCTTAACACCCTTTCATATATTTCGGCAAAGGATTGGTAGTGTGAAATGGAGTGACAGTGTGGCATACCAAGATGCAATGATAAAGGTTTCTTGTTGAAAAGCAGAACCTTGTGGTTGATGATCAAAGCACAGCTTGAATAAGCATAGCTTTGTGTATTACGTAGCTTCACGAGCCACACAACCCGGTTGGAGTCTAAAACGGGAGAAGGGAACGTAGGGAGAGGAGCATGTTTCTTTCTAGCTAGAAGTGGTGCCAGTGCTTAAACAGGCTGATATTTTACTTATGTGGATGATGGAATGAGGCGCCATGGATGATAGGTCCTATAGGACCGGGAAACGTGTGTTCAGGAATAACTAATCCACGAAGCAGTATGTGTGGACTAGCCCTGCAGCTTTTCAAGGGTTCACTACGGCAAATCCTGAAACATTAGCTAGAGTGTCTCGAATCGGTAAGGAGCTCCTCCCCAGCCTTGACTCGTGATGGAAACCCAATTTCCAATACGACCCCATGCAGTTTTGATTGTAGAACTAGTATGGCGACATAGTAGGATGGGGTACTATGCCGTCTATGATTGATACATTATGATTGAAATGTTTTTGAAACATATATACACTAATAATAATATCAAATTCATTTTTATCGTACCAAGCATGTTTAATCATCATAAGGTAAAACTCTATCCTCCGGTTTGCGTTGCATTGTGTGATGGGACTTGAGTCTTATGATGATTTCATTTTTCTAAAATGCATTGCGTTGTTTAACGATTTACTTTAATTTATGCACCGGCAATCCATTGGAATGAAACCCGTTCCACGTTAGCGGCGTGTTCCCTAGATTTGCCTTATTTCTACTAGTTAAATTAGCTAAGAATTCTCACACCAGTCCCATGACTGACCCGTTGTTTGTTTCCACCTTTGCATACTCGGGTGCCCATTATTTTCCACACGGGCAGTCGAGTAGTTCGTCTACAGGTTTTCATCTCGAGCAGGATCCTGGATTGAAGTTTAAAGCTGTGTCCAGAGCATAGTACTTTTCCGCCTCACTATATTGTATTTGTTGTAATTTAAATCTTTCGCTATATTTTATTCGATGTACTCTGATATTCTGTACTCTGATGTAACATTGTATGATGAAATAAAAGTCTGCTGTTGTTGTTCTGATGTGTTCTACCCCAAAGTAAGCGTATCCGGCGATTTCCCTTAAGGGCGATTTTCGGGTCGTTTCATTTTGGTATCGGAGGTCTGGTTAGCTCAAACCTTTGGGGTACAACTCATTAGAACTGAACAAAATACTCATCAGAGATTGGCTTAGTAATATCCAATAAAAATACTCATTAGAGATAGGATTAGTAGTATCCTAGAATGAGAAAAACTCATTAAAGATGGGGTTAGTAATGCCCTAGAATGAGTTGAGAGTAGCAAGCTTACAATATACGTATTTGTAATTAAATCTATTTTAGAAAAATATGATTTTTGAATATAAAAAGTTATATATATTTAAAAAAAAGTTAATCAACTAATTGATTGATGGTTGTGTAGTGTAATTATTAGTTCAACTAATAAAATTATAGAAACGAATTAAAGAATGAAAGATGAGATAGGATACTTAAACAAACTTAGCTTCGTTCCTTTTCGAGGACAAAAAGTTCTTAAGTGGAGGAGACTGTAACAACCCTTAATTTTGGGGGTAAATTTAAAAATTTATATTAAGTAGTTTTAATGAGTTTTTGATATTTAAAATAATTTATTTAAAATAATAATGATTAAAAATTGATTTAAATCGAAGTTAGAATGAATAGTTTAATTCTAATTATAAAAGAAGTTAGAAATAGCGCGGTAGTTTGAAAAGTCAAACTTGAACTTTGACTGAACATACAAGATGCAAAATTTAGCAGATTTTAGTGAAACCAAAAATATTAGAATCTCTTTTAAAATATCTTTCTAACATATCTGAAAAATTGAAATTTCATAGCAGGAATCAAAAGTTATGCCCAGATTAAAATTTAGAAGGGTCACTATGAAATTTGCAAAGGTAAAAAATGCTACTTTTTGAATACGAAGGAATTTGGACTCGAAACCATTTCCATTGAGTTCAGAATGATGTTTCTGCATTTAAAAAGTATAAACATGTATATATTTCGAGTTTCGGGAACTATTTGTTTAAAAATGTATTTTTAATATTAAATATATAGCCCTTAAAAATAGTCATTTTACAAACGACCTCTGTTTTTGAAGAAACCACTTTTGTTGGATTCGAAATGTCAAATTATGGCTAAGTTTAATTTCTCATAATTTTTAGAATTAATTTGTGGTCGTGGCAAAAAGATTTCAGTTTTGTCAATTTCGGTCAATTTTAATCGACTCAGAACTCGACGAATTTGGTGATACTGGAGCGGCGACACACCACATAACATTCTAGATCTATTGCGAACAAATTTTATCTTTTTTTTTTTTAGATCTGATCATATACCAAGGTGAGATTTCTTTTGTTTTAAAATAATTAATCAATTCATTTATTTTATTTTATTTTATTTATAGTTATATATTTCAGATCTGTTTGTGCTGGTATTGTAAGATGATTGTTCTGTTAGTTGTGGTGAATAATTATAAGATTCATGTGTGTTAAACAAATATGATTATTCATCCCTTTACTTTATTGAATTGACTTAGATTATCAATTCAAGATCAAAATATATAATGGGTAATTGTAGATCTATATGCCTTAGACAAATGTTATTATTCATCCTTTTATTTTATTGAGTTGGTTTAGATCGTCAATTCAATATCAGAATTTGTAGTTTTTCTCTTTTATGGGATTGATTTAGTAAATCAATTCATATTTTGTCACTTTATTTGAATTGATTTAGCTTATCAATTCAATATAAAAACACGAATCATTTGTGTTGAATTGATTTAAATTGTCAATTCTATAATGATAGGCATTATTTTGTCAATCCAATGTATAATATTATTTTCTCACCTTATTGGATTGTCAATTAAATATTATCAACTGTGTATACATGATTGAATTGGAATAGAAAAATGAATGATTTGTATTTGTGTTCTCAAACACAAATATTACATAGAAAAATGAATGATTTGTATTTGTGTTCTCAAACACAAATATTACGTAGGAAAATGAATGAATTGTATTTGTGTTCTCAAACACAAATATTACATAGAAAAATCAATGATTTGTATTTGTGTTCCCAAACACAAACATTACATAGAAAAATAAACATGTCTTTTATTTGTGTTCTCAAACACAATTATAACATAGGAAAAAAGTACATTTTTTTATGTAATTAAAGAATAGAATTTACATTGGGAATTGGGATGGACATCTTTACATTGTAATTTAAAAATTACATTATCATTTGTAATAAAGAATGAGATTTACATTGTAAATTAAAAATTACATTTTCATTTGTAATAAAGAATGAGATTTACATCGTAAATTAAAAATTACATTTTTATATGTAATAAAGAATGAGATTTACAGTGTAAATTAAAAATTACATTTTGATTTGTAATAAAGAATGAGATTTACATTGTAAATTAAAAATTACATTTTCATTTGTAATAAAGAATAAGACTTACATTGTGAATTAAAAATTTACATTTTTATATGTAAATAAAAAGTAGGAATTTGCATCGCAAGTAAATTTATATTTTTATATATAAATGAAAAGTAAGAATTTGCATTGGAATCAAATTACATTTTTATATGTAATTACAGAATAAGAATTTGCATTGTAAATAAAATTACATTTTTTATATGTAATCGAAGAAGAAGAAAGAAATTTTGATGCTGAAAAATTGATAACATTTTATGGGATAAATAGATAGGATTTGGAACGGAAGTATTAATTACATTTGTAGTTATTGAAAAGAAAAGAATTTGAAATTGTGTTGTTAACATAAAAATCACATATTTATGTTAAAAAGGGAATTCATTAAAATATTCAAGTTAGAATGGAATTGTGTTAATATAAAAATGAATCATTAAAGTATATAAGGAAGAATGAAATTTTGTTAACATAAGAATTTCCATTTTTAATGTAAATGAAATATGATTCATAAATAAAAAAGGGAGATGCTTGTTTGACAAATATGGTAACATTAAAAGTACATTTTATATGTAAAATAAGAATGAAAATGTAATAACCCGGAAATCTGGGCCAATTTAAAATTTTTATTTTGGCAATTTTAGTGAATTTTGATTATTTAAAATGAATTATTTTAAATAATAACGACGAGAAATTTATTTTGAATAGAATTCGAACGTATATATTTATATACATCGTCATTAGAATATAAATATTTATTTATATATATAAAAGGAATTGAAAATGGCGCGGTAGTTCGATAATTCTATTTCAAATTTCAATTGAACATACCGGGTGCAAAATAGACCTGATTTTTGTGAAACCAAAAATATTTGAATCTAATTGGGAATATCTTTCCAACGAATCCGAAAAATTGAAATTTCATAGTGGGGGTAAAAAGTTATACCCAGTTGAAAATTCAGAATAGTCGCTATGGAATTCTAGCCCTTAAAAATGGCCATTTTGCAAATTGCCTCGGTTTTCGACGAAACCACTTTAGTTGGATTCGCGATGTCAAATTATTGCTAGGTTCCAAAATTCATAATTTTCTGAATCAATATGTGAGCGTGACAAAGGAAAACGTGTTTTAACAGTTTCTGTCAATTTCGATCAACCAGAAATTGGCCATTTTTCCAATGGTCTCAGAATTTGACGAAATTAGTTTTGTTAGGACCGTATCGTCAATACAAAGCTAGAAAATATTTTTTTTGGAATTTATCGAGTCAGTATGTGGCCCCGGTAAATTGAAATGTGCGTTCAACATCAATATATAGATTTATATTTTAATTTTGATGGAAACTGATCGAATCAGTCTACGATACATATCCCATTTTGTTCAGAATGGGGGTAATTAGCTATGGGCAATAGGCAGTGGGTTTATTTCGAGTTCAAAAATATAAATTTGCTTTTTGAAATCAATTAATAATTAAATATATATATTTTATATGAAACCCCCTTTTTTATTATCCTATAACCAAAGACCCCCCCCCCCCCCAATTTATTTTTCAACAGAGAAAAAAAATGTGGCGCTCGACGCCTGAGCCACCCACCGAACGCGGGCCTCGCCGCACCCCCTCCCCATAGTTCCTCCTCCTCCGATCCCCTTCTCTTTCACCACTTGATCCCTCTTCCCTTCATTAAATCGCGCCACCCATCGACCCCCAAACCGAGCCCTAGCCCATCGGACCGCCGAGCGCGCCCACCCACGGCCAGCCTCTCCCGCTCCGACCTCCTCTCCGCCCTCGTTTCTCTCTCCACGCCACTGATGAACGCGACGCCCCTAGACCACTTACGACGAGCGCAGATACTCCCCCTTTTTTCCTTCGCTATAAGTTCCTTCATTGTTTAATTTATTTTGTTTTAATTTATTTTATCTATTTACTTTAGTTTAACCAATAGAAAAATCTGATCTTTTATGAATAAGAAAATACATTGTCTAGCATGTGAAAAGATTTGAATTTTATAACGTATAAAGATTCGATTTTTATTGACAAAGAAGAGATTTTTGATATTGTAAAGGCGATATTTTTATTGATTAAAAGGCGATATTTCTAATGAACGAAAGGCGAATTTTTTTTTTGTATGAAAGATCGGAATTTTGATGTAGGAAAGAGGTGATTTTTAATTATATGAAAATATAATCTTTCCTATATTTGCAGCATTTTAAAAATATGATTTTATATGTTTAATAACCATATAAAAATGTGATTATTATTATATATAAAGTATAAAAATATAATTTTTATATAGCAGAGATTATAAAAATATGATTTTTATAAGATAGAGAATACCAAAATATGATTTTTATATGTGTTGTAGCAAAAAGATTTGTCTTTATAAATATAGCGGAGTAATAAAAATACAATTATTATATTATATAGATAGTAAAAATTTGATCTTTATATATGAAGTAGAAATGTAAAAATATATATTTTTATATTGAAAGAAGCGTTGTAAATACAAATGAAGTAGAAATAAAAATATGATTTTTATTTATTGAAAGGAAGTAATAAAAATATAATTTTTATTATGAACAGCGGGACAAAGATTGCATTGGAATTTCAGACAGGTGCAAAGGGTCCAGCAGTTCAACAGTAAAGCACGGCGGAGTGGAACCCTCTGTGAGAACTCCTCACTTTTAAATTTATTTCTAATTGAATTATATACTAGGATGCAGACCGTGCTTAGTAGCACCCGACACCTGTCGTCGACAGACCGTGGATGACTTGTTCGTTTGGTTGCTGTGTTGTGAAATTTGTTTGTGTGATGTGAAATAAATCATTTTATAGTGAAAAATATTTTATAGTTAAAAATATGATTTTTAATGTAATGGTCTGCCCCGCACCAGCCTGCATTTCCTCCGAAAGTGCACTGTACACATACCCGACTAGCATGGGACGGTCGTCAGAAGAAAGGAAAGAAGGGAACGAACTAATCAAGAACCTATAGAATGTCTCACAGCGCATGGAGTAAGATATATTAATAATAACAAACTTGACATAAAACAGGTGAGACAGTGCATAAACTGATAACCAAAATCAACATCAACATCAGAGCAGCGGAAATCCAAATACAGCTTATTACAACTTTCCAAATTTACTGTCTCTAAACAAAAGAAAGCTAAAGTAGAAGATGCACCACTAATGCCCAAGCAGTGATCTTCAACAACACAGGAAGAATACTATATATATATTACGTGGAAGCCTCCTACTCATCTCCGGATCATCTACCCGTGCATCACCATCTAACCTGTCTCTAGTCTGCTCGTGTGAGCACCCAGAGTAATAAGTAGAGACATAAAACTCTGGGTCAGACATAAAGCTTGGTATGAGCGATAAGCATCTAAACAGAATAATAACAGGTATACTAAACCATACCTGGACCTGCAACCAAAGAGTTAGTACCACATACCGTACAATACTCTAAGGTGCCATAATAGATAGGGTAAAGAATACGGGGGTGGGGTGTGCATGTCATAATGATAGCAAACAAATCAACCATAGGAACCATCCTCACATCTCCCACTCAGTGCGTAAAGCATACGATGTCCACCACTGTCAATCACTAGACCCATCGAAGAAGTGACGGAGCTCAACTTGTACAACTACTGCTACTAACAAGCTTACCACATGGAGTCATGACCAAATCTTTACAAATGACCCCACTTCATTGGTTTATAGCCCTTTATTCGTACCTAGACCATTGCAGCCCTGAATCCGTTCACGTACTTCCCATACATAGTGATCCAAATTCATAAACATCGACTTCCCCTTGGCACACGTCCCGCAGCAAAGCCCAATCATGAAGTGAACTCATCGGTTCCCAACTGGATCCTGAGCTCTAACTTCCCATATTGGACTACCTTTGCATCTCGGGTTATTGGTCAATACTGGGTCGGGTCGAATTCCTTTCATGCCATTGGTTCAGGTCGGGTCCACTGCGTTGTATTGGTGCATGGTCTTCCTCTGATAGTGGTTCGGTTCGGGTCCACTCCATCGCGTCGGTTCGGGTCGGGTGTCCCCCTTCGGGTCGGGTCGGGTGCCATCTCCCTTCCAGTTCGTGCTTCCGCTCCGATCCGCTCCCTCGTTCTTCATGTGCTCCGATCCCTCCTTCTTCATCCAATCCGATCCCAGTTTAATTAGCGTGGCCTTCCTTCTCGCCAGTTCTCCCAAGTGTCAAGTTCCGATCCGAGCCCTTCGTCCCAAAGTCGATCCGATCCCAACTTAACCAACATGGCCTTCCTTTTTGCCAAGCCTCTTTTGTGCCAGACTCCAGTTCGGGTCGAGTTCCTTGCCCAGGTCTCCAATCCGATCCGAGCCCATATCCGATCCGAAACCCTGCACAACTTTCTCCAACTTTTTCCAGCAACTTGTTTATGCCATTCGACGATGTTTTCGACAAATCTAACTATACAAATCAATCACAAATCATGTCAAACAGTCATAGCAACATAGCAAACTAACCACAAATACCAAAACAATGAATTTACATGTCAAAATGGATCAAATATACCCAGAACCCCTTATTTTCCCTTAAGCATATTTAAGTAAAACTAATCATAGGATTAACAGAACTTAACCAAATTAAACCAAATTTCTACCAGAGGCATAAAATATTATTTTCGAATTTATAGATATTTTTCCAGAATTTATCAGTGTATAAATCCGCTAATCTTCACCAATTACCCTTAATTAACTGTAATTAGTGTCAAAACGATGCTAATCACTCACCTTGGCCACAAACAAAACTCTCAGAACTGAAACCTTGTTGATTTGAGCAAATACTGATGTCTAACAGCATCTCTAGCCTTGCTTTCGTGTTTCCTCTCCTTAATTTATTGTAGATTAAGCCAAAACTTGATTAGAAAGTGATTAGAAGGTGATTTGGGTGTTGGAGGCCATTGCTAAGGTTGCTAGAAAGAAAGTGGCGGCTGGGAAATGAGGATAAGATCGTTCTCTAACTGATTTCAGCCTCCTCCTTACCCTAATCCCGAAATCCCCCATTGGGCCTAGCTGTTAATCGCCCGGTTAAGCCCAATTAAGCTGTTTTTCACCATCTGAAACTTGTTTCAGCCATATCTCCCAAACGGTGAGTCCGTTTGGCTAATGTGACCACTCTACGGAATTGTAAACCGTCATACGAAGCCATTGGAAGTGGTTTCAGGTCAAAATTCCTTTCCAGTCAAAAGTTATGGCCAAAACAGTGCCAACTAGGGGTAAAATGGTCATTTAAAAATCGGGAAAAATCATGAACATGGGAAATGACCCCAATAGTCGTCTCCCAAAGTTACATGACCATACGACTTCGTATGTGAAAGAAATAAATATTCTACGATCCTATGATGCGTAGAATACGGGTCGTTACACTCTCCCCCCCCCCCCCCCCCTTAAGAAATTTCGTCCCCGAAATTCCTTAACCCAAGACATACAAAAGACCCTACATGCCTAACAACCACATATAACAATCAAACATGCAAAACAAGCAAACAAGCTTACCCTAGCAGGCGGAAAACTAAATCGAAGTCAAAATCTTACCAGGCAAAGAGTTCTGGATATGTCTTCCTAATGTTCTGCTCTGTCTCCCAAGTACAACCATTCTCGTCCTCGCTCCACTGAACCTTGACTAGCTTCATCGCCTTCCTTCGAAGTTGCATCATGTCGTGCTCGACAATACGGGCCGTCTTGCGGTTCCCAACCGCCTCGGGTTCTACTTTGAAGCCCTCTAACTGATCAGGTAAAATAGTCATATCTGTGTCGTGAACGAACTTCCTTAGTTGGGAAACATGAAATACGTTGTGAACTCCCGCCATCTTCTCTGGTAAGTCAATTCTGTATGCCAAATTCCCGACTAGTTCAAGAACAGGGAATGGGCCAACAAATCTTGGTGCCAACTTGCCTCTCCTACCAAATCGTATTACGCTCTTCAACGGAGAAATCTTGACAAACATCAAGTCGCCAATGGAAAATTTTAAGTCTCTTCTCCTCTTATCAGCATAACTCTTCTGCCTATCTTGGGCAGCCTTCATTCGTTGTTGAATGATCTTGATCTTATCTGAAGTTTCCCTCACCCCATCTGGTCCAAGCATAAACTTCTCGCCAGTCTCTATCCAACATGATGGTGAGTTGCACAGTCTTCCGTACAAAGCTTCAAACAGAGCCATACCGATAATGGATTGGTAGCTATTGTTATATGCAAACTCTACTAAATGCAAATGGTCATCCCATGATCCACCAAAATCCAATACACAAGCTCTCAGGAGGTCTTCCAATATGCAATTCACCCTCTCCGTCTGACCGTCGGTCTGAGGATGATACGCGGTACTGAGATGTAACTCTGACCCTAGAGCCTCTTGTAAGCTCTTCCAAAACCCACTAGTGAACAATGGGTCTCGGTCACTTACAATGCTTTTAGGTACCCCATGAAATCTCACTACCCACTTCATATACAATTCTGCTAACTTAGTTGCCGTTCTGGTCGATTTGACTGGTATGAATCTTGCACTCTTAGTCAATCGGTCCACGATTACCCAAATGCTATCATGTCCCGATCTAGTCCTTGGTAAACCATCGATGAAATCCATCGAGACTTGCTCCCATTTCCATTCAGGAATTTCTAATGGTTGCAACAACCCACTAGGCTTCTTTTTCTTGGCTTTAACTAGCTGGCAATTCATGCATTTGGATATAAACCTCCCTATGTCTCTTTTCATCCCTTCCCAGTAGTAGGTCTGCTTCATTTCTCGCTACATCTTGTTACCACCGGGGTGTATAGTCAGTTTTGAGTGATGACATTCTCTAAGCACTTCATCTCTCAATCCATTGACATTGGGTACAACAAGCTTTCCATTCTTTCTAAGCCATCCATCTCGATCAAGCCCATAGTTGTTCATCTCCTCATCGATACCCATCTCTAACTTAGAGATGATTTCCAATAGGTTAGGATCGTCCCTCTGACTAGAGTCGATGCGTTCAATCAAAGTGGGTCTGACCGTCAAACTTGCTAACATTTCTGGATTCAATTCGCACTTTGGTCTGAAATCATACCCAGCGATGTACTCCAGTTGCTTCCATTCTAGGAACATAGCCCCTAAACTAGCATGTCTCCTACTCAATGCATCAGCCACCGCATTGCCCTTTCCCGGTGTATATGCGATGTCAAAATCATAGGAAGCCAAGAATTCTAACCACCTTTGTTGCCGGAGATTTAAATCCTTCTGGGAGAAGAGATACTTCAACGACTTATGATATGTAAACAGCTCAAATCTTTCTCCCAAGAGATAATGTCTCCACATCTTTAACGCGAACACAATCGCTGCCAATTCCAAATCATGGGTAGGGTATCTTCTCTCGTGCGGTTTCAATTGCCGACTTGCATAAGCTACAACTCTACCATCTTGCATCAATACAGCACCCAGTTCGGTACCATAGGCATCCGTGTATATCGTCATCTCTTCATTCCCCTTAGGAATGACTAACACTGGTGCGCATGTCAACTTGTCCTTTAGACTCTTGAATGCATTCTCGCACCTTTCATCCCATAAAAAAGCTTGATTCTTCTTGGTCAACTGGGTCAATGGTGCTGCTATCTTGGAGAAATCTTGGATAAACTTACGATAGTATCCAGCTAATCCCAAGAAACTTCTTATGTCCGTTGCATTCTTGGGCGTAGACCAATCTTGCACCGTAGCCACCTTCGCAGGATCCAGGGCGATACCATTCTCTGAAACAACATGGCCCAAGAACCTCACTTCCCTCCTCCAGAAGTGACACTTAGAAAACTTTTCTTTCAATTGGTCTTTTCTCAACACCTCCATCACTATTTTTAAATGTTCCTTGTGTTCTTCCTCTGTCCTCGAATAGACCAAAGTATCATCAACGAACACAAGGACAAACCTATTCAACTGATCTCCGAATACCCTAATCATAAGATCCACAAAATATGCTGGGGCATTGGTCAACCCGAATGGCATGACCAACCACTCATAAAATCCAGACGGCGTTCGAAATGCCATTTTAGCTATACTCTCAGCTTCCACTCTAAGCTGATGAAAACCTGTCGCGAGATCCAACTGAGAAAATACTCTCGCGCCACTCAACTGATCGAACAAATCATCTATCCGCGGTAGAGGATACTTGTTCTTCCTCGTCACTTTATTCAACTCGCGGTAGTCTACACACAAACGAATGGAACCATCCGCCTTGGTAGCAAACACAACTGGTGCTCCCCATTCAGAAACACTCCTTCTGATAAATCCCTTCTTCAAAAGATCGCTGACTTGCACCTCGAGCTCTCGCTGCTCCCTTGGTGTCATACGACGAAGTGGCATCACTATAGGTCTGGCATCTTTTACCAAATCAATACGGAACTCATTCTCTCGGTGTGGTGGAAGCCCGGTCACTTCTTCAAAAACATCCAGATACTTGCCAACCACAGGCAAACCTAACAACTCACTATGCGGAATGTCGAGGGAGTTTAGAAAACTAGCCAATACCCCCTCACTTGGTAGACCTCCAAACACTATCCTCCGCCCATCATCCGCTCTAACTGTCACCAAAAAGCCCTCACAGTCTACCACCACCCCGTATCTTCAGAGCCAATCTACTCCCAAAATAATGCCAAACCCAGTAAAGCCCAAAACAAAGCAATCACAAACAAACATGCATCCATGACTCGATAAGACCACATTACGACAAATCATGCTAAGGCTAGTCGAACCACCAATCGGGTTCGTCACTACTAAAGGTCTATCGACAATCTCAGGCTCCAATCCCAAACTATCTACCAGGTCACTAGATATGAAAGAACTGGAAGCTCCGGTATCAAACAAAACTCTAACAGGAACATCATAAACAGGAAGCATACCTTGAATGACGACATTCTTTCCCTTCTCCGCCGCAGTTGGGGCATTCGACGAAGAAGGAATAGAATTAAGGGCGTAGGCTTTCACCATTTGCTTTTCTTTAGGGGGTTGCGGACACTTGTCCTTGTGATGTCCCATTTGGCCACAGTTGAAGCACTTCCTGTCCGCTGGCTTGGCCCGACAATTACTAGCATAATGGCCCTTCTTACCATAGCTGAAGCACTCAACATCTTGCTTATTCTTTTTCTTCTGGCCATCCATAGTTTCATTCTGCTTTCTCTTATTCTAGGAACCACCCTTGCCTCCACCACTTGCTTGTGGTTTTGGCTCTTCTGCAGATGCAACCTCGGTCTTCGGCTTAGGGTAGAGACTTTCTAATCTCAATGCTTTCCCCACAATCGATTCAAACGTCTCATCGATGTGGTTATTAAACCTTTCCCCCAAGTACTGATCCAAACCAGTTATGAATTTCTCATTCTTCTTCTCGGCAGTATCAATAAGAGATAACCCATACTTCGACAAAGTGTCGAATTCAGCAATATACTCCGAGACAGCTCTACCATTCTGCTTGAGCTCCAAGAATTTCTTAAACAACACTGACTTCTGAGCAGCTGGAATGAACTTCTCACTAAAGCGAACCTTAAACTGCTCCCAAGTAATCTGATCTTCGGGAGTAGCTGCCTTTATAGCATTCCACCAATTCATTGCCCGCCTTGTAGCTGATGGGACACTAGCTTTCTCTTCATCGCATCCTCGATACCCAAATCCTCGAAGATACGTTCGCAACTATCCAACCAATCCTGAACATCCGTAGCCGACTCCGTTTCGTGGAACGGCTTCCCACCAAGGCTAGTATAATCCTTATTCAGCTTGGCAAAGTCGACTCTCGGCGCCTGCACTATTGGACCACCACCATTTCCACCATTGGGAGCTGCCCTCCGTACATCCCTAAGCATCTCTCTCATGAGGTCAGTAAACATCGTCCTCGTGTCAGCAGCATTCCCATTATTGGCCCCGCTACCGATACCTCTAACATATCGGCTCATCGTCAATCTGTAAAAGGAAACGATTAACGACCCCATAGTGGTGCTAGTGCAGCACGACTTCATTCTTATACTACTAATATTAAATATATAGCTTTTAAAAACCAAAATAATCACAAATACGCTCTCTCGTATACGTATATTATCTCTCCCTGATAACTTCCCTAGATTAACTACGCAACCTAGAGCTCTGATACCAAGTGTGATGGCCCGCCCCGCACTAGCCTGCATTTCCTCCGAAAGTGCGCTGTACACATACCCGACTAGCATAGGACGGTCGTCAGAAGAAAGGAAAGAAGGGAACGAACTAATCAAGAACCTGTAGAATGTCTCACAGCGCATGGAGTAATATATAATAATAATAACATACTTGACATAAAATAGGTGAGACAGTGCATAAGTTGATAACCAAAATCAACATCAACATCAGAGCAGTGGAAATCCAAATACAGCTTATTACAACATTCCAAATTTACTGTCTCTAAACAAAAGAAAGCTAAAGTAGAAGATGCACCACTAATGCCCAAGAAGTGATCTTCAACAACACAGGGAGAATACTATATATATATATATTACATGGAAGCCTCCTGCTCGTCTCCGGATCATTTACCCGTGCATCACCAGCTAACCTGTCTCTAGTCTGGTCGTGTGAGCACCTAGAGTAATAAGAGGAGACATAAAACTCTAGGTCAGACATAAAGCCTGCTATGAGCGATAAGCATCTAAACAGAATAATAACAGGTATACTAAACCATACCTGAACCTGGACCTGCAACCAAAGAGTTAGTACCACATACCGTATAGTACTCTAAGGTGCCATAATAGATAGTGTAAAGAATACGGTGGTGGGGTGTGCATGTCATAATGATAGCAAACAAATCAACCATAACAACCATCCTCACATCTCTCACTCAATGCGTAAAGCATACGATGTCCACCACTTTCAATCAATAGACCCATCGAAGTAGTGACGGAGTTCAACTTGTACAACTACTGCTACTACCAAGCTTACCACATGGAGTCATGACCAAATCTTTACAAATGACCCCACTTCATTGGTTTATAGCCCTTTAGTCGTACCTAGACCATTGCAGCCCTGAATCCGTTTATGTACTTCCCATACATAGGGATCCAAAGTCATAAACATCGACTGCCCCTTGGCACATGTCCCGCAGCAAAGCCCAATCATGAAGTGAACTCATCGGTTCCCAACTGGATCCTGAGCTCTAACTTCCCATATTGGACTACCTTTGCATCTCGGGTTATTGGTCAATACTGGGTCGGGTCGGATTCCTTTCAAGCCATCGGTTCGGGTCGGGTCCACTGCGTTGCGTTGGTGCATGGTCTTCCTGTGATAGCAGCTCGGTTCGGGTCCACTCTATCGCGTCGGTTCGGGTCGGGTGTCCCCCTTCGGGTCGGGTGTCCCCCTTCGGGTCGGGTCGAGTGCCATCTCCCTTCCAGTTCGTGCTTCCGCTCCGATCTGCTCCCTCGTTCTTTACGTGCTCCGATCCGATCCCTCCTTCTTCATTCGATCCGATCCCAGTTCAATTAGCGTGGCCTTCCTTCTCGCCAGTTCTCCCAAGTGTCAAGTTCCGATCCGAGCCCTTCGTCCCTAAGTCGATCCGATCCCCAGATTAAACAACATGGCCTTCCTTTTTGCCAAGCCTCTTTTGTTCCAGACCCAGTTCGGGTAGGGTTCCTTGCCCAGGTCTCCAATCCGATCCGAGCCCATATCCGATCCGATCTGAAACCCTACACAACTTTCTGCAACTTTTTCCAGCAACTTGTTTACGCCATTCGACGACATTTTCGACAAATCTAACTATACTAATCAATCAAAAATCATGTCAAATAGTCATAGCAACATAGTAAACTAACCAAAAACACCAAAACAATGAATTTACATGTCAAAATGGATCAAAAATACCCAGAACCCCTTATTTTCCCTTAAGCATATTTAAGTAAAACTAATCATAGGGTTAACAGAACTTAACCAAATTAAACCAAATTTCTACCAGAGGCATAAAATATTATTTTCGAATTTATAGATATTTTTCCAGAATTTATCAGTGTATAAATCCGCTAATCTTCACTAATTACCCTTAATTAACTGTAATTAGTGTCAAAAAGATGCTAATCACTCACCTTGGCCACAATCGAAATTCTCAGAACTGAAAACTTGCTGATTCGGGCGAATACTGATGTCTAACAACAGCTCTAGCCTTGATTTCGTGTTTCCTCTCCTAAATTTGATGTAGATTAAGCCAAAACTTGATTAGAAAGTGATTAGAAGGTGATTTGGGTATTGGCGGCCATTGCTAGGGTTGCAAAAAAGAAATTGGCGGCTGGGAAATGAGGATAAGATCGTTCTCTAACTGATTTCAGCCTCCTTCTTACCCTAATCCCGAAATCCCCCATTGGGCCTAGCTGTTAATCACCCGGTTAAGCCCAATTAAGCTGTTTTTCACTATCTGAAACTTGTTTCAGCCATATCTCCCAAACGGTGAGTCTGTTTGGCTTATGTGACCACTCTACGGAATTGTAAACCATCATCCGAAACCAATGGAAGTGATTTTAGGTCAAAATTCCTTTCCAGCCAAAAGTTATGGCCAAAACAGTGCTAACTAGGGGTAAAATGGTCATTTAAAAATCGGAAAAAATCATGAACATGGAAAATGACCCCAATAGTCGTCTCCCAAAGCTACATGACCATACGACTTCGTATGTGAAAGAAATAAATATTCTACGATCCTATGATGCGTAGAATACGGGTCGTTACATTTAACGTGTATGTAAAATAAATATTTATGAACAAATCGGAGATTTGTTTGTATACACTGATTTGATTGATATTGATTGGGACGATAAATTTTACACATCGCCTAACTGCACAAATAAAATCTGTGTTTGATTGTTTGAAATCCCACACGGGTGTTGGGATGAAATTGGACATACACTCATCCCAATGATTATCTGTATGTCGATCGATTGATTGACAGGCTGTTATAAGTGTTGAATATTTATATTTGATGCTTATACAGTGTAGAATGCACTCTGGATGATGGTTAATGATTTATCATTGCTATTATATACATGTGTTGTAGGGAATCCATATAATTAACGTTACATGGTAATTGATTGGGCCTCATTCTAATTTGGAAAATATAAAGAAAATTCATTTGTTGAATTGTGAAGAAAATTCCTTTGTTGAATTGTAAAGACAATTCATTTGTTGAATAGTAAAGAAAATTCATGTGTTGAATAGTAAATAAATCCATGTGTTGAATAGAGAATAAATATTCATGTGTTGAATTAAAGCCATGTTGATTAGATTGACGCCATTTTGACGTGTATGATATTTATATCGATTTTATTCACTTTTATAATGAATATAGAAAAGGAATTGATTTCAAAATACAACGTTTTGAAAATATAATCATGTGTATATCGATGATGTGGAAGATTCAATTTTGATTTGAAATTGAATATGAAGTTGGACTCATTTTGAAAACGAATTTAAAACGATTTATAAAATATGTTTTAAAAGGAAATCGACGAAATATATATAATATATATATTATATATATAATGTCCTTAATAGAACACGCCGCGCTGCGGTAGTTCGCGAATTTCAACCATTGACTTCGAATGGATATTACGGGAGATCCGACCGTCGGATTCTCCTAAAACTAGAACCGTTGGGTTCGTATCGAAAAGGGCTTTCTAATGAATATTAGAGATTTGAAATCTAACGGTTGGATTTGGAATTATGTCCAAATCAAATTCGGAAATGGTCGCTGTAAGTACGGTTCGATGACCATTGATGGAAATCGACTGTACAGGCCTTGATAAAATTATTAAAAATAGTAATAATTTGTGTAAAACTGTAAGAAATGATATGGGAAGAATTGGGATGAAAAACTCCATATTTGAAAAGATAAAAATAGATTTTTATCGAAATGAACTAGTTTTGATCTAGAATTATAATTCTATTTATTTTTAAATAAATAAATTGAAATTCAAAAGGGTTTTAAATGTAACCAGAATTTCCAATAACTGAATTGGAATGGACTTGAATCGAAATTGTCTTTGGAATATTTCGAGGTTGGATTTCGTGATTATATAGATAGCGTTACGGAAATTCGAAAGATATATAAATATCGTTATTTCCAATATGATATTTGTTGGTCGTAGAATTTGATATTGAATATAAGCCGATATATTTTCTATTCTGGGCGTTGTATTTAATATCAAATGAGATTTGGGTTTGTCGTGAATGGTGTCTTCATTAACACTATTCTTAACCCTAGTCGAGAAAAAGATTAAATCTGTTTATTTAGATTTAATGAAGTGTACCAATTAAATAATATTTAATTGGAATTGAATTGGTATTTATTTTTGGGTTTGTCATGAACAGTGTTTTAAATAACACTTGTTCTTTAACCCGATAATTAATGTGAAGTGATTTTGGGGTTTATCGTGAACCGTGTTTTAAATGACATTGATTCTTTAACCCAATTAAAGATTAAAACTAAGTGGGTTTTTAATGAATCTTTAATTAGATTGAAAAGATCGAGAATGGAGTATCACCAGTTTTTCTCCAGGCGATATTTAAATCTTTAAATAGATTTGAACGTGAAATGGTAATTGAATTTACCGGTAACACCTTGGTGTTAGATATGAAGTATTAGCAGTTTTACTTCATGGGATGAATAGGTTGGGATTGGGAAATTAAAATAAATGATTACTTCGTTGTGGTTCGCTAATCCCGATTAGTTTGAACTGATATTCAAAAGAAGATTAAAGAATAAATTTAAAGAATTTATCTTTGATAAAATTATTGGGAACCTTTCCTATAGTATAAGAATATTTGAATAAAAGAATATTCTGAATTGGAATGAGGCATATATTGTGTTTGTGTAACACCTGTTTATTATATACGCGAGTTATTCAGAAAAACCGGGTTTATCCCATTCTGAATAACTGATTCGACGTGGTGTCGAAGATGAAAACAGTGGTCGAAAACCGGAGGTCTTCACGTCGTTTGGGTGATTATTGATGATCTTGATTGGGCTGTACACCCAAGAGGAGGGAATCAGTTAGTGGTCGTCCGGACGTACTTGGAGATCGATGGATATGCGAGGTACCAGGTGCCTCCGGTTTCGTTCAGACCCAGAACAAATTTTAGGTGGACTATGTGTCTGACATTGGATTTTATTTTGTGTGATTGATTTCTATTAAATATATATCTGTTTGGCGGCGGATAATTTATTTTCGTGCTTAACGCCCTTCTCTGAGACGTACGAGCTCAAGGGTTATATATTGATGGATATCAAATAAATGGAGTGAATTGCCTATGTGGCATGCCTAAGTGGCAATAGATTAGGGCTTCTGTTGAAAAGCAAAGTCTTGTGGTTGATGATCAAAGCACGGCCTATGTATCATAGCTTTGTGTAACGTTGATTCCCGAGCCTCACACACCGGTTGTGAACTAGAAACGGGAGAGGACTTCAGGGAGGGCATGCGTTTCCATCTAGCTAGAAGTGGCGTCTGTGGTTTTACATGCCCTGACGAGTTTGACTTATGTGGTTATTGCTATTGTGAGGCACCTCGGATATATCGGTTACTATGTGAAGCCGATGGAGTCATTGGACTCATTGACACCCTATTGGGTGGGGAAACGCAGTGTTTAGGCATTTTAATCCACATCAGTGGACCGACCCCGACGATCCAAGGGCCCACCTGAGTCTGGGTCCTGAGACACGGGCTAGAGCATCTCGAATCGGTAGAGGACTATCATTTGCCTCGGTTCATAGATGGAAACCCAACTTCCAATACGTTATATTTGCGGTTTTAATTGTAGAACAAGTATGGCGACATGGTATATGGTACTCATGTCGTCTATGATTGATACTTATGATTTGAAGTTGTTTTATACACTATGCACTTATAATAGTATCAAATGATTTGTTTTAAAACATATCAAGCATTTTTGGCTATTATAAGGTAAAACCCTATCCTCCGGTTTGTGTTGCATTGTGTGATGGGACCTGGGTCTTATAATAGCTTCATTTTTCTTTATTTAGCATTGTGCTGTTTGTTTTATGCACTGGTATTCTTGGGAGGAAACCCATTCCGTGTTATACGACGTGGTCCCTTGATTTATCTAACTTTAAAATAAAGATTAATAACTGTTTTAGTTCTCACACCAGTCCCATGACTGACCTGGAGTTTATTGTTTTAACCTAAACTCTGGGTGCTCTTATTTTGACATGGGCAGCTAGTAGTTTTGGTTTTGCAAATTTATATTCATAGGATCCTGGTTTACAGCTGGAATGATATCTGGAAAGCTTTGTATCCATATATCTCCTTCAGTTGTGTATTGTATTATTTTTCCGCTGCGATGTATTTGGATGTAATTTAAATCTCTGATATTTTCTGTATAATATTTATTATTACTTTGTATATTCTTGTATTCTGATGGAATTGTTGTAATATACAATGAAATGTTCTTTTGTCTGCGTTCTAATTTGTCGTGTTCTCAAAACAATCAGGCATTTTGAACGGTCTTGGTTGGTTTAGCGACTGATTCGGATCGAGCGAAATTCCCGGTCGTTACATCGTGGTATCGGAGCTTTGGTTTACAAAGCTCAGAGAACAAGACACATTAGAACCAAACGAAAGAATTCATAAAAGATTGGATTAGTAATATCCAATGAGAATGACTCGTTAGAGATGGGATCAGTAGTATCCTAGAACAAGTGTGAAGAGTATATTTTTAAAATGAGAACAAATTTTGTTTTGAAATTTAAATCGTTTTATACGTATTTGAATATTTATTTTTATTGAATTTGGCAATCCAATATATAAAGATTTTGCATATACGCCTTGCAAACGTATATTCCAGGTTTTAATATACTGGATAGATATAGAATTACACTCTAATCTCCCGGAGATGATTCTGTTGATGACTACGTAGCATCAACAGTTTGTGTTCGGGTTTCGAAGGTGTAATATTTATATATTTCCATTGGCTGATGTGAGAATCAAAATTAGATAGGGCCTATTGTTGTGATTTGGCACCAAAAATGTGATTTTTGACTATATATATCAAAGTTATGAATTTGAAAAGCTAATCAACTAATTGATTGCTGATTGTGTTGTTTGATTATTGGTTGATTAGTTAAATGTTGAACCTTTAGCCAAATTGAACCAAATAATGGATTATATTGAAAATTTATCGTATTTGCATGCATATACATGTACTTACATTGAACAGGTCATAGCAAGGAGGCTAGAGAAAAGGAATAAATTATTTGCCCGACAAATAGGTACATATTAATTGTATTTCTCGGGGTTTGGATGATTTTGTGAGCCGCTTGGCTTTTTCTTTTTCTTTTGGATTGAAGAAGGCCATTGGAGGCTATATGAAATATCCCGAAGTCCCCGGTGCATTGGAGGTTATGGCGAAATTTTTCGAAAATTTGGGGTGTTAACCAAATTTTCGAAAAATTTGAAAAGTTCTTAGAAACTGAAAAGTTGAAGAACTTAAGTCGTAAAGAAAATAAAGAAAGTTGATTTGATTTCTGAATCAACTTTCGGCTTCGTTCCTTTTCGGGGACGAAAAGTTTTAAGTGAGGGATATTGTAATAACCCGGAAATCTGGGCCAATTTAAAATTTTTATTTTGGCAATTTTAGTGAATTTTTATTATTTATAATGAATTATTTTGAATAATAATGACGAGAAATTTATTTTGAATAGTATTCGAACGTAAATATTTATATACATCGTCATTAGAATATAAATATTTATTTATATAAATAAAAGGAATTGAAAATGGCGCGGTAGTTCGATAATTCGATTTCAAATTTCAATTGAACATACCGGGTGCAAAATAGACCGAATTTTTGTGAAATCAAAAGTATTTGAATCTAATTGGGAATATCTTTCCAACGAATCCGAAAAATTAAAATTTCATAGCGGGGGTAAAAAGTTATGCCCGGTTGAAAATTCAGAATAGTTGCTATGAAATTCTGGCCCTTAAAAACGGCCATTTTGCAAATGACCTCGGTTTTCGATGAAACCACTTTTGTTGGATCCGAGATGTCAAATTATTGCTAGGTTCCAAAATTCATAATTTTCTTAATCAATATGTGAGCGTGGCAAACGAAAACGTGTTTTAACAGTTTCTGTCAATTTCGATCGACCAGAAATTGGCCATTTTTCAAACGGTCTCGGAATTTGACAAAATTAGTTTTGTTAGGACCGTATCGTCAATACGAAGCTAGAAAATATTTTTTTTGGAATTTATTGATTCAGTATGTGGCCCCGGTAAATTGAAATGTGCGTTCAACATCAATATATAGATTTATATTTTAATTTTGATGGAAACTGATTGAATCAGCCTACGATACATATCCCATTGTGTTCGGAATGGGGGTAATTAGCTATGGGCAACAGGCGGTGGGTTTCGTTTCGTGTTCGAAATATAAATTTGCTTTTTGAAATTAATAAATAAATAAATAAATATATATTTTATATGAAACCCCCTTTTTTATTCTCCTATAACCAAAGACCCCCCCCCTCCCCCCCGCCGTTTATTTTTCAACAGAAAAAAAAATGTGGCGCTCGACGCCTGAGCTACCCACCGACGGTGGGCCTCGCCGCATGAGACGACCCCAAACCCCGTACTGACGGCGGCAAGGGTTATCTTTGGAATATAACACGGAAACAGATAATAGCAGAACAGAATTAAATAAATACCCCAGATAATGAACAATAGAATACTGGATGAACGTAATCATCAGAGTTACACAGTATACAAGATCATACTTAGCACACATATTGTTCAGCTATACATAAATGTCTACAGCGGAAACAAACAAAATATGTACTATAGGAGCTGAACAACATAAAAAGAGATAAATAATAGAATCCATCTTCAGCTCCAGCTATCCAGAAAGAACCAGCTAAACCTGAATACAAGGATGCCCGTGTAGAAAAAGGGGCACCCGAGTTTGAAAGTGAAACAATTTACGAGTCAGTCATGGGACTGGTATGAGAAATCTACTCAACACATTTATAATATGGCTAATCACAGGACCATGTCACTTTCGTGGAACGGGTTTACTCCAATGGATTTCCAGTGCTTTAAAACAAATCATTCTTTTAAACATCGCAATGTTTTTTTTATCAAAATGAAGCCATTATAAGACTCAGTTCCCATCACACAATGCAATGCAAACCGGAGGATAGAGTTTTTACCTTATAAGGGCCAAAATATGCTTGATACGAATAAAACAAAGGCATTTGATATTATTGTTAGTGTTTATATGTTTTGAAAACCATTTCGAATCATAACTATCAACCATAGACGGCATTAATGCCCCATACCACTATGTCGCCATATATAGGTATACAATCAAAACCGCACAGTCACGTATCTGGAAATTGGATTTCCGTCATGAACCAAGGCAAAAGATAGTCCTTACCGAATTCAAGACGCTCTAGCCCGCCCCTCAGGATCAGAATGCATCGACCCTTGGAGCGACAGGGCCGGTCCACCGATGTGGATTAAAATTCCTAAGCACTACGTTTCCCCGCACTATGGGGCGTAAGTGAGCCAACGAATGACTCCATTAAACCCGGATCGTCCGATCAAACCGAGGCGCCTCGCAACAGCAACAACCACACAGGTGAAAAGTATATAAATGTCAGGGCCGGTAGGTCACTGACACCACCCTAGCTAGAAAGAAACGCATGCCCTCCCTGAGGTCCTTCTCCCGTTTCTGTTTCATACCGGGGTGTGAGGCTCGCGAATTCACATTATACACAAAGCTATGCCACACAGGCGGTGCTTTGATCATCACCACAAGACTTTACTTTTCAACAAAAGCCCTGATCATTTGCCACTTAGGCATGCCACACTAGCAATTCATGCCATGCGACTGATGTCCATCGGTTTACAACCTCTGAGATCGTGCGTTTCAGAGAAGGGCGTTAAGAAAAAGAATAAATTCTCTGCCGCCAAACAGATGTATATTTAATGGAGATCAATCAACACAGAATAAAATCTAATGTCAGACACACAGTCCATTTACAAGTCCGTTCTTGGTCTGAACGAAACCGGAGGCACTTTATACCTCGCAAACCATCGATCACCACGTACGTCTGGTCGATCACCACTCATTATCCATATTTCGGGATGCCTCCCAATCAGGACCTCGGTTACCACCCAAACGAGGTGAAGATCTCCGGTCTTCGATCACCGTCTTCATCTTCGACTTTCAATCATCGATCAATTATTTGAAATGAGAATTAACTCGGCCCTTTCAATTAATTCACATATATTTAGAATTTCAAATCAATTTATTTCAATGGTTAAATCATTCGACAACACAAATTTTGTTCTTTAATGTAATTTTCACACCAAACACATTCAACCATTAAATACCACATAAATCGAGCAAATTCAGTTTATTTCCATTACATATCGTTTATGATATTTTATAACGACTTATCGCTATTTTTATTTATTTTAAAATAGCCAATTTATTCAAAACGACGCTTCGGGCCATAACGCGGCCGTGGCACTGTTTTTCTTCAGATTTCATTTACACATATCTGAAAATCTAACTATTGGATCTTCACAAAATTTACATCATTAGAAAGATCTTTTCAAAACGAATCAAACGGTTCAAGTTTCAGGAAAATCCGACGGTCGGATCTCCCAGTATAATCGTTTGAAGTTTCGATTTCAAAATACGAACTACAGCGTCGTTATTCGATTAAATATAATTATATTTTTATATATATACATATAAATATAGTCGATTCTGGCGCTGTTTTTCTTCATATTTGAATTAAACATTCCAGACAATCCAACCGTTGGATTTTAACAAAGTTGGTGCCGTTGGAAAGATATTTCCAAGGCGAACCCAACGGTTGCGGTTTCGGGAAAAATCCAATTGTCGGATTTTCCGCACTAGTTGTTTGATATCACAATTTCAAAACACGAACTGCACGGCCACGTTCTGTTTTAATTTTATTTATATTTGTATATTTATATAAATACAGTTCATTCAATAATTTCAATATCGTTTTCACTTCAAATATTTCACTAACGCCTTTAAATTTTGGAAAATTTCGCTATAACCTCCTTTGTACGGGAGGGGCTGGGAAAATTCCCAAATAGCCACACGGGCGTCTCATGTCAAAAAGAAAAAGAAAAAGCCAAGTGGCTAGCCAACAGGCTCATAAAATCATCACCCAAACAAAACAGTAAATGTGTACCTATTTGTCGGGCACAAAATTTTATTCCTCTTCTCTAGCCCCTTTGCTATAACCTGTTCAATAAATATGCATGTACATATATACAGTTCTTATCACCTATCATTTTCCATTCAACTTCATATTTGATTCCATTTGGTTTAAAATCACCATTCATTCTAATATTGAATGCATAGGCAAAAATCCTATCATTAGCTAATTAATGAATATTTCAACACATGCATATTTATTTGAACGAGTGGCTATTTTTAACACTTCACATTTCAACAATTCATGTATATAATAAAAATGTGATTTTTATTGTAAAACAATTCTTTTCAAAACACTATTATTTTATATAGTCTATATATGTAATAAAAATAGGATTTTTATTATAAAACAATTTCTTTTAAAACGAGATTATTCTACATAGTTCATATAGATGATAAAAAGGTGGTTTTTATTATAGAACAATTTATTTCAAAATATGAATACCATTCAACACATGAATTTCTAATCAACGAATAAATATAGTTTCAGCAAATGAAAATAATTCAAACACATGAATATTATTCAAAATTTCGGCAGCATAACGACAGGGTAATTAAAACCGGGACCGTCCTTAGTACGGCTCCTCGCTCTACCTTAAAACCTCACGGTTTTTGACAATGGGGATCATGCATCTAGTTCGCACGCAGGCGGCATATATATATTTATTTCATTTCCACAAACTAATCCTATGTGGTTTCAACTAAATATTTCTCAACCACAAATGGGTATTTTTCAACCACAATCAATCAACATCAACCACAAACAATCCCAATCAACCATTCGCTATCAATCAATTTTTCACACCAATCACAACCAATAAATATCGTCCATGGTTTGTGGACGAGGGGCATATATATATATATATATATATATATATATATACATATTCATATATAGCAATTCACTTCTATTTCAACACATATATAATTTTTACAATGCCTATATAACTTATACATCGAACGTACAACTTATACAACGCTTATACATGTGGTGTACAATGCTTAAATAACTCATACATCGACTATGTAATTTATACATCGTCGTTTTCCATATCGTTTATAAATTAGAAATCTCACATTGGGTTCCACTTCACCAAAAATAATAGAAGGCTCGGAAAAATATGCGGTCTCTTCTAGAAGGTAGAAGACGTCCACACGAGTCCACTGTCTCTTGTTTCACTAGATTTCGACAAGAAACGAAAAAGATATGATTTTTCAAAGTTTGCAACGGTTTAAAGGTGTGAAAATCAGTTTAAATAATATAAACCGTACCTTTCAAAATTTGTTCGAACTAGGGTTCGGATTTTTCGATCAATCCGTTCAGTGATTTGCTGATCAGGTTACGCCACGATGGAGTGCTCCGAACGACGCGCCAGGGGGTGCCAACCACGGCCAGCTCAAGCTCAGATCAGGGGAGTAAATCAGGCGCGAACGGCTGCACTTCTCAGCCCAGATACTTGCGATTTACGTGGGGATATGGGTTGAGAGTGGTATGGATTTGGAGACGGAGGAAAACTCTACAAAAAACTTAACTGGAGCAGTGGCTATTATCGCGTGGAGGAGGAGAAAACGAGGGGAGAAGAAACAAAGAGCTGCCACCGTAGGTTCGAGGGGTTTCGGAGAAGACGGGGAGAGAGAGTGCTGAGTTGGCCCAATAGATTTTTTGTTATATATTTTAAAATCTCTAAAATACCCTTTACACAGACGAACACCAATTCAAACCCAACGACTGTTGTCCCAAGCGTTTTACCCCCATTCCGAACACAATGGGATATGTTTCGTAGGCCCATTCGACTGTTTTAATCAGTTTTCCTTCAAATTAAAATATATAACATTCAATATTTAATTTGAACGTACATTTCAATTTGCCAAGGCCACAAATTGATTCGAAAAATTCCAGAAAAATAAATCTAGCTATGTTTTGACGATACGGTCCCAACAAAACTAGTTTCGTCGAATTCTAAGACCGTTTGCAAAAAGGGCCATTTCTGGTCGATCCAATTTAACTGTAATTGACCAAAACACTTTTTCCTTTTCCACGCTCACATACTAGCTTCAAAAATTATGAAATTTGAAACCTAGCAATAACTTCACATCCCGGATCCAACAAAAGTGGTTTCGTCGAATTCCGAGGTCGTTTGCAAAATGGCCAATTTCACGGGCTACATAAATACCATAGCGACCTTTCTGAAAATTCATTTGGCCATAACTTTTGCTTTCCGCTATGAAAATTCGATTTTTCAGATTTGTTAGAGAGGTATTCACTAACAGATTTTTTGGTTTCACTCAAATCCGTTTTGTTTTGCACCAGGTACAGTCCGACAAAGTTTGAATTCAATTTTTGAAACTAACATCGCCTTTTCAGGCCTTGTTTATAATTAAAATTAATTATATTTATTTTCAAGCATCAATTCAAACCTATTTTTCATCACTATTATTTAAAATATTTATTTTAAATATTTAAAATATTTATTTTAAATATTTAAAATCCATTATTTTAGCCAATATAAAATTTTTAAATTGGTTCAGATTTTCAGGGTCGTTACAATCTCCCCCACTTAAAACTTTTCGTCCCCGAAAAGGAACAAAGTCGAAAGTGGTTTGATTAATCAACACTATGTTCGAACTGGCTTCAATTCTCCAACTTTTCATTTTCTGAGAATTTTCAAATTCTTCAAAAATTTGGCCAACACCCGAAATTTTCGATAAATTTCGCCATAATTCTATCGTTGATTAAATTAATTATTGTTTCAATAATTCAATTAATCAAATCTACTATCACCCAACACAAGCAACAATCAAATTGTTTTTAACTTTTCAAAACCATACAAATTAATTCCTATTCTCTTTTAAAATCATTCAGACTATAGGGTTAAAAGTGCACATCCATGGAAAGAAAATAATAATAGAATAGAGCCATAATTGGTAATGCAAAGTATGGTAAATGTACCTTGCACCGGAGTCAATCAAAGATATCCACTCAACTTCTAGGATAAGCTTTCTGAATGCTCTCCTCAGTTTCCCAAGTACAATCTCGCGGATCTCCAATCCATTGCACTTTGACTAAGTGAACCTTCTTGTTCATCAGCTCTTTGGTTTCTTTGCCGATGATCTTTAGCAGCTCTCTTCTCACAGCTAATTCAGGGGTAATTTCAATATCGTGTTGAGCTGCTTCTTCCACGATCAAGTCTGGATCATGAACGTGCTTTCGAAGTTGAGATGGGTTAAATACCTCATGAACTCCAGGCAACCAATCGGGCAATTTAACCCTATAAGCGAGAGTTCCAATCCGTTCCAGAATAGGAAACGGACCAATGAATTTGGGCGCCAACTTCCCAGTTTTACCGAACCGGATTATTCCTCTCATCGGCGATACTTTCAAATATACATAGTCGCCAACAGCAAAGGATATATCTCTTCTTCTTCTATCGGCATAGCTCTTTTGCCAGCTTTGAGCGGCCAATAATCGTTCCTTAATAAAATCGACTTTGTCGGCAGCTTCTCGGATCATATCGGGCCCTAACACAAGTTTATTTCCAGGTTCGACCCAACAAGCAGGAGATCGGCTTGGTCTACCGTATAATGCTTCGAATGGCGACATTGTCATACTTTCCTGGTAGCTATTGTTATAAGGGAATTCAGCCAAATGTAGATGGTCTTCCCATGATCCACCGATATCTAGAACACAAGCCCGCAATAGATATTCTAGAATACTATTCACCCTCTCAGTCTGACCATCTGTCTGAGGATGATAAGCAGTGCTCAAGTTCAGTTTTGTTCCCAGCTCTACTTGAAACGCCTCCCAGAATTTGATAGTAAATATTGTATCTCTATCACTGACTATACTGAGCGGTACTCCATGTAGTCTAACAATTTCCTTGAAATAAATCTACGCCAGACACTGAGCAGTTCTGTTTGATCTGAGAGGTATGAAATGGGCGGTCTTCGTGAAGCGATCTATGATCACCCAAATACTGTCATTTCCTTTTCTGGTTCTGGGAAAACCATCAATGAAGTCCATGGAAATATGTTCCCACTTCCAGCCTGGAACATCCAGCGGTTGCAATAATCCAGCCAGTTTCTGTTGGTCGCTTTTGACTAGCTGGCAAGTAGGGCATCGTCTAACGTATATGGAAACGTCTCTTTTCATAGCCTTCCACCAGAATGTTCGTTTGAGATCGTTGTACATTTTGGCTACACTAGGATGGATACTCAGCTTGGACTTGTGACACTCATCTAACACTTCCCTTTTAAGCTCGGGGATGTCAGGAACACAAATCCTTCCTTTCAACCTCAGGGTCTCGTCGTTCTCTATTTGAAAACACGAGGGTTCGCCTTTCTGAATCCTTTTGATCATATCCTTAATAAAGTTATCCTCCTTCTGAAGAATAGATATTTTGTCAATCAAGGAAGTCGTAATAATAAAGCTAGCGATCATTTCATTCTTTCGGCTCAGCGCATCGGCCACGACATTGGCTTTCCCTGGAGTGTATATAATTTCAAAATCGTATGCTGCAAGGAACTCTAGCCAACGTAGCTGCCTCAGATTCAGGTCTTTGTGGGTGAACAGATACTTTAACGACTGGTGATCTGTAAACAGTTCAAATCTCTCACCAGAAGATAGTGTCTCCAGATTTTCAACGAGAATACGATAGCCAATAACTCAAGATCATGAGTTACATAGTTTTTCTCATGCGGCTTCAGTTGACAGCTAGCATAAGCATTCACTTGGCCCCTTTGCATTAACACTGCGCCAAGGCCTTCTCTAGAAGCATCAGTCCAGACTTTCAAATCCTGATTGCCATCGATGATAGTTAACACTGGAGCAGTTGTTAATCTTAACTTTAGCTCTTCAAAAGCCTCTTCACTCTCTAGAGTCCATTTGAATTTAGAGTGCTTCTTTGTAAGCTTCATTAAGTGACCAGATATCTTCTAAAAAATTTTAAACGAACTTCCGGTAATAACTAGCCAATCCGAGAAAACTGCGGACTTCAGTGGGAGTACTGGGCTGTTTCCAATTCTGAATAGCTATGATTTTACTTGGATCCACAACAATTCCTTCTTTTGATACCACATGGCCTAGAAATTTTACTTCATCCTGCCAGAATATACATTTGGATAGTTTGTCTTTCAATACATTCCTTCTGAGGATTTCCAGGACCTGTTCCAAATGCTTTTCATGTTCGGCCTTTGATTTAGAGAAGATTAGAATATCGTCAATGAAAACCAGAAAATATTTATTCAAAACCCCCTGAACACTATATTCATCAGATCGACGAAGTAAGCTGGAGCATTACATAAGCCGAACGGCATTACTAACCACTCGTAGAATAGGTCGGGACCTCTGAATGCTGTCATTGGAACACACTCTTCGGCAATTCGAAGTTGATGGAATTCTGTAGCTAGGTCCATTCGTGAAAATACTTGTGCGCCATTTAATTGATCCAACAAATCATCAATTCGCGGCAATGGATATTTGTTCTTGATTGTCTGCTTGTTCAAATCACGATAATCCACACATAGCCATAGAGTACCATCAGATTTTGGGACAAACACCACTGCTGCACCCCAATCAGAGAAACTAGGCTTGATCAGACCCTTCCATACTAGCTGTCGTGTTTGATTGTCTAATTCCTCTTTCTATTTCAAGGACATTCTTCGAATAGCGTGAACTACCGGCCTTGCATTCGGAATCAAAGAAATCTTGAAATCTATTTCTCTCTGCGGAGGTAAGCGAACAACTTCTTCGAACACATCCGCAAAGTTCTTGACGACTGGAATGTCTTTGATGAGGTCAGGAATATTCTCTGTGACTTCAGGGATATTTTCTATTTGAGCTGGAGAAACATCCAAAGCTGCCCAGAAGTCCTTTCTATTTGAAGTCGGGCCATCACATGGTATGGTTATATAATTCCCCAATTGGGCCTTTTCCTTTACAACTCTCTCGGCGCATCTAGCATCTGCTTCTTATTTGGTTAACCAATCCAATCCGAGAACAAGATCGAATTCATTAAAATTCATGACGATAGAGATAATAGGGAATTTATAGCAAGAAAAATAGACAGGTACTGCACAAATCCAACTGAGATTGATGGAACCCCTAACTGGATTTTGGACAGTCATCGGCTCTTTGTGCTTCTTCAATTTCAAATCCAACTTCTTGACTGCACTCTTTGAAATAAAGCTTCATGACGCGCCTGTGTCAAACAGTACTTTAACTGGGATGTTCTTGACATTGAGCGTGCCTTCTAAAACATCAGACCTTTCCTGAGCAGACGAAGATGCAGGTACTTCTACCACTTCATTTACATGCGCTGCTTTGGATTTCTTAAATTGCCTGCAGTCGTTTTCAAGATGGCCAGTCTGATGGCATTGACAGCATTTTCTATTCTATAGGAACTTGACCTTGGACTTAAATTTATCCTTTCTTCTTCTGTTCCAAGATTTACAACTGATCGCCAAATGTCCTTGCCTATTGCAACTTGAGCATGTGGCAGTCATTACCGGGACCTTGTCAGTTTTAGCCCTTTTTCTCTTGGCACTGGGCTTCTTACTGACTTCTGACACTGTACTGGCCTTAGGACGATCAGTTTCAGATTCAATTTTATTACTAGAACTGACTACCTCATCGTCGCGCAACATGCCTTTCTTGTCGAGATCTTCGTACTGATAAGCCATATAAATCATTTCTGAAAAAGGAAGCTTCACATACCCCATCACTTTATTCTGGTATTTTCTTTGAAGCCCGTTGATAAATCTCAAATTCTTCCTCTTTGGATTTTGAATTAGATGAGGAGCAAAGTGAGAAAGTTCGTTGAATTTCTTATGATATTCTGGAATTGTCATATCTCCTTGTATCAAATAAGAAAACTCATCACATAGTCGCTCAATTGCTTCTGGAGGAGTAAATCTTTCCAGGAAAATCACTTTGAATCTGTCCCAGGTGACATCACCTTTTGGATTATCTTTAATAACTGAATCCCGCCAAAACAAGGCTTCTTCTTTGAGTGCCCAAGATGCCAGTAATCTTTTCTGATCGTCTCTTAACTTTAAACCCTCAAAGATTTTCTGTGCAGAACGAATCCAAGCTTGTGTTTCCATAATGGACTCTTTGCCTAAGAATGGCGATCCACCCAGATTTCGAAATCTCTTGAATAGAACTTCTATATCTGATTCTGGCTGTGGGAGCACAACTGGCTCATTAGCTGGTCAAGCCATACGCTTATTTCTTCTGTTCCTACCACTCATTTTCTAGTACGTCTGCAATTAGCAGACAAAGTGTCAGGTCAACAGAAAAGATATTTCAAAATATAGAGACAAATACTTGAATGTAAATGTGTCGATCGAGGTGTAATTTCACTCTGCTTTACTTATACTAGGATATTATTGATCCTATCTGTATAGAGTTACCCGTCCAAGAACACTACTGGTTCTATATCTGATGAGTTCGTTCATATGTTATATTCCAGAACTAAGCTTAACCAAAGCTCTGATACCAAAATGAGACGACCCCAAACCCCGTACTAACGGCGGCAAGGGTTATCTTTGGAATATAACACAGAAACAGATAATAGCAGAATAGAATTAAATTAATACACCAGATAATGAACAATAGAATACTGGATAAAAGTAATCATCAGAGTTACACTGTATACAGGATCATACTTAGCACACATACAGTTTAGCTATACATAAATGTCTACAGCGGAAACAAAAAAATATGTACAATAGGAGCTGAACAACATAAAAAGAGATAAATAATAGAATCCATCTTCAGCTCCAGCTATCCAGAAAGAACCAGCTAAACCTGAATACAAGGATGCCCGTGTAGAAAAAGGGGCACCCGAGTTTGAAAGTGAAATAAACCACGAGTCAGTTATGGGACTGGTATGAGAAATCTACTCAACACATTTATAATATGGCTAATCACAGGACCACGCCACTTTCGTGGAACGGGTTTACTCCAATGGCTTGCCAGTGCTTTAAAACAAATCATTCTTTTAAACATCGATATGTTTTTTTATCAAAATGAAGCCATTATAAGACTCAGTTCCCATCACACAATGCAACGCAAACCGGAGGATAGAGTTTTTACCTTATAAGGGCCAAAATATGCTTGATACAAATAAAACAAAGGCATTTGATATTATTGCTTGTGTTTATATGTTTTGAAAACCATTTCGAATCATAACTATCAATCATAGACGGCATTAATGCCCCATACCACTATGTCTCCATATATACGTATACAATCAATACCGCACAGTCACGTATCTGGAAATTGGATTTTCGTCATGAACCAAGGCAAAAGATAGTCCTTACCGAATTCGAGACGCTCTAGCCCTCCACTCAGGATCAGAAAACATCGACCCTTGGAGCGACAGGGCCGGTCCACCGATGTGGATTAAAATTCCTGAGCACTACGTTTCCCCGCCCTATGGGGCGTAAGTGAGCTAACGAATGACTCCATCAGACCCGGATCGTCCGATCACACCGAGGCGCCTCGCAACAGCAACAACCACACAGGTGAAAAGTATATAAATGTCAGGGCTGGTAGGTCACTGACACCACCCTAGCTAGAAAGAAACGCATGCCCTCCCTGAGGTCCTTCTCCCGTTTTTGGTTCATACCGGGGTGAGAGGCTCGCGAATTCACATTATACACAAAGCTACGCCACACAGGCGGTGCTTTGATCATCACCACAAGACTGTGCTTTTCAAGGGAAGCCCTGAACATTTGCCACTTAGGCATGCCACACTAGCAATTCATTCCACGCGACTGATGTCCATCGATATACAACCTCTGAGCTCATGCGTTTCAGAGAGGGGCGTTAAGAAAAAGAATAAATTCTCCACCGCCAAACAGATGTATATTTAATAGAGATCAATCAACACAGAATAAAATCTAATGTCAGACACACAGTCCATTTACAAGTCCGTTCTGGGTCTGAACGAAACCGGAGGCACTATATACCTCGCAAACCCATCGATCACCACGTACGTCTGGGCGATCACCACTCATTATCCTATTTTGGGATGCCTCCCAATCAGGACCTCGGCTACCACCCAAACGAGGTGAAGATCTCCGTTCTTCGACCACCGTCTTCATCTTCGACTTTCAATCATCGATCAATTATTTGAAATGAGAATTAACTCGGCCCTTTCAAATAATTCACTTATATTTAGAATTTCAAATCAATTTATTTCAATGGTTAAATCATTCGACAACACAAATTTTGTTCTTTAATGTAATTTTCACACCAAACATATTCAACCATTAATTACCACATAAATCGAGCAAATTTAGTTTATTTCCATTCCATATCGTTTATGATATTTTATAATGATTTATCGTTATTTTTATTTATTTTAAAATAGCCAATTTATTCAAAACGACGCTTCGGGCCATACCGCGGCCGTGGCGCTGTTTTTCTTCAGATTTCATTTACACATATATGAAAATATAACCGTTGGATCTTCACAAAATTTACATCATTAGAATGATCTTTTCAAAACGAATCCAATGGTTTCAGTTTCGGGAAAATCCGACGGTCGGATCTCCCGGTACAATCGTTTAAATTATCGATTTCAAAATACAAACTACAGCGTCGTTATTCGATTATATATATATATATATATATATAATCGATTCTGGCGCTGTTTTTCTTTAGTTTTGAATTAAACATTCCAGACAATCCAACCGTTGGATTTTTACAAAGTTGGTGCCGTTGAAAGATATTTCCAAGGCGAACCCAACGGTTGCGGTTTCGGGAAAATCCGATGGTCGGACTTCCCGCACTAGTTGTTTGAAATCACGGTTTCAAAACACGAACTGCACGACCACGTTTCATTTTAATTTTATTTATATTTATATATTTATATAAATATAGTTCATTCAACAATTTCAATATCGTTTTCACTTCAAATATTTCACTAACGCCTTTAAATTTTGGAAAATTTCGCTATAACCTCCTTTGTACGGGAGGGGCTGGGAAAATTCCCAAATAGCCACACGGGCGTCTCATGTCAAAAAGAAAAAGAAAAAGAAAAAGAAAAAGCCAAGCGGCTAGCCAACAGGCCCATAAAATCATCACCCAAACAAAACAGTAAATGTGTACCTATTTGTCGGGCACAAAATTTTATTCCTCTTCTCTAGCCCCTTTGCTATAACTTGTTCAATAAATATGCATGTACATATATACAGTTCTTATCACTTATCATTTTCCATTCAACTTCATATTTGATTCCATTTGGTTTAAAAACACTATTCATTCTAATGTTGTATGCATAGGCAAAAATCCTATCATTAGCTAATTAATGAATATTTCAACTCATGCATATTTATTTGAACGAGTGGCTATTTTTAACACTTTATATTTCAACAATTCATGTATATAATAAAAATGTGATTTTTATTGTAAAACAATTCTTTTCAAAACACTATTATTTTATATAGTCTATATATGTAATAAAAATAATATTTTTATTATAAAACAATTTCTTTTAAAACGAGATTATTTTACATAGTTCATATAGATGATAAAAAGGTGGTTTTTATTATAGAACAATTTATTTCAAAATATGAATACCATTCAACACATGAATTTCTAATCAACGAATAAATATAGTTTCAGCAAATGAAAATAATTCAAACACATGAATATTATTCAAAATTTCGGCAACATAACGGCAGGGTAATTAAAACCGGGACCGTCCCCAGTACGGCTCCTCGCTCTACCTTAAAACCTCGCGGTTTTTGACAATGGGGATCATGCATCTAGTTCGCACGCAGGCGGCCTGTATATATTTATTTCATTTCCACAAACTAATCCTACGTGGTTTCAACTAAATATTTCTCAACCACAAATGGGTATTTTTCAACCACAATCAATCAACATCAACCACAAACAATCCCAATCAACCATTCGCTATCAATCAATTTTTCACACCAATCACAACCAGTAAATATCGTCCATGGTTTGTGGACGAGGGGCATATATATATATATATATATATATATATATATATTCATATATAGCAATTCACTTATATTTCAACACATATATAATTTTTACAACTCCTATATAACTTATACATCGAACGTACAACTTATACAATGCTTATACATGAGGTGTACAATGCTTATATAACTCATACATCGACTATATAATTTATACATCGTCGTTTTCCATATCGTTTATAAATTAGAAATCTCACATTGGGTTCCACTCCACCAAAAATAGCAGAAGGCTCAGAAAAATATGCGGTCTCTTCTAAAAGGTAGAAGACGTCCACACGAGTCCACTGTCTCTTGTTTCACTGGATTTCGACAAGAAACGAAAAAGATATGATTTTTCAAAGTTTGCAACAGTTTAAAGGTGTGAAAATCAGTTTAAATGATATAAACCGTACCTTTCAAAATTTGTTCAAACTAGGGTTCGGATTTTTCGATTGATCCGTTCAATGGTTTGCCGATCAGGTTACGCCACGATGGAGTGGTCCGAACGACGCACCAGGGGGTGCCAACCACGGCCAGCTCGAGCTCAGATCAGGGGAGTAAATCAGGCATGAACGGCGGCACTTCACAGCCCAGAGACTTGCGATTTACGAGGGGATAGGGGTTGAGAGTGGTATGGATTTGGAGACGGAGGAAAACTCTACAAAAAACTTAACTGGAGTAGTGGCTATTATCGCGTGGCAGAGGAGAAAACAAGGGGAGAAGAGACGAAGAGCTTCCACCATAGGTTCGAGGGGTTTCGGAGAAGACGGGAAGAGAGAGTGCTGAGTTGGCCCAATAGATTTTTTTTTATATATTTTAAAATCTCTAAAATACCCCCTTACACAGACGAACACCAATTCAAACCCAACGACCATCGTCCGTAGCGTTTTACCCCCATTCCGAACACAATGGGATATGTTTCGTAGGCCCATTCGACTGTTTCAGTCAGTTTTCCTTCAAATTAAAATATATAACATTCAATATTTAATTTGAATGTACATTTCAATTTTCCAGTGCCACAAATTGATTCGAAAAATTCCAGAAAAATAAATCTAGCTATGTTTTGACGATATGGTCCCAACAAAACTAGTTTTGCCGAATTCTAAGACCGTTTGCAAAAAGGCCCATTTCTGGTCGATCCAATTTAATTGTAATTGACCAAAACACATTTTCCTTTGCCACGCTCACATACCAGCTTCAAAAATTATGAAATTTGCAACCTAGCAATAACTTCACATCCCAGATCCAACAAAAGTGGTTTCGTCGAATTCCGAGGTCGTTTGCAAAATGGCCAATTTCACGGGCTATATAAATTCCATAGCGACCTTTCTGAAAATTCATTTGGCCATAACTTTTGCTTTCCGCTATGAAAATTCGATTTTTCAGATTCGTTAGAGAGGTATTCACTAACAGATTTAAATATTTTTGGTTTCACTCAAATCCGTTTTGTTTTGCACCCGGTACAGTCCGACAAAGTTTGAATTCAATTTTTGAAACTACCGCGCCTTTTCAGGCCTTGTTTATAATTAAAATTAATTATATTTATTTTCAAGCATTGATTCAATCCTATTTTTCATCACTATTATTTAAAATATTTATTTTAAATATTTAAAATCCATTATTTTAGCCAATATAAATTTTTTAAATTGGTTCAGATTTTCAGGGTCGTTACACCGCACCCCCTCCCCCTAGTTCCTCCTTCTCCTTCGATCCCTTTCTCCTTCACCTCTCGATCCCTCTTCCCTTCATTAAATCGCGCCACCCATTGAACCCCCAAACCGAGCCCTAGCCCATCGGACCGCCGAGCGCGCCCACCCACGACCAGCCTCTCCCGCTCCGACCTCCTCTCCGCCCTCATTTCTCTCTCCACCCCATTGATGAACGCGACGCCACCAGACTGTTGATACTAATATTTTTGTTTGATGATAACAAATAGATTTTTCTTACTGGAGTGTTTGATTGTGGAATATCTAGTATTATTGGAAAATAAAATAACACAGAATTTACACAGAATATAGAAAAACAAATCAAATAAATTTTATTTCCAATAATATTATTTATTTTACAATTCATTTACACACAAGACTTTACAAATCACTTTACAAGTAATTTCAGTACATACAATTTTTTTTACAAGCACTTCATTTTTTTTTCTCATTTCTAGCTGGATTATTCTTGTTGAGAACACTTTAGCTGCCCAAAGCATCATCCTGTAACCTGTCGCAAAAGAAAGAAAAATACACAGTACACTGGAACTAAAACAAATATTTTTGACAAAATTGATTCTCTGTGTGATTGATTCAAATTTTTTTGTCTCAGCTTTCTATGTGTTTTTCTCATCATATTTCAGACTTAAACAGCCACATCAAAACCATACTGGTTTGCTGATCAGAACCAACTGATTCTGACCAGCCTCAACACAGTACAGTTTGACTGCTATTTTTTTAATGTTTCAGGGTCACAAGACAAAATCAAAAGACAAGGACAAAAAAAAAAAAAAAACCAAAAAAAACCAAAAAGAGAAATGGCAGTGCAAATACTTCAGCTCAAAAGAGAGAAACAAAGGTGGTAGATCAACAAAAAGAAACATGGCAGATCAACATGGATTGTGTATATGGTGTACAAGTGCATGGTGCACCTGTGTAAAGCATGGAGCAGTTCTACATGTACAAGACAGGTCAAAAGAAGAGTGGTAGTGCAAACTTTCAGATCAGAAAAATGCAAATGAATATGGAGCAACAAAACCAGCATGTGTACAGAATTTCAAGTGCACAAATCAGTAAAAATGCAACTGCAATGTTCATGGATGATACAAGCATGTATGGTGTGGTGAATGCAACATCAAAAGCAAGCACAAGTGAACAAGGCAATTTCAGAGAGTCAAAAGTGTCGAGGCAGTTTTAAAATGCAAAACAGGTTGAAGTAATGTTTTTCAGAAATCAGAGTATACATGAATGGTATAACTCAGCGTGGTGACAAGCATGGAGCATGTACAAGAAATAAAGTATCAATGGCCAGAACAGCAAACATGTGAATACACTAAAGCAACAATATGGGGCAGCATGTTTAACATGCACTGGCTATGTTCATATGGATAGCAAGTATGGACCAGCAAAGTTCAAGACAAGTGCAAATGGTTCAAGACGAATAGCAAGCCTCAGGTAAAATGCTCACAAAAAAACATGGCCGAGCACATGCAAACAAGCCGACATGGCAACAATCAGTATGACAAGCATTTCAGGTTGTAAACACACACAGAAATGGTCATGATGCAAACTCATATATACATATGAACACAGCAACAAATTCAAAGCAGTACAGCAGTATACACAAATTCAGGCATGATGTAGCTCAGATACTAAACTACAAGTGGACTGCAAGTACAAAAATGAGGGTGCAATGTCATGGTTTCAAGTCAGGGATCAAAGCAAACTCAAGTGTACATATGGAAGTGGACAAGTGCTGCTGAAACAAGTGATGGCATCAGCAAAGTGAAACAAGTTTTTTTTTCACAGCAATGAAATGATGAGTGTAGTGTAAGTATGAATGTGCGAGAAAGTCAGTAAAAATGATTTGAACATGCGAAAACTGAAATCCCTTGTTAGTGCTAATCAAGTCAGACAGAAAAATAAAGATCAAAATCCGGCAAAGGGGTTTAAAATTATTCAATGCAGTGTAGGAATCACACTATGAAAAGAATGCAACAAATCAGGAAGGAAGTTTTTCTTCCTTTCCTTTTTTTTTATCTCAATCGGATAATGACTAGGCAGAATTTAACACAACAAAATTATTGGATTTCAAATTGATTTTTAACCGAGTTATTTGAAGAAAGTTTTTTTTTTCAAAAACAGTTTTTTTTGGTTTATTTCAATCAGTGAAATAGATCAATCAGGAAATCCAAACAAGGAAAGAGGAATCTGTCACATTCATTCAAGGCCAGGATTATTTCAATCAAAGTCGAAGCTCTTCAATCAAACAAGACAAAGCAAGACAATTTTTAATGCTCAAAGAAAAAAATTCAAAAGGGATTTCCACAAAACTCTCAAGGGCCGATTCAATCAAGGCCATACCGACAGCAAATCAAATTCAAGGAATTCCAAAATTCAAATCGAGCAAGTCATTAACGAAATCAGAGCACCAGGGTGTAGAAACCCTTATAAAAGCACACAATTCATCATCGACATCTTTATCAATTCACACAAAAAGAAATCCGAAACCCTAAATTGCAAGAGTTAATAAAACTCACTCAGATTGATCGCAAGAACGAAGGAGACATACTGGAGAAGCAAAAACAAGCTTCTAGAAATCCATTATACACTTCACCGAGATTGATTTAGGGAAAAATCACTGAAACCCTAAATCGCCGCCGCCATTTTTTGTTTCAGAGAGAAAGGAAGGATCGGGCTAAAGAAAACACAAGGGAGCACCACAAAATAGAAGTGGCCCGACCAATTTTGGCTTGTGCAAAGAAAAGGGGATGACCCCCCACTTTTAACTCCTTCTTTATTTCCTTTAAGTTTTTTTTTAAAATGTTTTTTTTCAGTTTATTGTAAAACTAGGGAGCACAGAATATTGAAGTGTAATCTGAAAAATCTAGTCTAGGGTATACAGACTAGTCTAGGATTTTGAGCTTAGGGATAAACAAGAGCAGGAGTTGCGAGTTTACATAGGATTGTAAGCGGGATCTGTTTGTATCTCCTAGTAAAAATCTTAGAAAGGCAGCAGTAGGCACAGTTTGCCGAAGCTGGGTATATCCGCGTGTGATTTTATTTTTACTGCATTTCTTTATTACAGTGTTTAGTTTAAATTTATTGTTAAAAACCCTATTCACCCCCCCTCTAGGGTTATTATCGATCCTACAATTGGTATCAGAGCTTGTGTTTGAACCCTAGAATCATGACTTCAATGAACAATGCTTTTTCTGAAGGTCAATCTATTGCTAGACCACCCATGTTCAATGGTAGTGATTACGCGTATTGGAAAGCTAGGATGAAAATTTATCTAGTGTCTGTTGATTATGATGTCTGGGATATCATTGAAACTAGATATACACCTCCGACTGAAACTGTTAATGGTATTGTAACACCTAAACCAAAAAGTAGGTGGGATGCAAATGATAAGAAATTATACTCTATAGATTCTAAAGCTATGAATGCTCTGATTTGTGCTCTTGATAAAACAGAATATAACAGAATTTCTCATTGTAATACAGCCCAGGAAATTTGGCATACTCTGGAAGTCACACACGAAGGAACTTCTCAGGTTAAAGAATCCCGTCTTGCCATGTTCAGTAATGAATATGAAAACTTCAACATGCAGAAGGACGAGAGCATCAAGGACATGTATGGTCGCTTCTCCGTACTAGTTTACAATGCCAGAGCCCTTGGAAAGGTCTATACAGAAGTGGAGCTTGTGAGGAAGATTCTGCGTGTTCTGCCCATGAACTTTGAAGCAAAAGTCACAGCCATTCAAGAATCCAAAGATCTGAGCAAGCTGAGCATGGAAGAGCTTATCGGAAATCTGATGACATATGAAATGGAGCTGAAAGCAAGAGAAGATCGCAACAACTCAGATCTGAAAAAGAAGTCAATAGCTTTGTCCAACACTGTCACTAGCGATAGTGAAGATCCCATTGAACAACTTGCCATGGCAGTCAGACAACTCACGAAGTGGAGAAAATTCAAACCTCGAAGAAATAAACCAAAGAGCAACAATTCAGAAGACGAACCACTCTGCTACAACTGTCAAAAGCCTGGACACATAAAACCAAATTGTCCACTTCTCCAAAGAAACAAGAAGAAAAAGAAAGCTTTTGCCGTAACTTGGGATGACGAGGAAGGAGAAGAAGATTCAGACAGCAGTGAGGAGGAAAGCAATTTGTGCTTCATGGCAAAATCAGACCTAGAAGATACTGACGAGGAAACCACTGAGGTATACAGTTATGACGATCTGGTTTTAATGTGTAAATATCTTTCTGAAATTATCGACACGTTAGAATCAGACGCAGAGAAACTAAAAGCGGAAAACTTCAACCTTGTTCACAATAATAAGAAGTTGGTATCTGAGATTAAAAATGCTTCAAAAACCAATAACCTAGATTGTGAAATGTGTAAAGATGTGAATCTAGAAATTTTAACACTCAAGAGCACCATTGAGAATCTTGAAAAAGAAAACTTGACTCTAAAAGTTGAAGATGACACTAAAAGAAAGAACTACATTAAACGATGCACTTCACTTGTGAATGAGAACACAATCTTAAAAACAAGAGTCCAAGATCTAGAAGTTACATTGAACAAATTCTCAATTGGTCAAACATCTTTTAAAATGTTACTTGGAAACCAATTGGTTGGGAATAATAGAAAAGGACTAGGTTTTGGGAAGATACAAGAAATAACTGGAAGTGACAATGCTAAAGGTAAAGGTATTTTTCCCAAATGTGTAAAATGTGGGGTGATTGGTCACAGTCATGAAAATTGCAAGTTTAGCAGTAAAATTCAGAAGTTCAAAAAGGTATGGGTCCCTAAACACTTGGCACACAATTATCACAAAGATTGGAACACAAAGAAAAATCAAATTTGGATTCCAAAAGAATCTTATGACTATCATTCTTCTACTACTGATATGATTAGGCCTAGAAGTTTCTCTAGGTCATCTCCTTCTCTGTTTGTGTAGGTATGTTGGCGGGCTAAGGAGCAACAAAAATGGTACTTGGATTCAGGTTGCTCCAGACATATGACGGGTGATAAAAGACTGTTCCTTAGCCTGGAAAAACATAAAGGTGGGAATGTGACGTTTGGTGACAACAGCAAATGTAAAATTATTGGTAAGGGAAAAGTAGGTAACAGTATCTTTGCCTTAACTGATGTTTTATATGTTGATAATCTCTTTCACAATCTTATCTCCATCAGTCAGCTTTGTGATAAAGGAATGAATGTTGTGTTTGATAGTAATAGTTGCAAAATCATTGAGATCTCCTCTGGAAAGGTTGTGTTTACAGCGAAAAGAAAAGGAAATGTCTATACTCTCTCGTTCGATGATGTAACAGTATCTAGGTGTTTGGTAGCAACAGAAGAGGAGGCAATTTTATGGCACAGAAGATTGGCACATGCAAGTATGGGTCTTCTTGAAAGACTAAAATCAAATGAACTTGTCAGGGGTTTACCACATCAGAATTTCAAAAATAACAAAGTATGTAAAGCTTGTACCATGGGAAAACTTAGTCGTTCATCTTTCCGTCCAAAAAATGTTGTTAGCACTTCACGAGTGCTTGAATTGATTCATATGGACTTGTTTGGACCTACTGATACTGCTAGTTTAAATGGTAAACGTTATTGTTATGTATTGGTTGATGATTACTCTAGGTTTACATGGGTTTACTTTCTAGCCAAAAAGTCTGAAGCTTTTGATTATTTTTTAAAGTTTTCAAAACTTGTCCAAAATGAAAAAGGGGTTTCAATTAAAACTTTAAGAAGTGATCATGGAGGTGAATTTGAAAACTTAGACTTTGAAAATCTTTGTGAAGAAAATGGTTTCAAACATGAATTTTCCGCTCCTCGAACACCTCAACAGAATGGGGTGGTTGAAAGGAAAAATCGTACATTACAAGAAATGGCTAGATCTATGTTATGTGAATATCAATTGCCTCAAACTTTCTGGGCTGAGGCAGTTAATACTTCGTGCTATGTAATGAACAGAGTTATGATTAGACCAATACTTAATAAAACGTCATATGAACTGTGGTCTAACAAAAAGCCTAACATCTCATATTTTAGAGTGTTTGGATGTCCTTGTTATATTTTGAACACAGGTGAACAGCTTGGGAAATTTGAGTCAAAAATGGTTGATGGAATCTTCATGGGTTATTCATCAAGAAGTAAGGCTTACAGAATCTTCAATAAACAGTCAAGAACAATCGTGGAAACCGTCAACGTCAAGTTCAATGAATCAGATATGGATACGATACCTGAAGATGATAAAGATGATGCTGGTGCACAAGAAATTGAACAAGAAAACAATGATGTTGAGACAAACAATGAAAAAGCCACTGAAGCAGCAACAGATATCGAAAGACTAAAATTCAAGCCAAGTCATCCTCCAAATTTGGTAATTGGAAGTCCAACTGCTGGTGTTCGTACACGATCCTCTCTCAATAGGGAAGTTTGTACCCTTTGTATTCATAATGCCTTTGTATCTGAAATAGAACCAAGTTCTTATGATGTTGCTCTTAATGATGAATTTTGGTTGTTAGCTATGCAGGAGGAACTTAACCAGTTTGAGAGAAACAGAGTCTGGAACTTGGTACCCAGACCAAAAGACTACCCAGTTGTAGGAACAAAATGGGTATTCAAAAATAAGCTTGACGAATCTGGAAACGTAACAAGAAACAAAGCTAGGTTGGTCGCTAAGGGATACAATCAAATCGAAGGTGTTGACTTTGATGAAACTTTTGCCCCAGTTGCTAGGCTTGAAGCAATCAGAATTTTGTTAAGTTTTGCATGCTTTAAGGGGTTCAAATTAAAGCAAATGGATGTGAAGAGTGCTTTTCTGAATGGAGAACTGAAAGAAGAAGTGTATGTTGAACAACCCCCTGGTTTTGAGAGTCACGATTATCCAAATCATGTATACAAACTGGAAAAAGCATTGTATGGCCTTAAGCAAGCTCCTCGAGCTTGGTATGACTGTCTGTCTACATATCTCTTGGAAAATTGTTTTAAAAAGGGAAGTGCTGACACAACCTTTTTTTTATCTCATGATGGTGATGATTTTTTAATTGTCCAAATTTATGTTGATGATATCATATACGGTGCTACTAATGATGTCTTGTGTGAAAAATTTGAAAAAGTTATGCAGGGCAAATTTGAGATGAGTTTGGTTGGAGAGCTGAAATTCTTTCTTGGTTTCCAAATCAAACATAGTAGCAAAGGGATCTTTATCTCTCAAACGAAGTACGTGATGGAGTTGTTAAAGAGATTTGGAGTTCAAGATGCAAAGCCAATGAAAACACCGATGAGTCCAACAACCAAACTTGACAAAGATGAAAAAGGCGTTGCTGTGGATCAAAAGAAATATCGCGGTATTATCGGTTCACTTCTTTATCTTTCTGCTTCTAGACCCGATATTATGTTTTCTGTTTGTTTGTGTGCTCGTTTTCAATCAAATCCCAAAGAATCTCATCTAAAAGCCACAAAAAGGATTCTAAGATATTTGTTAGACACACCAAATTTGGGCTTATGGTATCCTTCTTGTGATAACTTTAATTTAGTTGGGTTTACTGATGCTGATTATGCTGGTTCACTCACTGATAGAAAAAGTACTAGTGGAACGTGTTTCATGCTAGGTCATTCACTTGTGTCGTGGTCAAGTAGAAAACAAAACTGTGTTGCTTTATCCACCACTGAGGCTGAATATATTGCTTTAGGAAGTTGTTGTGCACAGATTTTATGGATGATGCAGACTTTATCTGATTTTGGACTTTGTTATAAACGAGTTCCTTTAAAATGTGACAGTAAGAGTGCAATTGACTTATCAAATAATCCAGTACATCACTCACGCACAAAACACATTGATGTAAGACACCACTTTCTTAGAGATCATATTGCTTGTGAAGATATTTGTATAGAATTTATTCCAACTGAATCTCAACTCGCTGATATTTTTACAAAACCCCTTCCTGAAGACAGATTTTGCAGATTACGTTTGGATTTGGGAATTATAGAAATAAATTAATCTTTTAGCATTTTTGGATAAATTTTCTCTTAAGATGTTCTGTTGGCAATTATCTTTCTGACAAATAATCCATGCTTCAAATCATCAAGAAAAGACCAGTTTGTTTTTGGACATTTATGATAAATTTGTGACTGTGTAAGTTTTCAGAATATGAGATGTTTGAAAATTTGTAGCTCTGATACGATCAAATATGCTTTATAATATGAGTAATTGAAGAACTTTTTGTCCACTTTCATCTTCTGTCTCTATCACCCTTCTATCAATCATTATTATTTTATATATATCAAAGGGATTTAAGTAAAAAAAAAAAAGGTATTTCTCTAATCTCATTTAAAAATCCAAGCTCTGGTCATGCATGGTTATGAGAATACTTATTTTTTTCATGCTATTACTGATTCCATTTAAAAATCCAAGATCTGGTTATGCGTGGTCAGTATAGTATTGAATTTTTTTTTCATGTTGCAGCTAATTCCATTTAAAAATCCAAGCTATGGTCATGCGTGGTTAGTTTGCTATTGAAATATCCCTGATATATATTAAATATTTCATCATTCCATTTTCTGTCTTGTGAAATGTGTTCTTCTTTTACAGATTATTCTAATCTTTTTGTTTGATTATTCGGAGTGTTTGAATCTGATAATGTCAAATGACTTGATTACTATTTACAGTCCATACTCTTTAAAATGTCCAGAATTGTTATTCTTTTGATGATTACAAAGGGGGAGAAGATGTTAAGATTTTGTGTTGTTTACAGACGTCTATAGATTTTATTTTGCCATTAATGCTAAGTGTTTAAATTTTTTTTTTTCATTTTCAAATTCTTTACTCATGTCTGTTTACAACTGATAGGGGGAGCTCAAATGTAGGGGGAGCCCTTGTTCAAACACATCTCGTTATTCACAAAAATCTTAAGTTTGTTTGTCATCATCAAAAGGGGGAGTTTGTTGATACTAATATTTTTGTTTGATGATAACAAATAGATTTTTGTTACTGGAGTGTTTGATTGTGGAATATCTAGTATTATTGGAAAATAAAATAACACAGAATTTACACAGAATATAGAAAAACAAATCAAATAAATTTTATTTCCAATAATATTATTTATTTTACAATTCATTTACACACAAGACTTTACAAATCACTTTACAAGTAATTTCAGTACATACAATTTTTTTTACAAGCACTTCATTTTTTTTCTCATTTCTTGCTGGATTATTCTTGTTGAGAACACTTTAGCTGCCCAAAGCATCATCCTGTAACCTGTCACAAAAGAAAGAAAAATACACAGTACACTGGAACTAAAACAAATATTTTTGACAAAATTGATTCTCTGTGTGAATGATTCAATTTTTTTTGTCTCAGCTTTCTGTGTGTTTTTCTCATCATATTTCAGACTTAAACAGCCACATCAAAACCATACTGGTTTGCTGATCAGAACCAACTGATTCTGACCAGCCTCAACACAGTACAGTTTGACTGCTATTTTTTTTAATGTTTCAGGGTCACAAGACAAAATCAAAAGACAAGGACAAAAAAAAAAAAAAAAAAAAAACCAAAAAGAGAAATGGCAGTGCAAATACTTCAGCTCAAAAGAGAGAAACAAAGGTGGTAGATCAACAAAAAGAAACATGGTAGATCAACATGGATTGTGTATATGGTGTACAAGTGCATGGTGCACCTGTGTAAAGCATGGAGCAGTTCTACATGTACAAGACAGGTCAAAAGAAGAGTGGTAGTGCAAACTTTCAGATCAGAAAAATGCAAATGAATAAGGAGCAACAAAACCAGCATGTGTACAGAATTTCAAGTGCACAAATCAGTAAAAATGCAACTGCAATGTTCATGGATGATACAAGCATGTATGGTGTGGTGAATGCAACATCAAAAGCAAGCACAAGTGAACAAGGCAATTTCAGAGAGTCAAAAGTGTCGAGGCAGTTTTAAAATGCAAAACAGGTTGAAGTAATGTTTTTCAGAAATCAGAGTATACATGAATGGTATAACTCAGCATGGTGACAAGCATGGAGCATGTACAAGAAATAAAGTATCAATGGCCAGAACAGCAAACATGTGAATACACTAAAGCAACAATATGGGGCAGCATGTTTAACATGCACTGGCTATGTTCATATGGATAGCAAGTATGGACCAGCAAAGTTCAAGACAAGTGCAAATGGTTCAAGGCGAATAGCAAGCCTCAGGTAAAATGCTCACAACAAAAACACGGCCGAGCACATGCAAACAAGCCGACATGGCAACAATCAGTATGACAAGCATTTCAGGTTGTAAACACACACAGAAATGGTCATGATGCAAACTCATATATACATATGAACACAGCAACAAATTCAAAGCAGTACAGCAGTATACACAAATTCAGGCATGATGTAGCTCAGATACTAAACTACAAGTGGACTGCAAGTACAAAAATGAGGGTGCAATGTCATGGTTTCAAGTCAGGGATCAAAGCAAACTCAAGTGTACATATGGAAGTGGACAAGTGCTGCTGAAACAAGTGATGGCATCAGCAAAGTGAAACAAGTTTTTTTTTCACAGCAATGAAATGATGAGTGTAGTGTAAGTATGAATGTGCGAGAAAGTCAGTAAAAATGATTTGAATATGCGAAAACTGAAATCCCTTGTTAGTGCTAATCAAGTCAGACAGAAAAATAAAGATCAAAATCCGGCAAAGGGGTTTAAAATTATTCAATGCAGTGTAGGAATCACACTATGAAAAGAATGCAACAAATCAGGAAGGAAGTTTTTCTTCCTTTCCTTTTTTTTTATCTCAATCGGATAATGACTAGGCAGAATTTAACACAACAAAATTATTGGATTTCAAATTGATTTTTAACCGAGTTATTGGAAGAAAGTTTTTTTTTTCAAAAACAGTTTTTTTTGGTTTATTTCAATCAGTGAAATAGATCAATCAGGAAATCCAAACAAGGAAAGAGGAATCTGTCACATTCATTCAAGGCCAGGATTATTTCAATCAAAGCAGAAGCTCTTCAATCAAACAAGACAAAGCAATACAATTTTTAATGCTCAAAGAAAAACATTCAAAAGGGATTTCCACAAAACTCTCAAGGGCCGATTCAATCAAGGCCATACAGACAGCAAATCAAATTCAAGGAATTCCAAAATTCAAATCGAGCAAGTCATTAACGAAATCAGAGCACCAGGGTGTAGAAACCCTTATAAAAGCACACAATTCATCATCGACATCTTTATCAATTCACACAAAAAGAAATCCGAAACCCTAAATTGCAAGAGTTAATAAAACTCACTCAGATTGATCGCAAGAACGAAGGAGACATACTGGAGAAGCAAAAACAAGCTTCTAGAAATCCATTATACACTTCACCGAGATTGATTTAGGGAAAAATCACTGAAACCCTAAATCGCCGCCGCCATTTTTTGTTTCAGAGAGAAAGGAAGGATCGGGCTAAAGAAAACACCAGGGAGCACCACAAAATAGAAGTGGCCCGACCAATTTTGGCTTGTGCAAAGAAAAGGGGATGACCCCCTTCTTTTAACTCCTTCTTTATTTCCTTTAAGTTTTTTTTTTTAAATGTTTTTTTTTCAGTTTATTGTAAAACTAGGGAGCACAGAATATTGAAGTGTAATCTGAAAAATCTAGTCTAGGGTATACAGACTAGTCTAGGATTTTGAGCTTAGGGATAAACAGGAGCAGGAGTTGCGAGTTTACATAGGATTGTAAGCGGGATCTGTTTGTATCTCCTAGTAAAAATCTTAGAAAGGCAGCAGTAGGCACAGTTTGCCGAAGCTGGGTATATCCGCGTGTGATTTTATTTTTACTGCATTTCTTTATTACAGTGTTTAGTTTAAATTTATTGTTAAAAACCCTATTCACCCCCCCTCTAGGGTTATTATCGATCCTACACAGACCACCTCCGACGAGCGCAGATAGTCCCCCCTTTTTTCCTTCGCTGTAAGTTCCTTCATTACTTAATTTATTTTGTTTTAATATATTTTATCTATTTAGTTTAGTTTAACCAATAGAAAAATCTGATCTTCTATGAATAAGAAAATTCCTTGTCTAGCATGTGAAAAGATTTGATTTTTATAACGTATAAAGATTCGATTTTTATTGACAAAGAAGAGATTTTTTATATTGTAAAGGCGATATTTTTAATGAGTAAAAGGCGATATTTTTAATGAACGAAAGGCGGATTTTTTTTTTTTGTATGAACGATCGAAATTTTGATGTAGGAAAGAGGTGATTTTTAATTATATGAAAATATAATCTTTCCCATATTTGCAGCGTTTTAAAAATATGATTTTATATATTTAATAACCATATAAAAATGTGATTTTTATTATATATTTTTTGAGCAAAACGGATATGTAGCGCGAGACTACATAGCCGATTAATTAGTAGCTAGTAATAGTTTTCCAACTGACATACCCAGTTGGTGGTCCAAAATACAACCATCACTCCAAGATTAAGACATATCATGCAACATAGAGTACATATTACATATGCGACTACAGTAGCATGCAGAACAGAGTATCATCAGACATAATTATACAAATATAGCATAGAAAGCCAAAGACGCATAAGCATAAATCATGAAAGCTCCATTCTGGATGCCGAGCCATTGCTGTCAACAGAGGAAGCGGGAGAAGAGGCCACCGGTAAAGCAAACCTGAACACCGCAGCATGGTTGTCTCCAGAACCCGACGATGACATGAAAATATGAAAGATGCGATGACAAATAAGCATGGTCGAACAAGTTTTGTTTTTGAATATCCTTGCATTTATTTCTTTCCACACACACCAACTATAAACAGCCAGGAAGGTATCAAGCAGTGAACAAGATTCAGATTCCCAGTGATCGAAGAAAGAAGAAATGGTGGGGATGGAGCCAAGTAAGCGGGCACTCGTTGCAGCCCAGATTGGGTAGGTAAAGTCACAAGAAAAGAAAAGGTGGTGAATGGTTTCAGCGTGAGAATTGCAGAATGGGCAGTTAGGGTTAGATACAACATTGCATTTGAACAGTTTGACTCTAGTATTGATCTTCTCATGAATCAAACACCATTGGAGAAAAAGGATTCTTGGAGCCAGTTTGCATTTCCAAAGCCTTGAGAATTTAAACAATCTACCCGAAAAGGTCAAATAGCTATAACATGAAGATACAGAAAAGCCTCGAGATGGAGCGAGAACCCAAACAAAATGATCATCCAAGCTATTTAGTTGGGTGCAGCGAATGAGAGCAAAGATGCTTAGCAGCTGCGAGAGAGTGCGCCAATCAAAAAGTGAACCTGGAACTAAACTAATATGGCCATTGTTAAAAGCATCAACAACAGAAAGCATAGAATTAGTTTGAAGAGAGAAGAGTGAAGAAAAAGTGAGAGAAAGAGGTAACTGACCGTGCCAAATATCGTGCCAAAATAAACAAGACGTGCCACCCCCCAAAGAGACATGAAACAGAAATTTAATACGAGAAAGACAAGAAAGAATCCCACGCAAGAAGGGAGAGGGTCTAGAGGAGGGATGATGGTGCAAAACAAGGTGGGGGTTAGAAGAGAAGTAGCGGGCCAGAATCCAATCTCTCCAAATGAAATTTCCAGGGGTGAGGAGTCTCCAGACCCACTTGGCCAACAAAGCCATATTAAAGTGGTAAAGATCAAGAACACCGAGCCCCCCTGATCAAAATTCAGGCATACTGTTCTCCAATTAATTAATTTCTTGATGCTATGACCATTCCAAAGAAATGAACTTCTAATTGAATCAATCTTGCAAATTACCCATTTAGGGAGTTTATGAAAGGACATCCAGTATGTAGGAATAGCGGAGAGCACAGATTTAACTAAAGTTACACGGCCCATAGAAGATAATGCATTTGCTTTCCAAGCCGCTAACCTGGTTTCAATCTTGTTAATAAGGGGGAGCCAGTCATTTTTGTGAAGTTTAAAAAAATATGATTTTTTATTTATATATGAAGTATAAAAATATAATTTTTTATAGTAGAGATTAAAAAAATATGATTTTTATAAGATAGAGAATACCAAAATATGATTTTTATATGTGTTGTGGCGAAAAGATTTGATCTTTATAAATATAGTGGAGTAATAAAAATATGATTTTTATATTATATAGATAGTAAAAATTCGATCTTTATATATGAAGTAGAAATAAAAATATGATTTTTATTTATTGAAAGGAAGTAATAAAAATATAATTTTTATTATGAACAGCGGGACAGAGATTGCATTGGAATTTCAGACAGGTCCAAAGGGTTCAGCAGTTCAACAGTAAAGCACGGCGGAGTGGAACCCTCTGTGAGAACTCCTCACTTTTAAATTTATTTCTAATTGAATTATATACTAGGATGCAGACGGTGCTTAGTAGCACCCGACACCCATCGTCCACAGACCATGGATGACTTGTTTGTTTGGTTGATGTGTTGTGAAATTTGTTTGTGTGATGTGAAATAAAATATTTTGTAGTGAAAAATATTTTATAGTTAAAAATATGATTTTTAACGTGTGTGTAAAATAAATATTTATAAACAAATCGGAGATTTGTTTATATACACTGATTTGATTGATATTGATTGGGATGATAAATTTTACACATCGCCCAATTGCACAAATAAAATCTGTGTTTGATTGTTTGAAACCCCACACGAGTGTTGGGATGAAATTGGACATACACTAATCCCAATAATTAGCTGTATGTCGATTGATTGATTGACAGGCTGTTACAAGCGTTGAATATTTATATTTGATGCTTATATAGTGTAGAATGCACTCTGGATGATGGTTGATGATTTATCGTTGCTATTATATACATGTGTTGTAGGGAATCCATATAATTAACGTCATATGGTAATTGATTGGGCCTCATTCCAATTTGGAAAATATAAAGAAAATTCATTTGTTGAATTGTGAAGAAAATTCCTTTGTTGAATTGTAAAGAAAATTCATTTGTTGAGTAGTAAAGAAAATTCAAGTGTTGAATAGAAAATAAATTCATGTGTTGAATAGAGAATAAATATTCATGTGTTGAATTAAAGCCGTATTGATTCGATTGATGCCATTTCGACGTGGACGATATTTATATCAATTTTATTCATTTTTATAATGAATATAGAAAAGGAATTGATTTCAAAATACAACGTTTTGAAAATATTATCATGTGTATATCAATGATGTGGAATATTCGATTTTGATTTGAAATTGAATATGAAGTTGAACTCATTTTGAAAACGAATTTAAAATGATTTATAAAATATGTTTTAAAAGGAAGTCGACGAAATATATATATATATATATATATATATATATATATATATTATATATAATGGCCTGAATAGAATGCGGCGCGCTGCGGTAGTTCACGAATTTCGACCATTGACTTCAAATGGATATTATAGGAGATCCGACCGTCAGATTCTCCTAAAACCGGAACGGTTGGGTTCGTATCGAAAAGGGCTTTCTAATGAATATTAGAGATTTTAAATCTAACGGTCGGATTTGGGATTATGTCCAAATCAAATTTGGAAAAGGTCACTGTAAGTGCAGTTCGATGGCCGTTGATGGAAATCAACTGTACAGGCCTTGATAAAATTATTAAAAATAGTAATAACTTGTGTAAAATCATAAGAAATGATTTGGGAAGAATTGGTATGAAAAACTCCATATTTGAAAAGATAAAAATAGATTTTTATCGAAATAATCTAGTTTTGAACTAGAATTATAATTCTATTTATTTTTAAATAAATAAATTGAATTTCAAAAGGGTTTTAAAAGTAACCAAAATTTCCAATAATTGAATTGGAATGGACTTGAATCGAAATTGTCTTTGGAATATTTCGATGTTGGATTTCATGATTATACAGATAGCGTTATGGAAATTTGAAAGATATATAGATATCGTTATTTCCAATATGATATTTGTTGGTCGTAGAATTTAATATTGAATATAAGCCGATATATTTTCTATTCAGAGCCATGTATTTAATATCAAATGAGATTTGGGTTTGTCGTGAATGGTGTCTTCATTAACACTGTTCTTAACCCCAGTCGAGAAAAAGATTAAATCTGTTTATTTAGATTTAATAAAGTGTACCAATTAAATAATATTTAATTGGAACTGAATTGGTAGTGATTTTTGGGTTTATAGTGAACAATGTTTTAAATAACACTTGTTCTTTAACCCGATAATTAATGTGAAGTGATTTTGGGGTTTATCGTGAACCGTGTTTTAAATGACACTGATTCTTTTACCCTGTTAAAGATTAAAACTAAGTGGGTTTTTAATGAATCTTTAATTAGATTGAAAAGATCTTGAATGGAGTATCACCAGTTTTGCTCCAGGCGATAGTTAAATCTTTAATTAGATTTGAACGTGAAATGGTAATTGAATTTACCGATAACACAGTGGTGTTAGATATGAAGTATTACCAGTTTTACTTCATGGGATGAATAGGTTAGGATTGGGAAATTAAAATAAATGATTACTTCGGCGTGGTTCGTTAATCCCGACTAGTTTGAATTGATATTCAAAAGAAGATTAAAGAATAAATTTAAAGAATTTATCTTTGATAAAATTAATGGGAACCTTTCCCATAGTACAAGAATATTTGAATAAAAGAATATTCTGAATTGGACTGAGGCGTATGCTGTGTTTGTGTAACACTTGTTTATTATATACGCGAGTTATTCAGAAAGACCGGGTTTATCCCATTCTGAATAACTGATTTGATGTGGTGTCGAAGAAGAAGACGGTGGTCGAAGACCGGAGGTCTTCACGTCGTTTGGGTGATTACTGATGATCTTGATTGGGCGTGCACCCATGAGGAGGGAATCAGTTAGTGGTCGTCCAGACGTACTTGGAGATCGATGGATATGCGAGGTACTAGGTTCCTCCGGTTTCTTTCAGACCCAGAACGAACTTGGAAATGGACTGTGTGTCTGACATTGGATTTTACTCTGTGTGATTGATTTGTATTAAATATATATCTGTTTGGCGGCGGAGAATTTATTTTCTTGCTTAATGCCCTTCTCTGAGATGTACGAGCTTAGGGGTTATATATTGATGGATATCAAACACATGGAGTGAATTGCCTGTGTGGCATGCCTAAGGGGCAATAGATCAGGGCTTCTGTTGAAAAGCAAAGTCTTGTGGTTGATGATCAATGCACGGCCTGTGTGGCATAGCTTTGTGTAACGTTGATTCGCGAACCTCACACCCCAGTTGTGAACCAGAAACAGGAGAGGACATCACGGAGGGCACGCGTTTCCTTCTAGCTAGAAGTGGCGTCAGTTGTTTTACATGCCCTGACAAGTTTGACTTATGTGATTGTTGCTGTTGCAAGGCGTCTCGGATATATCGGTGACTATGTTAAGCCGATGGAGTCATTGGACTCATTGACACCCCATAGGGTGGCGAAACTTAGTGTTCAGGCATTTTAATCAACATCGGTGGACCGGCTCTGACGATCCAAGGGCCCACCTTAGTCTAGGTCCTGAGACACGGGCTACAGCGTCTTGAATCGGTAGAGGACTATCTTTTGCCTCGGTTCACAGATGGAAACCCAACTTCCAATACGTGATATTTGCGGTTTTAATTGTAGAACTAGTATGGCAACAAGATATATGGTACCTATGCCATCTATTATTGATACTTATGATTTGAAGTTATTTTATACACTATGCACTTATAATAGTATCAAACGATTTATTTTAAAACGTATCAAGCATTTTTGGCTATTATAAGGTAAAACCCTATCCTCTGGTTTGTGTTGCATTGTGTGATGGGACCTGGGTCTTATAATAGCTTCATTTTTCTTTATTTAGCATTGCGTTGTTTGTTTTATGCACAGGTATTCTTGGGAGGAAACCCATTCCGTGTTATAAGGCGTGGTCCCTTGATTTACCTAACTTTAAAATAAATATTAATAACTGTTTATTTCTCACACCAGTCCCATGACTGACCTGGAATTTATTGTTTTAACCTAAACTCTGGGTGCCCTTATTTTGACACGGGCAACTAGTAGTTTTGGTTTTGCAGATTTATATTCACAAGATCCTGGTTTACAACTGGAATGATACCCGGAAAGCTTTGTATCCGTATATCTCCATCATTTGTGCATTGTATTATTTTTCTGCTGCAATGTATTTGGATGTAATTTAAATCTCTGATATTTTCTGTGTAATATTTATTCTTACTCTGTATATTCTTGTATTCTGATGGAATTGTTGTAATATACAATGAAATGTTATTCTGTCTGCATTCTAATTTGTCGTGTTCTCAAAACAATCAAGCGTTTCAAATGGTCTTGGTCGGTTTAGCGACTGATTCGGATCGAGCGAAATTCCTGGTCGTTACATCAAATTTGCATTGAAAAGAAAAATTACATTTCTATATGTAATCAAAAGACATGAAATTTATACCGCATAGAAAATTTCATTTTTATATATAATTAAAGAAATAGAACTTACATGTAACATAAAACTACATTTTTATATGTAAATTAAGAATGAGAATTTGCACTGAAAATTTAATTACATTTTTAATGTAAATAAAGTAGGAATACACATTGCAAATTAAAGAGCAAGATTTGACATGTAATTTAAGTTACATTTTATTATGTAGTTTATAATAGAATATATATTTATTGTAAATAATAGGTACATTTTCATTATGTAATTAAAAAGAGAAATTTGACATTATAATGTTAATTACATTTTTAATGTAAAAAAAGTAAAGAAAAAGAAGATCTTACACTGTAGTTGAAAGAAAGAAGTTTTCACGTAATGATAATTACATTTTTAATGTAATTAAAAAGAAGGATTTGACATTGTAATGTAAATTACATTTTTGTTGTAATATAAAAAAAAAATTCACTGTATTGTTGATCACATTTTTAATGTAATTAAAAAGGAGATTTTGAAATGTAATAAAAAGAATGAATTCAACATTGAAATATAAGGAAAAAATGAACTGTAACGTTGAATTAGAACTTACATTTTTATGTAAATAACAATGGAAGAGGAAAATTTACTTTTTAGGTAAATAAGCAATGAAAAGGAAAATTACATTCCAAATGTAAATTAGAATATAAAGGACATTTTGTTAGGAAATGTAAATTAGAATATGAAGGACATTTCTGTTAGAATTTGTAAATCAGAATAAAAAGGTTTAGAAATAAAGATTACATCTTTATTGACCTTTTATATGCAATAAAAATAAGTTATATTTTTCAATGTAAACAAAAGGGAAATAGGAAGTTACAATTTTCAATGTAAAAAAGGATGAAATAGAAGTTATATTTTTAAAGAATTTATATTTTTCAATGTAAATAATAAGATAAGAAATTTACAATTCTAAGGAATATATTTTCATTAGGAAGAAAAATAATGAAACCAAAAAAATACATTTTGTGTAAATTGAAGGATGGAAGAAGATATGCATTGTTGTGTTTAGGATGTGTATGTAAATTAAAATAAAAATAGCGATAGATAGTTATAAATTATTAATAACGATATGAAATGGTTTTCAAATTTATATATGCGAGAGTTATTTGGTATGTCCGAGTTTACTCTCATTCCAAATAATGATATGACGTCCGAAGAATTGAAGACGACGATTGAAGACCGACGATCTTCACGTCAAATAGGTAACTAGCATTGAGGCCCTTGATTGATTTGCTCCCAAGATAGGGCTAAGATGGTAGTTGTTCGGACGTAGTGTTGATTTGTACGGATTTGGCTTTCGCTCAGACCCAGAGCATAAGCTTATAAATGGAATGTGTGTCTGACATTGTAGTCCTTTGTATTGTATTTATTGATTTTCTGTCGAATGTATGAATGTTTGGTGGCGGAGAATTGATTCTCTTGCTTAACACTCTTTTATATATTTCGGCAAAGGATTTGTAGTGTGATATGGAGTGACAGTGTGGCATACCAAGATGCAATGATCAAGGTTTCTTGTTGAAAAGCAGAACCTTGTCGTTGATGATCAAAGCAAAGCTTGAAAATGCATAGCTTTGTGTATTACGTAGCTTCACGAGCCTCACAACCCATTTCGAGTGTAAAATGGGAGAAGGGAACGCAGGGAGAGCATCACATTTCTTTCTAGCTAGAAGTGGTGTAAGTGCTTAAACTGGCTGTTATTTTACTTATGTGGATGATGGAATGCGGCGCCTCGGATGATAGGTCCTATAAGATCAGGAAACATGTGTTCAGGAATAACTAATCCACGAAGTTGTATGTGTGGACCGGCCCTGCAGCTTTTCAAGAGGTCACTGCGGCGATTCCTAAGACATTAGCTAGAGTGTCTCGAATCGGTAAGGAGCTCCTTCCTAGCCTTGACTCATGATGGAAACCCAATTTCCAATACGACCTCATGTGGTTTTGATTGTAGAACTAGTATGGCGGCATAGTAGGGTGGGGTACTATGCCGTCTATGATTGATACATTATGATTGAAATGTTTTTGAAACATATATACACTAATAATAATATCAAATTCGTTTTTATTGTACCAAGCATGTTTAATCATCATAAGGTAAAACTCTATCCTCTGGTTTGTGTTGCATTGTGTGATGGGACTTGAGTCTTATGATGATTTCATTTTTCTAAAAAGCATTGCATTGTTTAACGATTTACTTTAATTTATGCACCGGCAATCCATTGGAATAAAACCCGTTCCGCGTTATCGGCGTGGTCCCTGGATTTGCCTTATTGCTATTAGTTAAATTAGTTAAGAATTCTCACATCAGTCCCATGACTGACCCGTTGTTTGTTTCCACCTTTGCAAACTCGGGTGCCCATTATTTTCCACACGGGCAGTCGAGTAGTTTGTCTATAGGTCTTCATCTCGAGCAGGATCCTGGATTGAAGTTTAAAGCTGTGTCCAGAGCATAGTTCTTTTTCGCTGCACTGTATTGTTTTTGTTGTAATTTAAATCTTCCTCTATATTTTATTCGATGTAATCTGATATTCTGTACTCTGATGTAACATTATATGATGAAATAAAAGTCTGCTGATGTTGTTCTGATGTGTTGTAACCCAAAGTAAGCGTATCCGGCGATTTCCCGCAAGGGCGATTTTCGGGTCATTTCAGATGATGCACGTGCTATCATCAGTACCATCTCCAGACGACTAGAGTGTGATTCTGTATCTATCCAGTATATTAAAACTTCGAATACACGTGGATCAGACGTATAGGCAAAATCTTTATATATTGGATTATCCAAATTCAGTACAAATAAATATTCAAATACAAATAATTGAATTAAATTTTCAAAACAAAAATTGTTTTCATTTTAAAAATATACTCTTCACACTTGTTCTTGGATACTACTGATCCCATGTCTAACGAGTCATTCTCGTTGGATATTACTAATCCAATCTCTGATGAATTCTTTCATTTGTTTCTAACGTGTCTTATTCTCTGAGCTTTGTAAACCAAAGCTCTGATACCTCCTGAAACGACCTGAACTTCCCCGGTAAGGAAAGCCTGGATAGAATTGAGGACAAGCCACATCAGAAAGCAAACAGAAGAACATTTCATTGTTAATTACTGCAATTCCATCAGAATACAAGAATATACACAGTATGAATAAATATTACACATTTCACGAATAATAGAGATTTAAATTACATTTAAATACATATCAGCGGCAAAATAATACAAAGCACAACTAAAAGAAATACACGGATACAGAGCTTTCCGATTATATTTCCAGCTGTAAACCAGGGTCCTGTGAATATAAATCTGCAAAAACCCAAATACTAGCTGCCCGTGTCGAAAATAAGGGCACCCAGAGTTTAGGTTAAAACAATAAACTCCAGGTCAGTCATGTGACTGGTGTGAGAACTAAAAACAGTTATTAATCTTTATTTTAAAGTTAGGTAAATCAAGGGACCACGCCGTATAATACGGAACGGGTTTCCTCCCAAGAACACCAGTGCATAAAACAACAACGCAATGCTAAACAAAGAAAAATGAAGCTGTTATAAGACCCAGGTCCCATCACATAATGCAACGCAAGCCGGAGGATAGGGTTTTTACCTTATAATAGCCAAAAAATGCTTGATACGCTAAATTTCATGTTTTATTATTACTATAAGTGTATAGTGTCGAAACAATTTCAAATCATAAGTATCAATCATAGACGGTATGGGTACAATATATCATGTCGCCAATACTAGGCTTTACAATCAAAACCGCAAATTTCACGCATTGGAAGTTGGATTTCCATCTGTGAACCGAGGCAAGGGATCGTCCTCTACCGAATTTGAAACGCTTTAGCCCGCCCCTCAGGAAAGTACTCCGTCAAGCCTTTAGATCGTTAGGGCCGTCCACCGATGTGGATTAAAATGCCTGAACACTGCGTTTCCCCACCCTTTGGGGTGTCAATGAGTCCAATGACTCCATCGGCTCCACATAGTCACCGATATATCCGAGGCGCCTCGCAACAGCAACAACAACACATGTGAAAATAATATAAATGTCAGGGCTGGTACGTCACTAACACCACCGTAGCTAGAAGGAAACGCATGCCCTCCCTGATGTCCTCTCTCGTTTCTGTTTCACAACCGGGGTGTGAGGCTCGCGAATCAACGTTACACAAAGCTTTGCCACACAGGCAGTGCTTGGATCATCAACCACAAGACTTTGCTTTTTAACAGAAGCCTTGATCAATTTCCACTTAGGCATGCCACCCAGGCAATTCACTCCATGCGATTGATATCAATCAATGTATAACCCCTGAGCTCATACGTCTTAGAGAAGGGCGTTATGCAAGAGAATAAATTCTCCACCGCCAAATAGATATATATTTAATAGAAATCAATCACACAGAATAAAATCTAATGTCAGACACACAAATCCATTTACAAGTTCATTCTGGGTCTGAACGAAACCGGAGGCACCTTGTACCTCGCATATCCATCGATCTCCAAGTATGTCTCGACGATCACCAACGGATTCCCTCCTCTTGGGTGTACAACCCAATAAAGATCATCAGTAATCACCCAAACGATGTGAAGACCTCTGGCCTTCGACCACCGTCTTCATCCTCGACACCACGTCGAATCAGTTATTCAGAATGGGATAAACTCGGTCTTTCTGAATAAGTCGCGTATATAATAAGCAAGTGTTACACAAACACAACATACGTCTCATTCCTATTCAGAATATTCTTTTATTCAAATATTCTTATACTTTGGGAAAGGTTCCCATCAATTTTATCAAAGATAAATTCTTTAAATTTATTCTTTAATCTTCTTTTGAATATCAATTCAAACTAGTCAAGATTAGCAAACCACACCGAAGTAACCATTTATTTTATTTCCCAATCCCAACCTATTCATCCCATGAAGTAAAACTGGTCATGCTTCATATCTAACACCATGGTGTTATCGGTAAATTCAATTACCATTTCACGTTCATATCTAATTAAAAATTTAACTGTCGCCTGGAGCAAAACTGGTGACACTCCATTCTTGATCATTTCAATCTAATTAAAGATTCATTAAAACTCCACTTAGTTTTAATCTTCCCAAAAAACAATATTAATGATTGTTTAACTTGGGAAAACATATCCTTTCTTTAACTGGGTTAAAAAACCAACGTCACTTAAAACAAGGTTCACTATAAACCCAAAATCACATTCCTTTCCAATTCAATTATTGAAAATTCTGGTTACTTTTAAAACTCTTTCAAATCCAATTTGTTTATTTAAAAATAAATAAATTATTATTCTAGTTCAAAACTAGTTCATTTCGATAAAAATCTATTTTTATCTTTTCAAATATGGAGTTTTTCATCTCAATTCTTCACAAATCATTTCTTATGATTTTACATAAATTATTACTATTTTTAATAATTTTATCAAGGCCGGTACAGTCGACTTCCAACAATGGCCATCGAACTGCACTTACAACGATCTTTTCCAAATTTGATTTGGACATAATTCCAAATCTAACCGTTAGATTTCTAATTTCAAATATTCATTAGAAAGCTCTTTTCGATATGAACCCAGCAGTTCCGGTTTTAGAGAATCTGACGGTCGGATCTCCCGTAATATCCATTCGAAGCCAACGGACGAAATTCGCGAACTACTGCGGCGCGGCACGTTCTAATCGGGCCATTTAATATATATAATATATATATTATATATATTTCATTGATTTCCTTTTAAAACATATTTTATAAATCATTTTAAATTCGTTTTCGAAATGATTTCAACTTCATATTCAATTTCGAATCAAAATTGAATATTCCACATCATCAATATACAAATGATAATATTTTCAAAATGTTATATTTTGAAATCACTTTCTTTTCTATATTCATTATAAAAATGAATAAAATCGATATAAATATCGTTTACGTCAAAATGGCGTCAATCTAATCAACACGACTTTTATTCAACATATGAATGTTTATTCTATTCAACACATGAATATTTATTCTATTCAACACATGAATTTTTATTCTATTAAACACATGAATTTATTTCTATTCAACGCATGCATTTATTTCTATTCAACACATGATTTTATTTCTATTCAAAACATGAATTTATTTCTATTCAGCACATGAATTTATTTTCTATTCAACACATGAATTTATATTCTATTCAACACATGAATTTATTTCTATTCAACTCATGAAATTATTTTCTATTCAACACATGAATTTATATTCTATTCAGCACATGAATTTATTTATATCCAATACATGAATTTATTTTTATAATATTCCTTATTTTCCAAATTGGAATGAGGCCCTATCAATTACCATATAATGTTAATTATATGGATTTTCTATAATACATGTACATAATAGCAACGATAAATCATCAACCATCATCCAGAGTGCACCACACCACTACATAAGCATTAAATATAAATAATTAACGCTTACACAGTCTGTCAACCCATCGATTGACATACAACTAAACAATCGGGATTAGTATACGTCAAATATCATCCCAATACCCGTGTGGGGTTTCAAATCAACAAACACAGATTTCTTTATTTATGCAGTTGGGCGACGTGTAAAATTAATCGTCCCAATCAGTATCCTTCAAATAGGTGTACATAAACAAACTGTCGGGTTTGTAAATGAATATTTATTTTATCCACATTCACGTTAAAAATTATATTTTTAACGATAATTAATTTATTTCAACACATGAATATATATTTGATTTCAACACATGAATATATATTTTATTTCAACACCTGAATATATATTTGATTTCAACACATGAATAAATATTTTATTTCAACACATGAATATATATTTGATTTCAATACATGAATATATATTTGATTTCAATACCTGAATATATATTTGATTTCAACACATGAATATATATTTTATTTCAACACATGAATATATATTTTATTTCAACACATGAATATATATTTTTCACATCACAATCAACAATTAAATTTCACAACACGAACAATCATACAAGTCGTCCGTGGTCTGTGGACAATGGGTGTCGGGTGCTACTAAGCACCGTCTGAATCCTAGTATATATTTCAACTAGAAAGTAAATTAAAAGTGAGGAGTCCTCACCTTTGGGATCCGCTCCTCCTTTCTATTATGAATTTCTGATCATTCGGATCTGAATTTTCCTGAAATTCAAATTCACTCCTTTTCCGTTCTAGTCGGTTCCATTGTGTAGATCTTGTAGTCACGATCGCAACGGATCTGAAATCGTCCAATTCTGATTCTTACGATGAAGTTATGGACATTTATATATTTGATTACATAAACACTTAATTAATTAATTAACCTTAATCACAATTAAAACCCTTCTTCCCCGTGACTTCTCTTTTACAGTCCGATGAAACTCCAGAAACGCTCCGCCCCTAGGGCTTAGAACCACCGCCTGTTTGGATGATCGGAGCCCAATCAGGGGTGTCCATGCTGAAGCCCTTTTGGTCGCGCCCCTCCTCCTTCAACTCCCGTCGCCTCGTTGGGCCCGCCTGGCCAGAAATTGGCCACGAACTCCGCGACTTCAAGCCCCAGTTTCTCCCCAAACACTACACCCTTCGCGATCAAACTCATACAGGAATGAAGCTCGTTAAAATCTCTTTAAAATATGCTTAAGAAGCTATGAAAATTATTGAAAGGATTTAAAGAAATTTAGGAGAGAAAGGTGGAAGGTTTTCCTCCGTTGAACAGGGTGCGTGGAAGCTCAGAAAGATGGTGAACGGATTAGGGTTTCTTGCCCTTTTATAATATTATATTATTATTATTTTATTTAATAAATTCTAACTTTTACTTGTTTATTGCTTGTAACTCCAAACGAATCCCAACGACTGTCGCCCCTAGCCAAATACCCCCATTCCGAACACAATGGGATATATATCGTAAGCCAATTCTACTATTACAATCAGTTTTCTTTCAAATTAAAATATAAATCATTATATATTCAATTTAAATGCACATTTCAAATTCTGAGACCGTTTGAAAAATGGCCATTTTCTGGTTGATATAAATTGACTGAAACTGTCAAAACACGTTTTCCATTGCCACGCTCACATATTGATTCGAAAAATTACGAATTCTGAAACCTAGCAATAACTTGATATCGAGGATCCAACAAAAGTTGTTTCGTCGAAAACAGAGGTCGTTTGCAAAATTTCCATTTTTAAGGGCAAGAATTCCACAGCGACTATTCTAAATTTTCAATTGGACGTAACTTTTTATCGCCGCTATGAAATTTCAATTTTTCGGATTCGTTGGAAAGATATTCTCAAATAGATTCTAATATTTTTTGTTTCGCTAAAATACGGTTTATTTTGAATCCTATACATTCATTTGAACTTTGAAATCGAATTTTCAAACTACCGCGCCACTTTCAATTCCTTTTATAATTTAAAATAAATATTTATATTCTAACGACGATCTATATAAACATATATGTTCGAATTCTATTCAAAATAAATTTCTCATCGTTATTATTTAAAATAATTCATTTTAAATATTCAAAATTCATCGAAATTGCTAAAATAAAAATTTAAAATTGGCTCAGATTTCCGGGTTATTAAAGAAATACTCTGTCAGATACTCGTCCGTACTCTTCGTTCTTGGACTGAACGAAGCCGAAGGCACAATTTCTATCAATATAAAAGTCCTTGAACTTTACTTCATCTTCAATTATCTTCATATAATCTGATTCGCAACGCTATTGCCAATATCGAGTAGTTATCGGATAATAATCCAACCGGTCTCTCCATATTGACAACGATATTGGCAAACACTTCAATAGTCGGTTATTTAAGTATCGAAGAAAAACAAACATTCATTCAAAGCATCAAACAAATCACTGGGCCTGTAATGTCCCGAAATTTCGGTACAATTTGAGCTGACCAAATAACACAAATCCTACCCAAATTACATTGGAACACAGAAAACTAATAGAAAGGAAACAGAGGGTGAGGATATATAAGGTAGAAACTAATCTTATGGTGATAAAGCCATTAATTCCAGATTTTTTCCATATCTGTTTAACCATTTCACATTGTATACAAAAATTAATAGTTGTAAGATGATATATTCATGTTATAGGAAATTTAGTTCAATCAACTAGTATGTTTATGAAACCAGTATTCCTATTGAATTTGGTTACTTGTAATACCTTATATTGTAATGAGAAATGTTTATGACAATTTTGTTCATAAATATGAGAGTATAATCATTTAAACATTATATTATTATGCAAAATTTTCCTTTTGCAAGTTAAGACTACTTATGTTACTTATTTCAACTAGACTACATATTACGTGTCCAATCATGCTAGAATCATCTTCACTATGTCATTTTGGCATTTCTCTCCTCAATGACATTTGTTTATATTCTAGTTGTTTTAGGAAAACCATAAATCTTAACATATGACTTCATGATGGACCGTAACTTCTTCACCGCTAAATCATTTCATTATGCATTGCAACTTTTATGCACCTCATTAATAATTCACTCTTTATTTCTTTTTGAACTTTTTTTCTATAAAGGGTATTATAATATTTTAACCTTATATAGTTACAAGAGAAAAGATTAATTATCTTATCCACTAAAATTAAAATTATACATTCTTTTATGTTTGTATTTGGTTCCATATAGGATTCTCAATCCTGTATTAGTAAATAGAAAATCTTGTATAAATATATGGGTAAACAAAGCCAAGTATCAGAAGTTGCATTAAATTAAGAATGGAAAAGATTTCAAATTTTATGTATTACTTCGTCTTCGCTTTAATCACAATTTCGCAAGCCTTTTACATAGTAGTAGCTCGAGTTCCCATGATGATTTATGGTGACAAATTGGTATCCATTCACATTAAAGAAGGACATCAGGAAATGGACAATTTGATGGTTACAAAAGATGACATTTTTCCTAGTGGAAATGGGTGTTGTAAGGGAACAAAATGTCATCCTTGTCCTTCGCCACCCCCACCCACTCCTTTTAAAATCTCTTCTTGCTCACCTAGAAATCATTGTGATGGAAAGTCTCCAATTATTTCATCTTAAAATTGCATGACCAATTTAGATTGTATGTGTGTGTTTTGGTAGCTCGAAGCACCAGAAGCAGTCATAATCAACAAATAAATGCAAGTGGTTTTAATAAAAAATATGCTCAATTCATGAAGTATTATGTGTTTGTGCTTATGTCATTGGTGAAATACTGATTGTTTTGTTTTTGTTTTCTTATTGTAAGTTTCATTCTCAAATGTATCATATTAACTCAAAGTTAAACTTACATGCCAATGACATGTCTGTTGGATAACTAAAAGAAATTCCAAAGTAATTTTCTTATTTGTCATTTTGCTTTCCTTGTTAATAAGAAATGTTGTAAGCTCATTTCCATTCATCTCCCAATTTCGGAAATTAAAATTCATAGAATTTTTTTCTTTTTAATTAGTTGACCACTTGTACCCATTAATGGAAGATTCATTTATTGAGAATAATTAACCTAAGGCATAGGAGAGTTCACATGTTTTCTTATTCTCTTTAATTTTCGTTTTTCAATAGAAGCTAAAGAACTCTTCAGAAAGTTACGTCCTCGTTCTCCTCTTCCTCTTTTTAATTTCCCCTAAAATTAAAACTCTCCCTCAAAATACTTAAAATCTTGGGTAATATTTTCTACAAATCTGTGGTTCTTCAACCTTAAGTGCATAAGTTTGAAGGATAGGTATGTTAACCTTAGATAGAAGATGGAAATTATCTAGTCCACCAAAACAGTGTCAAATTTCATTTTCAAGGTAGTTGTTTAATCCACGACATAATATATATCCCTAGTTATCATTTGTTCCTACTTATCAATTTCCTAATAATCTGAAAGAGAAATTAAATTCATATTTTAAAATATTAAGCTGTTTGATTCAACTTTCAAAACACTTGATTTAACTTTCAAAATTCTTTTGAAAGGAATGATAATCTTTATATTAAAACCCTTTTGATATTATAATTGTGTCTAAATCAAATAAATAACAATCTAGTGGAATGTTTGTGTCTCACGTTCCACATATATAATATACAATCAAAACCACAGAACTTATTGGATAACGAAATTCCAACTACAACAAGGTATGGAACCACCTTTCAATAGTGTATCTCTATAGGAGAATACACTGGGTTCAACAAGAACATCTTGTAACCCGGCCACACATGACCGACCACTCATTTCGCTTGAGTGTATCGAATGTATATCACCAATGGTTGGGATCAACAACCATTTTCCCAAATAGGATAGCATCTAATAGAATATAAAATGAATTTCTCTAGATAAGTGATAATACACCCTGTAACACCCCACATCCGTTAGTGTCACTCACAAAGGGAATGCACTGAGTTCTGTGGAGCATTTAGAGTAAAAGATGCATATAAATTACAAGATAGACAGAAATTTAACAGCGGAAAATAAAACTTTGCTTTATTGATAAAATAGTTTGTACAATGATTTCTTTACAATATCAGAGTATCATCTGTCTTACAAAATAAAGAAGCATAAAGCAACATTTATATTCCCCAATTTTAGCAAGAGCCAGCCATAGCATCTGAAAAGAGAATCCAAGCAAACTTCGACAAATCTTCAAGCTGGGAAAGAGTGACGGTCCAACTCAACCTGAGTTATACTATTCCCTCCTTTACTACATTGGGGGGGGGGGAACGGAAGAAAAGAAGACGAAAGAAAAAAAGAGTCAGACATAAAGCCTTAGTAAGTTCAATAACTTCTAGCATGTGAACATGGGAAAACAAAACGACATGAATTAACTGAATATAAGATAACACTGTGATGATAGGGTTGGCAAGATTAGACAAGATTAACACAAGATATGCTAAGATAATATAAACTGGATATGCTCTAATACTTTCGCCGCTTCATTATTTCCTTGTTATACAGGTTTCTATATCTCTGCACCACCCAACTAGTGTCCCAACTAGTAACGACAACGTGATCCCAATCCCTGTAGTTTCCGTTGCCTTCAGGCATACATTTATTATTTGTTATCTAGATCTAATCTAGGGTTTCTCTCCAGTGCTTCTAGATTCAAATAGAGTTTACGCTATCTACTGAACGCTTCTCGGATTCAGGGTTTATGCCACCTAGTTCCACTAGGAATTATGCTACCTGTCGAACGATGCCCCCAAGTCTAGGACACACTACCTAGAGTGGTGTATGTTCCTATACTTCCCCACGCATGTATCGCGAATCGTTATCTCTTGTCTAGATGCACGTGTCCTGTAATGTGCGACTCGAGTCCTGTGACAGGGCAAATCAAGGAATACAGAACTCGGTCCGGAGCTTTCAGATATCTGCCAATGCAGATGCTAAGGTCTGTTTTTATTCCAGTGGCATTGGTCCCACTTGACCCCTCCCTCAATTGATGAAAGGCACACCTTGTAAAATTAGAACTATACGCCGGCCACCGGTGCCCACTATCCTATGGCCATCCTCACCCATAACTAGATAGCAAGTATATGGTTTTTGGAGTTCTCCGCCTTTCCGCTTCACGTATCTCGATTGACTCAAGATGGATGGTAGACGACGAGTTGCTATCACAGGGCTACCGTTTTCTCGCCGAATCACGCTGGTCCATCCTAGTCTTTAGGTTGCCATATATTGCAACCAATTAATACCCCTGGTTCTTCTACGCAGACCTTAACCTATGTGAGCCCAGGAGGATCATCTGCAGCCTCATAGAGGGATACCAAGAGTACCCTCACGTCCCCTCGAAGCCTCGGGCTTCGTAACCCAATTCGTTGGAGCCTTCTTTCTACTCAGACGAACATTCGCTCCTTCCCGTGTTATCCTAAGAATTACTACTTAGTTTTACTAACTAAGATTTACCACTTAGTTTCCAGAATCGTTGTTTTCTTAACTAAGGTTTACTGCTTAGTTCTCTTTCCCGTCAATTTGGATTGGTTAAGTGTCATTAGTCAATTCAAGCTAACTTAACCCTCTTCAATTGTCCTGTTAAACTGGTTAAGTGTTGTTAGTAATCCATGTTGACTTAACCCCATCACAAACCAAGTTATATTGGTTAAGTATTTCTTATTACTTAACCCTACCCATTTACCCTGTATTGGTTAAGTGTTTCTTTTAACTTAACCTTGCCCGTCTGTTTTAACTAACATGTTATTAACGGTTAAGTATTATCCCTTCATGTTTCAAACTTAACCTTATTCCTTTATCACAATCTGATGGTTAAGTGTTCAAGTTTACTTAACCCTACGGTCTAGCCCAGCTAACATATCAAATTGGCTAAGTGTATTAAATTTTACTTAACCCCAACCTCTAGACTAGTTAACATGTTAATTTGGCTAAATGTATTTACTTTATTTAACCCCACCTTCTAGTCTAGTTAACATGTAAATTTGGCTAAGTGTTTTCTTAGTTACTTAACCTCTACAAATCTTGTCTTGTTACCATGAGTTTGGTTAAGTGTCCCCATGGACTTAGCCCTCCGTTCTAGCTTAACTGTGCTAAGTTGGTTAAGTGTTCCTATGGACTTAACCCTCCCATTCTAACTTAATTGTGTTAAGAACCTAACCCCACCGACAGGTCTGGTTATCATGTTGAATTGGTTAAGTGTCTTAGTTAACTTAACCCTACCATTCTTGTTCTAGCTTTAACTAAATAAATTAAAGCCACTACCACTCACATTAGACAGATATTGTTGCGAATACTGGATATGCCAGTTGGTTCCGGGCAGGTTTACATCGCAACTTAGTCTAACCTCGGGTTAGGCATATTCATGTTTTCTAAGTTCAAAGGGTTTTGATTATTTTTCAAATCAGGTTTTGAAAGTAACCATCCCGTCCGTCGGATCAGTTAGGGATAGCCAGGGAGAGCAGGAAACTTGTATTTTCCAAACCCAAGCCTAGACACTATCCTCTCTGTCACCCTAAAACTTTCTGGTGTGTCATTAAAAGAGACGTCGTTAAAAAACCTTTAATTTGTCTAAATTTACATTTCTCATTTAGGACAAATTCTATAAGTAAATTATTCCTAATTTACTTATTTCCTAATTTTTCTTTTAATGCAAATTGTCAACATTCATTCTTATGGCCCATTTTCCCCTCTATATCATGTTTATGCTTTTTGATATGTAAACTATACCAAACTAAGTGTCACTAACCATGATTTTGCTAAACCTGACAATTACTCCCAATTATGGCCAATTTCAAATTTATGCCAATATACTTCTTATGCCAAATTAGCTAATCTAATTCTGATTTAACATTCTAATTACAGTTCATGTCAAACTAGACTTATTATTCTAGTTCACAGTTCATGTAAATGCTAGATTCGAATCACACATCCTATAATTCATGTCAAATTTATCCCAGTTGCATTTCTATGAACATGCCATAATACATATTCCCAATTTATGCCAATTTTCCAAGTTTATAACTACGTTTTCATATTTTTCCCAAATCGTATTCCCACCGTTCGTACAATCGTGATTCAGTCTAGATTATAGAAAAATCTAGATTCGTAAAAAAAAATAGGGAATGAACCAAAGATGCAATGAAAAAGGATGGACATAATAACTGGCATAAAAAGGTTTGGATAACGACGTAGGTTCAAGAACATGGTTAGACCTAACTTAATAGGTAAATTCCCAAGGTCTAAAACCAAGAATAGACAGAGTAGGTTCAAGAACATGGGTAGACCTAACTAAATAGGTAAATTCCAAAGGTCTAAAACCAAGAAAACAAAGAACAGACAGAATAGAAAATCGGGTTTAGACAGTCACAAAACTTAAGCAACACTTTCCTAGTCATGAATCATAGGCGTTTAATCACAGTTCACCTCGTTGTGTCATAGGCAAAAGTTTATGTTTTCTAAATCAAAGACATAGGCTTGGTCAAGGAAATAATTCTCATAGTCACAGTCACAGTCATAGGAAATGTCCATAGTCATAGGAAAATGTTCATAGTCATAGGAAATGTTCATAGTCATAGGCAATGTTCATAGTCAGAGAGGCATATGGTTTTAAGGTCCATAGTTTCATAGTCACAGTCTTATTTGTCCTCGAATCGTAACAGTTTTTAATTAGGTCCAAGAGTATAGGCACTGATTCGAATAGAGAGAGAGATTTGACATTTTCTTTTATTCCTTTAATTTCATGTCACAAACAGAGAGAAACGTTCAAATCTAAAAAAAGTAACTGACTTACAGAAATTAGATTAGAATACAAAGATGGCTTTGCTATGATTCGTGCGACGTTGCTTGAAACCGTTTGAATTAGCCTTTGATTCTTATCTTGAAGCTTTAATCTTGATTCGAACCTCTTCTTGACAAACTTGAGCAGCACTTCGTCGTCTTGATTTATTTTATATATTATTCTATTTATTACTTAATTAAGAGGAGGTGAAGAAGCCATGTTCGCCAAGAATCTTTGCAGCATAAGGGTAGAGAAGAATTGTGAATAGTGAAGGAGACTAGGGCTGTTTATATAGTGTTAGGTGGACGAACCTAGGCAGAAAACGTGACCAAATACATCAGAACGAACCAGGTGCATAAGGCTAGAAAAAGCAGGGGGGTCGACCCCCAGGTCGACTACCCAGTCGACCTGGGTGACCCAGGTCGACTACCTAGTCGACCTGGGTGCCTTGGGCGGGAAAATTCCCGTCCAACCCATTCTGGTTCCGATTTGAATTTTGAACCTGACCTGTTTTGAAATTTGAACTTCGCTGAATCTTCCGGAGGCCATATCTTCCTCATACGGACTCTGATTTACGCAAACTCGGGCTCGTTTTTATGCAGAATTCCGAGACGAATGCAATGGCGCAGCCCGTTTCCCTTGATTTTGATTTTAACTTTTAACTCTTCCTTGATTTGTGAATCTTAGTGTAACAGAATTACGGGGTGTTACATTCTCCCCCACTTAAAAGGATTTTGTCCCCGAAATCTCCAAGTTTGGAAGAATGTGTCCTACCATCCAATCGCCCATCTACTCAACCATTCAATCGCAGGCATTCATTATCCTTAAAAGATGTCTAATGCTTTCATGTTCATATGCATAGTGTGTGTATATGTCTTTATCTAATGCAAAATCAGGCGGTCTGCTGATTCAGTCGACCTCCTTAATGCGAATCATGTCAGTGCCATGCGTCCAATTATGTATGCAAGCATCCCTAGTTATGTAAATACTACATGCGTGCACAACCATTCAACCATATGCAACTTCCATATGATAACATATCAGGCTCAACTTACAAACAAATACATATCTGTAAATGCAATATTAAAGCGTCCGAACTGATCTAGCGCCTGAACTGATCTAGCGCCTAATACGTATGCATATGCATCCACGAGCAACCATTAGCAATCACTTGCAACCACCAACCATAACATGCTTCAAACACATGTTTACATCCATTGGCTTCTACCTAAGGATCAAAGATACGACCTAGGTGATATACTTCGGAAAGAGAGAAACAATTATGCGTAAAGCTCCTACACAAAGAAATCAAGGATGCACCCTTAAGAAAAAGGGTATGACGCTAGTATCTAGCCTTCTTGAGCTTTACTCCACTGTATCATAACTAATTTAACTTCACGATTGTGAATTTTCTGACCTCCAATTCCAAAATAAACAGATGTCAATCACGGTACCAAGTATATGCACTAAGATGATTAGAGGTCCCCCTCTTATCCTCCATGCCATAACTATAAGGGTCGAAAGGTTACTACGTGCTTTTTGGAGTACCTACCAAAACTATTCTTCTCTCATGCAAACCATCCTAGTCGAACTCGACATTCCTCAAGTACAAGCCCCAAAGGCCTAAACCAATATCAGACAAACACCCAAGGAATATCTCCTCCGAATTTAGATGATCCTCGTGAGATGATATAAGCAAACTCGATAGCTATCCTCAAATCCCTACTAACCAAAAATAAATTGGTCGGACCACCAATTGGATTTGAGACTCTAGTGGGATATTTCTACTATACAAGTACTATGGTGCAGAGACTCAACTATGGAAGTGGATATGAACAAATGCGAAACGCTAAAACCAAAGGAAATAGTACGAACAGCAAAATTAGACTCTTCCAACAGAACTTTACTACCTTTCTCCTAGGTATGCTTGGTGGTGAAAGTATGTACTTGCCCTTCTGAAAATCTTGTTCCTTATTCTTTCCCTTGTCCTTAATTATATGCCCTATCATTCCCTAGCAAAGATACTTCCTCTTCCATATGTTGACAAATCTCTTGAAAATTGCTTCCATCGTACAGAAAACCCTATAAGCTTGAAGGAAAACTGGCCGTAGGTGAGACAATTACGGCTATGGATGGATGTCGGGGCACTACTTCGCCCATCGATGAGGTTACCTCCCAGAAAGCCAGGAGCCGCAGAGACTCAAGAAAGAAGGAGACAAGAATTCAAACAGAGAAACAGAAGATAGTGCGTATGGCTTTGGGGAATATGCCTTTAAAACAAATCTTTTCTCTGGAAAATGCTTCTTTTAAAACCGTTTGAAAATAATTTTTCAAATCCTTTATCTGATCTGGTAACCTTCAGCTCTGATACCATGTGTAACACCCCACATCCGTTAGTGTCACTCACAAAGGGAATGCACTGAGTTCTGTGGAGCATTTAGGGTAAAAGATGCAGATAAATTACAAGACAGACAGAAATTAAACAGCGGAAAATAAAACTTTGCATCATTGATAAAATAGTTTGTACAATGATTTCTTTACAATATAAGAGTATCATCTGTCTTACAAAATAAAGAAGCATAAAACAACATTTATATTCCCCAATTTTAGCAAGAGCCAGCCATAGCATCTAAAAAGAGAATCCAAGCAAACTTCGACAAATCTTCAAGCTGGGAAAGAGTGACGGTCCAACTCAACCTGAGTTATACTATTCCCTCCTTTACTACCTTGGGGGGGGAGGAGAAACCGAAGAAAAGAAGACGAAAGAAAAACAGAGTCAGACATAAAGCCTGAGTTAGTTCAGTAACTTCTAGCATGTGAACATGGAAAAAAAACGACATGAATTAACTGAATACAAGATAACACCATGATGATAGGGTTGGCAAGATTAGACAAGATTAACACAAGATATGCTAAGATAAGATTAACTGGATATGCTCTAATACATTCGCCGCTTCGTTATTTCCTTGTTATGCTGGTTTCTATATCTCTGCACCACCCAACTAGTGTCCCAACTAGTAACGACAACGTGATCCCAATCCCTGTAGTTTCTGTTGCCTTCAGGCATACATTTATTATTTGTTATCTAGATCTAATCTAGGGTTTCTCTCCAGTGCTTCTAGATTCAACTAGAGTTTACGCTATCTGCTGAACGCTTCTCGGATTCACGGTTTATGCCACCTAGTTCCACTAGGAATTATGCTACATGTCGAACGATGCCCCCAAGTCTAGGACACACTACCTAGAGTGGTGTATGTTCCTATACTTCCCCACGCATGTATCGCGAATCGTTATCGCTTGTCTAGATGCACATGTCCTATCATGTGCGACCCGAGTCCTGTGACAGGGCAAATCAAGGAATACAGAACTCGGTCGGGAGCTTCCAGATATCTGCCGATGCAGATGCTAAGGTCTATTTTTATTCCAGTGGCTATGGTCCCACTTGACCCCTCCCTCAACTAATGAAAGGCACACCTTGTAAAATGAGAACTATACGCCGGCTCTCGGTGCCCCACTAACCTATGGCCATCCTCACCCATAACTAGATAGCAAGTATATGGTCTTTTGGAGTTCTCCGCCTTTCCGCTTCACGTATCTCGATTGACTCAAGATGGATGGTAGACGACGAGTTGCTATCACAGGGCTACCGTTTTCTCGCCGAATCACGCTGGTCCATCCTAGTCTTTAGGTTACCATATATTTCAACCAAGGCATACCCCTGGTTCTTCTATGCAGACCTTAACCTCTGTGAGCCCAGGATGATCATCTGCAGCCTCACAGAGGGATACCAAGAATACCCTCACGTCCCCTCGAAGCCTCGGGCTTCGTAACCCAATTCGTTGGAGCCTTCTTTCTACTTAGACGGACATTTGCTCCTTCCCGTGTTATCCTAAGAATTACTACTTAGTTTTACTAACTAAGATTTACCACTTAGTTTCCAGAATCGTTGTTTTCTTCACTAAGGTTTACTGCTTAGTTCTCTTTCCCGTCAATTTGGATTGGTTAAGTGTCATTAGTCAATTCAAGCTTACTTAACCCTCTTCATTTGTCCTGTTAAACTGGTTAAGTGTTGTTAGTAATCCATGTTGACTTATCCCCATCACAAACCAAGTTATATTGGTTAAGTATTTCTTATTACTTAACCCTACCCATTTACCCTGTATTGGTTAAGTGTTTCTTTTAACTTAACCTTGCCCGTCTGTTTTAACTAACATGTTATTAACGGTTAAGTATTATCCCTTCATGTTTCAGACTTAACCTTATTCCTTTATCAGAATCTGATGGTTAAGTGTTAAAGTTTACTTAACCCTACGGTCTAGCCCAGCTAACATATTGTTAGCCTGCTTTGTGACCAGGCTACCCAAAGCAAAGATCATGTTGACACACCTCTCGGTAAATGCTGTCTGATATGGAATCTCTGGATAACATCGCTCTCTGGCATTGGAAGCATCGTCAGAAGACACAAGGCAGTTTGGTCAAAATCACAACATCAGTATAAACTGGCCCGAAACCCCTATCAAATGACCTCATTTGGATCTATTCACCTCATATACTCGTAGCCCTTTGAATTAGCTTCAGTTTGAGCTTTGGTTTGGCTCAATCAGACTTACGGTTTGAAAGTTACGCCCATTTCCGTGAACGAGTGTAAGCTGGCCTATGACCGCGATCCGATCCGCCCTTGCCTACGCGATCCGATCCGCCCTTGCCTACGCGATCCGATCCGCCCTTGTCTACGCGATCCGACTTATGACCACGATCCGACCCATGACCGCGATCCGACCTGTGACCGCGATCCGAACTTCGGACCTGTTCACACGCAGCTTGTTTTGACCTATTCTCAAGGCTACTGGCTCTCCTATTTTTCTGGATCGCCTGCCACGTACCCCATCACGAACCAGTCCTCCCAGGAGCTTTCCTACAGCTATAAATACACCTTCAGAGGGCATTTTCAGGGAACTTTTAGCATCTCAACTTCCATGGCTGCCATGGCCAACACTTCTCCATGAATAACCACCATCTCCCTTAATAAATTCAATGGATTCGGAGAGAATTGTTCATTGAATTCAAGTGATTGGAAGACAATATTCATTGTAATTGTAATCTATGACTGAAATGAGAAAATATGAAGTGGACGTAGGCTTGCTAACGCCGAACCACTTTAAAAATCCTGTTGTCTTGCTTTTCTCTTATTTTTTCAGTTATTTCTTCATATCCTATGCTCTAAATACGATAATTTGGGTGTTAGGACCATTTTTTGGTCTAACATTTTGGTGCTTTCACTGAGAATTGAATTCTCAGCCTATCGGATTGCTATTCATTATTTGGATTTGAAAGTTCGAAGAAAACAGTCCGCGTTTCTACCATTTTTGAATATTTCGTTGATTTCAGAAAATCAGAGCTTCATACCTTCAGAAAAAAAGCTAAGGGTTCACAAGCTTCACGACCAAATGAGGATAATAAAGAAAATGAGCTGGGGCAGGTCGAGGGGATCGCGGATCGCGGGGAGACCACGATCCGGTCTCAAGATGAACCCACGACCCGACCGAGCAAGGAAGTCGCGATCCGACCCGATGATACTTCCACGACCTAACCTGGAGAAATTGTTGTGAACATATCCACGAACTGGAGAAGACCACGAACCGATCCGAAGCTGGAAGGTTGGAGTATTTCGATCGCCAAGCTGTACCACGAACCGGAGGACAGTAGCGAACCGCGACCCGGAAAAATGACGAAGAACAAGGGTCACGACCCGATCCAAAAAAGTGACAATTTTTGAAAAAAATACAATTTTCAAATCATTTCAGAAAAGGGCGATCGCCGCCGGGACTGCGGGGCCCCGGACCCCCGCCGGCGCTGCGCCCGGACCCGCTGACGGCCTCGACTTCGGCTCGGAGCACGGCCTCGCCTTCGGCTCGGAGTATGGCTCATCTTCAGCTCAACATATATGTTGGGCAACAGCATTCATCAAAAGCTTGTCAATGAAAAATAAACGGATTGTCAAACAATTTGACATCGGAATGGCGACGACTGGAATTCCTCCAGAAGCCATGACCTCTATCTACCAGTGTTATTGAAAGTGAGGAGTTGTTGAAAAGATTCGAGACGCTGGCTATGGCAGTATACAAAATAATGATGGCCTCATAACAGCCTCCTCTTTTAGAGTTCCGATGGTGTATTGATTTGCCCAATGCAACTGATGTTTTTCATGAACGGGTAGTGATCACCTAGTTTACGTGACTAAAACCTGCCCTACAGGCGAAATACCAGATGGCATTGACATAGAACAATCCGGACACTATTCTGCAGATGACTCAGAAGATCCCAATGACCAAAATTCTCAATGGTGGGATACCCGATGGCAAAAAAGGATCCTAGCACTACAAAGTTACCCTTCGCTTGAATGGCGTGGTGAAAAATATATGTCCCACAGTTCACTCCTTGAAAAGCTTAGCTAACATTTGTAATGCCTATTTGTCGTCAACCGCATCAAGGAAGACTGATTTCCATAGAATGAAGGGTAGATCAATGTACTTTGGTGCCCAGAGTTAGGTACCAATTGAACCACCGTGGGCCATGATCGGGCATATGGATCCTTGCCCGGGCGATAGCAATTTGACTGCTCACCAGCCAGCATACGATCTCGGTTGAGAGATGAGAACTTGAGATCAACACAAATACAAACCAACCATTAGCTATCCACTTCATACAACAGTTATGACAGAATGTATGAACGTTACTTGAAACCTTGCAAGCCATGCTATTGCATTCAAGCTTATCTGATCGTGGTCTCAACCAACCAGGTCTAGCGGAATTCAGAGCTTACATAGCATCTTGGTGTTAACCGTTAAATATCCCTACCAAAGACGGAGTGAGACTGGTCTATGGTGACCAAGTTATTGGAGAAGCCGACTGATTAGGAAGGATGGAATATGCTACGCAACAGAGATTGCGTGAAACCCAAAGACGCTTCCCCTCCAGATGAAATGGAGTGTGAAGGAGGTGTCAATATTGCGAATAATGGGAGCATCGCAAAAGGAATTGCCAAACTACCTGCCCGAAGACATAGATTCCAGAGAGGATGGTGATTCGGGATGAAGAAGGGTGACATCTAATAATGCAACTGCACGTGTTCCGACTGGTGACGCCGACCTAACTAAGGTCTTCACATCGGATCTCCTTTAGACCTCTTCCGAACGAGAGAACTTATATGCTTTCTGTAGGCGAGCCTGGATGTGTTCATTTGGACCAGTGCTAATATTTGCGGGATTTTATCCCAAATTATGAGTCATTTCTTGAGTATAAACCTGAAGTGTGCTCCTGTCAAGCAAATAAGACGTATGCAGTAAGTTCACTATCGCGGGATTTTATATGGAGTTGCCATTCGAAATGAAAGATGAAATCAAGCACCTGGAAGTTGTATACAGACGGTGCAAGAAATGATCGGCAATCCAACGCCGAAGTTTTGCAGATAACCCCAGAAGGACGACTCGAAAGGAATTCCAGTCGGAGAAACCACAACTCGCAGCTTACCTAGAATGGGCAGAAGAGTTATTTGATGGATTGGAACGTTACAACATACCTCATATTTCATACACAGAAGATCTAAAGTCGAATCATCTAGTCGAATAAGAAAGTTCCGATAATCCAGAAAAGATAGAGATGATCCCCATCAAGACACTATGAAATACAACCATTGATAAAATGGAAGTTGATCCAACGTTGGAGACCAAACCCGAAAAAGAGTCATGGTTAACTCCATGATAAACTTCCTACAGCACAAAATGCATCTAACAAGGTGAAGTGAAAGGCGTGCAATCGTTCTTTATGCCTCGGGATATGACATGCAATTCGACATTGCCTATTTCTCTTGGAAGATTGTCCCAAAACAAACACCAACGAGTGCAATTGCCGAATTCACCGCCCTGAATGATTCGACCAAATCACCAGTCAGCCACCCATTAGATGGGAGATGTACATGAATGAAACTTCTGGCGAACGGCGTTCTGAAGTTAGAAAGTGAAGACTCATACTTCCACTCTTTTCATCGATTATCTGCCAAGTGACTCACTCCCCTAAGGCTGGGGGCAACTACAGATTTGAGCATAAATTGCTCGAGATTACATCATCTAATTCAGAGCTGATACATCAAGAATTTGCCTGGCCAATTGACTTAGTCTTGCCTGAAAGTTAGCGAGTTGAAGATCTAGAACGCTTACGCATGAATGCTGGTTGATTGTCGGCGCACTAACCCTTGTCCCCGATATGGGATCGAGGGTATATCAGCAAATTTATGTGATATGATTATCCCACCAGCAGTAATATCCTATTTCCTAGCATGGAAAGTGCAAAAATTTCTGTAAGCATGAATCCATTGTTCTCATGCTAATTTACAACCTAACACCAATGCAAAGATGTGCTACCATTAGCAATCCAGTCATGACTTCCTGACACTCCATCCTTACCCTCAGTATGGGGGCAAAAAGACGATTTGAAGGAGATGCGACCTCATCACTCGCTTATAGTACCTACCTAGCTGCCTTTGCCATCTCAAGACCACGACCTAGGTCCATTCATTTTTTGGGACTGCAACCCCATGATAATCTGAAAAGATACCCCTCATCAACTAAAGGACTTTGGCAGCCCTTTATTGGCAGAGATAGGGCGAAGTAAAATGGACCTGCAATGAATATGCAATGACATTTTTCACTCAAAATGATACTCATTCCTTTTACAGGAGTATTCTATAACCATGACTCTTATATTTGCATGATTTATGAGTTATTGATGTAATTAACTCAGATGAATTAATATGTGGATGGTGTAGGTATCTAGGATTTGCTACCGATCAAACTTGTAACACCCGCATAAAGAGCCATAGTGCAGTACTATAACGAGCTCGACTAAACTGCTCGTTTACAAAGCCACGCTCTTCGTCTAAAGAATGCTGTATAGCTCAAGGTGGATCCGGGATGACCATCCAATCCTTGGCTCACACATGGCAGACCACAAGACAATTGAACATAAATCATTGAGTTACAATGTCATAGTCCGACTCTAGATCGACGCGGTGTGACCGCCTACATGGCTCGATCCTATGCTCGATGCCACCAGATTACATGAATTCAAATAAAGGAGGCAACACTGCCTCTTAATTTGCTTACTTTTCAATCATAAAATTTGCTTTCACATGCTTTCCGAATTACTGACGTGACTAATTCGTGCGGTGTGAATAATGCACGTACCCGAAGTCTGGGGCCAACCATTCCTCCCGTAGACTGTTCGGAGGAACTCAAAGCCTTGGCAGATGCTCCAACTGCTTGTCCGACTGGTTTTAATCCTCGGAGCTTGGATTAAAATGTAAACCTAGGACGAGTTTGATGAGCATGCAAGATTGCAGACCGCTTGATCCGTGACTCTAACTCTCCAGAGCTGAGAGAGAGTATAAAGGACGCGAAGATGACGTCCACAATGCATGGCGGTGTACCATGATCGGAGCCGCCTGAGCAAAAGTCTAACCTTGGCGACCGCCAGGAGAATATAAAAGCGTCCATGATTTGGCGCTGAGAAAGGACTCTTACCCCGTTGAAGGATCGGGGAGCGATGGAACAGCTGAGTCCCAACTCTAACTCTCCAGAGTCGAGAGAGAGTATAAAAGCGTCCATGATTTGGCGCTGAGAAAGGACTCTTACCCCGCTGAAGGATCGGGGAGCGATGGAACGGCTGAGTCCCAACTTTAACTCTCCAGAGTCGAGAGAGAGTATAAAAGCGTCAATGATTTAGCGCTGAGAACTTCTGCTCTGCTGAAGGATCCTTGAGCAGATCATGAACCGAGCTCGAACTCTAACCCGCTGAAGGATCGGGAGAGTATAAAAGCGCTAGAGATTCAGCGCCCCAGCAACTCTAACCCGCTGAAGGATTGGGAGAGTATAAAAGCGCTAAAGACTTAGCGCCACGGGAAAATTCCTCCCACGTTAAAAGATCGGGGGGGGGGGGGGGCAGGATGGAAGCTGATCCCAAATCCTCTATGTCCGGACATGGGGGCAACACAGTTATGGTCCTAATCAATCCTCAACAAGACCTGGCCAGGCACTAGGTACAGGATAATGCGAAAGGACTCTCACCCCGCTGAAGGATCGGGGAGCGACTGAACAGCTGAGTTTGAACTCTAACCTTGGCGAACGCCAGGAGAGTATAAAAGCGTCTCCGATTGAGCGCTGAGAAAGAACTCTTACCCCGCTGAAGGATCGGGGAGCGACAGAACAGCTGAGTTCGAACTCTAACCTTGGCGACCGCCAGGAGAGTATAAAAGCGTCTATGATTAAGCGCTGAGAAAGGTGTTGGAGACTCAGCACCCCCCATAATTTCTTCTCCGTTGAAGGATTAGGTGAGTATAAATACATGACGATATATGCCACTCAAGGGATCATATCCCGTCACACGACTAGGACCAAGAATGAAAATGGAGCTCGAACCACTTGTTTCCGGGAATGGGGGACATCACACGAACACAGCAGTACAAAAAGAAATGGAATTTCATTCACTAAGTACATGCTCACAAAACAAAGCTGGACAAAATGCGAGATCCGAACTCGCACAACAACAGCAGACCAGTAGGGAATAACTAAAGGGCCGCGTCCAAAAGGATGACGTAGGCGTATAATTCTAAGCTGCCTGTGCGTCTCACGGCGACGACAGAAAAAGAAGCCTGGATAGTGAATTGTTCAGCGACATGTTAAACAACTTCATACTCGCAACTGGAAGGACCTGGCGAGGCCCTGAGATTTTTTGATGTCTACCCTACCTTAGCACGATCTTGAGCGATCATTGATTCCTTGGCCTTAATACGATTCGACGTAATCGTGGAATTCTGGACATTTATGAATTACAAGCTTCTTGTACCGTCCCAAACACGTCCTACTCCATGCTTGGATAGTATGATCGCTTGAATTCTGAAAGTGACTTACTCTTCTCATGTATACATGTCTGAATTCGAAAGGGAAGTGATCTGACCGCATGTCTTTCGCACTTACCCTATAACTGGGGCCATGGCTATTGAAAATATTTACAAACGGCATAACTTAAGTGCCTGTGTTTAACTTGTGTTGTGATCCTAACAGCCCCCCTTGAGGACCAAGAAACAAATGCAAAGAGAATGTCCGTCTGCTGATCCCAACCGACTTCTAGAATGGGAAGCTCATATAAGGCTGGATATATCCCATACAGCAATTGGACAAGATGCAGCTATTTCGCCTCCAACCTCTCCGTTCATGCAGAAAGCAAGTGGGAACACCCGAGATGAACACGAACCAATCAGCAGTCACACAACGTGCAGCTTCGATTCAGAACGTCGTAGATGGAAACATGGGCGATGAAACGGCTACCTGCAACTTCCTAGATGAGATTGCAAGAATCACAATGAACTTAGGTCATGCACGACCAACTTCAGCTCCAGCTCGAATGGGTACTCAAGAGCTAGAGTACGCTCAACTCCAAGATGGAACGCAACAATTCGAAGAACAGAAGCCCGGTCGAGTCGAATGACTCGACCCGTGACTTGGGAGTAACATCGTTGCGGAAATAAGAAATCCACAAAGAGCCCCTTGTAATTTTAGATTCAATACTGGGGGGCACTAGCTATGATCTTGAAAATGTGCAGCAATTCTTTGACGGTGATCTGCTCGCCAGTTTAATTCGGCACCTCTCGAGGAGCGGTACTCCTCTAGTTGATGTGGATAACAACAATTACAGCCCTCACACGTGGGACATCATGATCCCCTATTATTCCCCCGGACTTTAAATTTTCTCTATTACAAGACTTGCTCAGAGATTTTGATGAATTCAACCCTGAAGTGGATAGACTTTCATGACAAAAAGGTGTTAGCGTCGAGACGAATGACCTAGAGGCTTTCCTGACTAAAGAATGGAGTACCTTCTAATTCCCGAAATGATAAGGACAAAGGAAAAGCCCTGGAAAACAACGACAAGAATGTGCAATTCCAAAGAGAATCTATACCACTTATCGAGCCCATGATCTTGTTTGTCAAGCTCAATTGAACCGAGCATGAGAAAGAGACTCAATAAGACTGTGATAACCATTTCGGACTATGCTGAATCATAAACGGTGGAGCCCAACTAACTTCATAACGACATTTATTCATTCGCATTCAACAACCTTACTTGACTCCGCAACTGATCTGATGAGAGTAACCGAAGTCGTTGATGCCCAATGAGGCAATCCTCACTATCTGACTAAAGAGAAGAGATGATATCAAAGCAAACGTGGTTCAACCATTTGCATATACAATTCCGATTTTTGCTAAATTGAGAAACAATACAGAATGATCTGGGTCGGCTAAGATTACTGAACCTGCAACTCTTACCAGATGCAACGACAGGAAGTATAAAATCTTCAAGATTAAATGCCTTATTGACTCAATTCAACCCCCATCGATACTGGGGGCATAAGTACTGACCTCGCTTGTCCTCCGATGGCACTGAGAGCACAAGTGTCGGTTCATAGACTAACTTTGAAGACAATCCTGGCATGAAATGGGATTCAAAACATGTACGTCATGCCTCCGGAGTACAACCTTACTCATCTTTGCCGACCAAGCGAGCTAGCTTGTGGATCGAATGTGAACTTAAAGACTCAAACTACACCAAATGGAAGGTGTGACAAACCTATCTACTACCTTGCGATGGTGACAATCCTATAGGCACTGGTCCACATAATTTTAATAACGTCCCTTACTGACTACTTCATATGTGAATATTGGATTAATAAATGATCCGTAATAGTTGTGGATTCTCTCGACTACGATCCAGAGTGATCATGGCTTTTGAATTCCTTACTATTACGATTCAATGCGATTTTAAGATCCTGAATCAATATCAAGATATCAGGCTAGTCCAATCTTGAGTACAAATGACAAATTCGTATGTTGATTCTGATGTGCTTTATCTCAATAGTCTAGTTGTTAGCTCAGTGCCCAAGGATTCTTACATTGCCCCATGATTTCGTTGGCTACTTCATACATTGGCTCATATGAAAAAGAAAGTCCAACCCTACCACGCGCTTGGCTTGCATAGAATCATGATGTTGTTTGGCAACGACCTGTGCGTGTAGAATCACGCTCGGGAGCCAATGATTTAGCATGACATTTGACGGATGAATTAGATCTTTTGATCCGACAATGTTTAAACAATTTCTTGATCGTCTCGAATACTCCTTCCGTGGAACTTGGCCTGACTATCTCCTAGGGAAGCAACGCAGTAGTTGGATGAAGCCTTCTCAAGGATAAATGACGTTTCAGAGAGATTTAGCTCAACATATTCAAAGCACATCTCATCTTCGATAAGATGTACTTTGGGGGGGGGGGGCAAAATGTTAGCCTGCTTTGTGACCAGGCTACCCAAAGCAAAGATCATGTTGACACACCTCTCGGTAAATGCTGTCTGATATGGAATCTCTGGATAACATCGCTCTCTGGCATTGGAAGCATCGTCAGAAGACACAAGGCAGTTTGGTCAAAATCATAACATCAGTATAAACTGGCCCGAAACCCCTATCAAATAACCTCATTTGGATCAATTCACCTCAAATACTCGTAGCCCTTTGAATTAGCTTCAGTTTGAGCTTTGGTTTGGCTCAATCGGACTTACGGTTTGAAAGTTACGCCCATTTCCGTGAACGAGTGTAAGCTGGCATATGACCGCGATCCGATCCGCCCTTACCTACGCGATCCGATCCGCCCTTGCCTACGCGATCCGATCCGCCCTTGCCTACGCGATCCGATCTGCCCTTGCCTATGCGATCTGATCCGACCTTGTCTACGCGATCCGACTTATGACCGCGATCCGACCCATGACCGCGATCCGACCTGTGACCGCGATCCGAACTTCGGGCCTGTTCACACGCAGCTTGTTTTGACCTATTCTCAAGGCTACTGGCTCTCCTATTTTTCTGGATCGCCTGCCACGTACCCCATCACGAACCAGTCCTCCCAGGAGCTTTCCTACAGCTATAAATACACCTTCAGAGGGCATTTTCAGGGGACTTTTGGCATCTCAACTTCCATGGCTGCCATGGCCAACACTTCTCCATGAATAACCACCATCTTCCTCAATAAATTCAATGGATTCGGAGAGAATTATTTATTGAATTCAAGTGATTGAAAGACAATATTCATTGTAATTGTAATCTATGAGTGAAATGAGAAAATATGAAGTGGACGTAGGCTTGCTAACGCCGAACCACTATAAAACTCCTGTTGCCTTGCTTTTCTCTTATTTTTTCAGTTATTTCTTCATATCCTACGCTCTAAATACGATAATTTGGGTGTTAGGACCATTTTTTGGTCTAACACATATCAAATTGGCTAAGTGTATTAAATTTTACTTAACCCCAACCTCTAGACTAGTTAACATGTTAATTTGGCTAAATGTATTAACTTTATTTAACCCCACCTTCTAGTCTAGTTAACATGTAAATTTTGCTAAGTGTTTTCTTAGTTACTTAACCTCAACAAATTTTGTCTTGTTACCATGAGTTTGGTTAAGTGTCCCCATGGACTTAGCCCTCCATTCTAGCTTAACTGTGCTAAGTTGGTTAAGTGTTCCTATGGACTTAACCCTCCCATTCTAGCTTAATTGTTTTATGAACCTAACCCCACCCACCGGTCTGGTTATCATGTTGAATTGGTTAAGTGTCTTAGTTAACTTAACCCTACCATTCTTGTTCTAGATTTAACTAAATAAATTAAAGCCACTACCACTCACATTAGACAGATATTGTTGCGAATACTAGATATGCCGGTTGGTTCCGGGCAGGTTTACATCGCAACTCAGTCTAACCTCGGGTTAGGCATATTCATGTTTTCTAAGTTCAAAGGGTTTTGATTATTTTTCAAATAAGGTTTTGAAATTAACCATCCCGTCCGTCGGATCAGTTAGGGATAGCCAGGGAGAGCAGGAAACTTGTATTTTCCAAACCCAAGCCTAGACACTATCCTCTCTATCAACCTAGAACTTTCTGGTGTATCATTAAAAGAGACGTCATTAATAAACCTTTAATTTGTCTAAATTTACATTTCTCATTTAGGACAAATTCTATAAGTAAATTATTCCTAATTTACTTATTTCCTATTTTTTCTTTTAATGCAAATTGTCAACATTCATTCTTATGGCCCATTTTCCCCTCTTTATCATGTTTATGCTTTTTGATATGTAAACCATACCAAACTAAGTGTCACTAACCATGATTTTGCTAAACCTGACAATTTCTCCCAATTATGCCCAATTTCAAATTTATGCCAATATACTTCTTATGCCAAATTAGCTAATCCAATTCTGATTTAACATTCTAATTACAGTTCATGTCAAACTAGACTTATTATTCTATTTCACAGTTCATGTAAATGCTAGATTCGAATCACACATCCTATAATTCATGTCAAATTTATCCCATTTGCATTTCTATGAACATGCCATAATACATATTCCCAATTTATGCCAATTTTCCAAGTTAATAACTACGTTTTCATATTTTTCCCAAATCGTATTCCCACCGTTCGTATAATCGTGATTCAGTCTAGATTATAGATAAATCTAGATTCGTAAAAAAAATAGGGAATGAACCAAAGATGCTATGAAAAAGGATGGACATAATAACTGGCATAAAAAGGTTTGGATAACGACGTAGGTTCAAGAACATGGGTAGACCAAACTTAATAGGTAAATTCCCAAGGTCTAAAACCAAGAATAGACAGAGTAGGTTCAAGAACATGGGTAGACCTAACTGAATAGGTAAATTCCCAAGGTCTAAAACCAAGAAAATCAAGAACAGACAGAATAGAAAATTAGGTTTAGACAGTCACAAAACTTAAGCAACACTTGCCTAGTCATGAATCATTGGCGTTTAATCACAGTTGTCCTCGTTGTGTCATAGGCAATAGTTTATGTTTTCTAAATCAAAGGCATAGGCTTGGTCAAGGAAATAATTCTCATAGTCATAGTCACAGTCATAGGCAATGTCCATAGTCATTGGCAAATGTTCATAGTCATAGGCAATGTTCATAGTCATAGGCAATGTTCATAGTCAAAGAGGCATATGGTTTTAAGGTCCATAGTTCCATAGTCACAGTCTTATTTGTCCTCGAATCATAACAGTTCTTAATTAGGTCCAAGAGTTTAGCCATTGATTCGAATAGAGAGAGAGAGAGATTTGGCATATTCTTTTATTCCTTTAATTTCATGTCACGAACAGAGAGAAACGTTCAAAATTAAAAAAGTAACTAACTTGCAGAAATTAGATTAGAATAGAAAGATGGCGTTGTTATGATTCGTGCGACGTTGCTCGAAACCGTTTGAATTAGCCTTTGATTCTTATCTTGAAGCTTTAATCTTGATTCGAACCTCTTCTGGACAAACTTGAGCAGCACTTCGTCGTCTTGATTTATTTTATATATTATTCTATTTATTATTTAATAAAGAGGAGGAGAAGAAGCCATGTTCGCCAAGAATCTTTGCAGCATAAGGGTAGAGAAGAATTGTGAATAGAGAAGGAGACTAGGGCTGTTTATATAGTGTTAGGTGGACGAACCTAGGCAGAAAACGTGACCAAATACATCAGAACGAACCAGGTGCATAAGGCTGGAAAAAGCAGGGGGGTCGACCCCCAGGTCGACTACCCAGTCGATCTGGGTGACCCAGGTCGACTAACCAGTCGACCTTGGTGCCCCCAGGTCGACTACCCAGTCGACCTAGGTGCCCCCAGGTCGACTACCCAGTCAACCTGGGTGCCTTGGGTGGGAAAATTCCCGCCTAGCCCATTCTGGGTCCGATTTGAATTTTGAACCTGACCTGTTTTGAAATTTGAACTTCGCTGAATCTTCCGGAGGTCATATCTTCCTCATACGGACTCCGATTTATGCAAACTCGGACTCGTTTTCATGTAGAATTCCGAGATGAACGCAATGGAGCAGCCCGTTTCCCTTGATTTTGAATTTAACTTTTAATTATTTCTTGATTTGTGAATCTTAGTGCAACAAAATTACGGGGTGTTACACACCCTAATGGAAACTACCCACATAGCCATGTTGCCTGCCCGATTATTGTCATTTACCAGTTGTTAAGGCCTGAGAGTACGATTATTTACCATTCATTTATGCCATAATCATTTTGAATGCCACATTGTCAGATTCGTTAATCGTTAATTGATTTGCATAAATATATTCTAGATAATATGCTAAGAGAATAAAATATCCGCCACCATATATATTTATACAGACCAACATATGCGATCATATGAAATACTCTGTCAAACACTCGTCCGTACTCTTCGTTCTGGGACTGAACGAAGCCGAAGGCATAATTTTTGCTAATAGAAAAAGTCCTTGCACTTTACTTCATCTTCAATTATCTTCATATAATCTGATTCGCAACGCAACTGCCAATACGGAGTGGTTCTAGGATAATAATCCAATTGGTCTCTTCATATTGGCAACGATATTGGCAAACACTTCGATAGTCAGTTATTTAACTATCGAAGAAAAACAAACATTCATTCAAAGCATCAAACAAATCACTGGGCCTGTAGTGTCCCGAAATTCCGGTACAATTTGAGCTGACCAAATAACACAAGCCCAACCCAAATTGCATTGGAACACAGAAAATTAATAGAAAGAAAAAAGGGAGTGAGGATAGATAAGGTAGAAACTTAGAATAGAAGAAGAAGAAGAAGAACATACAACATCAGAGTAACACGAATCTCACAGCGGAACAAACAATATATAATAGATATATAACTTTGAAATGAAACTAGTATATGTATATATTAACATTATCAGAGTACAACACTTACAACACAGCGGAAATAACTATAGCTATATAATCCTAAAGCCTCCTGCTCTAAGCTTTCCAAGTATATCTGTAAAATCCTGACTACTTGACTACTCGTACAAAAATGGGCACCCAAGAGTTTAGGGAAAAAAAACAAAATAAACTCCGGGTCAGTCATGGGAATGGTGTGAGTAAAACAATTTAAAACAGTTTGAGCAATAAAACGATATCTCATAAGACCATGGCATATAACGGAATGGATTTTTCCCTTATGAGAATCCAAAATAATCTTTATATCAAAATTCTTTTGATATCATAATAGTGTCTATCAACCACAATATAATAATCATGTAGCAGAAACGCTTTCATCTCACGTTCTACGTACATACATAGTATACAATCAAAACCGCGAGCACTTATTGGATAATAGGTTTCCAACTGTGACAAGGTATGGAACCACCCTCCGATAGTGTACCTCTAGAGATGAATACACTGGGTTCAACAAGAACATCTTTTAACCCAGCCACACATGACCGACCACTCATTTCGCTTGAGTGTATCGAATGTATATCACCAACAGTTGGGATCAGCAACTGTTTCCCGAATGGGACAGCATCAAATATATTAAAGAATGAAATGAATATCTCTAGATAGGCGATAATACACCCTAATGGAAGCAACCCACATAGCCATGCTTCCTGCCCGATTTTTGTCATTTCCCGGTTGTGAGGCTAGAGGCCATGCTTATCTCTGACAAACCACACATTTATTCAATTTTAATGTCACATCGTCATACCCGCCAAATCACAAATTTATTTCCCCAAAAATACAACAGGTATACATCTAAGAGAAACGAATTCCTCTGCCACCAAACGTACATACGTTTGAGGAGATCAATTTACCTGATCTATTAAATATACACTGTCAGACATTCTTCCATATGAGTCGTCCTGGGACTGGAAAAACTAAAGGCTCTATTCTTTAAATCCATCTTAGGCAATTTCTACCTAGGATTTCCAGAATAGCCCTTGCATAACTCCATCTTCAATTATCTCCATCATATTTGATTCGCAACGCTAACGCCCATACAGAGTAGTTTTCAGATTATGAATCTGATCCCGATCTCTCCGTATTGACAACGGAAATGGTCAAAATTTTCGATAGTCGGTGATTTAACTATCAAAGGAGAACATGTGTACAAACAACGGTCGTATTTCCAAATGGAAATTTTACCGAGAAAATCATCAATCAACACTGATCCATTTTAATTTAATTTGTCACTCAATTATCCATTTCCCTATTCCTATTTCCATATATTCAACATTTCTTATTTTCTAAATTTAGAAAATATATGTTTTTAACAATGGAAAACATTTCCATTACTTATTTTCTATACTAGAAAACTTTTCTGATTAATATTTGGAAAACATTTCCAAAACTCCTACATTTCGATTTAAACAAATGTTTAAATAAAACATCGCTATGCCAACTCAAAACCTTATATTCATTAGCTAAATTCACTTAACCAATGTTCATCGTCGAACCTTAACCATTACTTAGTTAAAAACGAAGTCAAACAAGTTGGGGTATGATTACGTCTCAGACCTTAACTGAACAACATTTCTAACTTCGAAATAGACAAAGTTCACCATATAAATCTTTAACAACTTCCTTACATAATTCTCGGATTCTATTTACGAGTCCACTTCTTTGTTGAAAACAATGATTATAACTATAGCGTTATAATCCCTACTTCTGAAATATCCAACTTCAAAATATAACTTTTATTCCTTAATTTAACTAAATAGGAAATTTATAAATAAATCATTAAATCTTGATTAAAAACGGAAAGTGTGCTTTCTCGAATTCTATATAATCGAATTTCAACGTATAACTCTCTTTTGAATCATCTCTATTCGATAACTCATCTCCGAAAAAACTATATTCGATAACTACTTCCAAATAAACTATATTCAATTAACTCCTTTCGAATAAACTATATTCGATTAAGACCTTTCGAATAAACTATATTCGATAACTCCTTTCTAATAAGCTATATTCGATTAACTCCTTTCAAATAAACCATATTCGATTAACTCCTTTTCGAATAGCTCTATTCGATTAACTCCTTTCGAATAAACTATATTCGATTAACTCTAATTTGATTAACTCTACTAGATTAACTCTAACTCGATTAACTCTATCAATTTACTCTATTCAATTAGCTCCTATTTTGATTAACTCTAATCGATTAACTCTTATTGATTAACTCTATTGGATTAACTCCTATTTCGATTAACTTTAATCGATTGACTCTAACTGATTAACTCTATTGGATTAACTCCTATCGATTAACTCCTACTCGATTAACTCTAATCGATTAACTCTATTGAATTAACTCTAATCAATTAACTCTATTGGATTAACTCTAATCAATTAACTCTTATTCTGTTAACTCTGATCGATTAACTCTATTGGATAAACTCTAATCGATTAACTCCTTCTCGATTAACTCTATTTGATTAATTATATTCGATCATCTCCATTAAGTTTGACTTTGTATTTCAAAATAGTATCCCCTTTCCAAATTCTATTTACAATTCTATTTATAGAATTATTCACACGAAATCTCCTTTTTATTTCTAACTCTTAAATCCCATTTAAAATTCCCTTTTATAACTCTATTTATTTTCTAAATAAATATTTCCTTTTCGATTCAATTTATTTAACAAATAAATATTTCCTTTTCAATTCTATTTATTTAACAAATAAATATTTCCTTTTCAATTCTATTTGTAAATGTTTTACAAATATTTCCTTTTCTATTTGTTTCACAAATACTTTCCTTTTCTATTGGTTTTACAAATACTTTCCTTTTCTAATTGTTTTACAAATATTTTCCTTTTCTATTTGTCTTACAAATGTTTTCCTTTTATATTTTTTTCACTAATATTTTCCTTTTATATTTGTTTCATAAATATTTTCCTTTTCAAATTATCCTTCGATTTTATAATTATTTTCTTCTATAAAATTCTATTCCATTTATATATAAAATCCATTGATTTTATATAAATAATTCATTTTCAAAATACATTTTGTAAATCCCTTTTTCTACAATCTAGTATTTCTTACGGTATTTAAAATACCAAATAAAAATGATTGATATCATTCAAACACACATAATCAACACAGATTTTATATCACATCAAATATTACAATATATGAAAACAACAGTATTATAAATATTAAGGAATCCAATTAGATCCCACCAACCTGTTTCCCTGCATATAATAACATCGATTTCATTTCAATATGAAATATTCTGATAAAAAGAATCAATATTTGATTAACAATTTGTATATATAGTTATCTGTAATTTCAACCAATACATATGTAGTTTAACCAAACAGTCAACACACAACAATCAGTCATCATTTAATAGTTCTAAATATACGTTATAAAAATATGAACTGTTAGAGTTAGTAAGTGTTACTCACATTGGAGAGTTATCGTTAAATAACGATAATCGATTATTGATCCAGATCATACAATTTATTTCGCTATAAATTGTAACGAGCTCCAATTCACTCCCAGTCAGTTCCATTTCGTAGCCCCAGTCCATACGATCCCAACGAATCCAAATTTGTGTAATTCAGACAGTGTATGCACCGGATATTAAAGTTGCAAGCTAACACACTATAAATTTAAAACTTAAACTATATTATGTATTTCTTTGTTTTAATAACTAGGCCGCACCTTTTTAACTAGTCCGCTCCATAGTTTAAACTTCTTCTTCTTCCAAACTCCCGCAAGCTCCTTGTACGTTTCACCATTCGAAGACAACCCCATTCCCTTTGAAATCCATACATTTTTCCCAGTCCCTTGTTATATATATATATATATATTTATTTGGGCTTAAAGGCTCGGCCCAACATCAATGCTCCAAGTAAAAACGTTATGCTCCATTTAGTACTCATCTTCCCCATGAATTACTTCCTAACGCTTCTCCAATGTTTTCTTCCATTGCCGAGTATTCCCGCGCCACTATCTCATCATTTTCTCCATTTTAAAACTCTCTTCTCCTCAAAGTGATTTAAACCCGTCAACACTTCATCTTCTCCAAACTGATTTGAACCATCCCCTTCCACTACGTTTTGTTCCTCCATCCAAAGCTCCTTCATCACAACACTTAAATTCATAGAAAAAATACCAAAGTGCTCCACGTTCAAACCTCTGTCTCACCATATCCTTAGATCTCAACTCGTTCATCACCTCCAGAACACATCCAGCTTCCTATGGCGAAAAACATTTCCACCAAACAGACAAAGAAACTTGCTTCTTACTCGCCTCAATCCAAGGAACTCGAAAACAAACTTCGTTTGCCTGATCGATGCCATACATTACGAATTTGGAAACCATAGACAACGCTAAAGCTTGCGTTGTTTATTCCACCGATAAAAAGTAGGTACGAACCTCAGGGAAACCACATACAAGAGTAGAGGAATTCATCAGGAAACTGATTATATTCCTTTCCGTATTTATGGATTTTTTCTTGTATTATTTTAATTTTTACAACTCTCTTTTTTCTGAAAAGAGGAAAAAGGTAGCGGCGGAAAATATTGTTGACCAGAGAATGAAAATCTTTAGGTTAGAAGGATGGTGGTGTATTTGTAGAAAAGGTTTTAATATTTTTCTATTAATTATTTTATTTATTTTAAGCAATTGCCATGTGTATTTGTTGAATAAAAATTCCTATAATCACATACGATACCCAAAAATCACGAAAATGGACATACATCTTCAGTTTGACATTATGGACCCAACGAAACTGGTTTCGTCGAATTCCGACTTCGTTTGCTCACACAACTCATTTTTAACCATCAAAATACTAACTATTTTTTATATTAAAAATCCGTACGGCCACATACTAACTTCAAAAATCACGAAACTTGAAATCTAATGATAATTTAACATATGGATCCAACAAAATTAGTTTCGTCGAAAATGGAGGTCATTTGCAAAATTGGCTATTTTTAAAGCCCTAAATAACCCATTTAAATATATATATATATATTTATATATATATATTTAAAAATAATTAAATTAAATATAAATAAATTTTTATTATTGTATATATCCACAATAGAATACCCTACAACTTCAGAATAAATATATATGGATTTACAACTCGATATTTCATCATCAGAGTTACATCGATATTCGATTTATATTTAAATCCTTTTATAAATAGTTATAAATTATAAAGGAATTCCATAGTGACTTTTCGAAAGGATATAAATCAAAATCTACACAATGCAATCCCGATTTTCTCTTCGATTAGAAAAATATAGTTCATCAGCTCCGAACATTTCTGGTTTCACAAAAATCTAGCTTAAAACAGATTATGTATATTCTTTAAAGTTTGAATCGCCAAAGTACGAACTGGAGCGCCATTTCAAGCTCGATTATAATTATAATATAATTATACGTTCAAACTTCGTTTAAATAATATATTCTTTATTATAATTCAATTCTAAACTGAATCATATATTTTGAATTGTCCAATTCACACAATATTGCCAATTCTAATATTTTTGACTATTTGACAAATTAAATATATTATTCTATTATTTAATTTAATTAAATATCCAATATTATTTAATTAAACGATCATATAAATCTCTAAACCATTATTTAAATAATTAAATAAATTTATTATTACACCGTAAAAATATGGGACATTACATTCTTCCCCCCTTAAAATAATTTCGTCCATGAAATTGGTAAGGTAGAAAACAGACCCTATTAACTGGGTAAAAATTATTTATACACTTCCTAACTTCAGTTTCAACTGAACCAATTTAATTTCAATTGAATATTTATTCATTCCTACTAACGAAAATTTTCAAAAATCCTGAAAATTTTCTAACACTTTAACTTTTCAAAAAATTTCGCCAGTACCTCCTTTGTATTGGTCAATAGCTCGAACTCCAACTCGCCTCTCTAGGCCTTCTTCAACCCAAAAGAAAATCAACAGCCAAGCGGCTTGCCAATTCGGCTCATCAAAATCTCAAACGAATATATAATTTAAACTGGTACCTTTTTGTCGGGCATATCAATATATCCATTCCATGTGTTACCAATTCTGCATATACCAATGCCATCCGATCATTTGGATATACCCAAGCCGAATTCTGTTCTCAACGTGGATTCGATTATTAATTTCAACTCTTAACTTACCAATCAAATTCCATTTCGGATTATCTCTAATCCATCCTAATTCGATACTTTTTATCTCAATTCATTTTCCACTTAACTGGTTTCAATTCAATTTCCATTTCTATTTGCTTTTACAAATTTTAATTAATTTTTTTTAATTCAAACGATCTTTCCCATGGAATTTGTAATGAACTGGTATTTTCGACTTCGAAAATCAACACAAAACTACGATGTTGATTATTCAGACATCAGAAATACCTGATCATTTACAGAAAGAAGTTAGAGGGTGAGAATAGATAAGATAGAAAATTAGAATAGAAGAAGAAGAAGATCACCACAGAACTGAATCAGAGTAATACGAATCTCATAATGGAACGATTAAATATAATACATAACATAACATGGAAATAAAACAATATATATATATATACAATAACATTATCAGAGTACAACACTTACACACAACGGAAATAACTATAGCTATATAATCCTGAAGCCTCCCGCTTCAAACTTCTCCAAGTATATCTTTAAAGACCTGAACTACTTGACTGCCTGTACAAATTTGGGCACCCAAGAGTTTAGGGAAAAACAAAACAAAATAAACTCTAGGTCAGTCATGGGACTGCTGTGAGTAAACTCAAATCATTTGGTTTAACTTTTCAAAATCCTTTTCAAAAGAAGTGATAATCGTAAGACCGATCCACACATAAACACGGATGGTTTTTAACTTATGATAACCAAAAACACTTTTTGGAAATCAATATTTATTTGATATTATAATAATGTCTAATCAAAAGTAATTAACAATCTAATAGAACGCTTGCATCTCACGTTCCACATATATAGTATACAAATCAAAATCGCGGGCTCTTATTGGAGATTGGATTCTGACTATGACAAGGTATAGGACCACCTACCAATAGTGTATCTCTAAAGGCGAATACACTGGGTTCAACAAGAACATCTTGCAACCTGGCCCACACATGACTGACCACTCATTTCGCTTGAGTGTATCGAATGCACATCACCAACAGTTGGGAGCTACCCACCGTTTCCCGAAAGGGGACAGCATCAATTAGATAAAAGAATGAAATGGTTCTTTTTCTCTAGATAGGTGATATACACCCTAATGGGAGCAACCCACTTAGTCATGTTGTGTAATAACCCGGAAATCTGGGCCAGTTTAAAAATTTTATTTTGGCAAATTAACGAATTTTGATTATTTAAAATGAATTATTTTAAATAATATCAACGGAAAAAATTTATTTTGAATAGAATTCGAATGTATATATTTTATAGATCGTCGTTAGAATATAAATATTTATTTTAAATTATAAAAGGAATTGAAAATGGCGCGGTAGTTCGATAATTCGATTTCAAACTTCAAATGTATGTACAGGATTCGAAATAAACCGGATTTTAGTGAAACCAAAAATAATGGAATCTAATAGAGAATATCTTTTCAACGAATCCGAAAAATCAAAATTTCATAGCGGGAATCAAAAGATATGTCCAGTTGAATTTTCAGAATAGTTGCTAGGGAATTCAGGCCCGTAAAAATGGGAATTTTGCAAACGACCTCGGATTTCGACGAAACCACTTTTGTTGGATCCGTGATGTCAAGTTATTTCTAGATTCCAATTTTCATAATTTTTCGAATCAATATATGAGCGTGGCAAAGGAAAACGCTTTTGGCCAGTTTCAGTTGATTTTAATCGACTGGAAAATGGACATTTTTCAAACGATCTCAGAATTCGACCAAATTAGTTTTGTTAGGACCGTATCGTGAATACGTAGCTAGAAAATAGTTTTCGGGATTTTTTCTAGTTAGTATGTGGCCCCGGTAAATTGAAATGCGCGTTCAAATTCAATATATAGAGTTATATGTTGATTTTGACGGAAACTGATCGTAACGATCGAATCAGCATACGATACATATCCCACTGTGTTTAGAATGGTGGTAATTAGCTAGGGGCGACAGTCGTTGGGCCTCGTCTAGAGTTCATATGAAAAGTCAACTTTTTATAGAAAAAAATAAATTAAAATATAAAATCTTTTATACTAACCCCCCGTTACTTTTCACTTCAGGGAAAAAAATTAAGAAAAATGGGGGGCTAAACGTGATTGACGATCGCAGGGGGGGAGATGCTCCACCGCCGACGCCCATTGTGGCGGCGCCACCGGCCACGAGCCCACCGCCCTCCTCCTCTATGCCCTCTCCTCCTTCCTTTCTCCCTCCCTCTTCTGAAACCACCCAAAACCCCCCTGCCCCCGAGGAACCACCGCGGCGCGCTGCTCCGCCCACCCCACCAGCATCGCTTCCCCCTCCGACCTCGACTCCGCCCCTACGCCCCCTCAACTCCAACCCCGAGCCACCACGTTCGCGAGCACCACCGGGACCGCGCCCAAATCTTCCTGCCACCTCAAATTCGATGCCGCGAACACCTGCAAGCAACTGATGCCCTCCTCCCTCGTTCAGAAAGCGGTGAGTGTTCTCTTTCGATTTTTATTTAGTTGTGTATATGAAAGATAGGATTTTTATGTTATGAACATAAAAAAAAAATAGAATATATATATATATATATATATATTTAGATTAGCGATAAAAATATGATTTTTATACTTATAGCAAATTAAAAATGTGACATTTATATAATAGAAGATATAAAAATATTATTTTTATATAGGTAGAGTATTAAAAATAGGATTTTTATATAATAGAGGAAATATAATTTTTATAATGTATACATGTAGAATCTTTATAATGAATAAAGGAATGATTTTTATTTAGGTAGAGTTTATAATATAGAAAAGTTAAAAATATAATTTTTATACTAGTGGCATATTAAAAATATGATTTTTATATAGGTATGATAATAAAAATTCGATTTTTATGTGAGTAGCAAAGTAAAGATTTGATCTTTATATATATAGCGAAATAAAAATCTGATTTTTATTATATATATGTTGAAATAAAAATGGGATTTTTATAGCGATGAAATAAAAATTCGATCTTTATATAAGAAGTAGAAATATAAAAATATAATTTTTATATAGAATGAAGAAGAAACAAAAATATGATTTTTATTGATTAGGATGAAGTAATAAAAATATAAATTTTATCTGAACAGCGTGAAAAGGACTATATTGGAATTTTCACCGATCCAGACAGTTCAGCAGCTCAAAAGCAAAGCACGACGGAGTGGAACCCTCTATGAGAACTACTCACCTTTTAATTTTTATTTCTATTTATATAAATATGTACTAGGATGCAGACGGTGTTTAGTAGCACCCGACACCCGTCGTCCACAGACCATGGACGGCTTGTATGCTTGGTTGTTTGATTTTGATGTGTAGTTGATTGTGTGATGTGATGAGAAATGAAACAAAATATTTATGTAGTTGAAAATATTTTATAGTTAAAAATAGAAATTTTAATGTGCATATGAAATGAAATAAAAATAAACAAATCGGATGATTTGTTTGTATACACACATTTGACTGATATTGATTGGGATGATAAATTTTACATATCGCCCAACTACACAAATAAAATCTGTGTTTGATTGTTTGAAACCCCACACGGGTATTGGGGTGATATATGACATACACTAACCCCAATAATTAGTTGTATGTCGATCATTTGATTGACAGACTATTATAAGCGTTGAACATTCATATTTGATGCTTATACAGTGTAGAATGCACTTTGGATGATGGTTGATTATTCATCGTTGTTATTGTATACATGTATTGTAGAAAATCCATATAATTAACATTATATGGTAATTGATTGGGCCTCATTCAAGTTTTGAAAAAGAAATATTTACATAGAAATATTTGAAAAAGAAATATTTGAATAGAAATATTTGAAGTAGAAATATTCGAAATAGAATATTTGAAAATAGGAATATATGAAGCCGTATTGATTAGATTGACGCCATTTTGACGTGAATGATATTTATATCGATTTTATTCATTTTATAATGAATATCGAAAGTGATTTCAAAATCTGATATTTCGAAAAGAATTGAAATTTGAATTGAAATTGAATATAAATGAATTCGAATTGAAATTGAATATAAATGAATTCGAATTGAAATTGAATATAAATGAATTCGAAATTAAAATTGAATATAAATGAATTCGAATTGAAATTGAATATAAATGAATTTTAATTGAAATTGAATTGAAATCGATTTGAAATGAATTTAAAACGAATCTATATTGGAATATTCAATTTTGATTTGAAATTGAATATGAAATTTAAACCGTTTTGAAAATGAATCTAAGACGATTTATAAAACTGTTTTTAAAAGGAAATCGACGAAGTATATATTATATATATTATATATATATATATATATATATATATATATAATATTGGCCTGAATAGAACGCGCCGCGCCGCGGTAGTTCGCGAATTTCGACCATTGACTTCGAACGGATATTACAGGAGATTCGACCGTCGGATTCTCCTAAAACCGGAACCGTTGGGTTCGTATCGAAAAGAGCTTTCTAACGAATATTAGAAATTTGAAATCTAACGGTTGGATTTGGAATTATGTCCAAATCAAATTTGGAAAAGGTCGCTGTAAGTGCAGTTCGATGGCCGTTGATGGAAATCGACCGTACGGGCCTTGATAAAATTATTAAAAATATCGATAATTTGTGTAAAGTCATAAGAAATGATTTGTGAAGAATTGGGATGAAAAACTCCATATTTGAAAAGACAAAAATAGATTTTTATCGAAGTGAACTAGTTTTGAACTAGAATAGTAATTTATTTATTTTTAAAATAAATAAATTGGATTTGAAATGGTTTTGAAAATAACCAGAATTTCCAATAATTGCATTGGACCGGATTTGAATCGAAATTGTCTTCGGAATATTTCGATGTTGGATTTCGTGATTATACAGATGTTGTTATGGAAATTTGAAAGATATATATATATATATATATATATATATATATATTGTTATTTCCAATACGATATTTGTTGGTCGTAGAATTCGATATTGAATATAAGCCGACATATTTTCTATTCAGAACCTTGTGTTTAATATCAAATGTGATTTGGGTTTGTCGTGAATGGTTTCTTCATTAACACTATTCTTAAGCCCAGTTGAGAAAAAGATTAAATCTTTTATTTAGATTTAACGAAGTGTACCAATTAAATATTATTTAATTGGAATTGAATTGTGATGTGATTTTGGGTTTATCACGAACCATGTTTTAAATGACACTGACTCTTTAACCCAGTTAAGGATTAAAACTAAGTGGATATTTAATGAATCTTTAATTAGATTGAAATGATCGAGAATGGAGCATCACCAGTTTTGCTCCAGGCGTTAGTTAAATCTTTAATTAGATTTGAATGTGAAATGGTAATCGAATTTACCGATAACACCGTAGTGTTAGATATGAAGTATTACCAGTTTTACTTCATGGGATGAATAGATTGGGATTGGGAAATTAAAACAAATGATTACTTCGGTAAGCTTCGTTAATCCCGACTAGTTGAATCGAAATTCAAAAGAAGATTAAAGAATAAATTCAGGGAATTTATCTTTGATAAAATTAATGGGAACCTTTCCCTATGAATGTGAAATTTAGAAACTAACTGTCGGTTAGCTGAGCAGAATGGTTTTCTGGATATTGATCTGATGTTGGTTTCGGCCTTCGGGGTTAATATTTGGGGAATTATTCTCTTGTTAATTTACGGTTAGTGACTGATGAATTGGAATGAGGCGTATGTTGTGTTTGTGTAACAAATGTTTATTATATACGCGAGTTATTCGGGAAGACCGGATTTATCCCATTCTGAATAACTGATACGACGATAAGTCGAAGATGAAGACGGTGGTCGAAGACCAGAGGTCTTCACGTCGTTTGGGTGATTACTGACGATCTTGATTGGGATGTACACCCAAGAAGATGGAAACAGTTGGTGATCGTCCAGACGTACTACGAGATTGATGGATATGCGGGGTACTAGGTGCCTACGGTTTCGCTCAGACCCAGAACGAACTTGTAAGTGGACTGTGTGTCTGACATTGGATTTTAGTCTGTGTGATTGATTTCTATTAAATATATATCTGTTTAGCGGCGGAGAATTTATTCTCTTGCTTAACGCCCTTCTCTGAGACGTACGAGCTCAGGGGTTATATACTGATGGATATCAAACGCATAGAGTGAATTGCATATGTGGCATGCCTAAGTGGCGAATGATCAAGGCTTCTGTTGAAAAGCAAAGTCTTGTGGTTGATGATCAAAGCACGACTTTTGTGGCTTTGCTTTGTGTAATGTTTACTTCGCGAGTTTCACACCCGGTATGAACCAAAATCGGGAGACGGACCTCAAGGAGGACATGCGTTTCTTTCTAGTTAGAAGTGGCGTCAGTGGTTTTACACGCCCTGACGAGTTTGACTTATGTGGTTGTTGTTGTTGCGAGGCGCCTCGGTTTGATCGGACGATCCGGATCCGATGGAGTCATTTAGTTGGCTCACCTACGCCCCAAAGGGCGGGGAATCGCTTATTCAGGCATTTTAATCCACTCCGTATGGACCGGCCCTGACGATCCAAGGGTCACTCGAGCTCTGATCCTGAGAGGCGAACTAGAGCGTCTTGAATCGGTTGAGGACTATCTTTAGCATTGGTTCATAGATGGAAATCCAATTTCCAAATACGTGACATTTGTGTTTTTATTTGTAGAGCCTAATATGGCGACATGATATATGGTACCCATGCCGTCTATGATTGATACTTATGATTTGAAGTTGTTTTATACACTATACACTTATAATAGTATCAAATGATTTGTTTTAAACGTACTAAGCATGTTTGGCTATTATAAGGGAAAACCCTATCCCCCGGCTTACGTTGCATTGTGTGATAGGACCTGGGTCTTATAATAGCTTCATTTTTCTTTATTTAGCATTGCGCTGTTGTTTTATGCACTGGTATTCTTGGGAGGAAACCCATTCAGTGTTATACGGCGTACTCCATTGATTTACCTAACTTTAAAATAAAGATTTATAACTGTTTTAGTTCTCACACCAGTCCCATGACTGACCTGGAGTTTATTGTTTTAACCTAAACTCTGGGTGCCCTTATTTTGACATGGGCAGCTAGTAGTTTTGGTTTTGCATATTTATATTCACAGGATCCTGATTTACAGCTGGAATGATATCCAGAAAACTTTGTATCCGCATATCTCTTCTAGTTGTGTATTGTATTATTTTCCGCTGCTATGTAATTTATTGTAATCTCTGATATTTTATTTTGAGTAATATTTATTTATAATCTGTATATTCTTGTATTCTGATGGATTGTTGTAATATACAATGAAATGTTCTTCCGTCTACGTTCTATTTGTCGTTTTCTCGAAACAATCAGGTGTTTCGAACGGTCTGGGTCGGTCTAGCGACTGATTCGGATCGAGCGAAATTCCTTTTCGTTACAGTTGGTATCAGAGCTTTGGTTTACAAAGCTCAGAGAATAAGACACATTAGAACCATACGAAAGATTTCATTAGATATTGGATTAGTATTATCCAATGGAATGACTCGTTAGAGATGGGATCAGTAGTATCCTAGAACGAGTGTGAAGAGTATATCTTTAAAATGAAAGCAAGTTTTGTTTTGAAAATTTATATCACTTATTCGTATTTGATCATTTATTATATATGAATTTGGACAGTCCAATATATAAAGATTTTGTATATATGTCTTGCAAACGTGTGTTCGAAGTTTTAATGTATTGGATGGTTATAGAATCGCACTCTAGTGCCCGGGGATAATTCTGGTGACGGTGCACCATCACCAGTATTTATTTTCGAGCGACGAAAGTGAGATTTCTATATATTTCCAATTGACTAGTGTGAGAACCGAAACTAGATAGGGCTTATTGTTGTGATTTGTCATCAAAAATCTGATTTTTTGAATATGTATCAAAGTTATGCATTTGAAATGATAACCAACTAATTGATTGATGTTCGTGCTGTTTGGTTATTTGTTTGAAATTTTTACCATATAGCCAAATTGAACCAAATATTGAGTTGTATTGAAATTTGGTCGCATTTGCTTGCATATACATGTACTTACATTGAACAGGTCATAGCAAAGAGGCTAGAGCAGAAGAATAAAATTGTTTGCCTGACAAAAAGGTACATGTTTACCATAATTTACTGTTTTGTTTGGGTGATGATGATTTTATGAGCCGATTGGCTAGCCGCTTGGCCTTTTATTTTTCTTTTTGAGATCAGAGGGCCTATATGGCAATTTCGGGTTTTTCCCGTGCTCCCGGTGCTGGGGAGGTTATGGCGAAATTTTTCGAAAATTTAGGGTGTTAGCCAAATTTTTGAAAAATTTGAAAAGTTCTTAGAAACTGAAAAGTTGAAGAACTTAAGCCATAATAAAAATAATTAAAGTTGAGTTGGTATTTAAAACAACTTTCGGCTTCGTTCCTTTTCGGGGACGAAAAGTTTTAAGTGGGGGAGATTGTAATAACCCGGAAATCTGGGCCAGTTTAAAATTTTTATATTGGCAATTTTAGCGAATTTTGATTATTTAAAATGAATTATTTTAAATAATATCGATGGAAAAAAATTATTTTGAATAGAATTCGAACGTATATATTATATAGATCGTCGTTAGAATATAAATATTTATTTTAAATTATAAAAGGAATTGAAAATGGTGTGGTAGTTCGATAATTCGATTTCAAACTACAAATGGATGTACAGGATTCAAAATAAACCGGATTTTAGTGATACCAAAAATAATGGAATCTAATAGAGAATATCTTTCCAATGAATCCGAATAATCAAAATTTCATAGTGGGAATCAAAAGATATGTCCAGTTGAATTTTCAGAATAGTCGCTATGGAATTCATGCCCTTAAAAATGGGAATTTTGCAAACGACCTCGGATTTCGACGAAACAACTTTTGTTGGATCCGTGATGTCAAGTTATTACTAGATTCCAATTTTCATAATTTTTCGAATCAATATGTGAGCGTGGCAAAGGAAAACGCGTTTGGCTAGTTTTATGTAACGACCCAGAAAATCTGAACCAATTTAAAATTTTTAAATTGGCTAAAATAATGGATTTTAAGTATTTAAAATAAATATTTTAAACAATGGTGATGAAAACTGAGTTTGAATCGACATTTGAAAACGAATATAATTAATTATAATTATATATAGAATTGAAAATAGCGCGGTAGTTCGATAATTCGATTTTAAACTTCAATTGAATATACCGGGTGCAAAACAATCCGGATTTTAGTGAAACCAAAAACATTAGGATCTAATTGATGATATCTTTCCAACGAATCTGACCAATCGAAATTTGATAGCGGGAATCAAAAGATATGTCCAGTTGAAAATTCTGAATAGTCGCTATGGAATTCAGGCCCTTATAAATGGACATTTTGCATACGACCTCGGATTTCGACGAAACCACTTTTGTTGGATCCGTGATGTCACGTTATTGCTAGGTTTCAAATTTCATAATTTTTCGAATCAATATGTGAGCGTGGCAAAGGAAAACGAGTTTGACCGGTTTCAGTTGATTTTAATCGACTGGAAATTGGCCATTTTTCAAACGGTCTCAGAATTCGACGAAACTAGTTTTGTTAGGACCGTATCGTCAATACGAAGCTAGAAAATATTTTTCTGGAAGTTTCGACTTCATATGTGGCCCCACTAAATTGAAATGTGCGTTTAAATTGAATATATAAAGTACACTTTAAATTCAACGGAAACTGATTGTAACGATCAAATCAGCTTGCGATACATATCCCATTGTGTCCGGAATGGGGGTAAAACGCTATGGACGACAGGCGGTGGGCCTCGTTTAGAGGTAATATGTAAAAGTCAACTTTTTGGCAAATTAAATAATTTAATAAATAAAAAATTCTTTTCTCTCCCCCTTTAACTAAGTCAAACTGCCCCCCCCCCCCCCGTTCATTTCTTCCCGATTCAGTTTCAAATAAAAAAAAAACCTAAGCCTATCGAGCAGCCGCCCCCCCTCAAGCGAACGCCGCCGACGAAGACGAGCCGCATGTCCCCCCTCCATCGATCGAAGACCCGAGCCGAACCCTCCCTGCCAATTCGCGAGCCTCCAGAAGCCATCGCGACCCCCAATTCTCGAGCCCCCCAGCCGAGACCTAGCCACCGCCTGCTTCTCCTTCTGCCGCCGACTCTGACACCCCCCCTCTTCGCAGGTAAAGGTACGTTGTTTTTATTTTATTTCATTTTTATTTTTAATCTAAAAATTTCGATTTTAAGGATTTAAAACTGATTTTGTAAAACCGATTTTCAAAAGGGTTTAATTCTGATTTTTTAAAAGCATTTAAAACTGTTTTTTTTAAAAAAAGGTTAAAAACTGATTTTATTTTAATAAGTAAATTCTGATTTTTTTTTGTAAAAAGAAAAACTGATTTTAAGAAAGGTTTTAAAACAGATTTTTTGAAAAGGTTTTAAAACAGATTTTTTGAAAGATTTAAAAACTGATTTTTAAAAAGGTTTTAAAAGATTTGAATTTTTAAAAGTAAAAGATTTAAACTTTAAAAAGTAAAAGATTTAAACTTTAAAAAGTAAAAGAAAAGATTTGATCTTTAAAATGGAAAAGGCGGAATCTATATTTTTGAAATTCGATTTTTATATATTGAATAGCGACGTCAAAATTCGATTTTTACATATGTAGAGAATACGGGCAACGAAGCGACAAAAGGCGAGATTGGCGAAGATTTCTAAAGGAAGAGTCGTAGTTCGATAGCTATTGGTGAGATTTCTGATTTAAAAATATATATATATGGGTGAAACATTAGAATAAATTGCTATATATATAATATATATATATATATATATATATATATATCTACGCCCCTCGTCCACAAACCATGGACGATATTTATTGGTTGAAATTGTTGTGAAAATTGATTGATAGCGAATGATTGTTTGGGATTGTTTGTGATTGATATTGGTTGATTGTGGTTGAAAAATACCCGTTTGTGGTTGAGAAATATTTGGTTGAAACCACATAGGATTAGTTTGTGGAAATGAAATAAATATATACATGCCGCCTGCGTGCGAATTAGATGCATGATCCCCATTGTCAAAAACCGCGAGGTTTTAAGGTAGAGCGAGGAGCCATACTAGGGACGGTCCCGGTTTAACTACCCTGCCGTTATGCTGCCGAAATTTTGAATAATATTCGTGTGTTTGAATTATTTTCATCTGCTTAAACTATATTTATTCATTGAATAGAAAACCTTCATGTGTTGAATTGATATTCATTCGTTGATTAGAAATTCATGTGTTGAATGGTATTCATATTTTAAAACAAATTGTTTGATAATAAAAATCACCTTTTATCGACTATATGAACTGTGTAAAATAATCTCGTTTTAAAAGAAACTGTTTTATGATAAAAATCCCATTTTTATCACCAACATGAACTATATAGAAAAATAGTGTTTTGAAATGAACTGTTTTACAATAAAAATCACATTTTTATTGTATGCATAAATCGTTGAAATGTGAAGGGTTAAAAATAGCCACTTGTTCAAAATAAACATATATGAGTTGAAATACTCATTAATTAGCTAATGAAATGATTTGCACCTATTTATGTAACATTAGAATGAATGGTGTTTTTAAACCAAATAGAAATCAAATATGAAGTTGAATAGAAAATGATAAATGATAAGAACTGTATATATATGTACATGCATATTCATTGAACAGGTTATAGCAAAGGGGCTAGAGAAGAGGAATAAAATTTTGTGCCCGACAAATAGGTACACATTTACTGCTTTGTTTGGGTGATAATTTTATGAGCCTGTTGGCTAGCCGCTTGGCTTTTTCTTTTTCTTTTTGAGATTAGAAGGACCGGGAAAGCTATTTGCGATTTCCCGATGCTCCCGGTGCAGGGGAGGTTATGGCGAAATTTTCCAAAATTTTAAGGTGTTAGAAAAATATTTAAAGTGAAAACGATATGGAAATCACTGAATGAACTATATTTATATAAATATATAAATATAAATAAATTTAAAACGAAACGAAGCCGTGCAGTTCGTATTTTGAAACCGTGATTTCAAACGACTAGTACGGGAAATCCGACCATTGGATTTTCCCGAAACCTCAACCGTCGGGTTCGCCTTGGAATAATCTTTTCAACGGCACCAACCTTGTAAAAATCCAACGGTTGGATTGTTTGGAATGTTTAATTCAAATCTGAAGAAAAACAGCGCCAGAAACGATTATATATATATATATATATATATATATATATATATATATATATATATAATTATATTTAATCGAATAACGACGCTGCAGTTCGTATTTTGAAATCGAAACTTCAAACGATTGTACCGGGAGATCCGACCGTCGAATTTTCCCAAAAATGGAACCGTTGGATTCGTTTTGAAAAGACCTTTCTAATGATGTAAATTTTGTGAAGATCCAACGGTTAGATTTTCAGATATGTGTAAATCAAATCTGAAGAAAAACAGCGCCACGGCCGCTTTATGGCCCGAAGCGTCGTTTTGAATAAAAGAGCTATTTTAAAATAAATAAAAATAGCAATAAATCATTATAAAATATCATAAGCGATATGGAATGGAAATAAACTGAATTTGCTCGATTTATGTTGTATTTGATGGTTGAATGTGTTTGGTGTGAAAATTACATTAAAGAATAATATTGGTGTTGTCGAATAATTTAACCATTGAAATAAATTGATTTGAAATTCTAAATATACGTGAATTATTTGAAATGGCCGAGTTATTTCTCATTTCGAATAATTGACCGACGATTAAAATTCGAAGATGAAGACGATGGTCGAAGACCGGAGATCTTCACCTCGTTTGGATGGTTACCGAGGTCGTGATTGGGAGGCATCCCGAAATATGGATAATGAGTGGTGATCGTCCAGACGTACGTGGTGATCGAAGGGTTTGCGAGGTATTTAGTGCCTCCGGTTTCGTTCAGACCCAGAACGGACTTGTAAATGGACTGTGTGTCTGACATTGGAGTTTATTCTGTGTTGATTGATTTCTGTTAAATATACATCTGTTTGGCGGCAAAGAATTTATTCTTTCGCTTAACGCCCTTCTCTGAGACGCACGAGCTCAGAGGTTGTATATCGATGGACATCAGTCGCATGGCATGAATTGCCTGTGTGGCATGCTAAGATGCAGTGATCAGGGCTTCTGTTGAAAAGCAAAGTCTTGTGGTGATGATCAAAGCACCGCCTGTGTGGCGTAGCTTTGTGTATAACGTGAATTCGCGAGCCTCACACCCCGGTATGAACCAGAAACGGGAGGAAGGACCTCAGGGAGGACAAGCGTTTCTTCCTAGCTAGGGTGGTGTCAGTGACCTACCAGCCCTGACATTTATATACTTTTCACCTAAGTGGTTGTTGCTGTTGCGAGGCGCCTCGGTTTGATCGGACGATCCGGGTCCGATGGAGTCATTCGTTGGCTCGTTTACGCCCCAAAGGGCGGGGAAACGCATTGTTCAGGAATTTTAATCCACATCGGTGGACCGGCCCTGATGATCCAAGGGTCACTCGAGCTCTGATCCTGAGACTCGGGCTAGGCAGTCTCGAATTCGGTGAGGACTATCTTTTGCCTCGGTTCATGACGGAAATCCAATTTCCAAATACGTGACTGTGCAGTTTTGATTGTATACCTATATATGGCGACATAGTGGTATGGGGCATTTATGCCGTCTATGATTGATAGTTATGATTTGAAATTGTTTTTCAAAACATATAAACACTAGCAATAATATCAAATGCCTTGGTTTTATCCGTATCAAGCATATTTGGCTGTTATAAGGTAAAAACTTTATCCTCCGGTTTGCGTTGCATTGTGTGATGGGAACTGAGTCTTATAACGGCTTCATTTTTATAAAAAGCATAGCGATGTTTAAAAGAAAGATTTGTTTTAAAGCACTGGCAATCCAATGGAGTAAACCCGTTCCACGAAAGTGGCGTGGTCCTGTGATTAGCCTATTATATATGTGTTGAGTGGATTTCTCACACCAGTCCCATGACTGACTCGTAGTTTGTTTCACTTTCAAACTCGGGTGCCCCTTTTTCTACACGGGCAGCCTTGTATTCAGGTTTAGCTGGTTCTTTCTGGATAGCTGGAGCTGAAGATGGATTCTATCACTTATTTCTTTTTATGCTGTTCAGCTCCTATTGTACATATTTTGTTTATTTCCGCTGTAGACATTTATGTATAGCTGAACTGTATTTGTACTAAGTAAGATCCTGTATAATGTGTAACTCTGATGATTACTTTTATCCAGTATATTCTATTGTTCATTATCTGGTGTATTTATTCTGTTCTGCTATTATCTGTTTCTGTGTTATATTCCTAAGATAACCCTATTTCCGTCTGAACGGGATTTCGGGTCGTCTCATTTTAGTTGATTTTAATCGACTGGAAAATGGTCATTTTTCAAACAATCTCAGAATTCGACAAAATTAGTTTTTTTAGGAACGTATTGTGAATACGAAGCTAGAAAATGTTTTCCGGGAATTTTTCTAGTTAGTATGTGGCCCCGGTAAATTGAAATGCGCGTTCAAATTCAATATATAGAGTGATATGTCGATTTTGATAAAACTGATCGTAACGATCGAATTAGCATACGATACATATCCCATTGTGTTCAGAATGGGGGTAATTAGCTAGGGCCGATAGTCGTTGGGCCTCATTTAGAGTTCATATGAAAAGTCAACTTTTTATAGAAAAAAATAAATTAAAATATAAAATATAAAATCTTTTATACTAAACCCCCCTGTTACTTTTCACTTCAGCAAAAAAATAAGAAAAAGGTTGGGGGGCTAAAAGCGATCGACGATCGCGTGGGGGGGGGGGGGAATGCTCCACCGCCGACGCCCATCGTGGCGGCGCCACCAGCCACGAGCCCACCGCCCTCCTCCTCTACGCCCTCTCCTCCTTCCTTTCTCCCTCCCTATTCTGAAACCACCCAGAACCCCCTGCCCCGTGAGGAACCACAGCCGCGCGCTGCTCCGCCCACCCCACCAGCATCGCTTCCCCCTCCGACCTCGACTCCTCCCCTACGCCCCTCAACTCCGACACCGAGCCACCACGTTCGCGAGCACCACCGGGACTGCGCCTAAATCCGCCCGCCACCTCAAATTAGACGCCACGAACACCTGCAAGCAACTGATGCCCTCCTCCCTCGTTCAGAAACCGGTGAGTGTTCTCTTTCGATTTTTATTTAGTTGTGTATATGAAAGATAGGATTTTTATGTTATGAACATAAAAAAAAATAGAATTTATATATATGTATATATATTTAGATTAGCAATAAAAATATGATTTTTATACTTATAGCAAACTAAAAATGTAATCTTTATATAATAGAAGATATAAAAATATTATTTTTATATAGGTAGGGTATTAAAAATAGGATTTTTATATAATAGAGGAAATATAATTCTTATAATGTATACAGGAAGACACTTTATAATGAATAAAGGAATGATTTTTATTTAGGTAGAGTTTATAATATAGAAAAGTTAAAAATATAATTTTTATACTAGTGGCATATTAAAAATATGATTTTTATATAGGTATGATAATAAAAATTCAATTTTTATGTGTGTAGCAAAGTAAAGATTTGATCTTTATATATATAGCGAAATAAAATTTTGATTTTTATTATATATGTGTTGAAATAAAAATGGGATTTTTATAGCGATGAAATAAAAATTCGATCTTTATATAAAAAGTAGAAATATAAAAATATAATTTTTATATAGAATGAAGAAGAAACAAAAATATGATTTTTATTTATTAGGATGAAGTAATAAAAATATAAATTTTATTTGAACAGCGTGAAAAGGACTGAATTGGAATTTCAACCGATCCAGACAGTTCAGCAACTCAAAAGCAAAGCACGGCGGAGTGGAACCCTCTGTGAGAACTCCTCACCTTTAATTTTTTATTTCTAGTTTTATAAATATATACTAGGATGCAGACGGTGTTTAGTAGCACCCGACACCCGTCGTCCATATACCATGGATGGCTTGTATGCTTGGTTGTTTGATTTTGATGTGTAGTTGATTGTGTGATGTGATGAGAAATGAAATAAAATATTTATATGGTTTAAAATATTTTATAGTTAAAAATAGAATTTTTAATGTGTATATGAAATGAAATAAAAATAAACAAATCGGATGATTTGTTTGTATACACACATTTGACTAATATTGATTGGGACGATAAATTTTACACATCGCCCAACTGCACAAATAAAATCTGTGTTTGATTGTTTGAAATGCCACATGGGTATTGGGGTGATATATGACATACACTAATCCCAATAATTAGTTGTATGTCGATCATTTGATTGACAGACTGTTATAAGCGTTGAATATTCATATTTGATGCTTATACAGTGTAGAATGCACTTTGGATGATGGTTGATTATTCATCGTTGTTATTGTATACATGTATTGTAGAAAATCCATATAATTAACATTATATGGTAATTAATTGGGCCTCATTCCAGTTTTGAAAAAGAAATATTTGCAAAGAATTATTTGAAAAAGAAATATTTGAATAGAAATATTTGAAATAGAAATATTCGAAATAGAATATTTGAAAATAGGAATATATGAAGCCGTATTGATTAGATTGACGCTATTTTGACATGAACGATATTTATATCGATTTTATTCATTTTATAATGAATATCGAAAGTGATTTCAAAATCTGATATTTCGAAAAGAATTGAAATTCGAATTGAAATTTAATATAAATGAATTCGAATTGAAATTGAATATAAATGAACTCGAATTGAAATTGAATATAAATGAATTCGAAATTGAAATTGAATTCAAATTGAAATTAAATATAAATGAATTCGATTTGAAATTGAATTGTAATCGATTTGAAATGAATTTAAAACGAATCTATATTGGAATATTCAATTATGATTTGAAATTGAATATGAAGTTTAAACCGTTTGGAAAATGAATTTAAAACGATTTATAAAGCGGTTTTTAAAAGGAAATCAATGAATTATATATTATAAATATTATATATAATATAATGGCCTGAATAGAACGCGTCGCGCCACGGCAGTTCGCAAATTTCGACCATTGACTTCGAACGGATATTACGGGAGATCCGACCGTCGGATTCTCCTAAAACCGGAACCATTTGGTTCGTATAGAAAAGAGCTTTCTAACGAATATTAGAAATTTGAAATCTAACAATTGGATTTGAAATTATGTCCAAATCAAATTTGGAAAAGGTCGCTGTAAGTGCAGTTCGATGGCCGTTGATGGAAATCGACTGTACGGGCCTTGATAAAATTATTAAAAATATCGATAATTTGTGCAAAATCATAAGAAATGATTTGTGAAGAATTAGGATGAAAAACTCCATATTTGAAAAGATAAAAATAGATTTTTATCGAAATGAACTAGTTTTGAACTAGAATAGTAATTTATTTATCTTTAAATTAAATAAATTGGATTTGAAATGGTTTTGAAAATAACCAGAATTTCCAATAATTGCATTGGAATGGATTTGAATTGAAATTGTCTTCGGAATATTTCGATGTTGGATTTCGTGATTATACAGATGTTGTTATGGAAATCTGAAAGATATATACGTACATACATACATACATACATATACATATATATATATATATATATATATATATATATATATATATATCGTTACTTCCAATATGATATTTGTTGGTCGTAGATTTGATATTGAATATAAGCCGACATATTTTCTATTCAGAACCTTGTATTTAATATCAAATGTGATTTGGGTTTGTCGTGAATGGTGTCTTCATTAATGTAACACCCCGTATGTTAAATAACTTGTTATAACATAAATCAGAGCAGAATTAAATTTAATATTCTGAATCAGGGGAAACGGGCTGTGCGATTGCGTTCGTCTCGGAAAATACGCGAAATAGAGTCCGAGTTTTCGTAAATCGGAGTCCGTATGACCAAGTTATGGCCCGTCAAAGTTTCACGAAAAATCAAAAACGAAAACTGCTCATGTTTTGAGGCCCGGGATGAGTTTTGGGCTGTTTTTTTTGGGCCCTAAATGGTTCCTACACTTGACTTCTTCCCCAAGACATGCTTTAAAGGCTAGGATTGGTTCTAGGGTATATCCTATGGTCCTAAAACATCTAACTAATCTATATATACACCCTAATACCCCCCTTATCCTTACCAAAAATAGATCTAAGGCCATTATGCCACCCCTTAGAAAATTGGAGAGCCTCCACTAAAAATCCTAAGAGGGTTTGCAAGCTAATCTACATCTTCTTCTACTTAATCATTGGGATTTGCTTCATTTAACTTGCTAATCTTGTTTTGGTGAGCTTCTATCCCCTTAATAATCAATTATTGAATTGATTATGATAAGATGTGATAAAGTATGGCTATGTTTGTGGATCCATATATTTATGCAAGCTTGATGTAGTGAATATTATGTGTTTTGCAAGTTATATGCCTTATGTCATGCAAGTTTCATAATATGTAATCATGATATTTTTATGCAAGTTGTTTCATGATGTTTATGATGCAAAACACTAAGTGAATATGGATCCATTATGCAAACATGTTATGCAAGTATGTGAGTACTTATGCAAGTCATGTATATGCTTATATGCATGTTTAACATCTTATGCAAGTATGTGAATGTTTATGCAAGTTATGTATATGTTGAAATGCAAGTTTAACATAATATGCAAGCTTATGCAAGTATATGAATGTTTATGCAAGTTATGTATATGTTGAAATGCAAGTTTAACATAATATGCAAGCCTATGCAAGTATATGAATGTTTATGCAAGTTATGTATATGTTGAAATGCAAGTTTAACATAATATGCAAGCCTATGCAAGTATATGAATGTTTATGCAAGTTATGTATATGTTGAAATGCAAGTTTAACATAATATGCAAGCCTATGCAAGTATGTGAATGTTTATGCAAGTTATGTATATGTTGAAATGCAAGTTTAACATAATATGCAAGCCTATGCAAGTATATGAATGTTTATGCAAGTTATGTATATGTTGAAATGCAAGTTTAACATAATATGCAAGCGTATGCAAGTATATGAATGTTTATGCAAGTTATGTATATGTTGAAATGCAAGTTTAACATAATATGCAAGCCTATGCAAGTATGTGAATGTTTATGCAAGTTATGTATATGTTGAAATGCAAGTTTAACATAATATGCAAGCCTATGCAAGTATGTGAATGTTTATGCAAGTTATGTATATGTTGAAATTCAAGTTTAACATAATATGCAAGCCTATGCAAGTATGTGAATGTTTATGCAAGTTATGTATATGTTGAAATGCAAGTTTAACATGATATGCAAGCTTATGCAAGTATATGAATGCTTATGCAAGTATGTGAGTGCTTATGCAAGTTAAGTATATGCTAAAATGCAAGTTCTACATGTTATGCAAATCACATGTATGATGATATGTTAGTTCATATGCAACATGTTATGCAAATCACATGTTTGATGATATGTAAGTTCATATGCAACATGTTATGTAAGACACATGTTTGATAATATGCAAGTTTGGGTTGAATATAGTTGGGTTAATACATGCTCATATATGCAAGTTGACATCCTCTTAACCCATGATAAAGTTATATGCTAAACCCATGTTATGTGTGGTAAATCTTCCCTTTATTATGTTATGTCATAATGACGATTTACGTGGGGAACGATGGGGTTAATTAATATGTTAATTAAAAGTATGTTGAAATGGGTATGATTAAGCATACCATAAAAAAAAAAAAATTAACATAAGTGGGAATTTACCTATTGAGTTAGGTCTACCCCATGGGAATTTACCTATTGAGTTAGGTCTACCCATGTTATGAATAAATTGATATTAATTAGGGATAATTAATATGGGGGTGATTAATTAGGTGTAATTAATCGACTAAGACACGAGGTTAGGCTATGTTATGACGTAAGACTGCCCGGACCCTACCGGCTTAACCAGGCGGTCATAACAGCCAGTCTAATGTGAGAGGTCTTAGGCACAAATTAAATACGTGATTAAAGTAAAGACACGAGGTTAGACTCTGTTATGACGTAAGACTGCCCGGACCCTACCGGCTTAACCAGGCGGTCATAACAGCCAGTCTAATGTGGGAGGTCTTTATGGGAGATCACGGTCTTAATTAATTAAGAAACACTTAACCATATTAGCATGTAGTAGGACATGAGGGGTTAAGTGGGTGCCTTGGGTGGCATGTAGTAACTAGTGGGGGTGCCTTGGGTGGCATGAGAAAACTAGTGGGTTGCCTTGGGTGGCAATAGAAAATACGATTAGAATACTTAACCAGAGTGGAACATGTAACTAAACATGATTAAAGGGTTAAGTAAGTGCCTTGGGTGGCATGGGGGAATCAAGTAAGTGCCTTGGGTGGCATGCGGAAATCTAGTGGGTGCCTTAAGTGGCAATTGTAATATAATTGGATGACTTAACCAAACCTTAACATGTAAGGGGGCATGATTATAAAAAGGGGTTAAGTGGAATGCACTAGATAAAATGACAAGCTTAAGTAGTAGCTTGTGGGGGCCCGTTTCAACCAATATCCCAAACGTATCTTTGTGGGCTCGACCCATGTCGAGTGACGGGACACGCATATTGGGCTTGATTATAAGAGGCCAAAACGGGGTAGCGGTGGCAACGCAAGTCCAACGGGTTTCATATGCGTGTGTGGGCCCGGGCTGGTAGATAAGCCGTTGTTGCATCGTGTAGATATAAAGCCGTGCACCGTTGATAGTATTGGGTAGCCACTTTAGGGGAGTGATACACCCCACTGTGGGACCAGCACGGGTATCTACGTTAGGGAGCCGATCGCCTGGTGTAGTGGGGTACACCTAGTAGAGATAGGGGCAGACGGCACCTATGTAGTCAACTAGGGTACAGGAAACTACTGGTTATATCTATCTTTGATATCCTTGGGTGGGATCAACCTTTGAGTAGGAGTGACTGGTGTGGTGCAGTTAGTAATTATCCTTGGGTGGGTAGATGCGTCTTTACGGTTATCTTAGTTCGTCCTGTGTTCGTGGGCAACTTAGTGTAGTCATTATCCCCAAAGATACCATACCGAGTTCATATCATACCCTAATTACTTTAATAATTGTATTATTAAGGAGATAGGGTTCACTCAGGCTTATGTCTGACCCCCGTTGTTTTTATCTTTTTCCTTCAGGTCCTCAGGTTGGGCCTAGTGCTAGTGGGCTTTGATCAGTTTGCTTTATCTATCTCTTGGAGCTTGGACCGTAGATGTAGAGCTCAGCTTATCTTATCTTTTCTGTTATGGCTATTTGTTATGAGTAGTGGGATTATGTACTTATTTTATTTAGGATGGATATTTTGTACTTGACTCTTGTTATGGTTTTATGATGTAACCAAACATGTTTTACTTTCCGCTGCTATGAGATGATGTTTTAAATTTTCAAGTATTACATTATATCTGTCTTGTTGTAATTTTACTGTTCTATACTCACTAAAAATACTCCACCGATGCTATGGCATTCCCTTAGTGAGTGACTATAGCGGGTGTGGGGTGTTACACGTGGTATCAGAGCTTAAGGTTACCGGAACAGATAAAATTTTTAGAAAAACTATTTTCTAAGAATACTTTTGGAAAGGAGTATTTTCAAAAACATGTCTTTTAAGAGAAAAGTTTTTGAAAGGAAAGCATAATCCCCAATAGCCATATCTATATCTTTCGAATTCTCCATTTTGAATCCCTTCCTTTCTCTCGTTTTGAGTTTCCCCTCCGCGTATAGATGATCTTTCTAAGATAGATAAGGATGGAAAACCACTTCAAGGGACTTAGACGTTAGTCGGATTAGGAGTTGGTTCAAGAAGGAGGAGGACTGGTAGGTATCTATTGGATAAACGATGGGATGAAGGCTCAAATAGTTGTTTGGTTAATGAAAAATGAAACCTCATTGGTGGGAGGTTACGAGTGGAGAATAGGGAAGAAGAAGGCAAGTGGTTATCCTTTTAAGAGGAATAGGACACCTTATTAGGATTGTTCAAAGAAGCAAGGGCAAGGTATGGAATCTTCTGGAGGGTAGTTGTATTCCCTCACGACTAGGGTACCAGATGGGGATATGACCGTCTAGGTTGGAATTTGGATTTCTTTATCATCCGATTCAAGCTTTATTTGATTCTGATTTCGTTTATCCCACTATTGTTAGTTGAGTCACTGCACTTAGACACCAGTTTGGTAGATGATCCCTTAGTTGTTTCAAACCCAGTTGGGGCTCCATGATATGTTTGGGTTTGAAAGTTTCTATACTTAACGTTGAGTTTAGATGTGATGCTTGTTGGGCTTCGCGGGCTATGGGTTAATTTTGGGCATGGACTGGTTATCCAGTAGGAGTGCTGTTCTTCATTTTGAAGGGAGAGTTGTTAGGCTTATGGGCCGCCTAAGTAACACTCTCGAGATCTCTTGTAATCCCATAGAATCTGTTATGCTAAGGTATCTAGAATCGCCTGACACGTTGGTCTAGAGTCTGCGATCTGTTAGAGCGGTCCGGGAATACCCGGATGTGTTTGAGGAGGTGAAGGGCTTACCTCCGAAGCGGGAGATTGACTTCCGAATATATCTGGTGGATAATGCCAAACCAGTATCTTGGCCATTGTGCCACATGGCTCCTAGTGAGAGGAGGGAACTCCATAAGTAAGTAGGCGATTTGCTTGAGAAGGGGTTCATAAGACGAAGTATATCGGAGTGGGGCGCTCCAATAGTTTTTGTTATGAAGGCGGATGGGTCCCTCAGACTTTGTGTAGGCTAAAGGGAACTAAAGAAACTCACAAAGAAGAATAGATACCCATTGCCGAGGATTAATGATCTCCTTGATCAGTTGGCTGGCGCCTCAGTATTTTTGGTAGAAGGACTTAGCCACGGGATTTCATCAGTTGAGAGTGGCTGAGAATAGTATAGAGGAGACTGCCTTTGGGACTCCGGATGATTTCTTTTATGAGTGGCTGGTGATGCCATTAGGTTTGACGAACGCCCCCGCATACTTTGTTGAGAAGGGTGTTCAGGGAGTACCTAAATAAGTTCGTGATGGTCTTTGTAGATGACATCTGGGTCTTTTCTAGGAGCGAAATAAGTTTTCGTATGTGCTCAATAGGCTGAGCAGGGCCAGTATAGGATAAACGACGGTTTTGGAGCGAGACTGGCGAGAACATCCAGAATTGGTCAAGGGCTTAATTATTTAGCCATTTTTACTAGTATCGTCTCACGTAGGTCGTCTGAATTCGAAGGAGGTATCCCTTGGGTGTTTGTCTGATATTGGTTTAGGCCTTTGGGGCTTGCATTTGGGGGATGCCGAATTCGACTAGGGTGGTCTGCGTGGGAGACAGTTGTGATGATTTTGGATGATATTCTGGTGGAGAAGAGCATGCCCTACATCTTAGGGAAGTGTTGGAGACTCTTCGAGCGCATAGTCTTAGGACAGCAAAAGTGGATGGGATCCTTAGCATCCTATGAGTAAGGGTAACATGGTAACGGACACCTTAAGTAGAAAAAGGTTGTCCTTGAGTTCATTGTTCGTTGAACGACGGAGCTTAGAGTTTATTTCTAAGTTTGACTTTAGACCTTCCGTTGACTTTGTACCCGGTTTGCTAGCTTCTTTGGAAGTTAGACCTACTCTTTTGGGGCGGATTGGAGAAGCACAGAGGGGCGACCCACAGTTGGTTCAGTTAGTAGAGAAGCTCATAAGGGGGGAGTCGTCCAGCCATTTGAGTAGGTACACCCTAGATGATAGAGGGTGCTTGCGTAGAGACAGTAGACTTTGTGTACCGCAGGACGAGGGTTTGAGGAAGGCTATTCTTGATGACGCACACCGTTTTAGGATGACCATTCATCCCGGTGGGGGTAAGATGTACCAAGACATGAAGAGGGCTTTCTTCTGGGCCGGTATGAAGAAAGATGTGGCCGAGCATGTCGCTCGATGCTTGGTGTGCCAACGAGTGAAGACGGAGCGAAAGAAACCAGGTGGGTTGCTTCACCCATTGGAGGTTCCGCAATGAAAGTGGGACAGCGTCTCGTTGGATTTTATTGACAGGTTACCCAGATCGAGAAAGAGTAATACAGGAATTTGGGTGGTGGTAGACAGACTTACTAAGAACACCCATTTCATACCTGTGAAGAGTAAGTGGACTGCTCCATGGCTAGCTTTTGTATATCTTCGAGAGATAGTTCGATTGCATCGGGTACCCTCCAGTATAGTGAGTGATCGAGACCCTATCTTCACTAGAGAGTTTTGGAAGAGTTTGCAAAAGGCGGTAGGGACTCAGTTGCGTTTGAGTACCGCATATCATCCTCAGACGGACGGCCAGACCGAGAGGGTGAATCATATTTTAGAAGACCTTTTGAGGCTATGTATCTTGGATTTTGGAGGTACATGGGAGGAGCATCTTCCATTGGTGGAGTTGCCCGACAGACTTAGTGGTGTACATGATGTATTCCATGGGAGGAAGTGCCTACATAAGACCGCAGAGGTGGTAGAGCCAAGTTTGCTTAGAGAAGTGGAAGCAGAGCGTGATGCGACTATTCGACGAGCTCCTACTCGCATCCTTGGGTCAGAGACTAGGAAATTGAGGAATCGAGAGGTTCAGCTAGTCAAAGTGCAATGGGGAGAAGAGGAGAGCAACGCAACTTGGGAGACGGAAGCGAAGATGCGTTCTTTGTATCCATTTCTTTTTGAGAGTATGTCTTTTAACTTCTCCTTTATCGTTTGACTGGTACTTATCTTATCCTTAGTATGTCCTCTCGTTAGTACCTTTGACCTTCAGATAGGATAGTCCTATGGTTGAAACATGTGTTTGAGACATGTTATGTATGATGGATGCAAGTGGATGCAAGTGTTTGCTAGTGGTTGCTCGTGGATGCATATACACACACTCTAGGCACTAGATCGGCTCAATCACTTCATATTGCATATTGCATAAAATTGTGTGTAGGAAGCTATATTTATGGATGTATAATGATTGTGTTATCATATGGATGATGCATTTTGGTGAATGATTGTGCACTCATGTAGATATTGTATGTGTCGATAGGGTTCCCTCGCATACATAATGGATGCATGGCACTATCATGGTTTGCATATGTTCATACATTAGATAGGGAACATATACACACACTTTTTGCATATGCTCATACATCATTAGAAATTGTTTTAAGGACAATGGATGCCAGTGTTTGATGGTTGAGTAGATGGTTGTTTTGGTTGGTAGGATACGTTCTTCTTGACTTAGAGATTTCGGGGACGAAATCCTTTAAGTAGGGGAGAATGTAACACCCCGTATGTTAAATAACTTGTTATAACATAAATCAGAGCAGAATTAAATTTAATATTCTGAATCAGGGGAAACGGGCTGTGCCATTGCGTTCGTCTCGGAAAAATACGCGAAATAGAGTCCGAGTTTTCGTAAATCGGAGTCCGTATGACCAAGTTATGGCCCGTCAAAGTTTCACGAAAAATCAAAAACGAAAACTGCTCATGTTTTGAGGCCCGGGATGAGTTTTGGGCTGTTTTTTTTGGGCCCTAAATGGTTCCTACACTTGACTTCTTCCCCAAGACATGCTTTAAAGGCTAGGATTGGTTCTAGGGTATATCCTATGGTCCTAAAACATCTAACTAATCTATATATACACCCTAATACCCCCCTTATCCTTACCAAAAATAGATCTAAGGCCATTATGCCACCCCTTAGAAAATTGGAGAGCCTCCACTAAAAATCCTAAGAGGGTTTGCAAGCTAATCTACATCTTCTTCTACTTAATCATTGGGATTTGCTTCATTTAACTTGCTAATCTTGTTTTGGTGAGCTTCTATCCCCTTAATAATCAATTATTGAATTGATTATGATAAGATGTGATAAAGTATGGCTATGTTTGTGGATCCATATATTTATGCAAGCTTGATGTAGTGAATATTATGTGTTTTGCAAATTATATGCCTTATGTCATGCAAGTTTCATAATATGTAATCATGATATTTTTATGCAAGTTGTTTCATGATGTTTATGATGCAAAACACTAAGTGAATATGGATCCATTATGCAAACATGTTATGCAAGTATGTGAGTACTTATGCAAGTCATGTATATGCTTATATGCATGTTTAACATCTTATGCAAGTATGTGAATGTTTATGCAAGTTATGTATATGTTGAAATGCAAGTTTAACATAATATGCAAGCTTATGCAAGTATATGAATGTTTATGCAAGTTATGTATATGTTGAAATGCAAGTTTAACATAATATGCAAGCCTATGCAAGTATATGAATGTTTATGCAAGTTATGTATATGTTGAAATGCAAGTTTAACATAATATGCAAGCCTATGCAAGTATATGAATGTTTATGCAAGTTATGTATATGTTGAAATGCAAGTTTAACATAATATGCAAGCCTATGCAAGTATGTGAATGTTTATGCAAGTTATGTATATGTTGAAATGCAAGTTTAACATAATATGCAAGCCTATGCAAGTATATGAATGTTTATGCAAGTTATGTATATGTTGAAATGCAAGTTTAACATAATATGCAAGCGTATGCAAGTATATGAATGTTTATGCAAGTTATGTATATGTTGAAATGCAAGTTTAACATAATATGCAAGCCTATGCAAGTATGTGAATGTTTATGCAAGTTATGTATATGTTGAAATGCAAGTTTAACATAATATGCAAGCCTATGCAAGTATATGAATGTTTATGCAAGTTATGTATATGTTGAAATGCAAGTTTAACATAATATGCAAGCGTATGCAAGTATATGAATGTTTATGCAAGTTATGTATATGTTGAAATGCAAGTTTAACATAATATGCAAGCCTATGCAAGTATGTGAATGTTTATGCAAGTTATGTATATGTTGAAATGCAAGTTTAACATAATATGCAAGCCTATGCAAGTATGTGAATGTTTATGCAAGTTATGTATATGTTGAAATGCAAGTTTAACATAATATGCAAGCCTATGCAAGTATGTGAATGTTTATGCAAGTTATGTATATGTTGAAATGCAAGTTTAACATGATATGCAAGCTTATGCAAGTATATGAATGCTTATGCAAGTATGTGAGTGCTTATGCAAGTTAAGTATATGCTAAAATGCAAGTTCTACATGTTATGCAAATCACATGTATGATGATATGTAAGTTCATATGCAACATGTTATGCAAATCACATGTTTGATGATATGTAAGTTCATATGCAACATGTTATGTAAGACACATGTTTGATAATATGCAAGTTTGGGTTGAATATAGTTGGGTTAATACATGCTCATATATGCAAGTTGACATCCTCTTAACCCATGATAAAGTTATATGCTAAACCCATGTTATGTGTGGTAAATCTTCCCTTTATTATGTTATGTCATAATGACGATTTACGTGGGGAACGATGGGGTTAATTAATATGTTAATTAAAAGTATGTTGAAATGGGTATGATTAAGCATACCATAAAAAAAAATTAATTAACATAAGTGGGAATTTACCTATTGAGTTAGGTCTACCCCATGGGAATTTACCTATTGAGTTAGGTCTACCCATGTTATGAATAAATTGATATTAATTAGGGATAATTAATATGGGGGTGATTAATTAGGTGTAATTAATCGACTAAGACACGAGGTTAGGCTCTGTTATGACGTAAGACTGCCCAAACCCTACCGGCTTAACCAGGCGGTCATAACAGCCAGTCTAATGTGAGAGGTCTTAGGCACAAATTAAATACGTGATTAAAGTAAAGACACGAGGTTAGACTCTGTTATGACGTAAGACTGCCCGGACCCTACCGGCTTAACCAGGCGGTCATAACAGCCAGTCTAATGTGGGAGGTCTTTATGGGAGATCACGGTCTTAATTAATTAAGAAACACTTAACCATATTAGCATGTAGTAGGACATGAGGGGTTAAGTGGGTGCCTTGGGTGGCATGTAGTAACTAGTGGGGGTGCCTTGGGTGGCATGAGAAAACTAGTGGGTTGCCTTGCGTGGCAATAGAAAATAGGATTAGAATAATTAACCAGAGTGGAACATGTAACTAAACATGATTAAAGGGTTAAGTAAGTGCCTTGGGTGGCATGGGGGAATCAAGTAAGTGCCTTGGGTGGCATGCGGAAATCTAGTGGGTGCCTTAAGTGGCAATTGTAATATAATTGGATGACTTAACCAAACCTTAACATGTAAGGGGCATGATTATAAAAAGGGGTTAAGTGGAATGCACTAGATAAAATGACAAGCTTAAGTAGTAGCTTGTGGGGGCCCGTTTCAACCAATATCCCAAATGTATCTTTGTGGGCTCGACCCATGTCGAGTGACGGGACACGCATATTGGGCTTGATTATAAGAGGCCAAAACGGGGTAGCGGTGGCAACGCAAGTCCAACGGGTTTCATATGCGTGTGTGGGCCCGGGCTGGTAGATAAGCCGTTGTTGCATCGTGTAGATATAAAGCCGTGCACCGTTGATAGTATTGGGTAGCCACTTTAGGGGAGTGATACACCCCACTGTGGGACCAGCACGGGTATCTACGTTAGGGAGCCGATCGCTTGGGGTAGTGGGGTACACCTAGTAGAGATAGGGGCAGACGGCACCTATGTAGTCAACTAGGGTACAGGAAACTACTGGTTATATCTATCTTTGATATCCTTGGGTGGGATCAACCTTTGAGTAGGAGTGACTAGTGTGGTGCAGTTAGTAATTATCCTTGGGTGGGTAGATGCGTCTTTACAGTTATCTTAGTTCGTCCTGTGTTCGTAGGCAACTTAGTGTAGTCATTATCCCCAAAGATATCATACCGAGTTCATATCATACCCTAATTACTTTAATAATTGTATTATTAAGGAGATAGGGTTCACTCAGGCTTATGTCTGACCCCCGTTGTTTTTATCTTTTTCCTTCAGGTCCTCAGGTTGGGCCTAGTGCTAGTGGGCTTTGATCAGTTTGCTTTATCTATCTCTTGGAGCTTGGACCGTAGATGTAGAGCTCAGCTTATCTTATCTTTTGTGTTATGGCTATTTGTTATGAGTAGTGGGATTATGTACTTATTTCATTTAGGATGGATATTTTGTACTTGACTCTTGTTATGGTTTTATGATGTAACCAAACATGTTTTACTTTCCGCTGCTATGAGATGATGTTTTAAATTTTCAAGTATTACATTATATCTGTCTTGTTGTAATTTTACTGTTCTATACTCACTAAAAATACTCCACCGATGCTATGGCATTCCCTTAGTGAGTGACTATAGCGGGTGCGGGGTGTTACAATTAACACTATTCTTAAGCCCAGTTGAGAAAAAGATTAAATCTTTTATTTAGATTTAATGAAGTGTACCAATTAAATATTATTTAATTGGAATTGAATTGTGATGTGATTTTGGGTTTATCGTGAACCGTGTTTTAAATGACACCGACTCTTTAACCCTGTTAAAGATTAAAACTAAGTGGAGTTTTAATGAATCTTTAATTAGATTGAATTGATCGAGAATGGAGTATCACCAGTTTTGCTCCAGGCGTTAGTTAAATCTTTAATTAGATTTGAACGTGAAATGGTAACTGAATTTACCGATAACACTGTAGTATTAGATATGAAGTATTGCCAGTTATACTTCATGGGATGAATAGATTGGGATTGGGATTTTAAAACAAATGATTACTTCGGTAAGGTTTGTTAATCCCAACTAGTTGAATCGAAATTCAAAAGAAGAATAAAGAGTAAATTCAAGGAATTTATCTTTGATAAAATAAATGGGAACATTTCCCTATGAATGTGAAATTTAGAAACTAACAGTCGGTTTGCTAAGCAGAATGTTTTTCTGGATATTGATCTGATGTTGGTTTCGGCCTTCGGGGTTAGTATTTAAGGAATTATTCTCTTGTTAATTTACGGTTAGTGACTGATGAATTGGAATGAGGCGTATGTTGTGTTTGTGTAACACATGTTTATTATATACGCGAGTTATTCGGGAAGACCGGGTTTATCCCATTCTGAATAACTGATACGACGATAAGTCGAAGATGAAGACGGTGGTCGAAGTCCGGAGGTCTTCACGTCGTTTGGGTGATTACTGACGATCTTGATTGGAATGTACACCCAAGAAGATGGAAACTGTCGGTGATCTTCCAGACGTACTTGGAGATCGATGGATATGCGGGGTACTAGGTGCCTCCGGTTTCGTTCAGACACAGAACAAACTTGTAAATGGACAGTGTGTCTGACATTGGATTTTAGTCTGTGTGATTGATTTCTATTAAATATATATCTGTTTGGCGGCAGAGAATTTATTCTCTTGCTTAACTCCCTTCTCTGAGACGTACGAGCTCAGGGGTTATATACTAATGGATATCAAACGCATAGAGTGAATTGCCTGTGTGGCATGCCTAAGTGGCGAATGATCAAGGCTTCTGTTGAAAAGCAAAGTCTTGTGGTTAATGATCAAAGCACGACCTTTGTGGCGTAGCTTTGTGTAACGTTTACTTCGCGAGTTTCACACCCGGTATGAACCAAAAACGGGAGACGGACCTCAGGGAGGACATGTGTTTCTTTCTAGTTAGAAGTGGCGTCGGTGGTTTTACACACCCTGACGAGTTTGACTTATGTGGTTGTTGCTGTTGCAAGGCGCCTCGGTTTGATCGGACGATCCAGGTCCGATGGGGTCATTTAGTTGGCTCACCTACGCCCCAAAGGGTGGGGAAACGCATGTTCAGGCATTTTAATCCACTCTGTGTGGACCGGCCCTGACGATCCAAGGATCACTCGAGCTCTGATCCTGAGAGGCGGACTAGAGCTGTCTCGAATCGGTTGAGGACTATCTTTTGCCTCGGTTCATAGATGGAAATCCAATTTCCAAATACGTGACATTTGCGGTTTTATTTGTAGAGCCTAGTATGGCGACATGATATATGGTACCCATGCCGTCGATGATTGATACATATGATTTGAAGTTGTTTTATACACTATACACTTATAATTGAGACGACCCCAAATCCCGTACTGACGGAGACAAGGGTTATCTTTGGAATATAACACAGAAACAGATAATAGCAGAACAGAATTAAATAAATACACTAGATAATGAACAATAGAATATATTGGGATAAAGTAATCATCAGAGCTACACAGTATACAGGATCATACTTAGAACAAATACAGTTCAGCTATACATAAATGTCTACAGCGGAAAACAAACAAAATATGTACAATAGGAGCAGAACAGCATAAAAAGAGATAAATGATAGAATCCATCTTCAGCTCCAGCTATCCAGAAAGAACCAGCTAAATCTGAATACAAGGCTGCCCGTGTAGAAAAAGGGGCACCCGAGTTTGAAAGTGAAACAAACTACGAGTCAGTCATAGGACTGGTATGAGAAATCTATTCAACACATATATATAATTTGGCCAATCACAGGACCACGCCACTTTCGTGGAACGGGTTTACTCCATTGGATTGCCAGTGCTTTAAAACAAATCTTTCCTTTAAACATCGCTATGCTTTTTATAAAAATGAAACCGTTATAAGACTCAGTTCCCATCACACAATGCAACGCAAACCGGAGGATAGAGTTTTTACCTTATAACGACCAAAATATGCTTGATACGAATAAAACAAAGGCATTTGATATTATTGCTAGTGTTAATATTTTTTGAAAACTATTTCAAATCATAACTATCAATCATAGACGGCATGGGTACCATATATCTTGTCGTCATATATATATACGATCAAAACCGCACAATCACGTATTTGGAAATTGGATTTCCGTCATGAACCAAGGCAAAAGATAGTCCTTACCGAATTCGAGACGCTCTAGCCCGCACCTCAGGAACAGCCGCAACTGCCCCTTGGATCGTCAGGGTCGGTCCACCGATGTGGATTATTATGCCTGAACACTACGTCTCCCCGCCCTTTGGGGGCGTAAACGAGCCAACGAATGACTCCATCGGACCCGGATCGTCCGATCAAACCGAGGCGCCTCGCAACAGCAACAACCACATTGGTGAAAAGTATATAAATGTCAGGGCTGGTAGGTCACTGACACCACCCTAGCTAGAAAGAAATGTAGGCCCTCCCTGATGTCCTCTCCCGTTTCTGGTTCATACCGGGGTGTGAGGCTCGCGATTTCACGTTATACACAAAGCTACGCCACACAGGCGGTGCTTTGATCATCACCACAAGACTTTGCTTTTCAGCAGAAGCCCTGATCACTGCATCTTAGCATGCCACACAGGCAATTCATGCCATGCGACTGATGTCCATCGATATACAACCTCTGAGCTCGTGCGTTTCAGAGAAGGGCGTTAAGCAAAAGAATAAATTCTCTGCCGCCAAACAGATGTATATTTAATAGAGATCAATCAACACAGAATAAAATCCAATGCCAGACACACAGTCCATTTACAAGTCCGTTCTGGGCCTGAACGAAACCGGAGGCACTAAATACCTCGCAAACCCATCGATCACCATGTAACGACCCGGATTTTGAGTGGCTTTGGTTATCGACGTAAGCCCGACGTCGATAACCAAAACATCGAAAAATCCCGGTTGTTAATGAAAGAAATTAGAAGGTGAGAATAGATAAGAGAGAAACTTAGAATAGAAGAAGAAGAAGAACACAACATCAGAGTAACACGAACCTCACAGCGGAACGAATAACATATAATAGATAACATAACTTTGAAATAAACAGTTATGTATACAATAGCACTTATCAGAGTACAATACTTACAACACAGCGGAAATAACTATAGCTATATGATTCTGAAGCCTCCTGCTCCCGCTCTTCAAAGGTATCTGCAAATCCCGACTACTTGACTGCCCATACAAATTTAGGCACCCAAGAGTTTAGGGAAAACAACAAAGTAAACTCCGGGTCAGTCATGGGACTGGTGTGAGTAAAACAGTTTAAAACAAGTATATGAACAAGTAAACGATATCCCATAAGACCACGCCGCATAACGGAACGGGTTTTTCCCTTATGAGAATCCAAAATATCTTTATATCAAAAACCTTTTGATATTATAATAATGTCTATGTACAAATAGATATCAATCTAGCAGAAACGCTTTCATCTCACGTTCTACATATATAGTATACAATCAAAATCGCAAGCACGTATTGGATAATGGATTTCCAACTATGACAAGGTATGGAATCACCTTCCGATCAGTGTACTCTAGGAACGATACACTGGAGTTCAACAAGAACATCTTGCAACTCAGCCACACATGACCGACCACTCATTTCGCTTGAGTGTATCGAATGTACATCACCAACGGTTGGGATCAGCAACCGTTCCCGTATATATATGGGACAGCATTGATAGATTTAAGAAACAAATGAATATTCTCTAGATAGGTGATTATACACCCTACTTCGGTGCGACCGACTTAGCCATGCTGCCTGCCCGATTTCTGTCATTTACCGGATGATGAGGCTAGAAGCTATGCTTTATCATCACATCAGATTCACTTTGAATGCTACATTGTCAAATCCATCGAAATCACTAATTGACGTTTACAACAGTACATTACGTGTCAGCTAAAAGAAGTTTCCTTCTCCGCTTCCACTCTTGGTACGGTTGAAGAAATCAATGTACGTGACCTTTCTGGAAATACTCTGTCAGGCATCCATCTTCATTCACTTAGAATGTCACATCGTCATACCCGCCAAATCACAAATTGACTTATCCAAAAATAACACGGGTATACAGCTAAGAGAAACGAATTCCTCCGCCACCAAACGTGAATACGTTTGAACAGATCAACTTACGCGATCTATTGGATATACTCTGTCAGACCTTCATCCATACAAGTTGTCCTGGGACTGGACAAACCGAAGGCACTATTCTGTAAACAGGATAGTCCTTGCATTTTACTCCGTCTTCAATTATCTTTGGCATATATGATTCGCGACGCTTATGCCAATACAGAGTGGTTCTTTGGATAATAATCCAACCGGTCTCTCCATATTAACAACGTTAAAATGGTCAAAACTTCGATAGTCTGTGAGTTAACTATCAAAGAAAAACAAGTGTGCAAACAACGATATTATTTCCAAATGGAAATTATATCGAACAAACATCATTTAACATTAATCTCTTTAGTTCATTTATTTACTTATCTCCTGTTTCCCTATATTTTAAATTCTTATTTTCTTTTATCAGAAAACATTTCTGATTCTCGTTTGGAAAACATTTCCAAAACTCCTTTACGATCAAACCTTACCATTTCTTAGTTAAGAAGGAAGTCACTCAAGTTGGGGTATAATTACCTCTCAGACCTTAACTGAACAACGTTATAACTTCGAAATGGTCAAAGTTTATCTTTTAATCTTTAACAACTTCTTTACGCCTTTCTCGGATCCAATTTTTCTAATCCACTTCTATATTTAAAACATTGGTTATAACGATAACGTTATAATCCCTACTTTCGAATTATCTAACTTTAATTATAACTTCTATTCTTATTAGTGAATAATTAACCTAACACTTATTTATTTATAAATAAATAAATCTCTATTTAGACACTGGAAAGTATAAGTACTTTCCCGAATTCGATATAATCGAATTTGCCGATTAACTCTCTTCGAGAAATCTCTATTTGATTAACTCTTCTTCGAATAACCTATATTCGATTAACTCCTTCTCGAATAACCGATATTCGATAACCTCTCTTCGAATAACTAATATTCGATAACTCTTCCTTTTCAAATATCTCTTATTTGAAAATCTCACTTCGATTAAACTATAATCGATAACTCCCTTCGATGAAACTACCATCGATAACTCCTTTCGATGAAACTAACATCGATAACTCCTTTCGATGAAAATAACATCGATATCTCCTTTCGATGAAACTAACATCGATAACTCCTTTCGATGAAAATAACATCGATATCTCCTTTCGATGAAACTAACATCGATTTATTTAACTCGACGAACTTAACTCGACTAACTTAACTTACTTGGTTCGACCAATTCGATTCAATTAACTAGGCTCGACTAACTTGGTTTATTTAACTCAACTTGATTTACTCCTATCGAATAACTAATATTCGATTTAACTCCATTTAACTCTATTCGAATAACTACTATTCGATTAACTATATTCAACTCTATTCGAATAAACTATATTCGACTAACTCTATTTAACTCCATTCGAACAACTACTATTCGACAACTCTATTTAACTCCATTCGCTTGACTCTAGATCGCAGCGATCACAATGGTTACGCCTGATTCCCTCAGGAAACATCCGACCGCCTTAGGCTATTTGCAGCCCTGCGAATTACGCTAGCAGTCGTGCTAAATGGCATATTATTTGGATTAACTCTAACTGATTAACTCTATTGGTTTAACTCTATTGACTAACTCGACTCGACTAACCCCTTTCGAATAACATATTCGATTAACTAACTTCGAATACCATATTCGATTTCTCCTTTCGAATGTCTATATTCGATTAACTAACTTCGAATACCATATTCGATTTCTCTAACTTCGAATACCATATTCGATTAACTTCTTCGAATGTCTATATTCGATTAACTAACTTCGAATACCATATTCGATTAACTAACTTCGAATACCATATTCGATTTCTCTAACTTCGAATACCATATTCGATTTCTCTAACTTCGAATACCATATTCGATTAACTTCTTCGAATGTCTATATTCGATTTACTTTATTCACTTTATAAAGATTTCCTTTTTAACAACATTTTATTCATTTGAAAAGATTTACTTTTAAATAATGGTTCTACACTTTAAAAATGATTTCCTTTTTATAATGTTTCCTTTATAAACCAATTCCCTTTTTATTAACTCTATTTATGTTCTAAATATTCCCCTTTCAATTCTATTTGTAAATGGTTTACAAATATTTCTTTTCTCTATTTTATTCTATTTGCAAATGGTTTGCAAATATTTCCTTTTCAAATTTATTCTTAAAAATATTCTAACTCCTTAACTTTCCGGGAAAATTCGCCATAACCTCCTTTGTATCGGGAGCATCGGGAAAATCCCCAAACCCGCCACACAGGCCTTTCCATTCAAAAAGAAAATGGTTTGAAATTATTTCCTTTTTGAATATCTCCTATTTATAAATATCCCAATTTATAAGCATTTCTTATTTATAAATATTCCACTTTATAAATATTCTATTTTCAATATCACTTTGAAAAATCTCCTTTATCTACATTCCGGTATGTCATGGTATTCAATCATATCAAATCACGATGTTCAATATCGTCCATACACACACAATCAACAACAGGTTATAATTCACATCATATATTAAAATATATGAAAAACAATAAAATAACTGTTGAGGAATCCAGTCGGATTCCTCCAACCTGTTTCCCTGCATCACAGATGTTAGACAGTATAGATACCATCACTTTCAGTTCCATATGATATATTCTGTTAAACAGAAGCAATATAGAAATTTAACTAACTGACTAGCAGTTCAATCAAATAATCAACACACAGTAAATCAGACAATTTAACAGTTCTAAAAATATAACATGAAAATATAAACTGTTCAGAGTTAGTGAGATTTACTCACAATTTAGTCGATCAATGATTCAACATTGTTTTTATTTAATTTTAAACAACGTTTAAAATTAAACAAAATTCTGACTTGCTCTAGTCCATTCCAGTTCAGCTTGTACGCGAAGATATCGCTGACACGAGTTCAACGCAATTGACGGTGTTTAATTCTGATCATGTTCGTAGAAGATATTCAATTTCTAAGTTTCAAACATTAATTTAATTTAAAACTAAACTGAATTAAAACAAGTCGGGCCTCACCCTTTTTTATTCTTTTTTTTGGCCCATCACCAAAGTATAACCCGCTCCATTTACTGCTCCTTCCTCCTCCATTCAGAAATCGCTGCAGCGAACCCAAAAAGAAACGGAAATGGCACCGGTTGACCGCCATCTTCTCCTCCTATACTTCCTGGATCTCAACGCCAGGACTACCAAACTACTCCATTTCGAAAACCGCATCCTCCCATATCATCAAGTTCGAACTCGCACGCCTTCCCATTGATATCGTCTGATGCTTCCACGACGACTACAGGGAGCCGCACCACCCAAACCAACATCGGGAACCACAGGAATTCACCCCAGGTTTCCCTCTCCTCCTACGAACTCGGTTATGCCCTCAAAACAAAGTTCGACACCCTAAATCCTGCTCACAAACAAACCCTAGCCAATACTGTTGAGCTTCGACCCTCCCAGACTTGCGTCGCACTTCCCATAACAGCTACCAGATCGAAGACAATCTCCACTGCAACCCATTCATACATATAAAATGATTTATACTATTTTATTTCACTTTTATTTTGATTTCCTTTTGTTGCCATTTCTTTTCCTGTAAGCAAATGAGAACGGCGGAAAAAAAAAGAGGAAGTTGACTTCTGAATTAGGTCTTAAGGAAAGAGGGGGGTATTTATAATGGGATAAAATATCTAGATATTTTATTTTTATTATTATTATATTCGTTTCACCTTCTAAAAATCCGTGTGATCACACACGATACCCAAAAATCACGAAACTGGACATGCAGCTACTGTTCGACATTACGGTCCCAACGAAACTGGTTTCGTCGAATTCCGACTCCGTATGTTCACACACCGTATTTTTAACCATCGAAATGCTGACTGTTTCTCACTCTAAAAATCCGTATGACCACACAGTGACTCTAAAAATCGCGAAACCAGAAATCTAACAACTATTTGATATTGCGGATCCAACAAAACTAGTTTCGTCGAATTCTGAGGTCGTATGAAAAACTGGCTATTTTTAAAGCTCTGAATGACCCATTTAAATATATAAATATATTTAAATAAAATAAAATTAAATATAAATAAATATATATATTATCGTATATATTCACATAGAATATATCACGGCTCCTAAATATTCCTATATGAATTTTTAGCTCGATATTTCAAATCCAGATTATATCGATATTCAATTTATATTGAAAATCGATTTACAACGTATATAAAGCGTTGCTAAATATAAAGGAATTCCATAGCGACTTTTCTGAAATTTGATTTGGACATACATCAAAATCTACATGACGAAATCCCGATTTTTCTCTTCCACTAGAAAGATATACTTCACCAGCTCCACACGTTTCTTGTTTCACAGAAATCCGGCTTAAAACGAATCCTGTACACTCAGTTGAAGTTCGAATCGCCAATTAGCGAACTACAGCGCCATTTCGAGCTCGTTTATAAATATATTATAAACTATACGTTCAACTATCGTCGATTCAATATAATCGTTATTATATTTCGAATCGAAACTCCACCAAATCTCGTATGCTATTCAATTCACACGATATTGTAAATTTCACTATTTCCGACTATTTCGACATTATAATATATTATTATATTATAATTATTTATTAAATATTCAATATTATTTAATTAAATGATCATTAACTTCTCTAAATCACCAATTATATAATTAAATAATTTAATTATATATCGCAGAAAATGCGGGTCATTACATTCTTCCCCACTTAAAATAATTTCGTCCTCGAAATTGCTTAGTTAGTGGATGACCCTATTTATTGGAATTCCTAAGATTTGTTTACCCCTTATTTCTGATTTCAACTGAACTAATTAATATCGACTAAAATATTTATTTATTCCGACTAACTAAAATTCTGAAAATTTTCTTATACTTTAGACTTTCGAAAAATTTCGCCAGCACCTCCTTTGTACTGGTCAATAGCTCAAACTCCAACTCGCCTCTCTGGGCCTTCTTCAACCCAAAAGAAAATCAAAACGCCAAACGGCTTGCCAATTCGGCTCATAAATTCCAAATTCATATAAAATATAAACTGGTACCTTTTTGTCGGGTATATCAACTTTTATCCCTTTCACCTGCTGTCAATTCAGCATATACCAAAGTATTTCCCATCAAACTCCAACCAAGTTATTCTTAACACAACCATTCGCTTATTCAAGACGAATTCAATTTCAAATTGGAGTTTCAAATTCCAAACTCTTAACTTATCATTTCAAATCCCAATCCAGATTATTCTATAATCCAATCCAATTTCATTTAACTTAGTTCAAGTAAAAATTCAAATTTATTTATTCACCTTTTTCCATTTTAATCCATTTAACCTCATTAGTTAAATTTTAATTCCAGAACTTAAATTCCTGAGTTCATTTCAAATCAAATTTGAAATCATAACACCAATTCAAAACATTTGAATTTCTAAACACTTGTTTTCTCAAAACAATGCAAAAACAAAACCTTTGGTAGTAATCCGTCACTTTGGAACTCGAAAATGAATACTGATGATGTGGCCACACTCATCAGAATCTATTTTCCAGTAATCGAAGTGAGTTCAATACTATTTCACTTTCAAAAATCATTTCTAAACACTTCCATTTTGAAAACAGTTCAAAATCTCCCAGGAACTTAAAATTTCCTTATTTCAATTCCAAATCTGATTTAAATTCAAATTTAATTCATCTTATTTCATATACTTTACTTATATGAATTCTGATTGGTTATATATAACCATTTCATCTTTTTATAATCTCATTCGATTATACTAACAACCAACACAACCAATATACTATATTAATTTCAAAACATATCGTGTCGGTTCATCGTATTTAAGTGTTTATAAAACTCCTACCGATACAGTGGATCAAACTGATCGTCTAGAATTCATAAGCCACTCAATCAATAAATCTCCACAATATAAAATCATTTTATATTCAATAACATATACGCTCTCTTGTATATATATACACTCAACTCAATCTAGGATATTACTAATCCCATCTCTACTGAGTTACGCCACAGAGTTATGTCCGATCACTAAAACATAAGCTCTGATACCAACTGTAACGACCCGGATTTTGAGCGGCTTTGGTTATCGACGTAAGCCCGACGTCGATAACCAAAACATCGAAAAATCCCGGTTGTTAATGAAAGAAATTAGAAGGTGAGAATAGATAAGATAGAAACTTAGAATAGAAGAAGAAGAAGAACACAACATCAGAGTAACACGAACCTCACAGCGGAACGAATAACATATAATAGATAACATAACTTTGAAATAAACAGTTATGTATACAATAGCACTTATCAGAGTACAATACTTACAACACAGCGGAAATAACTATAGCTATATGATTTTGAAGCCTCCTGCACCCGCTCTTCAAAGGTATCTGCAAATCCCGACTACTTGACTGCCCATACAAATTTAGGCACCCAAGAGTTTAGGGAAAACAACAAAGTAAACTCCGGGTCAGTCATGGGACTGGTGTGAGTAAAACAGTTTAAAACAAGTATATGAACAAGTAAACGATATCCCATAAGACCACGCCGCATAACGGAACGGGTTTTTCCCTTATGAGAATCCAAAATATCTTTATATCAAAAACCTTTTGATATTATAATAATGTCTATGTACAAATAGATATCAATCTAGCAGAAACGCTTTCATCTCACGTTCTACATATATAGTATACAATCAAAATCGCAAGCACGTATTGGATAATGGATTTCCAACTATGACAAGGTATGGAATCACCTTCCGATCAGTGTACTCTAGGAACGATACACAGGAGTTCAACAAGAACATCTTGCAACTCAGCCACACATGACCGACCACTCATTTCGCTTGAGTGTATCGAATGTACATCACCAACGGTTGGGATCAGCAACCGTTCCCGTATATATATGGGACAGCATTGATAGATTTAAGAAACAAATGAATATTCTCTAGATAGGTGATTATACACCCTACTTCGGTGCGACCGACTTAGCCATGCTGCCTGCCCGATTTCTGTCATTTACCAGATGATGAGGCTAGAAGCTACGCTTTATCATCACATCAGATTCACTTCGAATGCTACATTGTCAAATCCATCGAAATCACTAATTGACGTTTACAACAGTACATTACGTGTCAGCTAAAAGAAGTTTCCTTCTCCGCTTCCACTCTTGGTACGGTTGAAGAAATCAATGTACGTGACCTTTCTGGAAATACTCTGTCAGGCATCCATCTTCATTCACTTAGAATGTCACATCGTCATACCCGCCAAATCACAAATTGACTTATCCAAAAATAACACGGTTATACAGCTAAGAGAAACGAATTCCTCCGCCACCAAACGTGAATACGTTTGAACAGATCAACTTACGCGATCTATTGGATATACTCTGTCAGACCTTCATCCATACAAGTTGTCCTGGGACTGGACAAACCGAAGGCACTATTCTGTAAACAGGATAGTCCTTGCATTTTACTCCGTCTTCAATTATCTTTGGCATATATGATTCGCGACGCTTATGCCAATACAGAGTGGTTCTTTGGATAATAATCCAACCGGTCTCTCCATATTAACAACGTTAAAATGGTCAAAACTTCGATAGTCTGTGAGTTAACTATCAAAGAAAAACAAGTGTGCAAACAACGATATTATTTCCAAATGGAAATTATATCGAACAAACATCATTTAACATTAATCTCTTTAGTTCATTTATTTACTTATCTCCTGTTTCCCTATATTTTAAATTCTTATTTTCTTTTATCAGAAAACATTTCTGATTCTCGTTTGGAAAACATTTCCAAAACTCCTTTACGATCAAACCTTACCATTTCTTAGTTAAGAAGGAAGTCACTCAAGTTGGGGTATAATTACCTCTCAGACCTTAACTGAACAACGTTATAACTTCGAAATGGTCAAAGTTTATCTTTTAATCTTTAACAACTTCTTTACGCCTTTCTCGGATCCAATTTTTCTAATCCACTTCTATATTTAAAACATTGGTTATAACGATAACGTTATAATCCCTACTTTCGAATTATCTAACTTTAATTATAACTTCTATTCTTATTAGTGAATAATTAACCTAACACTTATTTATTTATAAATAAATAAATCTCTATTTAGACACTGGAAAGTATAAGTACTTTCCCGAATTCGATATAATCGAATTTGCCGATTAACTCTCTTCGAGAAATCTCTATTTGATTAACTCTTCTTCGAATAACCTATATTCGATTAACTCCTTCTCGAATAACCGATATTCGATAACCTCTCTTCGAATAACTAATATTCGATAACTCTTCCTTTTCAAATATCTCTTATTTGAAAATCTCACTTCGATTAAACTATAATCGATAACTCCCTTCGATGAAACTACCATCGATAACTCCTTTCGATGAAACTAACATCGATAACTCCTTTCGATGAAAATAACATCGATATCTCCTTTCGATGAAACTAACATCGATAACTCCTTTCGATGAAAATAACATCGATATCTCCTTTCGATGAAACTAACATCGATTTATTTAACTCGACGAACTTAACTCGACTAACTTAACTTACTTGGTTCGACCAATTCGATTCAATTAACTAGGCTCGACTAACTTGGTTTATTTAACTCAACTTGATTTACTCCTATCGAATAACTAATATTCGATTTAACTCCATTTAACTCTATTCGAATAACTACTATTCGATTAACTATATTCAACTCTATTCGAATAAAATATATTCGACTAACTCTATTTAACTCCATTCGAACAACTACTATTCGACAACTCTATTTAACTCCATTCGCTTGACTCTAGATCGCAGCGATCACAATGGTTACGCCTGATTCCCTCAGGAAACATCCGACCGCCTTAGGCTATTTGCAGCCCTGCGAATTACGCTAGCAGTCGTGCTAAATGGCATATTATTTGGATTAACTCTAACTGATTAACTCTATTGGTTTAACTCTATTGACTAACTCGACTCGACTAACCCCTTTCGAATAACATATTCGATTAACTAACTTCGAATACCATATTCGATTTCTCCTTTCGAATGTCTATATTCGATTAACTAACTTCGAATACCATATTCGATTTCTCTAACTTCGAATACCATATTCGATTAACTTCTTCGAATGTCTATATTCGATTAACTAACTTCGAATACCATATTCGATTAACTAACTTCGAATACCATATTCGATTTCTCTAACTTCGAATACCATATTCGATTTCTCTAACTTCGAATACCATATTCGATTAACTTCTTCGAATGTCTATATTCGATTTACTTTATTCACTTTATAAAGATTTCCTTTTTAACAACATTTTATTCATTTGAAAAGATTTACTTTTAAATAATGGTTCTACACTTTAAAAATGATTTCCTTTTTATAATGTTTCCTTTATAAACCAATTCCCTTTTTATTAACTCTATTTATGTTCTAAATATTCCCCTTTCAATTCTATTTGTAAATGGTTTACAAATATTTCTTTTCTCTATTTTATTCTATTTGCAAATGGTTTGCAAATATTTCCTTTTCAAATTTATTCTTAAAAATATTCTAACTCCTTAACTTTCCGGGAAAATTCGCCATAACCTCCTTTGTATCGGGAGCATCGGGAAAATCCCCAAACCCGCCACACAGGCCTTTCCATTCAAAAAGAAAATGGTTTGAAATTATTTCCTTTTTGAATATCTCCTATTTATAAATATCCCAATTTATAAGCATTTCTTATTTATAAATATTCCACTTTATAAATATTCTATTTTCAATATCACTTTGAAAAATCTCCTTTATCTACATTCCGGTATGTCATGGTATTCAATCATATCAAATCACGATGTTCAATATCGTCCATACACACACAATCAACAACAGGTTATAATTCACATCATATATTAAAATATATGAAAAACAATAAAATAACTGTTGAGGAATCCAGTCGGATTCCTCCAACCTGTTTCCCTGCATCACAGATGTTAGACAGTATAGATACCATCACTTTCAGTTCCATATGATATATTCTGTTAAACAGAAGCAATATAGAAATTTAACTAACTGACTAGCAGTTCAATCAAATAATCAACACACAGTAAATCAGACAATTTAACAGTTCTAAAAATATAACATGAAAATATAAACTGTTCAGAGTTAGTGAGATTTACTCACAATTTAGTCGATCAATGATTCAACATTGTTTTTATTTAATTTTAAACAACGTTTAAAATTAAACAAAATTCTGACTTGCTCTAGTCCATTCCAGTTCAGCTTGTACGCGAAGATATCGCTGACACGAGTTCAACGCAATTGACGGTGTTTAATTCTGATCATGTTCGTAGAAGATATTCAATTTCTAAGTTTCAAACATTAATTTAATTTAAAACTAAACTGAATTAAAACAAGTCGGGCCTCACCCTTTTTTATTCTTTTTTTTGGCCCATCACCAAAGTATAACCCGCTCCATTTACTGCTCCTTCCTCCTCCATTCAGAAATCGCTGCAGCGAACCCAAAAAGAAACGGAAATGGCACCGGTTGACCGCCATCTTCTCCTCCTATACTTCCTGGATCTCAACGCCAGGACTACCAAACTACTCCATTTCGAAAACCGCATCCTCCCATATCATCAAGTTCGAACTCGCACGCCTTCCCATTGATATCGTCTGATGCTTCCACGACGACTACAGGGAGCCGCACCACCCAAACCAACATCGGGAACCACAGGAATTCACCCCAGGTTTCCCTCTCCTCCTACGAACTCGGTTATGCCCTCAAAACAAAGTTCGACACCCTAAATCCTGCTCGCAAACAAACCCTAGCCAATACTGTTGAGCTTCGACCCTCCCAGACTTGCGTCGCACTTCCCATAACAGCTACCAGATCGAAGACAATCTCCACTGCAACCCATTCATACATATAAAATGATTTATACTATTTTATTTCACTTTTATTTTGATTTCCTTTTGTTGCCATTTCTTTTCCTGTAAGCAAATGAGAACGGCGGAAAAAAAAAGAGGAAGTTGACTTCTGAGTTAGGTCTTAAGGAAAGAGGGGGGTATTTATAATGGGATAAAATATCTAGATATTTTATTTTTATTATTATTATATTCGTTTCACCTTCTAAAAATCCGTGTGATCACACACGATACCCAAAAATCACGAAACTGGACATGCAGCTACTGTTCGACATTACGGTCCCAACGAAACTGGTTTCGTCGAATTCCGACTCCGTATGTTCACACAGCGTATTTTTAACCATCGAAATGCTGACTGTTTCTCACTCTAAAAATCCGTATGACCACACAGTGACTCTAAAAATCACGAAACTAGAAATCTAACAACTATTTGATATTGCGGATCCAACAAAACTAGTTTCGTCGAATTCTGAGGTCGTATGAAAAACTGGCTATTTTTAAAGCTCTGAATGACCCATTTAAATATATAAATATATTTAAATAAAATAAAATTAAATATAAATAAATATATATTATCGTATATATTCACATAGAATATATCACGGCTCCTAAATATTCCTATATGAATTTTTAGCTCGATATTTCAAATCCAGATTATATCGATATTCAATTTATATTGAAAATCGATTTACAACGTATACAAAGCGTTGCTAAATATAAAGGAATTCCATAGCGACTTTTCTGAAATTTGATTTGGACATACATCAAAATCTACATGACGAAATCCCGATTTTTCTCTTCCACTAGAAAGATATACTTCACCAGCTCCACACGTTTCTTGTTTCACAGAAATCCGGCTTAAAACGAATCCTGTACACTCAGTTGAAGTTCGAATCGCCAATTAGCGAACTACAGCGCCATTTCGAGCTCGTTTATAAATATATTATAAACTATACGTTCAACTATCGTCGATTCAATATAATCGTTATTATATTTCGAATCGAAACTCCACCAAATCTCGTATGCTATTCAATTCACACGATATTGTAAATTTCACTATTTCCGACTATTTCGACATTATAATATATTATTATATTATAATTATTTATTAAATATTCAATATTATTTAATTAAACGATCATTAACTTCTCTAAATCACCAATTATATAATTAAATAAATTAATTATATATCGCAGAAAATGCGGGTCATTACACACCACGTACGTTTAGACGATCACCACTCATTATCCATATTTCGGGATGCCTCCCAATCAGGACCTCGGTTACCATCCAAACGAGGTGAAGATCTCCGGTCTTCGACCACCGTCTTCATCTTCGACTTTCAATCGTCGGTCAATTATTTGAAATGAGAATTAACTCGGCCTTCTCAAATAATTCACATATATTTAGAATTTCAAATCAATTTATTTTAATGGTTAAATCATTCGACAACAGCAATTTTGTTCTTTAATGTAATTTTCACACCAAACACATTCAACCATCAAATACCACATAAATCGAGCAAATTCAGTTATTTCCATTCCATATCGTTTATGATATTTTATAACGATTTATCGCTATTTTTATTTATTTTAAAATAGCCAATTTATTCAAAATGACGCTTCGGGCCATAACGCGGCCGTGGCGCTGTTTTTCTTCAGATTTGATTTACACATATCTAAAAATCTAACCGTTGGATCTTTACAAAATTTACATCATTAGAAAGGTCTTTTCAAAACGAATCCAACGGTTTCAGTTTCGGGAAAATCCGACGGTCGAATCTTCCGGTATAATCGTTTGAAGTTTCGATTTCAAAATACGAACTGCAGCGTCGTTATTCGATTAAATATAATTATATATATATATATATAATCGTTTCTGGCACTGTTTTTCTTTAGATTTGAATTAAACATTCCAGACAATCCAACCGTTGGATTTTTGCAAAGTTTGTGCCGGTGGAAAGATTTCTCCAAAGCGAACCCAGCGGTTGTGGTTTCAAGAAAATCCGATGGTCGGATTTCTCGTACTAATCGTTTCAAATTACGATTCCGAAACGCGAACTGCACGGCTTTGATTCCTTTTAATTATATTTATATTTATATATATAAATATAGTTCATTCTATAATTCCAACTATAGTTCGTTCTATATTTTCAACTTCGTTTTCACTTCAAATATTTCACTAACGCCTTAATATTTCGAAAAATTTCGCCATAACCTCCTTTGTACGGGGAGGGGTTTGGAAATTTATTGGGCCGTGTTAGGTACCGAATAAATCCTAAAAAGCATTCACATATTTATAGTGATATATTCTGGTGTTTACGGGGGAGCATGTATAGATAATCACTCCAGAGAATAAATTCTCGTCACCCCCGTTTCCGTGTGGAAATAAATAGTCCATGTGCCGTATCTAATAACTAGAGAGACGTGATTATTGTCAACTCCAGATCCGTGTGGGGTTTTTATTAATCTGGCAATTTATCGTTATATTTTATAGAGTCCATATCAGTCATCAGTTCAACCTGTAGTATATAATCATCACCATACAAGCCTCTCGCTCGTATGGTAAATCTTCCACCTCGTCACACAAGCTCCAATTGCTTATGTGGAATTTGATGAAGTATGCCTATCGTCAAGAAATATGCCATGTAGCGTAGTTCAAATTTAATTGTTACTATCCTATGGCGATATTTATTATTTCACACAGAATAACTAGCACTCCGCATCCAATGGCATTCACAGGAGTTGATATAAAAATAAAATTGCACAGCCAACTCATCAAGGCTTACCTATTTGTCGGGCACGCAAATAATTTCTTTACTCTATAGCTAATCCATTTTTCATGTTCAACACATGTATATATAAGCAAAATAAAGCCAATAATAATATTTCTAGCAAACTATTATTTATTTCAACACGTGTGTATTTTTATCAAAGCGTATACATGATAAAAGAAATATTTTTATCATCAAAAATATTTATTCAACACGTGAATGTTTTTAACACTTCATATTCACAATAAAAATGTAGTTTTTATTGTCTATTCATTTTATTTTAAAATACGATAACATTCAACACATGAATTTCAACTCGACGAACGAATTTCAATTCAACACATGAATATTCTCTATAGTTTGTATATATATAAAAATGTGATTTTTATCGCTAAAACTATTTGTTTAAATACAAATAATATTCAACACATGAATTTCAACCCAACGAATGAATTGCAACTCAACACATGAATATTCTTTCAACATATGTAATTTATTTCAACGAATGAATATCGATTCTAACACATGTATATTTCAGAAAATTTCGGCAGCATATCGGCAGGGTAGTTAAAACCGGGACCGTCCCTAGTACGGCTCCTCGCTCTACCTTAAAACCTCGCGGTTTTTGACAATGGAGATCATGCATCTAGTTCGCACGCAGGCGGCATGTATATATTTATTTCATTTCCACAAACTAATCCTATGTGGTTTCAACCAAATATTTGTCAACCACAAACGGGTATTTTTCAACCACAATCAATCAATATCAACCATAAACAATCCCAAACAACCATTCGCTATCAATCAATTTTTCACACCAATCACAACCAATAAATATCGTCCATGGTTTATGGACGAGGGGCGAATATATATATATATATATATATATATATATATTTATTTATATATAGCAATTCAATTTTATTTCAACACATATATAATTTTTACAACGCATATATAACTTATACATCGAACGTACAACTTATACAACGCTTATACAAGAGGTGTACAACGCTTATATAACTCATACATCGACTATATAATTTATACATCGTCGTTTTCCATATTGTTTTTAAATTAGAAATCACACATTGGGTTCCACTCCACCAAAAATAGCAGAAGGCTCAGAAAAATATGCGGACTCTTTTAAAATGTAGAAGGCGTCCACACGGTCACGATGTTTCCTGTTTCCTCGAATTTCGTTAACACAGCAAAAAGATATGATTTTTCGAAGTTTGCAACGGTTTTAAACAATCGAAATCAGTTAAATAATTAATAGCCGATTACCTTTCAGAATCTTGAAAACTAGGTTTCGATCTTTCAGGCAATCCGTTGATTGTTGCTTCGATCGGCCAGCGCCACCTTGTAGGGCTAGGAGAGGCGCACGTGCGCAAGGGAGGACGGTCAACTCGGTGGTCCCCAGGCGGCGGAATCGGGGTGCGAACGGCCGAACATCTCGAGGGTGGTTTTACCCTATAGGCACGAAAAAATCCAATGCTTATATGGATTTGAAGATCATGAGAAGTACTACGAAAACCTTAACTGTGGCATTGGATTTCATTGAGCGGATCAGAAGAAAAAGAGGAGAGAAGGAGGGATCGGGTTTCCGTCGTTCGATTTGGGGAGAGAGAGAATGTCGGGGGGGGGGGGTGTTCTGACGTGGACAAATGATTTTTTTTTTATATATAAAGTTTTAAAATCCGAAAATACCCCATTCCTCTTGCTAAACCCAATCCAAACCCAACGACTATCGTCTCTAGCGTTTCACCCCCATTCCGAACACAATGGGATATATTTCGAAGGCCCATTCGACTGTTTCAGTCAGTTTTCCTTCAAATTAAAATAAAAAATATTCAATATTTAATTTGAACGTACATTTCAATTTTCCAGGGCCACAAACTGAATTGAAAAATTCCAGAAAAATAAATCTAGCTATGTTTTGACGATACGGTCCCAACAAAACTAGTTTTGTCGAATTCTAAGACCGTTTGCAAAAAGGCCCATTTCTGGTCGATCCAATTTAACTGGAATTGACCAAAACACATTTTCCTTTGCCACGCTCACATATCAGCTTCAAAAATTATGAAATTTGAAACCTAGTAATAACTTCACATCCCGGATCCAACAAAAATGGTTTCGTCGAATTCCGAGGTCGTATGCAAAATGGCCAATTTCACGGGCTATATAAATTTCATAGCGACCTTTCTGAAAATTCATTCGGCCATAACTTTTGTTTTTCGCTATGAAAATTCGATTTTTCAGATTCGTTAGAAAGGTATTCACTAACAGATTTAAATATTTTTGGTTTCGCTAAAATCCGTTTTGTTTTGCACCCGGTACAGTCCGACAAAGTTTGAATTCAATTTTTGAAACTACAGCGCCTCTTCAGGCCTTGTTTATAATTATAATTAATTATATTCGTTTTCAATTGTCAATTCAACTCACTTTTCATTGCCATTATCTAAAATATTTATTTTAAATATTTAAAATCCATTATTTTAGCCAATTTAAAAATTTTAAATTGGTTCAGATTTTCTGGGTCCATTATTTTAGCCAATTTAAAAATTTTAAATTGGTTCAGATTTTCTGGGTCGTTACAATCTCCCCCACTTAAAACTTTTCGTCCCCGAAAAGGAACAAAATCGAAAGTGGTTTGATAAATCAACAATCACACAACGCAACAACCAATCCAATTGTTTTCGACCTTTCAAAAATATACTAATCAACTTCTATACTCTTTTAAATACATTCACACTATAGAATTAAAAGTGCACATCCATGAAAAGAAAATAACAATAGAGTAGAGAATTGAATGGTAATGCAAAGTAGGGTAAATGTACCTTGCACCAGAGTCAATCAGAGATATCCACTCGGTATCTAGGATAAGCTTTCTGAATGCTCTCCTCAGTTTCCCAAGTACAATCTCATGGATCTCCACTCCACTGCACTTTGACTAAGTGAACCTTCTTGTTCCTCAACTCTTTGGTTTCTTTGCCGATGATCTTTAGCAGCTCTCTTCTCAAAGCTAGTTCTGGAGTAATTTCAATATCCTATTGAGCTACTTTTTCCACGATCAAGTCTGGATCATGAACGTGCTTTCGAAGTTGAGATATGTGAAATACATCATGAACTCCAGGCAACCAATCAGGCAATTTGACCCTATAAGCGAGAGTTCCGATCCGTTCTAGAACAGGAAACGGACCAATGAATTTGGGCGCCAACTTTCCAGTTTTACCGAACCGGATTACTCCTCTCATCGGCGATACTTTCAAATATACATATTCTCCAACTTCAAAGGATATATCTCTTCTTCTTCTATCGGTATAGCTCTTTTGTCGGCTTTGAGCGGCGAGTAATCGCTTCTTGATAAAATCGACTTTGTCGGCAGCTTCTCGAATCATATCAGGACCTAACACAAGTATATTTCCAGGTTCGACCCAACAAGCAGGGGATCGACACGGTCTACCATACAATGCTTTGAATGGAGACATTGTAAGACTCGCCTAGTAGCTGTTGTTATAAGAGAATTCAGCCAAATGCAGATGGTCTTCCCATGACCCACCGAAATCTAGAATACAAGCCCGCAATAGATCTTCTAAAATACGATTCACCCTCTCAGTCTGACCGTCTGTCTGAGGATGATAAGCGGTGCTCAAGTTCAACTTCGTTCCTAGTTTGACTTGAAATGCTTCCCAGAATTTGCTAGTAAATATTGTATCTCTATCACTGACTATACTGAGCGGCACTCCATGTAGTCTAACTATTTCCCTTAAGTATATCTGCGCCAGACTCTGAGCGGTTCTGTTTGATCTGACAGGTATGAAATGGGCGGTCTTCGTAAAGCGATCCACGATCATCCAAATACTGTCATTTCCTTTTCTGTTCTGGGCAGACCATCGATGAAATCCATAGAAATATGTTCCCACTTCCAACCAGGAACTTCTAGCGGTTGCAGCAATCCAGCCAGTTTTTGTTGGTCGCTTTTGACTAGCTGGCAAGTAGGGCATTGGCTAACATATAAAGAAATGTCCCTCTTCATCGACTTCCACCAGAAAGTGCGTTTGATGTCATTATACATTTTGCTTACTCCCGGATGGATACTAAGTTTTGACTTGTGGCATTCATCCAGTACTTCCTTTCGAAGCTCAGGAATGTTAGGGACACAGATTCGACCTTTGAGCCTTAGAATTCCATCATTATCAACTTGAAAACTCGAGGGTTCGCCTTGTTGAATTATCCCTCTGATCTTCTGAATGAAGTGATCATCCTCCTGAAGAGAAGATATTTTATCTATCAGTGAAGTCGTGATAATAAAACTGGCGATCATTTCATTCTTTCGGCTTAACGCATCGGCCACGACATTGGCTTTCCCTGGAGTGTATAGAATTTCAAAATCATATGCTGCAAGAAACTCCAGCCAATGTTGTTGCCTCAGATTTAGGTCTTTCTGAGTGAACAGATACTTTAACGACTGGTGATCTGTAAACAGTTCAAATCTCTCACCCAGAAGATAGTGTCTCCAGATTTTCAAAGCGAACACAATAGCCAATAACTCAAGATCATGAGTTACGTAGTTTTTCTCGTGTGGCTTCAGTTGACGGCTAGCATAAGCAATCACTTGGCCTCTTTGCATTAACACTACGCCAAGGCCTTCTCTAGAAGCATCAGTCCAGGCCTTTAAATCCTGGTTGCCATCGATGATGGTTAACAAGGGAGCTGTCGTTAGTCTCAGCTTTAGCTCTTCAAAAGCCTCCTCACTCTCTGGAGTCCTTTTGAATTTAGAGTGCTTCTTTGTAAGCTTCGTTAAATGGCCGGATATCTTCGAAAAGTTTTTAACGAACTTCCGGTAATAGCTAGCCAATCCGAGAAAACTGCGGACTTCAGTGGGGGTACTGGGCTGTTTCCAATTCTGAATAGGTATTATTTTGCTTGGATCAACAGCAATTCCTTCTTTCGATACGACATGGCCCAGAAATTTTACTTCATCTTGCCAGAATATACATTTGGAAAACTTTGCTTTCAATACATTCCTTCTCTGAATTTCTAGAACTTGTTCCAGATGCTTTTCATGTTCGGCTTTTGATTTAGAGAAGATTAAAATATCGTCAATAAAAACCAGAACAAATTTATTCAAAACTCCTCTAAACACCCTATTCATCAGATCGACGAAGTAAGCTGGAGCGTTACATAAGCCGAACGGCATTACTAACCACTCATAGAATAAGTCGGGACCTCTGAATGCTGTCATTGGAACACATTCTTCGGCAATTCGAAGTTGATGGAAACCTGTAGCTAGGTCCATTCGTGAAAATACTTGTGCTCCATTTAATCGATCTAACAAATCATCAATCCGCGACAATGGACATTTGTTCTTTATTGTCTGTTTGTTCAGATCACGATAATCCACACATAGACGTAGAGTACCGTCAGATTTTGTGACAAACACCACTGCTGCACCCCAATCAGAGAAACTAGGCCTGATTAGACCCTTCCATACTAGCTGTCGTGTTTGATTGTCTAATTCCTCTTTCTCTTTCAAGGACATTCTTCGAATAGCGTGAACTACCGGCCTTGCATTGGGAATCAAAGCAATCTTGAAATCTATTTCTCTCTGCGGAGGTAAGCGAACAACTTCTTCGAACACATCCGCATAGTTCTTGACGACAGAGATATCTTTTACTAGGTCGGGAATATTCTCTGTGGTTTCAGGGACATTTCCTATTTGGGCTGGAGAAACATTCAAAGCTGCCCAGAAGTCTTTTCTGTTTGATGTCGGGCCTTCACATGGTATGGTTATATAATTCCCTGATTTAATCTTAGCTCTAACAACTCTCTCGGCACATCTAACCTCTGCTTCATATTTGGTTAGCCAATCCAATCCCAGAATAATATCGAATTCGTTAAAATTCATGACGATAGAGACAATAGGGAATTTGTAGCAAGAAAAGGAGACAGGTACTGCACAAATCCAACTGAGATTGATAGAACCCCCGACCGGATTCTGGACAGTCATTGGTTCCTTGAGCTTCCTCAAGTTCAAATATAGTTTCTTAGCGGCACTCTTTGCAATAAAACTTCGTGACGCGCCTGTGTTAAATAGTACTTTAACCGAAATGTTTTTGACAGTAAGCGTTCCTTCCAAAACATCAGATCTTCCCTGACTGGTTGAGGGATCAGAAGTTTCTGCTACTTCATTCACTTGAACTACTTCAGGCTTCTTCCTCTTCCAGCAATCTTGCTTTACATGACCAAACTGATGGCATTGATTGCACCTTTGCTTTCCTTGAAAATCCTTCTTGGGTTTAGATCCATTCTTTCTTTGTTCATTCCAAGATTTGTAAATTATCGCCAAATGTCCTTTTCTATTGCAGCTTGAGCACGTGGCGGTCGTTATTCGTTCGTTCCTAGATCCAGCCCTTTTTCTCTTGGCACAGGGCTTCTTGTTGACCTCAGACCTCGTACTAGCTTCAGGAATATCAGTTTCCGACTCTACTTTGTCACTACAACAAACTTCTTCTTCATCGCGCAACATTCCTTTCTTATGGAGATCTTCATACTGATAAGCCATGTATATCATTTCAGAAAAAGGAAGCTTTACATTCCTCATTACACTATTCTGATATCTCCTTTGCAGGCCATGAATAAATCTCAGATTTTTCCTCTTTGGATCTTGAATCAGATTAGGAGCAAAGTGAGCAAGTTTGTTGAATTTCTTATGATATTCTGGGATGGTCATATCACCTTGTATTAGACAAGAAAATTCATCACATAATCTCTCGGTTGCTTCGAGAGGAGTAAATCTTTCCAAGAAAATCACTTTGAATTTGTCCCAGGTGATATCACCTTCTGGATTATCTTTGATGATTGTTTCCCACCAGATTAAAGCTTCTTCTTTGAGCGCCCAAGATGCTACTAACCTTTTATGGTCATTCCTCAGCTGGATACGCTCAAAAATTCTTTCAACAGAACTCATCCAAGCTTGAGTCTGAATTATAGATTCATTGCCCGAGAACTGTGCTCCGTTCAGATTTCGATATCTCTTTAATAGAGCCTCTAGATCGGGTTCTGAATTTCTCCTGCCTCTGACACTCATTTTTCTAGTACTTCTACAAATGGCAGATCAAGTGTCAGGTCACAGAAAAGATAATTTAAAATATAGAAACACATACTTCAAATGTATATGTGTCTATCGAGGTGTAATTTCATTCTGCTTTACTCATACTAGGATATTGCTGATCCTGTCTGTATGGAGTTACCCGTCCTAGAACAATACTTGTTCTATTTCTGACGAGTTCGTTCAAATGTTATATTCCAGAACTATGCTTAACAAAGGCTCTGATACAAAATGAGACGACCCCAAATCCCGTACTGACGGAGACAAGGGTTATCTTTGGAATATAACACAAAAACAGATAATAGCAGAACAGAATTAAATAAATACACTAGATAATGAACAATAGAATATATTGGATAAAAGTAATCATCAGAGCTACACAGTATACAGGATCAAACTTAGAACAAATACAGTTCAGCTATACATAAATGTCTAAAGCGGAAAACAAACAAAATATGTACAATAGGAGCTGAACAGCATAAAAAGAGATAAATGATAGAATCCATCTTCAGCTCCTGCTATCCAGAAAGAACCAGCTAAATCTGAATACAAGGCTTCCCATGTTGAAAAAGGGGAACCCGAGTTTGAAAGTGAAACAAACTACGAGTCAGCCATGGGACTGGTATGAGAAATCTATTCAACACATATATATAATTTGGCCAATCACAGGACCACGCCACTTTCGTGGAACGGGTTTACTCCATTGGATTGCCAGTGCTTTAAAACAAATCTTTCTTTTAAACATCGCTATGCTTTTTATAAAAATGAAACCGTTATAAGACTCAGTTCCCATCACACAATGCAACGCAAACCGGAGGATAGAGTTTTTACCATATAACGGCCAAAATATGGTTGATACGAATAAAACAAAGGCATTTGATATTATTGCTAGTGTTTATATGTTTTGAAAACTATTTCAAATCATAACTATCAATCATAGATGGCATGGGTACCATATATCATGTTGTCATATATATATATACAATCAAAACCGCACAGTCACGTATTTGGAAATTGGATTTCCGTCATGAACCAAGGCAAAAGTTAGTCCTTACCGAATTCGAGATGCTCTAGCCCGCCCCTCAGGAACAGCCGCAACTGCCCCTTGGATCGTCAGGGCCGGTCCATCGATGTGGATTATTATGCCTGAACACTACGTCTCCCTGCCCTTTAAGGCGTAAACGAGCCAACGAATGACTCCATCGGACCCGGATCGTCCGATCAAACCGAGGTGCCTCGCAACAGCAACAACCACATAGGTGAATAGTATATAAATGTCAGGGCTGGTAGGTCACTGACACCACCCTAGCTAGAAAGAAACGTATGCCCTCCCTGATGTCCTCTCCCGTTTCTGGTTCATACCGGGGTGTGAGGCTCGCGATTTCACGTTATACACAAAGCTATGCCACACAGGCGGTGCTTTGATCATCATTACAAGACTTTGCTTTTCAACAGAAGCCCTGATCACTGCATCTTAGTATGCCACACAAGCAATTCATGCCATGCGACTGATGTCCATCGATATACAACCTCTGAGCTCGTGCGTTTCAGAGAAGGGCGTTAAGCAAAAGAATAAATTCTCCGCCGCCAAACAAATGTATATTTAATAGAGATCTAACAACACAGAATAAAATCCATTGTCAGACACACAGTCCATTTACAAGTCCATTCTAGGTCTGAACAAAACCGGAGGCACTAAATACCTCGCAAACCCATCGATCACCACGTACGTTTAGACGATCACCACTCATTATCCATATTTCGGGATGCCTCCCAATCAGGACCTCGGTTACCATCCAAACGAGGTGAGGATCTCCGGTCTTCGACCACCGTCTTCATCTTCGACTTTTAATCGTCGGTCAATTATTTGAAATGAGAATTAACTCGGCCTTCTCAAATAATTCACGTATATTTAGAATTTCAAATCAATTTATTTTAATGGTTAAATCATTCGACAACAGCAATTTTGTTCTTTAATGTAATTTTCACACCAAACACATTCAACCATCAAATACCACATAAATCGAGCAAATTCAGTTTATTTCCATTCCATATCATTTATGATATTTTATAACGATTTATCGCTATTTTTATTTATTTTAAAATAGCCGATTTATTCAAAACGACGCTTCGGGCCATAACGCGGCCGTGGCGCTGTTTTTCTTCAGATTTGATTTACACATATCTAAAAATCTAACCGTTGGATCTTTACAAAATTTACATCATTAGAAAGGTCTTTTCAAAACGAATCCAACGGTTCCAGTTTCGGGAAAATCCGACGGTCGGATCTCCCGGTACAATCGTTTGAAGTTTCGATTTCAAAATACGAACTGCAGCGTCGTTATTCGATTAAATATAATCATATTTATATATATATCTAAATAAAATCGTTTCTGGCACTGTTTTTCTTCAGATTTGAATTAAACATTCCAGACAATCCAACCGTTGGATTTTTACAAAGTTGGTGCCGGTGGAAAGATTTCTCCAAAGCGAACCCAGCGGTTGCGGTTTCAGGAAAATCCGATGGTCGGATTTCTCGTACTAATCATTTCAAATTACGATTCCGAAACGCGAACTGCACGGCTTCGATTCCTTTTAATTATATATATATATATATATAAATATAGTTCATTCTATAATTCCAACTATAGTTCATTCTATATTTTCAACTTCGTTTTCACTTCAAATATTTCACTAACGCCTTAATATTTCGAAAAATTTCGCCATAACCTCCTTTGTACGGGGAGGGGTTTGGAAATTTATTGGGCCATGTTAGGTACCCAATAAATCCTAAAAAGCATTCACATATTTATAGTGATATATTCTGGTGTTTACGGGGGAGCATGTATATATAATCACTCCAGAGAATGAATTCTCGTCACCCCGTTTCCGTGTGGAAATAAATAGTCCATGTGCCGTATCTAATAACTAGAGAGACGTGATTATTGTCAACTCCAGATCCGTGTGGGGTTTTTATTAATATGGCAATTTATCGTTATATTTTATAGAGTCCATATCAGTCATTAGTTCAACCTGTAGTATATAATCATCGCCATACAAGCCTCTCGCTCGTATGGTAAATCTTCCACCTCGTCACACAAACTGCAATTGCTTATGTGGAATATTATGAAATATGCCTATCGTCAAGAAGTATGCCATGTAGCGTAGTTCAAATTTAATTGTTACTATCCTATGGAGATATTTATTATTTCACACAGAATAACCAGCACTCCGCATCCAATGGCATTCACAGGAGTTGATGTAAAAATAAAATTGCGCAGCCAACTCATCAAGGCTTACCTATTTGTCGGGCACGCAAATAATTTCTTTACTCTACAGCTAATCCATTTTTCCTGTTCAACACATGTATATATATGCAGAATAAAGCCAATAATAATATTTCTAGCAAACTATTATTTATTTCAACACGTGTGTATTTTTATCAAAGCGTATACATGATAAAAGAAATATTTTTATCATCAAAAATATTTATTCAACACATGAATGTTTTTAACACTTCATATTCACAATAAAAATGTAGTTTTTATTGTCGATTCATTTTATTTTAAAATACGATAACATTCAACACATGAATTTCAACTCGACGAACAAATTTCAATTCAACACATGAATATTCTCTATAGTTTGTATATATATAAAAATGTGATTTTTATTGCTAAAACTATTTGTTTAAATTCAAATAATATTCAACACATTAATTTCAACTCAACGAATGAATTGCAACTCAACACATGAATATTCTTTCAACATATGTAATTTATTTCAACGAATGAATATCGATTCTAACACATGTATATTTCAGAAAATTTCGGCAGCATAACGGCAGGGTAGTTAAAACCGGGACTGTCCCTAGTACGGCTCCTCGCTCTACCTTAAAACCTCGCGGTTTTTGACAATGGGGATCATGCATCTAGTTCGCACGCAGGCGGCATGTATATATTTATTTCATTTCCACAAACTAATCCTATGTGGTTTCAACCAAATATTTTTCAACCACAAACGGGTATTTTTCAACCACAATCAATCAATATCAACCACAAACAATCCCAAACAACCATTCACTATCAATCAATTTTTCACACCAATCACAACCAATAAATATCGTCCATGGTTTGTGGACGAGGGGCGTATATATATATTTATTTATATATAGCAATTCAATTTTATTTCAACACATATATAATTTTTACAACGCATATATAACTTATACATCGAACATACAACTTATACAACGCTTATACAAGAGGTGTACAACACTTATATAACTCATACATCGACTATATAATTTATACATCGTCGTTTTCCATATTGTTTTTAAATTAGAAATCTCACATTGGGTTCCACTCCACCAAAAATAGCAGAAGGCTCAGAAAAATATGCGGTCTCTTTTAAAATGTATAAGGCGTCCACACGGTCACGATGTTTCCTGTTTCATCGAATTTCGTTAACACAGCAAAAAGATTTGATTTTTCGAAGTTTGCAACAGTTTTAAAATGTCAAAATCAGTTAAATAATTAACAGCCGATTACCTTTCAGAATCTTCAAAACTAGGTTTCGATCTTTCAGGCAATCCGTTGATTGTTGCTTCGATCGGCCAGTGCCACCTTGTCGGGCTAGGAGAGGCGCACGTGCGCCAGGGAGGAGGGTCAACTCGGTGGTCCCCAGGCGGCGGAATCGGGGTGCGAACGGCCGAACTTCTCGAGGGTGGTTTACCCCCTCCAGGCCACGAAAAAATCCAATGCTTATATGGATTTGAAGATCATGAGAAGTACTACAAAAACCTTAACTGTGGCATTGGATTTCATTGAGCGGATCAGAAGAAAAAGAGGTGAGAAGGAGGGATCGGGTTTCCGTCGTTCGATTTGGGGAGAGAGAGAATGTCGGGGGGGGGGGGGGGGGTGTTCTGACGTGGGCAAATGATTTTTTTTTTTATATAAAGTTGTAAAATCCGAAAATACCCCTTTCCTCCCGCGAACCCCAATCCAAATCCAACGACTGTCGTCCCTAGCGTTTTACCCCCATTCCGAACACAATGGGATATGTTTCGAAGGCCCATTCGACTGTTTCAGTCAGTTTTCCTTCAAATTAAAATAAAAAATATTCAATATTTAATTTGAACGTACATTTCAATTTGCCAGGGCCACAAACTGATTCGAAAAATTCCAGAAAAATAAATCTAGCTATGTTTTGACGATACGGTCCCAACAAAACTAGTTTCGTCGAATTCTGAGACCGTTTGCAAAAAGGCCCATTTCTGGTCGATCCAATTTAACTGTAATTCACCAAAACACATTTTCCTTTGCCACGCTCACATATCAGCTTCAAAAATTATTAAATTTGAAACCTAGTAATAACTTCACATCCCAGATCCAACAAAAGTGGTTTCGTCGAATTCCGAGGTCGTATGCAAAATGGCCAATTTCACGGGCTTTATAAATTTCATAGCGACCTTTCTGAAAATTCATTCGGTCATAACTTTTGTTTTCCGCTATGAAAATTCGATTTTTCAGATTCATTAGAAAGGTATTCACTAACAGATTTAAATATTTTTGGTTTCGCTAAAATCCGTTTTGTTTTGCACCCGGTACAGTCCGACAAAGTTTGAATTCAATTTTTGAAACTACAGCGCCTCTTCAGGCCTTGTTTATAATTATAATTAATTATATTCGTTTTCAATTGTCGATTCAACTCACTTTTCATTGACATTATCTAAAATATTTATTTTAAATATTTAAAATCCATTATTTTAGCCAATTTAAAAATTTTAAATTGGTTCGTATATTCTGGGTCGTTACAATAATAGTATCAAATGATTTGTTTTAAACGTACTAAGCATGTTTGGCTATTATAAGGGAAAACCCTATCCCCCGGCTTGCGTTGCATTGTGTGATAGGACCTGGGTCTTATAATAGCTTCAATTTTCTTTATTTAGCATTGCGCTGTTGTTTTATGCACTGGTATTCTTGGGAGGAAACCCATTCAGTGTTATACGGCGTCCTCCATTGATTTACCTAACTTTAAAATAAAGATTTATAACTGTTTTAGTTCTCACACCAGTCCCATGACTGACTTGGAGTTTATTATTTTAACCTAAACTCTGGGTGCCCTTATTTTGACATGGGCAGCTAGTAGTTTTGGTTTTGCAGATTTATATTCATAGGATCCTGATTTACAGCTGGAATGATATCCGGAAAGCTTTGTATCCGCATATCTCTTCTAGTTGTGTATTGTATTATTTTCCGCTGCTATGTAATTTATTGTAATCTCTGATATTTTCTGTTGAGTAATATTTATTTATACTCTGTATATTCTTGTATTCTGATGGATTGTTGTAATATACAATGAAATGTTCTTCCGTCTGCGTTCTATTTGTCATGTTCTCGAAACAATCAGGCATTTCGAATGGTCTGGGTCGGTCTAGCGACTGATTCGGATCGAGCGAAATTCCTTTTCGTTACATGTTGCCTGCCCGATTTCTGCCATTTCCCAGTTGATATGGCTTGAGGTCATAATGTATCCTTTGGAACATCTGACCACCCTTCGCTTTGAATGCCACATCGTCATACCCGCCAAATCACAAATTGATTTCGCCAAAAATACCATGGGTATGAATGTAAGAGAAACGAATTCCTTCACCACCAAACATAAGTAAGTTTTAAGAGATCAACTTACGTGATCCATTAGATATACTTTGTCAAACATTCGTCCATTCACGTTTGTCTTGGAACTAGACAAACCGAAGGCACTATTCTATAAACAGATAGCCCTTGAATAACTCAGTCTTCAATTATTTTCATCATATTTGATCGCAATGCTAATGTCCATACAGAGTGGTTTTCAGATAATGTATTTGATCCCGGTCTCTCTGTATTGACGATGATAAAATGATCAAAAACTTCGATAGTCGGTGATTTAACCATAAAAGAAAAACAGGTGTGCAAACAACGATATTATTTCCAGGTGCAAATTCTATCAATCAAATGTCATTCAACATTTATCTCCTTTTATATTAAATTATCCTTAATTTCTCCATATATCCATTTACACACACACACACACACACACAAATATATATATATATATATATATATATATATATGTTCGTAACTTCCTATTTTTTTCTAAATCTAGAAAATATACTTTAGTAATCATTGGAAAACGTTTACATATTTACTTCCATTTCTTATCTTCTCTATTAGAAAAAATTTCTAATTCTTATTTGGAAAATTTTCCCAAATCTCCTTTATTGTATTTAAACTGATGTTTAAATATAACATCGCTATGCGAACTCTAACCATTTTTCTCATTAACCAAATTCACTTAACTAATCTTCACAATCGAACCTTACCCATCCCTTAATTAAAAACGAAGTCAATCAAGTTGGGGTATAATTACCTCTCAGATCTTAACTAAACAACATTTCTAACTTCGAAATAGACAAAGTTCGTGTAACACCCCATGTCCATTAATGTCACTCACAAAGGGAATGCATTAACTTCCATGGAGGTTTTAAGTGAATATAGAACAGAAAAATTACAACAAGACAGATAATAAGTGGTACTTGAAAAATCTAAAATTTCATTTTATTGCAGCGGAAATTAAACATGTTTGTTACATCACAAAACCATAAATCAGAGTCAAGTACAATATCCATCTTCATAAAACAAAATACATAATCCCATTACACAAATAGCCATTAAAGAAGATAACAAGCTGGACTTTACTTCAAGGGTCCCAGCTTTCCAAAGAGATGAAGCAATCCAATCAAACTTCACTAGAGCTGGGCCCAACCCGAGGACCTGGAGTGGGAAAAAGGATAGAAATGGAGCGGGTCAGACAGAAAGTCTGGCGAGTATGACAATTCTAACAATGTTATTATCAAAATAACTAGACTAAGACATAAGCTGGAAGACAAGTAAATGTCTATGAACTATTAGGTATGGAATGGACAGATAAAGATAACGTGAAGGATAACGTTAAAGGCATACCTAATTACTATCGAATAATTACTACACTGCACCGCACATTACTACACTGCACCGCACATTACTACACTGCACCGCACCTGTCACCCTATAGGTTGATCCCACTTGCTTCACACAGAAACTATAGCCTTGCGTACCCCTAGCTGACTACATAGGTGCCGTCTTCCCCTTCTTCCACTAGGTGTACCCCACTACCCAATTTGGATTGGCTCCCTAGTCGTAGATACCCGTGCTGGCCCCACAGTGGGGTGTATCACTCCACTAAAGTGGCAACCCGATACAACTAATAATGCACGGCTTATACCTACATGATGCAACAACGTCTTACCTACCAGCCCGTGTCCACACACGCATATGAAACCCGTCGGACTTGCGTTGCCACCGCTCCCCGTTTTGGCCTCTTACAGTTAAGCCCAGTATGCGTGTCCCATCCTCGACTTGGGTCGAGCCCACAAAGATACATTTGGGTTACTGGTTGAAATGGGCCCCCACAAGCCACCTACCTAAGCTTGTCACTAGTATATCCCACTTAACCCTCTTGGTCATGTTCATTTACATGTGTGTTTGGTTAAGTCTTACTAATCGTATTTCTCATGCCACTAAGGGCACCCACTAGATTCCTCATGCCACCCAAGGCGCCTACTTAATCCCCATGTCCTACTTTACATGTTTATCTGGTTAAGTATTTCTTAGTTCATTCAGGCCATAACCTCATAAAGACCTCTGACATTAGTCTGGCATTTATGGCAGCTAGATTTGCCGGGCGGGTCCCGGCAGTCTTACACCATAAAAGAGTCTAACCTCGTGTCTTTACAACTGTAATGCTTTAGTTTAGGCCTAGGACCTCTCACATTGGGCTGACATTTGTGACCACTGGATTTGCCGGGCGGGTCCGGGCAGGTTTACGTCACAAACAAGTCCAACCTCGTGTCCTAAGCATTGATTAACACTTATAATCTTTTACCCAAGTTTTAATAATTCCCTATTCAAATTATTAATTACTTCCAATTTTAATGATGTCCATAATTGACTCAATTATGTCCATCCATTCATGGCACGCAAAATCATATCAATTGCACCCCAACATCTTAGTATTAAATCCTTAATATTAGCCCTACCCCACGTTTATACGTTCACTTATTCAACGCGTAATATAGGCTAGACTTGAATAGTCTAACACATAGCACAAAGATAAATTATCACAACATATAGACAATTAAAATAAATCTAATCATAATAGGGGTGAAACTTGCATAAACTACGCATGTTAAGGATCAAAAGGTGTCAACTTGTTAAATGTCACAATTTACATGATATGATCACAGCCCAAATCTATACATAAACTTGCATATGGGGTTTTTAGGCAACATAATGATGGTGTGAACTAGCATAGAATATTACATATGTCATAGCATGATTCTAGGTGTCATAATAGATGTCATGGCATATGTTCACAACTTTCACAAACCAACCTAAACATGCTTATGTGACTTGTCATATAGATCAACACAGCCCAAACATGATGATTTGATTAACATGAACTAACTAGCATAGCCAATAACATCATGACTTCAAAGCATGTATGATTTATCACAATTTCTCAACATAAATAACATCAACATAGCATGATTTACCACATATAAGATATCATCACCACATAGCATAGAATTTATAACATACATGATAGCATAAGGTTTACAACAACATATATGACAATTGACATCATCTACTCATAATCCATTCATGACTTAACCTAATTAAAATAATAATAATCTTGTTAAGATCATCATACTCACAATTTAGAGAAGAAAAGATAGTCTTTCTTTGCTTTAGAGTTGATTAGAATTAGAATTGAATTAGTTTTTCTTCCTTCTAAGTTGGCGGCGGCTCCACTGATTTCCATGGCGACGGTATGACGGTAACTATTCTATTTTTCTTATGAATTAGGGTGAGAGACTACCTAGGTATTTATAGAGTTAGGATTTATTTTAGACCGTCAGATCAACTCAGAACTAATCCCAGCCAACCAGATTAGGTCAAAACCCTAATGGGTCATTACTCAATTAAAAACAGGTCAGCCAGAAAACCCTAGCCGCCAGACCAGGTCGACACCCAGGTCGACCCTACAGTCAACCTGGGGGGGGGGGAAGCCGACATGGTAGTCAATTGGGGGGAGGTCGACACTAGTGTCGACTCCCCAGTCGACCTGCCTGGGCGGGAATTTTCCCGCCCAGCCCGCTTCTGCACTTTCTGTTTGAATTTTAAATTTTCTGCGAGCTGTTTTGAATTTTCTGAAACTTCCGATGGCCATAACTCCTTCATACGAAGTCCAATTCACGCAAAATCGGACTCTATTTCAACCAGTATTGCGAGAAGAACACAACGGCGCAACCCGTTTCCCACAATTCTCACGTCTGAGATTAGTTATTCTTTAATTTGTGAATATTAATATTAATAGAATTACGGGGTGTTACATTCTCCCCTCCTTAAAGGATTTCGTCCACGAAATCTTCAAGTTAAGAAGAATGTATATCCTAACATCCAATCGTCCATCTACTCAACCATCAAACACAGGCATCCGTTGTCCTTATAGACTTCTAATGCTTTCATTTTTAAATACACAGTGTGTGTATATGTCCATATCTAATGCAACAATCAGGCAGTCCACTGATTCAGTTGACCTCCTTAATGCAAACCATGATAGTGCCATGCATCCATTATGTATACAAAAGTTCCTTAACACTACATATTATCTCTATATGCGTGCACAATCATCATCTGAATGCAGCATCCATATGATTAAACAATCATCATACATCCATTTTACTAAATACAGCCATTTATATGCAATATGCAGTATGAAGGGACTGAGCCGATCTAGTGCCTAATAGTGTGTGTATATGCGTCCACGCGCAAACACTTGCATCCACTTTGCATCCATCATACATAACATGTCTCAAACACATGTTTCAACCATAGGATTATCCTAACTAAAGGTCAAAGATACTAGAGAGAGGATATACTAAAGATAAGATAAGTACAAGATAAGCGATAAAGGAGAAATTAAAAGACATATCCTAAAAAAAAAGAGGGTATCGTGAACGCATCTTCTCTTCTGTCTCCCAAGTAGCGTTTCTCTCGTCATCTCCCCATTGTACTTTGACTAGTCTGACCTCTCGATTCCTCAACTTCTTGATCTCTAACCCAAGATTGCGCGTAGGAGCTCATGAATCGTCACATCACGCTCTATCTCCACCTCTCTAAGCAAGCTCGGCTCTACCACTTCCACGGTCTCGTGCAAGCACTTCCTCAAATGTGACACATGGAATACGTCGTGTAACCACTAAGTCTCTCAGGCAACTCCACTCTATATGTCATTTGTCCAGTCTTCTCCTTAATAGGAAACGGCCTTACAAACCTTGGTGCTAACTTCCCAATGGACCCAAAGCGAACAACGTTCCGTAATGGAGACACTTTGATAAAGACCATGTCCCCAACCTAAAATTCAAGATCTGTCCTCCTCTTATCCGCATATGATTTCTACCTATCTTGCGCAGCTTTCATCCTCCTTCGAATCAAGTCGATCTTCTGCGAAGTCCCTCTAATCATATCGGGCCCAAGTAAGATCTTGTCCGTAGATTCCCACCAACATGTAGGTGAACGACAAGGTCGTCCGTAAAGAGCTTCGAAAGGTGCCATGCTAATGCTAGACTGAAAGCTATTATTATATGCGAACTCCACCAATGGAAGATGCTCTTCCCATGTACCCCCAAAGTCTAGGATACATAGCCTCAAAAGATCCTCTAGAATGCGATTCACCCTCTCGGTTTGGCCGTCCGCCTGAGGATGATATGCTGTGCTCAAACATAACTGAGTCCCTACCGCCTCTTGCAAGCTTTTCCGAAATTCGCTAGTGAAAATAGGATAGCGGCCGCTCACTATGCTAGAAGGAACACCGTGCAAACGAACTATTTCTTGAACGTATACAGAAGCTAACCATGGAGCAGTCCTCTTACTCTTCACGGGAATGAAGTGGGTGCTCTTAGTAAGTCTATCTACTATAACCCAAATTCCCGTATTACCCTTCCTTGTTCTTGGTAATCCATCCACAAAATCCATCGAGACACTTTCCCACTTCCATGGTGGAACCTCCAATGGGTGAAGGAACCCACTGGGTTTCTTTTGCTCCGCTTTTACTTGTTGGCACACCAAGCAACTAGCGATATACTCGGCCACATCTTTCTTCATGCCGGCCCAAAAGTAAACTCTCTCATGTCTTTGTACATCTTGTCCCCGCCGGGATGAATGGTCATCTTCGAACGATGTGCTCCGTCAAGAATAGTCTTCCTTAGGTCATCGTCTTTAGGTACACTAAGTCTACCGTCCCTACATAACCAACCATTATCATCTAGGGTATACCTACGGAGATGGCTTGATGACTCCCCTCCTTTTAGCTTTTCCACTAACTCAACAAACTGTGGGTCGTCTCTCTGTGCCACGCCAATCCGTCCCAAAAGCGTAGGTCTGACCTCCAAGGATGCTAGTAAACCGGGTACGAAGTCAACGAAAGGTCTAAAATCAAACATAGAGATGAATTCTAAACGTCGCCGCTCAACAAACAAAGGACTTAAGGATAATCTTTTTCTACTAAAGGCATCGGCCACCACGTTACTCTTGCCAGGGGTATATGCTATCTCAAAGTCGTAGGACGCCAAGAACTCCATCAACCTTTGCTGCCTTAAGTTCAAGTCCTTCTGAGAGAATTAGTATTTTAAAGATTTGTGGTCAGTGAATAATTCGAATTTCTCGCCTAGAAGATAATGACGCCAAGACTTAAGCGCGAAAACAATAGCGGCCAACTCTAGGTCATGCGTGGGTTAATTCTTCTCATGCGCTCTCAACTGCCTTCCACCATAGGCTATTACCCTGCCCTCTTGCATTAATACTGCGCCTAGTCTTGTCCCACAAGCGTCAGTATATAGGGTAAATGGCTTACTCCCGTCTGGTAGCACTAAGACTGGGGCTGAGGTCAAAGCTCTCTTCAAACGTTGGAACGCATCATGACAATCTACGTCCCATGTGAAAACTAGGTTCTTCTTCATCAGGCGTGTCAATGGAGCTGATATCTTTGCGAAGTCTTTGATAAACTTCCTATAGTAGCCAGCCAACCCCAAGAAACTTCTCAATTCGGTAGCATTTTTAGGGACCTTCCAATCTTGGATGGCCACAACCTTCGCGGGATCCACAGCTATCCCTTCTTTGGAAACCACATGCCCCAAGAACCGTACTTCCTTCCTCCAGAAGTGACACTTAGAAAATTTAGCCTTAAGGCTGTGCGCTCGTAGGGTCTCCAACACTTCCCTAAGATGTAGGGCATGCTCTTCTTCATCCTTAGAAAAGATCAAGATGTCGTCTACAAAGACTACCACGAATTTGTTAAGGTACTCCCTAAACACCCTACTCATCAAATCAACAAAGTATGCGGGGGCGTTTGTCAAACTGAAGGGCATCACTAGCCATTCATAGAAACCGTCTGGAGTCCTAAAGGCAGTCTTGTCAATGCTATCCTCAGCCACTCTCAATTGATGGAAACCAGTGGCTAAGTCAAACTGCGAAAACACTGAGGTGCCAACTAACTGATCGAAGAGATCGTCAATCCTCGGCAGTGGGTGTTTGTTCTTCTTAGTAAGCTTATTAAGTTCTCTATAATCCACACAAAGTCTAAGGGACCCATCCGCCTTCGTGGCAAATACTACTGGAGCACCCCACTCCGATATACTTCGTCTTATGAACCCCTTCTCAAGCAACTCCTTCACTTGCTTATCGAGTTCCCTCCTTTCACGAGGAGCCATGTGGCATACTGGCAAAGGTACTGGTTTCGCATTGTCAACAAGATATATTTGAAAATTTATCTCCCACTTCGGAGGCAAGCCCTTCACCTCCTCAAACACATCCGAATACTCTCGGACCACTCTAACAGATCGTAGATTTTCCTCAGACACGTCAAGCGATTCTAGATAACTTAGCATAACATAATTTATGGGAATACAAAAGATTTTGAGAGTGTTGCCAAGGCGAGTCACGAGCCTAACTACTCTCCTTTCAAATCAAGAACGGCCCCATTTCTGGATAGCCAATCCATTCCTAAAATTAGCCCATAGCCCGTAAAGCCCAACACATAAGCATCACATCTAAACTCAACGCTAAGTATAGAAATTTTCAAATCCAAACACATCATGGACAAATGAGCTTAGCCCCCAATTGGATTCGAAACAACTAAGGGATCCTCTACTAAACTGGTGTTTAAGTGCAGTGATTCAACTAATGATGTAGAGTTAAACGAAAGCGATGCGCTCGAATCAAATAAGGTACAGACAGGATGATCAAACAGAAAAACTAAGCTTTCAACAGAAATGGTTCTACCTCGTTCTTGCAGCGGTGGGACCGCGAGAGCCTGAACATGTCCCCTTTCCTGCCCTGGTGCCATAAGAGCCTGCACCTGTCCTCCCGAGGTAGTCCCTGCCCTCTGCCCCTTCTTTGGGCAGTCCTTCACTAGATGTCCCACATCGCCACAATGAAAACAACCAGCCTTATTTTTCTTTCGGCAATCCTTGCTGAGATGGCCTGGGGTTCCACAGTTAAAGCATTTCTTCTTTCCCTTGCCATTATTGTCTTTACCACCCTTCTTGTTTTGTTGTTGTGGTTTCTTCTGATCCCCTTTCTTCTCGGGTGCCTTATTAGCTTTAGCGCTTTTCTCCTCATGCATGAGCGCCATTTCTACTAACTTCTCAAAGGTGGCCCCCATAGGGATGTGGGTCATAGCCAACCCTTGAAATGGTTCATTCAACCCATTAACGAAACTCAGAGCCTTCTTCTCCGGCGTGTTTACTAAGTCCAAGCCGAATCTTGCTAACTGATTAAATTTATTGACATATTCTTTCACTGATGAGCTTCCTTGCTTCAATGTCAAGAACCTTTCCATATATAGATTTTCTTCCGCCCTTGAGAGAAACTTCGCCTCGAACCTACATATGAAATCCGCCCAAGAATCAACAGGACGCTCCCCATTAGTGACCTCCCACCAAAACGAGGCCTCTCCGTTCATCAACCAAGCTGCTAATCGAACTCTCCTCCCTTCTTCTACTTCAAAGATTTCAAGCAATTCTTCCACCTCCTTAAGCCAATCTCTAGCTTCCACAAACGTTTCTAACCCTTGAAAGGGTTTTCCACGTATAGCTTTAAATTCCTTGCACGTCTTTGCAAAAGTATCTACGCGAGGAGGAGGAGGAGGAGGAACGGGTGCGACTGGTGGTGGAGGAACATTGGCTGGACCCGCAGCGGCCCTAGCCTCTAACAACCTCCTATACCATCCCGGTATCGCTACACCGTCAGGTAGGTTAAGATCTTCAGCCATGCTGAAATGAAAAAGGAATGATTCAAGATGGAGAATTTGAAAGATAAAGATATATGGCTATTTGGGGATTATGTTTTTCATAAAAACTTCCTCTTTAAATTTCTCATTAAAACATATTTTTGAAAGAACTTCTTCCAAAAATACTTTAGAAAGATAATTTTTCTAAATTTTTTTCCTGTTCTGGTAACCTTAAGCTCTGATACCACGTGTAACACCCCACGTCCATTAATGTCACTCACAAAGGAAATGCATTAACTTCCATGGAGGTTTTAAGTGAATATAGAACAGAAAAATTACAACAAGACAGATAATAAGTGGTACTTGAAAAATCTAAAACTTCATTTTATTGCAGTAGAAATTAAACATGTTTGTTTCATCACAAAACCATAAATTAGAGTCAAGTACAATATACATCTTCATAAAACAAAATACATAATCCCATTACATAAATAGCCATTAAAGAAGATAACAAGCTAGACTTTACTTCAAGGGTCCCAGCTTTCCAAAGAGATGAAGCAATTCAATCAAACTCCACTAGAGCTGGGCCCAACCTGAGGACCTGGAGGGGGAAAAAGGATAGAAATGGAGGGCTTCAGACATAAAGTCTGGCGAGTATGACAATTCTAACAATGCTACTCTCAAAATAACTAGACTAAGACATAAGCTGGAAGACAAGTAAATGTCTATGAACTATTAGGTATGGAATGAACAGATAAAGATAACGTGAAGGATAACATTAAAGGCATACCTAATTACTATCGAATAATTACTACGATGCACCACACATTACTACACTGCACCGCACATTACTACACTGCACCGCACCTGTCACCCTAAAGGTTGATCCCACTTGCTTCACAAAGAAACTATAGCCTTGTGTACCCCTAGCTAACAACATAGGTGCCGTCTGCCCCTACCTCCACTAGGTGTACCCCACTACCCACTTTCGATCGGCTCCCTACTCGTAGATAGCTGTGCTGGCCCCACAGTGGGGTGTATCACTCCCCTAAAGTGGCAACCCGATACAACTGAGAATGCACGGCTTATACCTATACGATGCAACAATGTCTTACCTACCAGCCCGAGTCCACACATGCATATGAAACCCGTTGGACTTGCGTTGCCACTGCTCCCCGTTTTGGCCTCTTACAGTCAAGCCCAGTATGCGTGTCCCGTCCTCGACTTGGGTCGAGCCCACAAAGATACGTTTGGGTTACTGGTTGAAATGGGCCACCACAAGCCACCCACCAAAGCTTGTCACTAGTATATCCCACTGAACCCTCTTGGTCATGTTCATTTACATGTGTGTTTGGTTAAGTCTTACTAAACGTATTTCTCATGCCACTAAGGGCACCCACGAGATTCCTCATGCCACCCAAGGCACCGACGTAACCCCCATGTCCCACTTTACATGTTTATCTAGTTAAGTATTTCTTAATTCATTCAGGCCATAACCTCATAAAGACATCTCACATTAGACTGGCATTTATGGCAGCTGGATTTGCCGGGCGGGTCCGGGCAGTCTTACACCATAAAAGAGTCTAACCTCGTGTCTTTACAACTGTTATGCTTTAGTATAGGCCTAGGACTTCTCACATTGGGCTGACATTTGTGACCACTGGATTTGCCGGGCGGGTCCGGGCAGGTTTACGTCACAAACGAGTCCAACCGCGTGTCCTAAGCATTGATTAACACTTATAATCTTTTACCCCAGTTTTAATAATTCCCTATTCAAATTAATAATTACTTCCAATTTTAATGATGTCCATAATTGACTCAATTATGGCCATCCATTCATGTCATGCCAAATCATATCAATTGCACCCCAACATCTTAGTATTAAATCCTTAATATTACCCCTACCCCACTTTTATACGTTCGTTTATTCAACGCATAATATAGGCTAGACTTGAATAGTCTAACACATAGCACAAAGATAAATTATCAAAACATATAGACAATTAAAATAAATCTAATCATAATAGGGGTGAAACTTGCAAAAACTACGCATGTTAAGGATCAGAATGTGTCAACTTGTTAAATGTCACAATTTACATGATATGATCATAGCCCAAATCTATACATAAACTTGCATATGGGGTTTTTAGGCAACATAATGATGGTGCGAACTAGCATAGAATATTACATAAGTCATGCATGATTCTAGGTGTCATAATAGATGTCATGACATATGTTCACAACTTTCACAAACCAACCTAAACTTGCATATGTGACTTGTCATATAGATCAACACAGCCCAAACATGATGATTTGATTAACATGAACTAACTAGCATAAGCAATAACATCATGACTTCAAAGCATGTATGATTTATCACAATTTCTCAACATACATAACATCAACATAGCGTGATTTACAACATATAAGATATCGTCACCACATAGCATAGAATTTATAATATACATGATAGCATAAGGTTTACAACAACATATATGACAATTCACATCATCTACTCATAATCCATTCATGACTTAACCTAATTAAAATAATAGTAATCTTGTTAATATCATCATACTCACAATTTAGAGAAGAAAAGAGAGTCTTTCTTTGCTTTAGAGTTGATTAGAATTAGAATTGAATTAGCTTTTATTCCTTCTTAGTTGGCGGCGGCTCCACTGATTTCCATGGCGACGGTATGACGGTAACTATTCTATTTTTCTTATGAATTAGGGTGAGAGACTACCTAGGTATTTATAGAGTTAGGATTTATTTTAGACCGTCAGATCAACTCAAAACTAATCCCAGCCAACCAGATTAGGTCAAAACCCTAATGGGTCATTACTCAATTAAAAACAGGTCAGCCAGAAAACCCTAGCCGCCAGACCAGGTCGACACCCAGGTCGACACTACAGTCGACCTTGGGGGGGGGGGCAAGTCAACATTGTAGTCGACTGGTGGGGAGGTCGACACTAGTGTCGACTCCCCAGTTGACCTGTCTGGGCGGGAATTTTCCCGCCCAGCCCGCTTCTGCACTTTCTGTTTGAAATTAAAATTTTCTGCGAGCTGTTTTGAATTTTCTAAAACTTCCCATGGCCATAACTACTTCATACGAAGTCCAATTCATGCAAACTCAGACTCTATTTCAACCAAAATTCCGAGACGAACACAATGGCGCAACCCGTTTCCCACAATTCTCACGTCTGAGATTAGTTATTCTTTAATTTGTGAATATTAATATTAATAGAATTATGGGGTGTTACAGTTCACCTTTCAAATCTTTAACAAACTTCCTTACGTAACTCTTGGATTCTATTTACGAATCCACCTCTTTTACAAAAATCACTTGATTATAACATAGTGATATAATCTCATACTTTCAAAATATAATAACTTAAATATAACTTTTCTTTCTAAATTTGAATAAATAAACAGAAAACTAACTTATTATTAAATTAGTAAAACTTGATTTGAAACAGTAAGTAAATATTACTTTCCTTAATTTGATATAATCGATTCGGACGTATATCTCTCTTTCGAAAAATCTCTATTCGATCATTCCTTTTCAAATAAACTATATTCGATAACTCTTTCTTCGAATAACTATATTCGATAATCTCTCTTCGAATGATTTACATTCGATTAACTCTATTCGAATGATTTACATTTGATTAACCTCCTTCCGAATAAACTATATTCGATTAACTCCTTTAATTTTATTCGAATAAACTATTTTGAATAACTCCTTTAATTCGATTTGAATAAACTATTTCGAATATCTCCTTTGGATTAACTCATTTGGATTAACTTGGTTTGATTAACTCAACTTGACTAACTCAACTCGATTAACTTAACTTGATTAACTTACTAGATTAACTCAACTTATTTAACTCCTAAAATAACTAATATTCGATTAACTTATATTCGAATAACTATGTCTGTTTTAACTTTATTTCGAATGGCTAATATTCGATTTAACTCCATTCGCTTGACTCTAGACGTAGTGATCACAATGGTTACGCTTGATTCCCTCAGGAAACATCCGACCGCCGTAGGCTATCTACAGCCCTGCAAATTACGCTAGCAGTCGTACGAAATGGCAACTCATCCTGAATAACTATGTTTGACTAATTCTATCTCTAATAACTATATTCGATCAACTCTAAATGAATAACTAATATTCAATTAATCCTAATTCGATTCACTATGTTCAATTTACTCTATCTGGTTAACTCTAACTGATTAACTCTAACTATTTAACTCTAATCAATTAAATCAAATCAATTAACTTTAACTCTAATCGATTAATTCTAACTCTAATCGATTTACTCTAACTGATTAACTCTAACTAATTAACTCTCAATTGGCTAACTCTTCATCCATATCCAGTTTCAAATATCGATGTTGAAATCCACTTTTACTTCTCTATATCAGTTCTAACTTATATATTCTATTTATCCAATGATAAACATTTCATTTGATTTATAAAATATTATTTATAAATTTATTTTCTCAATCTATCGGTTAGAATAGATTCTATTAAAAATCTTTGCTTTAAATCCATATCATGTTGTACCCGTGTGCGAAGCACGGGTCCAAACCCTTCAAATGTAAAATTCTCCTTTTATATAATTCTAGTCACTTTTCAAGTATTTCCTTTTATAATCTATTTATTTACGAAATAAATCCCTTTTTGATAATTCTATTTATTTTATAAAATATTTTCTGTTTATAAAATCTATTGATTTTGTAAGTAATTCCTTTGATAATCTAACTATTTCCTTTCTATTTATTTTACAAATATTTCCTCCTTCAATTCTATTTATTTTCAAATAAATATCCCTTTTCAATTCTATTTGTAAATAGTTTACAAATATCTCCCTTCAATTTTTACCTATTTGATTAACAAATAAATATTCCTTTTTAATCTATTTATTTTCTAAATAAATAGTTTTCTTTTTTAAAAATCATTTGATTTTATAAATATTTCTTTTTCGATATGTCATTGAAAATTTCCTTTTTAACATTCTAGTATTCCTTATGGTATTTAACATACCATATAACAATGATCGGTATCATTCAACCATACAAAATCAACAACAGATTTCATATAACATCATATAACACAATATATGAAAAACAGTAAAATAAATGTTGAGGAACCCAGTTGGGTCCTTCTGACCTGTTTCCTTGCATCCACAGATGTTAAACAATAAAATTAACATCAATTTCATTTTACTATGAAATATTCTGCTAAACAGAATCAATATTTGATTAATGATTTATATTTATATCGTTATCTATATTTTCAATCAACTGACTAGCAGTTCAACCAAACAGCCAACACACAGCAAACAACAGAGTTAGTGAGATTTACTCACATTGGTCGGTTTATCGTTAAATAACGATAATTGGTCATTGATTTGATTCAGGCATTTAATTTCACTATAAATCAAAACGAGCTTCAATTCACACCCGGTCAGTTCCATTGTGGTGCTATCGTCCATACGGTCCCAATGGATCTGACCGTTCGAAATTCTGATATAGTATGAGTGAAATATTGTAATTACAAGTTTATATAAAAATTTAAATAGATTTAAAATTAAGGGATTAGTTATTGGGCCTTTACCTATAATCCTTCAGGCCCATCACCCATTTCAAAAGCCAACCGATCCTTTCTTCTAACCCAAATACAGAAACGTGAGCTCCTTATCAATGAACTCCAGTATTTCGATCGAACTCCAACTCCACAATCTCCTTCCTCTACTTCTTTAAATTCAACTAAATATAACTAAAACTCATCTCTCCCCATGCTTATCATTTCCGATTCCATACTAACACACTCGATCCCTCATTGTGGGTTGCGTCTCCCAGGTTCGCACAACTTCTACAGTGCGGACGTCGACTATTGTTTTCAAGAAAACCACCAAACTATACAATCCTATGCTCTTCGATCCCTAAAACTCCAAAACCATACTCAAAAGTCGAATCAAACTACATAAGTTTCGAAAGACCCAAATTTTTCGTGAGCTGTAGAGAAAATTACCGAACAAAAATGTCTCAAATTTCTAAGAAAAATTACCAGTGTGAAGAGGGATGTATCGCGAGTTCAAAAATACTAGTTTGGTATTTTATAGGGATTTATCTGAATTGATATGGATTTATGAAGATGGATTTCCTTGTTTCAGAGAAAAATGCTGGCGGCTCACTTTTGACCATGAAGAAAATTTTAGGGTTGGAGAGAAATGTTAGGATTATTTATAGATGGTTAAAATATTTTTTATCCGAGTTTTATATTAATATTCATGCCATCGCTGTTTACATTCGTCCTTTAAAAATCTTTGTGATCACATACAATGCCCAAAAATCATGAAACTGGACATGTAGCTAGAGTTCGACATTACGGTCCTAACGAAACTGGTTTTATCGAATTCCGACTCAATTTGCTCACAGCGTATTTTTAACCGTCAGAATACCGGCTGTTTTTCATATTAAAATCCCATACGGCCACATACTGACTTCAAAAATCACGGAACTTGATATATAACAAAAATTTAATATTGCGGATCCAACAAAATTAGTTTCGTCGAATTTTGAGTTCGTTTGAAAACTGGCTATTTTTAAAGCTCTAAATAACCGATTTAAATATATAAATATATTTAAAAACAATTAAATTAATATTTAAAAATAAATATTATCATATATATTCACAACAGAATACCATACAGCTCCAATGGGATTTATAACTCGATATTTCAAAATTTCCAGTTATATCGATATTCGATTTATATATAAAACCCTTTTATAATATAAATATATATTTATAATTTCAAAGGAATTCCATAGCGACTTTTCTATAATTTGATTTGGACACAAATCAAAATCTACACAATGAAATCCCGATTTTTCTCTTCCACTAGAAAATTATACTTCACCAGCTCCTAACGTTTCTTGTTTCATAGAAATTCGATTTAAAACGAACCCTGTACATTCAGTTGAAGTTCAAATAGCCAAATAGTGAACTACCGCATCATTTCGAGTTTGATTTTAAATTTAATATAATTATACGTTCAAACTGTTGTTTGAATAATATATTCGTTATCTAATTCAGTTTTAAACTGAATTAAATATCACAAATGATCCAATTTACATCATTTTGTGAATTCCACTATTCCTGACTATTTCATAAATTAAATGTATTATTATACTATTTATTTTAATTAAATATTCAATATTATTTAATTCTACGGCCATTTAACATTCTAAATCATATTTTAAATAATTAAATAAATTAATTATCATACTGTAGAAATACGGGTCGTTACATTCTTCCCCCCTTAAAATAATTTCGTCCTCGAAATTGATAAGGTAGGAAACAAACCTTATTAACTGGGTTAAAAATTATTTATTTGTTTACTTTTAAATTTAGTTTCAACTGAACCAATTTATTTATTTCTTACTAACGAAAATTTCCAAAAATCCAGAAAATTTTCTAACACCCGAAATTTTCGAAAAGTTTCTCCAGCACCTCCCTTGTACCGGTCAATAGTTAAAACCCCAACTCGCTTCTGGAGGACTTCTCCAATCCAAAAGAAAATCAAATAGCCAAGCGGCTTGCCAAATCGTCCCATAAATCACCAAATCCATAATAATAAACATGTACCTTTTTGTTGGGCATATCATTAAAACCTTTCACTCTGCTGCCAATTCAGCATATACCAAAGTCATCCCAATCAATCTCCAATCATCTATTCTCAAATCCAATCATCCTATTTTCAAACCAAACTTCATACTCAATTTCAAATTCCATTACCAATTTCAACTCTTTTTTACCCGTCCAATATACTTAAACAAATTCATAACTCACAAATCCAACTTTATTCGATATCGTTCTATTTCAATTCAATTTCCCCTTACTGGTTTTTATTCAATTCCAATTTGCATTCACTTATTTCTATTTGATTTCAATTTCTCGTTTTAATTCAATTTCAATTTTCTTTCGCCAATTTTCTTTAAATTTGTTTTTAATTCATACTATCTACCCGGGGATTTTAAATAGTTTAGTTTTTCTAAAATAAATTATTCCCTTTCAGGATTTAAAACAAGTTGTTTTCTCAAAACAATTCAACACAAAATCTTTGGTAGTAATTCATCACTTACAGCTCGAAAATGAACACTCATGATGTGGCGAGAATCATCAGAGTTATTTCCCAGCTATCAAAGTGAGTTCAATAATATACCATTTCAAAACTCAAATTTTAAACACTTTCATTTTGAAATCTTTTCAAAATATCATTCATGGTACTTGTAAATAATTTAAAATCTCCCAGGATTTTAAAATTTTCTTAAACTTAACTCAAATCCACTTACAAACACTTTCCCCAGTTCCAGAATTTTAATTCCAATTCTGATTTTAATTCAGATTTAATTCATCTAATTCCATATTATACGAACTTCAATGGTTATTTATATAACCATTTCAATAATAATCAACCAACACATCCAATATACTATAATACTTCAAATATAAATATTTTCTTTTATATCCAACTATAATTTATGTAAAATTATTTCATTTAACCTCTTTCAAAACATACTCTGTCAGTTTATCGTACATGAGTGTTTAGAAACTCCTATCGGTACAGTGGATCAAACTGATCGACCAAAATTCATATACAACTCAATCAATAAATCTCCACAATATAAAACCATTTTAATGTCAAATAACAAATATGTTCACTCGTATATATACACTCAACTCAATCTAGGGTATTGCTAACCCTATCTCTACTGAGTCACGCCACAGAGCCAAGGTAATCACTTAACCTTCAGCTCTGATACCACTGTAACGAACTGGGATTTTCGACACCGAAAATCAACACAAAACTAGCATGTTGACTATTCAGACATCGGAAATAACTGATCTTCAATAGAAAGAAGTTAGAGGGTGAGAATTGATAAGATAGAAAATTAGAATAGAAGAAGAAGAAAATCACCACATAACAAAATCAGAGTAATACGAATCTCACAGCGAAACGAGTAAATATGATATATAACATAACCTGGAAATAAAACAGTATATATATATATATGTATATACACAATAACATTATCAGAGTACAACACTTACACATAGCGGAAATAACAATAGCTATATAATCCTGAAGTCTCCTACTTCAAGCTTCTCCAAGTATATCTGTAAACACCTGAACTACTTGACTGCCCGTACAAATTTGGGGACCCAAGATTTTAGGGAAAAACAAAACAAAATAAACTCTGGGTCAGTCATGGGATTGGTGTGACTAAACTCAAATCATTTGGTTTAACTTTTCAAAATCCTTTTCGAAAGAAGTGATAATCATAAGACCGATCCACACATAAACACGGATGTTTTTTACCTTACGATAACCAAAAACACTTTTTTGAAATCAATATTTCCCTGATATTATAAGAATGTCTAATCACAAGTAATTAACAATCTAGAAGAATGCTTGCATCTCACGTTCCACATATTGTTGGCTAGCTTTTTGACCAAGCCACCCAAGTTCACTGACAAGAAGAAAGTATGAAACTGCGTTCCTTAAGTCCATGAAGGAACGGATCACACCAGAGGATCGCCCCTCATCGGATCGCCCCCCGGAGGATCGCCCCCCATCGGATCGCATCAGAGAATCGCCCCCATTGCATCAGCGATACGACCACTTCTACGTGACTAGATCCGTACATACACTACTACCCAGCACAGACCGATCCGATCCCCTGATGCACAGCGAAGCCTCTGACCCGTTCAAGCACGAGCTAGTCTTCGGCGATCCGTGATGCACGGATCCAGCGACACGTGTCCCCAACTGTCACTTTCACTGATTCTCCCCCTTTGCTCGATCCGATGTTCAAGGGGATCGTGAAACCTATCCGCAACGGCTAATTTGACTAATTCTTCATCAAGCTGCGATACGATCCGATATTCCTGGGATTTGTGCCACGTGTGACCGCGATCCGCTTGACAAAATCAACTATAAATAACCCAGAACTTGGCATTTTTTAGGATCTTTTGGCAGTATTGAGCACCGATTCCACCATTACTGTCATACCACTATTTCTTGTCAGTTTTATTATGAGATTACTGAGCGAAATCACAATTGTAAAAGTGAGCTTGAGAGAAATCATTGATTGTACCAGCATTCAAAGTATAATCGATAACATATAAAGTGGACGTAGGCTCGTTAACGCCGAACCACTATAAATTATGTGTGTTCTCAGCTTTTTCTTCATTCTCCAGTTATAATTCTTTAAGAATCAGAACAATTTGGGTGTTAGGTCCAAATTTTGATCTAACATTTTGGTGCTTTCACTGAGAAAACAGTCCCAAAACTTCACTGTTCAGCTTTTCGAAGATTCCAGCGACATCTGATATCATGGCTGGAAAGAAGTCTAAGGAAGTACGAGATTCACGGACAAATGAAATTGCGAATGAAGCAGTTGAAGAAAGTGTGCACGAGCTGGGCAATGAGGGAACTTTGGATCGCGGAGCGCCAGGGGTGAACCGATCCGATGAAGGTGCCACGCTCCGAGTCGACGAGGACGAGGCGATCCAGACTGTTGAAGGGGTTGTTACTCAATCCCGTGACAACGCCTCGAATCCTCCTCATGCCATGACCACGAACCTACCCAGGGGGGCGTAACGAACCGCCTATCTCGATCCACCGCGATCCGAATCGATGACCAGACTACAACTCGACCTGGAAAGTAGCCTATGGCTCGCTCCTACCGTCCTGGACCCTCCGTTCGACCTGGCTCAAGCTCTTTGCGCATAAGAGAAAGTGATGATGATCAATATGACCCTTCTGCTCCCATTACTGAGGGGGATCTTTCTCACTATTCCGAAACGTGGGAAAGGTTGTTTGATGAATTGGCTGCTCAAAGGCAGGAAAGCTCCGTTCTGTGACTAAATTTGACCACTATGGATAGAAGGCTTAATGATCTCGCAAGGCAAAGGACGCCACCAGTTCGTCCGCTCACCCCAAGATACTCTTCTTCGTCAGAGGAATCGCCGAGACCTCCGCGATGACCGTATGAGAGGCCCGAAAACATATAGAGGCTTCGATTTGGAACCCTGCCATCACGGGAAGAAGAGTCACTGGATGCAGGGCCCTCAAACCGTAATGTGAAGGATCAAGCCGCAACTCCCAGAGCTCGAGGTGTGGACAGCCCTGTACAGAACAGACTACCTCAGCCCCGTCTCCGTGCAATTTCTTATGGTAACAGGGGGAAACGAAGCCCAATCCAAGCCCCGGATTTTGTGACTGCTCCTAGAAGAGAGATTAGAGAACCCCACCGAGCTAGAAGCGCTGACCCCGAACCTCCGCTGACCAGTGCAAATGTTGCAGCTATGATCCATTAAATTCTGGCAGATAGCCGTGGACAACGGAATGAAGATTGGGGAATTGACCGCAGTTATACCCCTTTCACTGATGATATTTTAGATGCGAATTTCCCGAGGCGCTTCAACATGCCGTAGATGAATCGTTACGCGGGTAGATCTGATCCCGTCCAGTATCTAATGAGATATTCTTGGTCAATGACCGCTGTCGCAGCTTCTGACGCTGTCAAGTGCAAAGCATTTCCCATATTCTTGGAGGATGTAGCATTATTATGGTTTACTCGCTTACCAGCAAGATCAATTTCCAGCTTCAGGGAGTTGAGTGAAAGGTTCGTGGAACAGTTCCGCATCTATGCACAAAAGACAAAGAGTGTGATTGACTTTTTCCTTGTCAAGCAACGACCAGGCGAGAGTTTGAGGGTGTACCTAGACCGTTTCAACCTGTCCTCTACTGAAGTTAAAGATCCTCATGATCCAACTGTTGTGGCAGCCCTGATTGATGGGGTAGATAAAGACACTGAATTTGGGAGATACCTGGCCGGCAAGCCACCTCATACTAGAGAATTATTCTACGAAAAAGCTAACGTACACTTACGCCGGGAGGAAGTATATGCTAACCGAAAGGCAAAAACGGCCGATAAAGAGGAAATCCAGAGCAATGTCGCCATCAAGCAGACAGGAGACAGCTCGGGGAAGGTCGAGGTTAATGTCGGAAATCGAAATCAGGGGGGTCGTCAGTCAGGAAACAATGATAATAACAGTAATGGCAACAACCGGAAGAGGAATCGAGGGAATGACCCCCAGAGAAGGACTCGTCCCAGGTCTTTTGACAGTTATACACCAATAAACGATACTTTGGAAAATATCTTCATGGATTCGTACAACGTCCTCCAAAATAAAAGGCCTCCTCCCAGAGAGTCGACGGAGAAAGAGCGTGAAATGGGGAAGTTTTGTCTCTTTCATCAGATTCATGGCCATTCGACAAATGAATGTCGTCACCTTAGAGATGTAGTCGAGAGGCTTCTCCGAGAAGGAAAATTGGATGAATACAGAGTAACGCCCAAAGACAAGGGGCAAGCCGTACAAGCCCCAAATCAGAACCAGAATCAACCCGCTGTCAGGCCAACCGCCCAGCAAAAGGGAAAGGATCTTGTTATCAATACCATAATCGGAGGGCTTTATCTCACCGGACACGGTTCCAAGGCATTGGATCAGTATGTCAATGTAGCCAAGCAACACCTCGAGGTAGGGGAGTGTAGCAACCCCGAGGACAACGTCCCGGTAAAGCAACAAAAGATGATGTCCGACGATGTCGTTTTCCGCGAACGAGAAAGCATTGGAGTCCATGCTCCGACTGAAGATCCATTTGTAATCACAGTACCAATTGGCCTGGCCACTGTTCATAAAGTTTTGGTGGATTACGAGAGTTCCGTCAATATTCTTTTCAAATGGACATTCGACCAGATGAACCTCGAGATAAAAGACTTGAAGCCCTGTCAGGGATGGATCCGTGGATTTAACGGAGCATCCACCGCTCCAATGGGTTACGTAGAGTTACCAGTTACGCTTGAGGAAGGAGAACGCCAGAGAGTGAGAATCCTTCCCTTCGTGGTTTTGGATATTGAATCACCCTACAATGCCTTCTTGGGCCGACCGGCCCTCGCAAAGTTTAGAGCCTGTATAGCCCCCTGGTGCTTATTATTGAAATTTCCTTCGGAAGCTGGTGTTGGTATTGTCAGAGGAGATCAGGTTGCCGCACGAGCATGTTAGGTTGCAGAGCTAAAGCTACTCCGCAATGGAGGGGACATAGAAACCAAGGGCGCTTCTCCCCCTACAAGGGCGGAGACCTTATAGCAACTAAAGAGGATAACCGTAGGAGAGTCGCCCAGAGAGTTGCCCGAGGATATAGATCCCAGAGAGGACAAAGAACCTGGGGGCAGAATGGCGACTCCCAACGAGACAACTGTGGATGTACCGATCGATGATAGTGACCCAGAGAAGGTCCTTAAGATTGGATCCCAGTTAAATCCAAATGTAGCTAAAGAACTGACGAATTTCTTAAAAAATAATTTGGATGTATTTGCTTGGACCCACGCGGACATGTGCGGGATGTCTCCATCAATCATGAGCCATTCATTAAGCATTAACCCTAAACATCCTCCGGTGAAACAAAAAAGGCGAATGCTGGGTCCAGAGAGGTCCGCTGCCTTGAAAGAAGAAGTTGGAAAGCTAAAGAGTAATGGATTTATCAGGGACTCAATCTACCCAGACTGTATTTCAAATCCAGTTCTGGTAAAGAAGGCTAACGGGAAGTGGCGTACGTGTATCGATTTCTCGGACTTGAATAAAGCTTGCCCGAAAGACAGATTTCCGTTACCCAGGATCGATCAGTTGGTAGACTCAACGGCGGGCCATGAACTTCTCTCCTTTATGGATGCTTATTCAGGATATAACCAGATTCCAATGCACGTTCTAGATCAAGAACACACTAGCTTTATTACGGATCTGGGATTATATTGCTATGTAGTAATACCCTTTGGCTTGAAGAATGTAGGCGCAACATATCAGCGATTAGTAAACAGAATGTTCTATAACCAGATTGGGAAAACAATGGAAGTATACATTGACGACATGTTGGTTAAGTCCAAGCAATCCTCTAATCACACTACGGACTTGGCAGAGATGTTTGGCATTCTTCGAAAGTACGGGATGAAACTCAACCCAACAAAATGTTCATTCGGGGTCGCCTCCGGAAAATTCTTGGGACTCATTGTCAGTTCTCGTGGGATTGAGATTAATCCCGACCAGATCGCAGCAATCAGAGACATTCAGGAACCTAGGCAAATTAAAGATGTACAAAGCCTTGCAGGAAAAGTAGCCGCATTAAGTAGATTTATCTCCAGGGCTACAGACAAATGCATCCCATTCTTCGAATTGATAAACCGAGGAAAACGCCAGTTCAAATGGACACCCGACTGCGTAGAAGCGTTTCAGAACTTGCTGAGACACCTGGAGAAATCTCCGATATTATCTAAGCCGGTGGATCACGAGGACTTATTCGTGTACTTGGCAGTGTCATCCCACGCGATCAGCTCAGCATTGGTAAGAGAAGAAGATAAGGCCCAAAGACCTATGTAATACGTGAGCAAAAAATTGACGGCAGCAGAGCGTAATTATCCAAGGATAGAAAAGTTGGCGTATAGTTTGTTGATCGCCTCTAGAAAGCTTCGACATTATTTTCAGGCGCATCCCATTACCGTATACACTGATCATCCACTCAAGCAAGTTCTGCAGAGACCAGAAGCATCTGGAAGGCTACTCAAGTGGAACATTGAGTTGAGTCAATTTGATCTAAATTTTCAGCCCCGGCGGTCAATTCGGGGGCAAGTGATAGCCAACTTCATAGCAGAGGTTACCGTCCCGGAGGAAGATATAGCAAACGAAGAAGTTGACCCCTCAAAATTACTTCTCGACCCCAGTGCCTGGAGATTGTATACTGATGGCGCTACGAATGACAAGAGAGCCGGCGCTGGAGTAGTGCTTGAAACTCCTGAGAAACGGCTGATATCCTATGCTATCCGAATGGAGTTTCACGCTACTAACAACGACTCCGAGTATGAAGCCCTGATAGCCGGGCTAAGGATCGCAAAGGAGTTGGAAATCACAAAGCTGGACATCTTTTGCGACTCCAAGTTAGTTGTGAACCAGGTTACTAGAAAATTCCAAGACAAAAGTGCAAAATTGATCTTATACTTGGAGAAAGTGAAGGAGTTGCTGAACGGCTTCGATCACTACAGCATATCTCATATCCCGCGGTTGGAGAATCATCAGGCAGATAAGTTGGCGAAGATGGCTAGCTCCGACGATCCTGAAGAGACCGGGCTAGCCCCAGTTGAAGTACTTCGATCTCCTAGTATAGATCAGATGGAAATTGATCCAGTACTAGAGACGGAACCAGAAAGGGAGTCATGGATGACCCCTCTAAAGAATTTCTTGATGAACGGAGCGCTTCCGACCAAGAAAAGCGAGAGGCGTAAAGTAATTCGTAAAGCTGCCCGATACGTTCTGCAAGGCGGAGTTCTTTACAGACAAGGATTTTCGATGCCTCTTCTTCGGTGTATAGCTCATGACGACATCAAGCATGTGCTGCAGGAGGTACACGAAGGTGAATGCGGCGATTACACTGGAGGGCAAACATAGGCGAAAAAGGTGTTGCGACATGGTTATTTCTGGCCTACCATAAACAAGGATGCGGCGAAATACGCACGACGGTGTGATGCATGCCAGAGATTTTCAAAGATACCTAGAGCACCTCCTAGTCAGTTAAAAACAATGAAGAGCCCATGGCCTTTCGCTATGTGGGGAATTGATATCATCGGAAGTCTCCCCATAGCTAGGGGCGGAGCGAAGTTCACTATTGTAGCCGTAGATTATTTCACTAAGTGGGTCGAGGCTGGACCACTGACTACAGTCACAACCAAACGAGTGATCAATTTTGTCGTTAGAAACATCATCTATCGATTTGGGATTCCAAAGATTGTGATAACTGATAACGGAACTCAGTTCGATAGCACAGAATTCAGAAACTTCTGCCAGAAATACCACATTGAGAAACGGTACACCTCTGTGGCGCACCCGCAGTCGAACGGACAAGTCGAAGCGGCGAATAAAGTGATTAAGTCCATTCTGAAAAGAAGACTGAAGCGGGCCAGAGCCATGTGGGCTGATGAATTACCCTTAGCGCTATGGGCCTACAGGACAACGTATAAATTGGCAACAGGACATACCCCCTTCTCCCTTGCTTTTGGAGCAGAAGCAGTCATCCCGGTTGAGATAAAAGTACCTTCTCACCGAGTGACTTACTACGACTCGATGACTAATAACGAATTGCTCCTTGAATCCCTGGATATGATCGAAGAAAAGAGGTGCGAAGCAGACCTGCGTGCCTTGAGATGCAAACAACAGGTCGCCCGATATTACAACAAAAAGGTTTGAGCTCGAACCTTGGAACCCGGAGACTTGGTTCTGAAGCGTGTCTTTCCAGCCCCAACTCATATGGGTGCGAAGTGGGAAGGACCGTACTACATACTGTGCATGCTTGATAATGGAACCTTCAAGCTAGCAACCGTAGATGGAAAGTAAATCCCCAAAGTGTGGAATGCCGAACATTTACGGCCGTACCTAACGTAAAGATGTTAGATCTGTTCTTTTGCTTTGTTAAGAACCATGTACAAGGCACGACTTGCCTAGAATAGTCCGATTTCTTAAAGCAAAAAATTATAAAGTGGACGTAGTTCATGATTCGACCGAACCACTATAAAAATATTGTGTGTTGTTTACCTTTATTGCACTATTATTTATCTGCCTTTCTATTTTTACGGAAATTGCTGTGAATCTTGCAACGGTCCCATAAGCGTATAATTATAGATGCCTTCCATCAGAATGGAATGTAATCACCAGTCAAAATTCTGAGGGTGCGATAAAGTAAATCATATCATTGATAGCGCTCTAACTCTCCAGAGCCGAGAGAGAGCATAACGGACATGAAGCCGATGTTCGTAAGTCATGGCTGTGTACCAGGATCGGAACCACCTTGACAGAACTCTAACCTCGGCGACCGCCAGGAGAGTATAAAAGCATCTCCGATTGAGCGCTGAGAAAGAGCTCCCTCCCCGCTGAAGGATCGGGGAGCGATTGAACTGCTGAGCTCGAACTCTAACTCTCCAGAGAGAGAGAGTATAAAAGCGTCTCCGATTGAGCGCTGAGAAAGAGCTCCCTCCCCGCTGAAGGATCGGGGAGCGATTGAACTGCTGAGCTCGAACTCTAACTCTCTAGAGAGAGAGAGTATAAAAGCGTCTCCGATTGAGCGCTAAGAAAGATCTCCCTCCCCACTGAAGGATCGGGGAGCGATTGCACTGCTGAGCTCGAACTCTAACTCTCTAGGGAGAGAGAGTATAAAAGCGTCTCCGACTGAGCACTAAGAAAGAACTCTTGCCCCGTTGAAGGATCGGGGAGTGACTGAACCGCTGAATTCAAACTCTGACCTCGGCGACCGCCAGGAGAATATAAGAGAGTCTATGGTTAAGCACTGAGAAAGGTGCTGGAAACTCAGCACCATAAGGACAATTATCTTGCTAAATTCTCTAAGTCCCCCGTATTCAGAAATAGGGGGCAACGTGCCGACAATGCTAATCAATCCTTAATAAGCCCTAGTCAGGCGCTATGTTAACGATTGATTGGGGGCATATATACATATTCATATACATATATACATATACACATGAACTTTGATGCAGCACTGAAATTTTCAAATTTTTCTTTTTGTTGCTTGACTGATTTGTAGTTATAACATGATGGTCTATGACTGAGCGTGAAAAGTTTATCAAATGCAGGTACACGATGATGCAAGAGAGATAAACTTTCATTTATAAACTACAAGCCTACAAAGTGAAAAACAACCTAAAACAAAAGTGAGGGCCAGTCTCACAATTACATTTCATGGCCAGTGGGAAGCCTAAAGACAAAATAAAAACAAGCGACAATATCCTATTTACGCTTTGACCTCTTCTCCTGCTTCTGTTTCTCCAGCTTCACCTTGTCAACGTCGGATTGATCACCTTTCTTTCTCTTCCTTTTGTCTATGAGAGGAACGTCTGACTCTTCAGAAGATTCCTCCTCCTCCTCCTTTCTCTTTCTTTTATCAGTAAGGGAAGCTGGGAAATCATCAGGGTTCGCAAAGTGAAGCTGTTTGCTGATGGATTTGGGCTGGAGTTTCAAAACCATCCCAATTTTGGGATTAAACTCCGAGATAGGGTTTATGTTCAAAGGCTCTTGTCCCACCTTCTTTAAAGCCAACTCCTTTTCCTGTCTAGCTTTTCTGGTAACCAAAGTTTCGTCGTCATCGTCTTCGGCTTCTTTGGTGCTAATGATATCCTCTTCATCCTCTACATGGCGCCCATCCATATCTTTCAAGGCCACGATGGTTTCATCGTCCTTGGGAGCATCAGCACTGGGTGCCAGGATGCCCTTCCCTGCTGTTGTACCCTCGGCCTGATTCGGTATATCAACACCGGAGCCTGGCGAGACGACAGCCTTCTCCGCCTCTTTCCTTTTCTCAACATCCTTGTCGACGGGCTCACCACCTGTATTATGGGGAACACATGTTACTAATTCAATTGGTTGCTCTACCAGACGACGACAATTCACAATTGCTTTGACAAATTGTGGGGAAAAAAGGGGGATACCTTCCACCGATCCTCCATCTAGGCTAGCTGCAGGAGCTCCAACAACCACATGAGTTAGGCCCAAAGGGATTAATGGATCATCAGGATGGTATTCCTCAACTCCGGTGGTCTTGGGCTCTACAGCTGAGCTCGAACCTTCGTTAGCCTTGCTTTTGCCCTTAGCCAGGGCCCTCTCCTTTTACATTTCTGCTTGAATTAGACGACGGCCTTCTACCAGATCCTCGGGCTCGTTATCCCTCAGGATAGTCTTCATCAGCTCATCTTCGTCAATCTCTTCAACTCCCAATCTCTGCTTCTCACCCTCAACGATGGTATCCCATGAATTGGCTAAAGTAATGTGGTAGTCCGGGATCCACGAGATGTTACGGGTTTTGAGGACATGTCCGAGGAAGTCAAAAATCATCTATTCGAACCCTTCGATATCCTTCTCTCTCTCGAGGAGCTTGTTGTTAGAAGCAGTAGCCATTTCAATGGCACTTTCAACATTCTTTTCAGCAAGAGTCGTGCGCCTCTCCGCATCCGCGATTTAATCATTTAAAATCACCTTTTCCGCTTCAGCCAAAGCTAGACTTTCTTTCAAACTTGCTTTTTCTGCCTCCCAAGCAGCTCTCTCGGCTTCAAAATGGCCTTGTGCTGTCTTCAACTCAATGTTGGCCATTTTAAGATCTTCTACCTCCTTCTTTAAGGACATTTTCTCTTGACTATTTGAGTCAAGTTCCGAATGAAAGCGTTTCTTAGCATTCTCCAATTCGGTCTTGTAATTTTCGGCATCTCTCCGCGCTAAGGCAAGTTGGGATTGAGCATCTTCCAAGTCCTTCTCCATCTTCTTCCTGGCCCTTTCGTTGTTATCAATCTTCACCTTGGATCTATGTGCTTCCATCTCAAGCGTTTAGATGACTTCTGAAAGATTAATGGCATGTTTCTTCATCATTTCGTACTGCCTGGCTACATGGCGAATGTGCCCGACGACTTCATTATTCCAGTTCCTAGGGACTGGTTCCAAGGCTGGAACAAATGTCATCCTTTCGTAGAAGATGTTGGGGAATTGTTCCCGCAACATTTCCAGCCTACCTTGAATCTCGGGACCATGGATGTAATCTCGCGACCCGGGGGCAACCAACTCTTGCTGGCTGGAAGGGACAATGTCACTTCTCTCCTTTTCAGAATCTTTGATTGGATCCTTGCTTTTATCCTTGGGCTCGTAGTGTCTTTTTGACGACCTGCTGTGAGAGGGTGCACTCTTCGGAGGAGTTAACTCTTTAGGAAGTTGTTTTCCCTTTGCAGGAGCTACCGGATAACTGGGAAGCTTGCCAGAAGCCGATTTTAGTGGAGACCGTGGTTGCGAAGAAGTAGGCTTGTGAGAAAGGCCGCGAGAGCGCTCGGTACTCGGATGAAGACTGGGTGTGCCTTCACGAAGAGAGCGATAAGAATAAGACCGCCTGCGAGACATCTTTCCTGCAAAGGAGAAAAGAGCATATTAAAACCTTGAATACTATTGATATAAAAGTGTGGGGTCAGACAGTGCGTGTGATTTGTGCATCCCATATAATTCCTCCTAACAGACCCGGGCCTGAAGTCAGGCTCATCTGAGTAGTTTCTTGTCCTCCAATTGGAACGATGGTTTCCTCAGAAGCAGGGAAAAATGGCTCCCCTTCAAAGTCCCCCTCTGTGTATACATCATCGGCAAAGGAACTTTGCTCAGCTCTTTAAATAGCTTCTCTTCTGTCAAATCATCAGGAGCAGCAGGTTCGATCGGAAGAGAAGCCCTTGAGGGGAAACCCCCCAGAGAAACTAGGATTTCCTTGGACTTGTCACCACGGGCCTCATCTCCTCTATATATGTTCAGGTCCTCATCGTCCTGGATGATTATCGGGGAGGGACTCTTATGAAATTTAGTTGTTTCTGCTGCCCGTGATGTTCCCTCACCCCTCGTCGGGGGCATGAATTTGTAGGGTTTGCCGCCTGCACCAAGTCCAAATCTTATATCCAGAAGGCGATGCTTATGAAGATTCTCGTCAGTGATGCACTTCTTGATCCTTAGAAAATCGGATCTGCTTTGTAGAAGAATGGACAATCGATTATTGTACACCAAGCCTTCCGTCTTGGGAAAAACGTGATCTGCTTAAAACAAAAAAGTAGGGGGGATGTTAATGCTTCGATTTCTTAAGTAAGATATTCAGTCAAAAGATTAAAGTTTACTTGATTTAAGCCATCTTCTTGAGCACCCAGCCTGCCTCTTTATATAGAACCAATCAGACTTGGGATCCCCTATATTGCTGTATCCGTCATACAGAACCTTCCTATTCGCCACCGATTCAAAGAAAGAGAAATTTGGGGTTGCCAAGGAGAGATGCTTGAAAAGATAAAAGAATGTTAAATCTTTAAATGTGAGCTCGGTAAACAAGATCTCCGCGTATGCGATATATAGAGTTTATAGAGCCGCGTAGGCGTTAGGATGAAGCTGCATCGGAGCGATACCCAATCGTTTTAAGGTCTCAATCACGATTGGAGGAAACGGAGGAATAGCTCCTACCGAGCACATGATTCGGCTAACTGCCATATACCCTTCCGGAGCTAAGTGGGGTCTATCTTTGCTAACGGGTGTCCTCACATCATCCCAAGGGATCCCATGTCTCAGACAAATTCTTTTAAGCTTTATGTCATCGAGTTTGGAAGCTAAAGAATCAGTAAATTTCTCTATCCCAAGTGCACCAGGAATCTCGTCAGGAGCTCGACCGTCTACTTCAGACTCCTCATCAAGTGAAGTACTTTCAGTTGGATCCGATTCCGTTGCTTCGTATTCGGAACCAGAATCCTCGCCCCTTGGGTTAGTTGGATGGACCTCAGGGTTATGGTGCTCAGGCACCTCGGGATCCGTCTCGGTGTTAGATCTTGAAGAGGAATGATTATCCGACATTACTGTTTAGGCGAAGAAACATGAGAAATAAGATTAAAACTACCCGTCCCTCTTGTGTGTGCGAATGCCGGTGTGTGTGCTTGTGCGTGCATTAAAGAAAAGAACAAAGGTCAACAAAATCATCTAGACATTGGTCGTTGTTCGATTGATAGATTATGCATTTGTTCAAATCGGAATGTTCGTCCCAAAGGCTCTAACCTAACTGTCCATTGGTATATCAGTGTTAAGTTGCATCGTGTGTTTTACAATTTCATTGGATCACTCATTAATCCAGATCGTGAATCAGGGCTCGGATCGCAGAGAACGATTCGTGGATTAGGACTCGGATCGCAGAGAACGATTCGTGGATCGGGGTCCGGATCGTGGAGAATGAATCATGAAGCGGGGATCAGATAGTGGCACATGTATATCGCGATCCACATCTCCCTGTCCTCACGAGAACGAGAAACCCATTCAATACTGCGACCCGATCCGTTCTCCAAACCCCGCTCCTTCCACCTGCCATCACCACGACCTGATGCCTCGATCCGATCCGCCGATTAGACCTCCACCACGCGTCGAACTGACCAACTCCCTCTTCTTCCTCCTCCCTCCTTTTCTCCATCTCCGAACTTAAACCTTCGAACCCATCAACCAGTCGCCTCTTAGCGCCTGGGACACCGCAAAACCTCGCCTTTTTCTCCTCTTAACAACCAGATGGAAAAAGAAACGAAAAGGAAGGTGCGTTACAACTTTAAAAGCATAAATTACCTATTGTTTCTAACTTAAATCGGAAGAAGAGGTTGCTAGTTAGTGTTTGGATAGAAGAGAGATTTGGAGGCGGCGACAACAAAGAGGAGAAGAAAGGGAAAGGAGGAGGGAGGTCTGGTTTATATAGGGAAATCGACGGCCATTCGCCTTCCCTTTTTTGTTTTACTTGATACGAACGGCCCGCCAATTAAAGCCCACCAGGTCTCGAAGAAAAGCCCGTTCCGTTCCGTGAAGAGGCCCAAGTGCTCACCAAAGGACGAGGCGAATGACTCGCTAACGGACCGCGACTCGCGCATGCGATCCGAACCGATAAATGACCGACAGGAATGAAAATTCAAAAATGCGTCTAATAGATTCGATGATGGAGACTCTGAAAGATCCCAGAAAATAATTGTCCAACAAATAGAGAAACTATTAAAGATTTATCCGATATTTATAGCAAGCAAAGAAACAACTTTCCGTAAATGATATGGCCTTTCGGATAGACGCTACCACTGATTTGCATCTCTTTATGAAAAAACGTTTCTATAGTTTCGAAGCATGTTACATCATCGATAAAACATACTTCGAGCGGGCAAAATGTTGGCTAGCTTTTTGACCAAGCCACCCAGGTTTACTCACAAGAAGAAAGTATGAAACGGCGTTCCTTAAGTCCATGAAGGAACTGATCACACCAGAGGATCGCCCCTCGGAGGATCGTCCCTCATTCGATCACACCCGAGAATCGCCCCCATTGCATCAGCGATACGACCACTTCTACGCGACTCGATCCATACATACACTACTACCCAGCACAAACTGATCTGATCCCCTGATGCACAGCGAAGCCTCTGACCCGTTAAAGCCCGAGCTAGTCTTCGGCGATCCGAGATGCACGGATCCAGTGACACGTGTCCCCAACTGTCACTTTGACTGATTCTCCCCCTTTGCTCGATCCGATGTTCAAGGGGATCACGACACCTGTCCACAACGGCTAATTTGACTAATTCTTCATCAAGCTGTGATACAATATGATATTCTCAGGATTTGTGCCACGTGTGACCGCGATCTGCCTGACAAAATCAGCTATAAATAGCCCAGAACTTGGCATTTTTCAGGATCTTTTGGCAGTATTGAGCACTAATTCCACCATTACTGTCATACCACTATTTCTTGTCAGTTTTATTACGAGATTACTGAGAGAAATCACAATTGTAAAAGTGAGCTTGAGAGAAATCATTGATTGTATCAGCATTCAAAGTATAATCGATAACATATAAAGTGGACGTAGGCTCATTAACGCCGAACCACTATAAATTCTGTGTGTTCTCTGCTTTTTTTTAATTCTCCAGTTATAATTCTTTAAGAATCAGAACAATTTGGGTGTTAGGTCCAAATTTTGATCTAACACATATATAGTATACAAATCAAAATTGCGGGCTCTTATTGGAGATTGGATTCCAACTATGACAAGGTATGGGACCACCTGCCGTTAGTGTATCTCTAGAGGAGAATACACTGGGTTCAATAAGAATATGTTGCAACCCGGCCCACACATGACCGACCACTCATTTCGCTTGAGTGTATCGAATGTACATCACCAACGGTTGGAAGCTACCCACCGTTTCACGAAATGGGACAACATCGAATAGATAAAAGAATGAAATGGTTCTTTATTCTCTAGATAGGTGATATACACACTAATGGGAGCGACCTACTTAGCCATGTTGCCTGCCCGATTTCTGTCATTTCCCGGTTGATGGGGCTTGAGGTCATAAAGTATCCTTTGGAACATCTGACCACCCTTCGCTTTGAATGCCACATCGTCATACCCGCCAAATCAAAAGTTGATTTCCCCAAAAATACCACGGGTATAAAGCTAAGAGAAACGAATTCCTCCACCACCAAACGTAAGTACGTTTGAAGAGATCAACTTTACGCGATCCATTAGATATACTTTGTCAGACATTCGTCCATTCACGTTTGTCCTGGGACTGGACAAACCGAAGGCACTATTCTATAAGCAGGATAGCCCTTGAATAACTCCGTCTTCAATTATTTTCATCATATTTGATCACAATGCTAACGTCCATACAGAGTGGTTTTCAAATAATATATCTGATCCCGGTCTCTCCGTATTGACGACGATAAAATGGTCGAAAACTTCGATAGTCGATGATTTAACTATCAAAGAAAAACAGGTGTGCAAACAACAATATTATTTCCAAGTGAAAATTCTATCAATCTAGCATCATTCAACATTTATCTCTTTTAGATTAAATTATCCTTAATTTCTCCATTTATCCATTTATATACATATATATATATTCATAACTTCCTATTTTTTTCTGAATTTAGAAAATATACTTCAGTAATCGTTGGAAAACATTTACATATTTACTTCCATTTATTATCTTCTATATCAGAAAACATTTCTGATTCTTATTTGGAAAAATTTCCCAAATCTCCTTTATTGGATTTAAACTAATGTTTATATATAACATCGCTATGCGAACTCTAACCATTTTTCTCATTAACCAAATTCACTTAACTAATCTTCACAATCGAACCTTACCCATCCCTTTGTTAAAAACGAAGTCAATCAAATTGGGGTATAATTACCTCTCAAACCTTAACTAAACAACGTTTCTAACTTCGAAATAGACAAAGTTCACCTTTCAAATCTTTAACAAACTGCCTTATGTAACTCTCGAATTCTATTTACAAATCCACCTCTTTTACAAAAATCACTTGATTATAACATAGTGGTATAATCTCTTACTTTCGAAATATAATAACTTAAATATAACTTTTCTTTCTAAATTTGAATAAATAAACAAAAAACTAACTTATTATTAAATTAGTAAAACTTGATTTGAAACAGGAAGTAAATATTACTTTCCTTAATTTGATATAATCGATTCGGACATATAGCTCTCTTTCGAAAAATCTCTATTCGATAATTCCTTTTCAAATAAACTGTATTCGATAACTCTTTCTTCGAATAACTATATTCGATAATCTCTCTTCGAATGATTTACATTCGATTAACTCTCTTTGAATGATTTACATTCGATTAACCTCCTTTCGATTAAACTATATTCGATTAACTCCTTTAATTTTATTCGAATAAACTATATTGAATAACTCCTTTAATTCGATTTGAATAAACTATTTCGAATATTTCCTTTGGATTAACTCATTTGGATTAACTTGGTTTGATTAACTCGTCTTGAGTAACACAACTCGATTAACTTAACTTGATTAACTTACTAGATTAACTCAACTTATCTAACTCCTAAAATATATAATATTCGATTAACTTATATTCGAATAACTATGTCTGTTTTAACTTTATTTCGAATGGCTAATATTCGATTTAACTCCATTCGCTTGACTCTAGACGCAGTGATCACAATGGTTACGCCTGATTCCCTCAGGAAACATCCCTGTCGTAGGCTATCTACAGCCCTGCGAATTACGCTAGCAGTCGTACGAAATGGCAACTCATCCTGAATAACTATGTTTGACTAATTCTATCCCTAATAACTATATTCGATCAATTCTAATTGATTAACTAATATTCAATTAATCCTAATTCGATTAACTATGTTCAATTTACTCTATCTAGTTAACTCTAACTGATTAACTCTAACTGGTTAACTCTAATCAATTGAATCAAATCAATTAACTCCAACTCTAATCGATTAATTTTAACTCTAATCGATTTACTCTAACTGATTAACTCTAACTAATTAACTCTCAATCGGCTAACTCTTCGTCTATATCCAGTTTCAAATATCGATGTTGAAATCAACTTTTACTTCTCTATATAAATTCTGACTTATATATTCTATTTATCCAATGATAAACATTTCATTTGATTTATAAAATATTATTTATAAATTTATCTTCTCAATCTATTGGTCAGAATAGATTCTATTAAAAATCTTTGCTTTAAATCCATATCATGTTGTACCCGTGTGTGAAGCACGGGTCTAAACCCTTCAAATGTAAAATTCTCCTTTTATACAATTCTAGTCACTTTTCAAGTATTTCCTTTTATAATCTATTTATTTACAAAATAAATACCTTTTTGATAATTTTATTTATTGTATAAAATATTTTCTATTTATAAAATCTATTGATTTTATAAGTAACTCCTTTAATAATGTAACTATTTCCTTTCTATTTATTTTACAAATATTTCCTCCTTCAATTCTATTTATTTTCAAATAAATATCCCTTTCCAATTCTATTTGTAAATAGTTTACAAATATTTCCCTTCAATTTTTACCTATTTGATTAACAAATAAATACTCCTTTTTAATCTATTTATTTTATAAATAAATAGTTTTCTATTTTTTAACTTTTGATTTTATAAATATTTCTTTTTCAATATGTCATTGAAAATTTCCATTTAACATTCCAGTATTCCTTATGTTATTTAACATACCATATAATAATGATCGGTATCATTCAACCATACAAAATCAACAACAGATTTCATATCACATCATATAACACAATATATGAAAAACAGTAAAATAAATGTTGAGGAACCCAGTTGGGTCCCTCGGACCTGTTTCCCTGCATCCACAGATGTTAAACAATAAAATTAACATCAAATTCATTTATTATGAAATACTGCTAAATAGAATCAATATTTGATTAACGATTTATATTTATATCGTTATCTATATTTTCAATCAACTGACTAGCAGTCCAACCAAATAGCCAACACATAGCAAACAACTCTTACTTATAAATTCTAAAAAAAACTTTATAAAAATATAAATTGAGCAGAGTTAGTGAGCTTTACTCGCATTGGTCGGTTTATCGTTAAATAACGATAATTGGTCATTGATTTGATTTTGGCGTTTAATTTCACCATAAATCCAAACGAGCTTCAATTCACTCCCGGTCAGTTCCATTATGGTGCTCTCGTCCATACGGCCCCAATGGATCTGACCGTTCAAAATTCTGATACAGTAGGAGTGAAATATTCTAATTACAAGTTTATATAAAAATTTAAATAGTTTTAAAATTAAGAGATTAGTTACTGGGCCTTTACCCTATAATCCTTCTGGCCCATCACCCATTTCAAAAGTCCAAAGATCCTTTCTTCTTCCCCAAATACAGATACGTGAGCCCCTTATCAATTGAACTCAAGTATTTCGATCGAACTCCAACTCCACAATCTCCTTCCTCTCCTTCTTTAAATTCATCTAAAAATAACTAAAACTCATCTCTCCCCATGCTCATCATTTCTTCCCATACTCACACAATCGAACCCTCATTGTGGGTTGCGTCTCCTAGGTTCGCACAACCACTACAGTGCAAACATCGACTTTTTTTCTAGAAAATCACCAAACTCTACCATCCTACGCTCTTCGATCCCAAGAACTCCAAAACCATACTCAAAAGTCGAATCAAACTACATAAGTTTCGAAAGCCCCAAATTTTTCGTGAGCTGTATAAAAAATACCAAAAAAAATTGTCTTGAACTTCTAAGAAAAATTACCAGTGTGATGAGGGATGTATCGCGAGTTCAAAAATACTAGTTTGGTATGTTATAGGGATTTATCTGAATTGATATGGATTTATGAAGATGGATTTCGTTGTTTCAGAGAAAAACGCTGGCGGCTCACTTTTGACCGTGAAGAAAAATTTTAGGGTTGGAGAGAAATGTTAGGTTAATTATAGATGGTTAAAATATTTTTTTATCCGAGTTTTATATTAATATTCATGCCATCGCTGTTTACATTCGTCTTTAAAAATCTTTGTGATCACATACAATGACCAAAAATCATGAAACTGGACATGTAGCTAGAGTTCGACATTACGGTCCCAACGAAACTGGCTTCATCGAATTCCGACTCCGTTTGCTCACACAGCGTACTTTTAACCGTCAGAATACTGACTGTTTTTCACATTAAAATCCCATGCGGCCACATAATGACTTAAAAAATCACGGAACTTGACATCTAACAATAATTTAATATTGCAGATCCAACAAAATTAGTTTCGTCGAATTCTGATGTCGTTTGAAAAACTTGCTATTTTTAAAGCTCTAAATAACCCATTTAAATATATAAATATATTTAAAAACAATTAAATTTAATATTTAAAAATAAATATTATCGTATATATTCACAATAGAATACTATATAGCTCCAATGGGATTTATAACTCGATATTCCAAAATTCCCAGTTATATCGGTATTTGATTTATATATAAAACCCTTTTATAATATAAATATATATTTATAATTTCAAAGGAATTCCATAGCGACTTTTCTAAAATTTGATTTGGACATAAATCAAAATCTACCCACCGAAATCTCGATTTTTTCTTCCACTAGAAAAATATACTTCACCGGCTCCTAACGTTTCTTGTTTCAAAGAAATCTGATTTAAACTGAAACCTGTACATTCAGTTGAAATTCAAAGCGCCAAATAGCGAACAGCCGCGCCATTTCCAGTTCGATTTTAATTATAATATAATTATACGTTCAAACTATTGTTCGAATAATATATTCGTTATTCTAATTCAATTTTAAACTGAATTAAATATCACAGATGATCTAATTCACATCAATTTGTGAATTCCACTATTCCTGACTATTTTACAAATTAAATATATTATTATATTATTTATTTTAATTAAATATTCAATAGTATTTAATTCTACAACCATTTAATATTCTAATTCATATTTTAAATAATAAAATAAATTAATTATCATACTGTTGTTGGCCCGCTTTTAGTCAAAGCGGTCACACATGGAATCTCTGATCAACAATACGCTCGAGTGTTGGAAGTATCGTCAGAAGACTAGAAACGATTTGGTTGAAATCGCATCATGAACAAAGACAGGCCTGAAACTCATATCAGACGATCTCTTTTGGGCCCGAAAACAGCAATTACGGAGCTGAGCCCTATAAATCTTGTAGCTCTCTGAACAACTTCGAGTCAAGCTTTCGTTTGGCTAAAACAGACTTACGGTTTGAAAGTTATGTTCGTTTCCGTGAACGCATGCAGAACCGGAAACTTGGAATTTAGCATTGAATAGATCCTCGGATCGGATTGGATAAGAAAAGTCTATTCGGATCGGATGCTGCCTTAAGATGGATAGCTTGGCACTTGCTCTTTACATTCACATCAGCACGGATCGGAGATAGCATTCCCGATCCTCTCCACCTTCGAAGCATTGGACACGGAGTCTTCAGATTGAACACACCGACTTGGTTCGGATCGGACCCGAACTGACCCCCGGACCCGCTCCTGTATCGTGTGTTTGACTGATTCATAAAGCATAACCGCCTCCTATTAATCTGGATCGGCTTCCACCTGTCCTTGCACTATCCGAAGACCACTTCTTCCACTTTCTCCGAGATGGCCTCTCTACCCTCCACGTGGCCCATCCGAACCGGACCGCTTCTGGGCCTGGCAAGGTCGTTCTACGCCTATAAATACACCGTGAGATGGACATTTGAGGGGATCTTTCGGTTCTCACTGATCATGGCTTCTACCACTACTTCACGTAAGGTCATTGATCAATAAGGAAGCCAAATTCCACATTATAACACGAGGATTTCGTGTATAATCTCCACTTTTCTCACTTCTTTTCATTGTAAACACGAGGATTTCGTATATAAACCGCAAGTAAACTTTATTGTAATAGCTTCTTAGGATTTAAGAACCTATAAAGTGGACGTAGGCTTGGTTTGAGCCGAACCACTATAAAAATCTCGTGTGTCTCCTCTTATTTTACTGCTTTTTCTGCATTAATCTGGGATTGTGAGGTTTTCACATAGCATTTGTGTGTTAGGCCCAAATTTCGGTCTAACATTTTGGCGCGCCAGGAAGGGGGCACAAGACAACTTCAACTTCTGCTTGGATTATTTGGCAATTGGATCAATGGTCAAACGAAAGAAAGAAGAAACCTTCTCTCGAGCTGAGGACATTGGCACTGAAGGCACAGGGAATGAAGCGAGCCAGGAGGCTTCCTCTTATGGAAATTCATCAGCATACCTGACTAGAGATGAAATGGATGGCGTTCTCACTGAATTGAGAGCTCAAATGGCAAGGCAAGATGATCTCCTCCGCAAACAATAGGAGATGATCGACCAATTCTTCGCTCGGATGGAAGGAAGGCCAAGCGACAAAGCTCAACTCATTGGAAATGGAATGGAATCATCACCAGAAGGAGCAGCGATTCAGATCGGATCAGACCCGATCCGAGCCGAAGGAGACCCAAATTCAACAGCCGCTCGAGATGCATCAGCTCGCGCCAACCGGGTCGGATCAGCCTTCACTCGACACGCTGCTCCACTTAAGCTCGGGGGCAACCCCCTTAATTTGGGAAACTCAGGTCGAGTAAGACCAATCTCTGCCCCGGTTCGGCTAGAACCCACATGAGTGCAGCAGCACGAAGCAACTCAGAATGGCAACCAAGCATCGGTTCAGACCGGGCATCACGAACTGAACCGGTTCGGCCTCCACGACCCACAGCATGGGGGAACCTCCGAAACGAACCGAATGGCCTTCCAATCACCCCGTACTTTTCCGAACTCTTCTAGATTCAACGCTGGGGCCACCAGCTCTGACCTCGGCAGCTTGCAGCTGATCTTTGAAGGCGATCGACTCGCCAATCTCATTGAATTCCTCTCTCGAGGCCGCACTTATCAGATTGACATAGAAGATGTCAATCACAATCCGTTCACACAAGAAATTAGGAATTCTCGCGATCCCCCAGATTTCAAACTTCCATAATTGGAGCCCTACAACGGCAGGACGGATCCTACCATGCATCCCATGCGCTAGAAATGGCACATGGAAGTTCAATCAGCATCGGAAAACGTCCTGGCAAAGTGCTTCCCTCTCTTTTTGAGTGATATAGCTGCTATGTGGATTCGGCAGTTGGAATCTGAATCGATCAACAGTTGGAACATGTTGGTCGCTCGCTTCTTTGAACAATTTCGGGTCCACAACGCTAGACCCAAGAACATCATGTCGCTTACTACAATCAAACAGGGACCCAGAGAAACTCTGCGCTCATTCCTGGAAAGGTTCAACGTTGCAGCAACATCAGTTGATTGACCTGAGCTATCTATGGAATTGATGGCTGCAGTATCTGGCATTCTGACAACTCAGAGTACAAAAAATCCTTGTATCTGGACCCACCATGGAATCTCAGCGAATTCTACCTTGAGTCAGATAAATTTCTACGTGAAGAAGACGCAATGTCCGAAAAGAAAATTCTCGACGTCAACATGCTCAGAGATAGAGAACCGTCTGATTCTGGAAAAGGCAAAGGGAATTTTCTGTCAAGAATGACCGCAACATTCAGCCTTGGAGAGGACCTAAATATGAAAAGTACACAGAGCTCAATTCGTCACTAATCGACATCAACGTGAACTCAAACAGTGATATCTCCTATCTAAAGCCTCCCATGAGGGAGCTTCGCAGTGAGAACGCGATTCTATAAAATACTGCATATTTCATGACATGGACGGTCATGACACAAATGAATGTAGATACTTGTGAGACTTGATTGAGGAATGGGTTAGATGTGGAGAGCTACTCGAGTATGTGAAACAACCGACAGCGCCTGGACCTGCGCTACCTCCACCTACTCCCCGGAGAGGGAATGATCCTGGATCGAGCTCTTGTGGGCTCATCATCAACTGATCTGGATTGGATCACTCTGCATTTTCAGCATTTCTTAGGATTTAAGATATGTCTCTTTGCTTTCTTTAGGTTTTCCGATTGGCTAAATCAGGATTTGCTTTGGTTTTGTACTTGGAATTGAATAAAGAAGGAATTTCCGAACATGGATTATGTTTGGCGAATTTAAGTGTCTTGTTAGGTTGTGGCAGGGTACTCAGTCTCAATTAAAGTATGGTTTATACATATCTCGAAACCCTTGGTACGAATTTTGCCTAGGGATGGACTGTCTTGTCAGGCTTTGGAAAGTATAGCTCCATCTCAGCATGAGTATGGATTGTACTCCACTGAATTTCTAAGTATGGATTATACTCAGGAATGATGAATGATTTCGTTAAGATCTGGTAAAGGAACTCAATAAAACTATAGTATGGCTTATGCTTAGTTTGAACTTCCTGGTATGGCTTATACCTGGAAGGTTAAGCCCCTCTTTAGGTTTTGGCAGGATGATTCGAAAGACTCTTGAGTGAAGTTTATGCTCAAACAAACGCCCAAGCATGGTTTATGCTCGAAAGTATAATTAGTTTTGTTAGGTTTTGACATATCAGTTTGCTTTCTTTTCTTTGTTGGTATGGATTATACTTGCAGCTGGCAAGCCCGGCGTGGCCTTGGATTATCCAGAACACATCTTCCTTCAACCAGCAAGATATGTTCTGGGGGGAAATTGTTGGCCCCTTTTTAGTCAAAGCAGTCACATATGGGATCTCTGATCAACAATACGCCCTAGTATAGGAAGCATCGTCAGAAGACATGCAACAATTTGGTCGAAATCGCATCACGAACAAGGACAGGCCCAAAACTCATATCAGATGATCACTTTCGGGACCAAAATAGCAATTACTGAGCTGAGCTCTATAAATCTTGTAGCTCTCTGAATCGTCTTCGAAATGAGCTTTCGTTTGGCTAAAACGGACTTACGGTTTGAAAGCTATGCTCGTTTCCGTGAACGCATGTAGAACCGAAAACCTAGAATTTAGCATTGAATAGATCCTCGGATCGGACAAGTCTGTTCGGATCAGACGCTGCCTTAAGATGGACAGCTTGGCACTTGCTCTTCGCATTCACATCAGCACCAATCGGATCGGAGAGAGCATACCCGATCCGCTCCATTTTCGAAGCATTGGAAACGGAGTCTTCGGATTGAAGACACTGACTCGGCTCGGATCGGACCCGAACCGACCCCCTGGACCTACTCCTGTATCGTGTGTTTGAATGACTCATAAAGCATAACTGCCTCCTATTAATCTGGATCAGCATCCACCTGTCCTTGCACGATCTGAAGACCACTTCTTCCACTTTCTCCGAGATGGCCTCTCTGCCCTCCACGTGGCCCATCCGAACCGGACCGCTTCTAGGCCTGGCAAGGCCCTTCTACACCTATAAATACACTGTGAGATGGACATTTGATGGGATCTTTCGGTTCCCACTGATCATGGATACTACCACTACTTAACGTAAGGTCATTGCTTAATAGGGAAGCCAAATTCCACATTATAACACGAGGATTTCGTGTATAGTCTCCACTTTTCTCACTTCTTTTCATTGAAAACATGAGGATTTCGTGTATACACCGCAAGCAAACTGTATTGTAATAGCTTCTTAGGATTTAATAAACTATAAAGTGGGCGTAGGCTTGGTTTGAGTCGAACCACTATAAAAATCTCGTGTGTCTCCTCTTATTTTACTGCTTTTTCTGCCTTAATCTGTGATTGTGAGGTTTCCACATAGCATTTGGGTGTTAGGCCCAAATTTCGGTCTAATAACTATAGAAATACGGGTCGTTACAGAATTTCAAACACTTTAGCTTTTCTAAAACCTTATATCACCTTTCAGGATTCAAAACAACTTGCTTTTCACAAAACAATTCAAAAATAAAATCTTTGGTAGTAATCCGTCATTTACAACACGAAAATGAACACCGATGATGGTCGACTTCATCATCGGGATTTATTTTCCAGCGATCGAAGTGAGTTCAATACTATATCACTTTTCAAAAAAATTTATAAACATTTCCATTTTGAAATCAATTCAAAATACCATTCACAATTCTTGTAAAACAATCTGAAATCTCCCAGGATTTTAAAATTCTCATATATTTAGTCCAAATCCATTTACAAACACTTATTCAAATTTCCAAAGTTTTAATTTCAATCCTGATTTAAATTCAGATTTAATTAATCTGATTTCACGTATTTCACTTATATGAATTCAGATTGGCCATTTACATAACGATTTAACATTTTTTAATCTTATTCGATTATAATCACAACTAACACATCCAATATTATAATATTTCCAATATATATATTTTATTTATATCAAAATATGTTTGGGTAAAATTATATCATTTACCCTCTTTTCAAACCATAATGTGTCTTTTCATCGTATTCAAGTGTTAAGAAACTCCTACCGATGCAGTGGATCAAACTGATCGATCAGAACCCATAAACAACTCAACTAATAAATCTACACAATATAAACCACTTTTATATCAAATAACAAATAAGCGCTCATATGTATACTCTCAACTCAATCTAAGTTATTGCTAACCCCTTCTCCACTGAGTCACACCACAGAGCCAAGGTAATTACTTAACCTTTAGCTCTGACAACAACTGTAGTGTCCCGAAATTCCAGTACAATTTGAGCTGACCAAATAACACATTTCCAACCCAAATTACACTGGAACACAGAAAACTAATAGAAAGAAAACAGGGGGTGAGGATTGATAAGATAGAAACTTAGAATAGAAGAAGAAGAAGAAGAACATATAACAACAGAGTAACACGAATCTCACAGTGGAACGAATAATATATAATAGATACATAACCTTGAAATGAAACTAGTATATGTATACAGTAACATTATCAGAGTACAACACTTACAACACAGCCGAAATAACTATATCTATATAATCCTGAAGCCTCCTGCTCCAAGCTCTCCAAGTATATTTGTAAAATCCTGACTACTTGACTGCCCATACAAAATTGGGCACCCAAGAGTTTAGGGAAAAACAAAACAAAATTAACTCTAGGTCAGTCATGGGACTGGTGTGAGTAAAACAATTTAAAACAGTTTGACCAATAAAACGATATCTCATAAGACTGCGCCGTATAACGGTACGGGTTTTTCCATTATGAGGATCAAAAATATTTTTTGTATCAAAATTCTTTTGACATTATAATAGTGTCTATCAACCACAATATAATAATCATCTAGAAGAAACGCTTTAATCTCACGTTCTACATACATAGTATACAATCAAAACCGCGAGCACTTATTGGATAATGGGTTTCCAACTATGAAAAGGTATGGAACCACCTTCTGATAGTGTACCTCTTGAGAGGAATACATGAGTTCAACAAGAACATCTTCCAACCCGGCCACACATGACCGACCACTCATTTCGCTTGAGTGTATCAAATGTATATCACCAACGGTTGGGATCAACAACCGTTTCCCGAATGGGACAACATCAAATAGATTAAAGAATGAAATGAATATCTCTAGATAGGTGATAATACACCCTAATGGAAGCAACCCACATAGCTATGCTCCCTGCCCGATTTTTGTCATTTCCCAGTTGTGAGGCTAGAGGGCACGCTTATCTCTGACAGACCACACATTTTTTCATTTCGAATGTCACATCGTCATACCCGCTAAATCACAAATTGATTTCCCCAAAAATACAACGGGTATACATGTAACAACCCGGAAAATCTGAGCCAGTTTAAAAATTTTAATTTGGCTATTTTATTGGATTTTAATATATATAATAAAATATTTTAAATAATAACGATGAAAAGTATGTTTGAATCGATGTTTGAAAATAGATATAATTATTTTTAATTATAAGCAAGGCCTGAAATGGCGCGGCAGTTTCAAATTTGGAATTCAAACTTTGACTGACTCTACCGGGTGCAAAATAAAACGGATTTTAGTAAAACCAAAAATATTTAAATCTGTTTATGAATATCTTTCTAACGACTCTGAAAAATCGAAGTTTCATAGCGGGAGTCAAAAATACGGAAAACAACGATGTATAAAGTATATAGTCGATGTATGAGTTATATAAGCATTGTAAACCTCATGTATAAGCGTTGTATATGTTTTATGTTCGATGTATAAGTTATATATCCATTGTAAAAATAATATATGTGTTGAAATAAATTTAAGTGAAGTGAAATTGAAATATATTTATATATGAATATATATATATATATATATATATATACACTCCCCTCGTCCACAGACCATGGACGATATATATTGGTTGTGATATGGTTTGGATTATTGGTTGATGTTAAATTTGGTGAATATCATGAATGGTTAATTTAAAATGATTGATTATGATTGAAATCCCAATAGGATTAGTATAGGGAAAATTCGTCCGCGTACGAACTAGATATTTAAAATCCCCATTGTCAAAAAAAACAAGGTTTTAAGGTAGAGCGAGCAGCCATACTAGGGACGGTGCTGATTTTAACTACCCTGCCGTTATGCTGCCAAAATTTTCAATAATATTCATGTGTTAGAATTAGTTCCATGTGTTGAAACTATATTCATATGTTGAATAGAAATTCATGTGTTGAATGAAGTTCATGTGTTGAATAAATTCTTTGAAAGATAAAAATAATATTATTATTATATATGTAGACTGTATAACATATTAGTATTTTAAATAAATTGTTTTAACACCAAAAATAACATTTTTACCTTATGTATAGACTATATAAAATAATAATGTTTTGAAATAATTTGTTTTACATTAAAAATCACATTTTTATTATATATAAACTATAGAAAATATACATGTGTTGAATAAAGGACAAGAACGATAAAAATCATATTTTTATCGTAGGTGTGAAGTCGAAAACATTCATGTGTTGATCACGATTGTGACGACCCCAAACCCCATAAGACGGTGGCAAGGGTAATCTTTGGAATATCACACATAAACAGATAACAGCAGAACAGAAATAAATAAATACACCAGATAATGTACAACAGAATACACTGGATAAACATAATCATCAGAGTTACACAGTACATAGGATCATACTTAGTGCAAATGCAATTCAGCTATACATAAAAAGAGATAAATGATAGAATCCATCTTCAGCTCCAGCTATCTAGAAAGAGCCTGCTAAAACCTGAATACAAGGCTGCCCATGTAGAAAAAGGGGCACCCGGGTTTGCAAGTGAAACAAACTTCGAGTCAGTCATGGGACTGGTATGAGAAATCTACTTAACACATCTTACAATATGGCTAATCACAGGACCACACCACTTTCGCGGAACATGTTTACTCCATTAGATTACCAGTGCTTTAAAACAAATAAACCTTTTAAACATCTCAATGCTTTTTATAAAAATGAAGCCATTATAAGACTCGGTTCCTATCACACAATGCAACACAAACCGGAGGATAGAGTTTTACCATATAATGGCCAAAATATGCTTGATACGAGCAAAAAAAATCATTTGTTATTATTGCTAGTGTATATATATTTCAAAAACAATTTCAATCATAACTATCAATCATAGACGGCATGGGTACCATATATCATGTCGCCATATATATACAATCAAAACCGCACGGTGTCGTATTTCGAAATTGGATTTCCATTCTGAACCAAGGCAAAAGATAGTTGTAACAACCCGGAAAATGTGAGCCAATTTAAAATTTTCTTATTGGATATTTTAAAAAACCTAAACAATTGAAATATAATATTTTAATAAAGTAGTGAATTAGAAATAGTTTGGCAGTTCGAAAGTTTGAATTCAAACTTTGACTAACTATACCAGGTGCAAAATATAACGGATTTTAGTGAAACCAAAAAGTTTTACATTTGTTTATGAATATCTTTCTAACAAATCGGAAAAATCGAAGTTTCATTGCGGGAATCAAAAGTTATGGCCAAATGAATTTTCAGAAAGGTCGCTATAGAGAATATATAGCCCTTGAAAATAGACATTTTGCAAATGACCTCGGAATTTGACGAAACCACTTTTGTTGGATCCCGGATGTCAAATTATTGCTAGGTTTCAAATTTCATAATTTTTGAAGCTAGTATGTGAGCATGGCCAAAGAAAACGTGTTTGGTTAATTTCTTTAATAACCCAGAAATGCGAGCCAGTTTAAATTTTTTATTTTGGCAATTTTAGCGAATTTTGATTATTTAAAATGAAATATTTTAAATAATATCGATGAAAAATTTATTTTGAATAGGAATAGAATGTATATATTATATACGTCGTCGTTAGAATATAAATATTTATTTTACATTATAAAAGGAATTGAAAATGGCGCGGTAGTTCGATAATTCGATTTCAAATTTCAATTGAAAATACCGAGTGCAAATAAAACCGGATTTTAGTGAAACCAAAAATAATAGGATCTATTTGAGAATATCTTTCCAACGAATCCGAAAATCAAAATTGCATAGCGGGAATCAAAAGATATGTCCAGTTGAAAATTCTGAATTGTCGCTATGAAATTCAGGCCCTTAAAAATGGAAATTTTGCAAACGACCTCGGATTTCGACGAAACCACTTTTGTTGGGTCCGTGATGTAACGTTATTGCTAGATTTCAATTTTCATAATTTTTAGAATCAATATGTGAGCGTGGAAAAGGAAAACGCGTTTGACCAGTTTAAGTTGATTTTAATCGACTGGAAAATGGCCATTTTTCAAAAGGTCTCAGAATTCGACGAAACTAGTTTTGTTAGGACCGTATCGTCAATACGAAGCTAGAAAATATTTTTATGGAATTTTTCGTGTTAGTATGTGACCCCGGTAAATTGAAATGCGCGTTCAAATTCAATATATAGAGTTATATGTTGATTTTAACGAAAACTGATCGAAACAGTCGAATCTGCTTATGATACATATCCCATTGTGTTCGGAATGGGGGTAATTAGATGGGGATGACAGGCGGTGGGTCTCGTTTCGAGTGCAAATGAAAAAGTTACTTTTTGAAATCAATAAATAAATAAATATATATTTATATTTACCCCTCTGATCTCTCTCTCCTTGTTCATTGAAATAAAAAAAAAGAGAAAATAATCGGAGGAGCTCGACGTCCCGCCTTCAACATCGCCGCCGCCCAGCGCCGGAGACCGCAGCCACCCCCCTCGACCCGCCTTCCCCTTCTCTTCCTCCTCCCTTCCTCTTCCCCCCCAATCCCCTATGCCCAAATCGCCCCAGCCCTAGCGCGCCACCCAGAAGACCGCCGCCGCCACATGCCCCTCCTCCTCCAGTCAAAGACCGACGGTGAACCCCCTCATTCGTAAAACAGTAAGTTTCCTTTTTATTTGTTTATTTATATTATTTCAATCTTTTTATTTATTTATAATCTTCAAATAAAATCTGAAATATATATATATATATATATATATGTATATTATTGTTTTAAAGATCTAAAATTAATATATTTATAGAATTGATTTTGTTATACCTATTATAGAAGGAGTAAAAATATAATCTTTATAAATGAAAAGGCGAAATCTTTATAAATGAAAAGGCAAAATCTTTATATTTGAAAAGGCGAAATCTTTATATTTGAAAAGGCGAAATCTTTATATTTGAAAAGGCAAAATCTTTTTATAGAGAATAGCTTGATAAAAATATAATCTTTATTATATGGGCACAATTAGAAATAGAATTTTTACCTATATAGTAGCGGTATAAAAATGTGATTTTTATCCAATAGCATCGAAGTAAAAAATCGATTTTTATATATTGAACAGCGAAGTAAAAATTCGATTTTTATATATTGAATAACGAAGTAAAAATTCGATTTTTATATATTGAATAGCGAAAGAAAAATGTGATTTTTATATATGTAGTGGCTACGGGTAACGAAAGTGATGAAAGGCGAGAACGGCGAAGACTTCTACATTTGAAGTGTCGTGGAGTTGGGATAGCTTTGGTGAGAACTTCTCACTCTAAATTTCTTTTTCTAGTTATATATATATACTAGGATGCAGACGGTGTTTAGTAGCACCCGACACCACTGTCCACAGACTATGGACATGTTTGTTTGGTTGCATAGATTAGTTAGATTACTTGATTTGAAGTTGGTTGTTTGGTGAATTGAAATCGAATTGATTGATATGTGTATGGGGTGGGCCATCACTAAACCGGGGATAAGGCTAGGTCTTGTCCCGTTTCTAGTGTCGTGTCGTTATGCCACCGAAATTTTCTGAAATAAATTAGAAAAATAAAAATATCATTTTATTGAATAAATGAACCGAATAGAATATTCATAGGTTGAATAAAATAATTTGATCGTTGAAAATATAATTTTTAACGTGAATACGAATATAGTGAATGTGAATAAAATAAATATTCATTTACAAACTGGATGGTTTGTTTATGTACACCTATTTAAAGGACATTGATTGGGACGATAAATTTTACACATTGCCCAACTGCACAAATAAAATTTGTGTTTGATTGTTTGAAACCCCACATGGGTATTGGGATAAAATATGACATACACTAATCCCAATAATTTGTTGTATGTCGATCGATTGATTGACAGGCTGTTATAAGCATTAAATATCTATATTTGATGCTTATACAATGTAGTGCACTTTGGATGATGGTTGATTATTTATCGGTCCTATTATATACATGTGTTGTATGGAATCCATAAAATTAACTTTATATGGTGATTGATTGGGCCTCATTCCAATTTAGAAAATAAAGAATATTATAAAATAAAGGTTCATGTGTTGACAGTACTATTCCGTTGAGATTAGTCATGTGTTGAACGAAATATTTTAAAAACAAAATTTACATCTTTATCATATATGAAATTAGAAACTAATTGGAAAATAGATAAGATGAGTGGTCTCCTGGATATTGATCTGATGTTGGTTTCGGCCTTCGGGGTTAATATTTAGGGAATCGTTCTCTTACTAATTTACGGTTGGAGTCTGATTTGAAATCAAACGATATATATCATAATTTTATAAAATATATTGAATAATAAAAACAGTCACAGGTGGACAGTACTCATTCGTTGAGATTAGTCATGTGTTGACAAAAATATAGATTCATGTGTTGAATAGGATAAATATTCATTTGTTGGATAGAATAACGGAATTATTGAAAAATATAAAGCCGTGTTGATTAGAGATGCGCTATTTTGATGCGAACGATATTTATATCGATTATATTCGTTTTTATAATGAAAATTGAAAAAGAAAACGAATTTGATTTGAATTGAATAGAAAACGAATTTGATTTAAATTGAATAGAAAACGAATTTGATTTGAATTGAATAAAAAAACGAATTTGATTTGAATAGAAAACGAATTTGATTTAAATTGAATAGAAAACAAATTTGAATTGAATTGAATAGAAAATGAATTCGAATTGAAATGAATTTGAAATTTGAATGGAATTGAAATGAATTTAAAACGAATTTATAAGGGAAAATTCAATTTTGATTTGAATATGAAATGAAGGTTGAAATTGTTTTAGAAACAAATTTGAAACTATTTATAAAATTCATTTTAAATAGAAATCGACGAAATATATATTATATATATTGTATATATAATATAATGGCCTGAATAGAACGCGCCGCTCCGCGGCAGTTCATAAATTTCGACCATTGACTTCGAACGGACATTACGGGAGATCCGACCGTCGAATTATCCTAAAACCGGAACCGTTGGGTTCGTATCGAAAAGGGCTTTCTAACGAATATTAGAAATTCAAAATCTAACGGTTCGATTTAGAGATACATCCAAATCAAATTTGGAAAAGGTCGTTGTAAGTGCAGTTCGATGGCCGTTGATGGAAATCGACTGTACGGACCTTGATAAAATTATTAAAAATATCAATAATTTGTATCAAATCATAAGAAATGATTTGGGAAAATTTGGGATGAAAAAATCTATATTTGAAAAGACAAAAATAGATTTTTATCGAAATGAACTAGTTTTGAACTGAAATTAAAACCCATTTATTTTTAAATAAATAAATTGGATTTGAAATGGGTTTTAAATAAAATTGATCTGTGGGTTTATCGTGAAAAGTGTTTTAAATAACACTTGTTCTTTAACCCGATAATAAATGGAATGTGATTTGGGTTTGTCGTGAACTGTGTTTTAAATGACATTAGCTCTTTAACCCAGTAAAAGGGAGTTTTAATGAATCCGCAATTAGATTGAAATGTGAATTGATAATTTAAATTATCAAATTTGGAAAGTGAGCGAGAATGGTGTATCACCAGTTTTGCTCCACGCGATAGTTAAATACTTAATTAGATTTGAACGTGAAATGGTAATTAAATTTACCGATAACACCATGGTGTTAGATATGGAGTATTACCAGTTTTGCTTCATGGGATGAATAGGTTGGGATTGGGAAATAAAATTAATAATTACTTCGGTGTGGTTCGCTAATCCCGACTAGTTTGGAAAACCATAATTTGGTTTGAAATGACATCCAAAGGAAGATTAAAGAATAAATTTAAAGAATTTATCTTTGATAAAATTAATGGGAACCTTTCCCTAAGAATGTGAATTTTAGAAACTAGCCGTAGGTTAGTTTAGAAGAATGGTTTCCTGGGTGTTAATCTGATGTTGGTTTCGGCCTTCGGGGTTAATATTTGGGGAATTGCTCTCTTACTGATTTACAGTTAGTGACTAATGAATTGGAATGAGGCGTATGTTTTGTTTGTTTAACATTTGTTTTTAATATACGCGGGTTGTTCGGAAAGGCTGGGTTTATACACCTTCTGAATAACCGATTCGACGATAAGTCCAAGATGATGATGGCGGTCGAAGACCGGAAGTCTTCACATCGTTTGGATAATTACTGATGATCCTGATTGGGTTGTACACCCAAGAGGATGGAAATAGTTGGTGTTCGTCCAGATGTAATTGGAGATCGATGGATATGCGAGGAAAGTGCCTCCGGTTTCGTTCAGACCCAGAACGAACTTGTAAATGGATTGTGTGTCTGACATTGGATTTTATTCTGTGTTGATTGATTTCTGTTAATTATATATCTGTTTGGCAGCGGAGAATTTATTCTTTTGCTTAACGCCCTTCTCTGAGATGTATGAGCTTAGAGGTTATATATAGATAGATAACAATCGCATGGCATGAATTGCCTGTGTGGCATGCTGAATTGCATGGATCAAGGCTTTTGTTGAAAAGCAAAGTCTTGTGTTTGATGATCAAAGAACGACCTACGTGGCAGCTTTGTGTATAACGTGAATTCGCGAGCCTCACACCTCGGTATGAGTTAAAAACGGGATAAGGACTGCGGGGATAGCATGACGTTTCTTTCTAGCTTCGTTGGTGTCAGTGACTTACCAGCCCTGACATTTATATACTTTTCACCTATGTGGTTGATGAATGAGGCGCCTCGATTTCAGGTCTGTAAGGACCGGGAAACGTGTGTTCAGGAATAATTAATCCTCAAACGTAAGAGAGGACCAACCCTGAAGATCCAGGGGTTAGCCAGAGTGTGTAGTCCTGAGGCATTTGCTAGAGTGTCTCGAAGCAGAGATGAACTGGTGTAATAACCCGGAAATCTGAGCCAGTTTAAAATTTTTATTTTAGCGAATTTTGATTATTGAAAATGAATTATTTTAAATAATAGCGACGAGAAATTTATTTTGAATATAATTCGAACGTATAGATACGTTTGAATCGACGATAGAATATAAATATTTATTTATATTTATAAAAGGAATTGAAAATAGCGCGGTAGTTCGATAAATCGATTTTTCTATATTGAATAGCAAAGTAAAAATTCGATTTTTATATATTGAATAACAAAGTAAAAATTCGATTTTTATATATTGAATAACAAAGTAAAAATGTGATTTTCATATATTGAATAACAAAGTAAAAATGTGATTTTTATATATTGAATAACAAAGTAATGATGTGATTTTTATATATTGAATAGCAAAGTAAAAATTCAATTTTTATATATTGAATAGCGAAGTAAAAATGTGATTTTTATATATGTAGTGATTACGGATGACGAACGTGAAGAAAGAAGAAACGGCGAAGATTCCTACATAAGAAGAGTCGTGGGATCGGATAGCTATCAGTGAGAACTCCTCACCTTTTGATTTATTTCTAGGTAAAATATATACTAGGATGCAGACGGTGTTTAGTAGCACCCGACACCCGTCGTCCACAGACCATGGACTGCTTGTGTGCTTGGTTGTTAGATTTTGATGTGTAGTTGATTGTGTGATGTGATGTGAAATGAAATAAAATATTTATATAGTTGAAAATATTTTATAGTTAAAAATAGAATTTTTAACGTGTATATGAAATGAAATAAAAATAAACAAATCGTACGATTTTTTTATATACACACATTTGACTGATATTGATTAGGACGATAAATTTTACACATCGCCCAACTGCACAAATAAAATTTGTGTTTGATTGTTTGAAACCCCACATGGGTATCGGGATGATATTTGACGTACACTAATCCCGATTGTTTAGTTGTATGTCGATCGATTGATTGACAGATTGTTATAAGCGTTGAATATTTATATTTGATGCTTATACAGTGTGGAATGCACTTTGGATGATGGTTGATTATTCATCGTTGTTGATATATTCCTGTGTTGTAGAAAATCCATATAATTAACATTATATGGTAATTGATTGGGCCTCATTCCAGTTTAGAAGTAGAAATATTTGAAAAAGAAATATTTGAAATAGAATATTTGAAATAGAAATATTCGAAATGGAATATTTGAAAATATCAATATATGAAGCCGTGTTGATTAGATTTAGGCCATTTTGACGTGAACGATATTTATATCGATTTTATTCATTTTATAACGAATATCGAAAGTGATTTCAAAATATGAAATTTTGAAAAGAATTGAAATTCGAATTGAAATTGAATAAAAGTGAATTCAAATTGAAATTGAATAGAAGTGAATTCAAATTGAAATTGAATAGAAGTGATTTCGAATTGAAATTGAATAGAAATGAATTCAAGTTGAAATTGAATAGAAGTGAATTCGAATTGAAATTGAATAAAAGTAAATTGGAATTGAAATTGAATAAAAGTGAATTCGAATTGAAATTGAATAGAAATGAATTCAAATTGAAATTGAATAGAAGTTAATTCGAATTGAAATTGAATAGAAATGAATTCAAATTGAAATTGAATAGAAATGAATTCAAATTGAAATTGAATAGAAGTGAATTCGAATTGATATTGAATAGAAGTGAATTCGAATTGAAATTGAATAGAATTGAATTCGAATTGAAATCGAAAGGAATTGCATTCGAATTAAATTGAAATTGAAATCAATTTGAAATCAATTTGAAATGAATTTAAAACGAATTTATATTGGAATATTCAATTTTGATTTGAAATTGAATATGAAGTTGAAACCATTCTGAAAATGAATTTAAAACGATTTATAAAGCACGTTATAAAAGAAAATCGACAAAGTATATATTATATATATAATATAATGGCCTAAATAGAACGCGCCGCGCCGCGGCGGTTCGCGAATTTCGACCATTGACTTCGAACGGATATTTCGGGAGATCCAACCGTCGGATTCTCCTAAAACCGGAACTATTGGGTTCGTATCGTAAAGAGCTTTCTAACGAATATTGGAAATTTGAAATCTAACAGTTGGATTTGGAATTATGTCCAAATCAAATTTGGAAAAGGTCGCTGTAAGTGCAGTTCGCTGACCATTGATGGAAATCGACATTACGGGCCTTGATAAAATTATTAAAAATAGTAGTAATTTGTGTAAAATCATAAGAAATGATCTAGGAAGAATTGGGATGAAAAACTCCATATTTGAAAAGATAAAAATAGATTTTTATCGAAATGAACTAGTTTTGAACTAGAATAGTAATTTATTTATTTTTAAAATAAATAAAGTGAGTTTGAAATGGTTTTGAAATATAAAAAGAATTTCCAATAATTGAATTGGAATGGATTTGAATCGAAATTGTCTTTGGAATATTTCGATGTTGGATTTCGTGATGATACGGATGTTGTTATGGAAATTTGAAAGATATAGATATATATCGTTATTTCCAATACGATATCTGTTGGTCGTAGAATTTGATATTGAACATAAGCCAATATATTTTCTATTCAGAACCTTGTATTTAATATCAAATGTGATTTGGGTTTGTTGTGAATGGTGTCTAGACTAACACTGTTCTTGAACCCTGTTGAGAAAAGATTAAATCTTTTTACTTAGATTTAATGAAGTGTACCAATTAAATAATATTTAATTGGAATTGAATTGATATTGATTTTTGGGTTTATCGTGAACAGTTTTTAAATAACACTCGTTCTTTAACCCGATAATTAATGGAATGTGATTTTCGGTTTATCGTGAACCGTGTTTAAAATGACACTGATTCTTTAACCCAGTTAACGATTAAAACTAAGTGGAGTTTTAATGAATCTTTAATTATATTGAAAAGATCGAGAATGGAGTATCACCAGTTTTGCTCTTGGCGATAATTAAATCTTTAATTAGATTTGAACGTGAAATGGTAATTGAATTTACCGATAACACCGTGGTGTTAGATAGGAAGTATGACCAGTTTTACTTCATCGGATGAATAGGTTGGGATTGGGAAATAAAAATAAATGATTACTTCGGTGTGGTTCGCTAATCCCGACTAGTTTGAATTGATATTCAAAGGAGATGAAAGAATAAATTTAAAGAATTTATCTTTGATAAATTAATGGGAACCTTTCCCAAAATATAAGAATATTTGAATAAAAAGAATATTCTGAAGTGGAATGTGGCGTATGTTGTGTTTGTGTAACACTTTTATAATATATACGCGAGTTATTCAGAAAGACCGGGTTTATCCCATTCTGAATAACTGGTTCGACATGGTGTCGAAGATGAAGACGGTGGTTAAAGACCGGAAGTCTTCACGTCATTTGGATAATTAATAATGGTATTGATTGGGTTGTACACCCAAGATGAGGGAATCAGTCGGTGGTCGTCCAGATGTGCTTGGAGATCGATGGATATGCGGGGAACTAGGTGCCTCCGGTTTCGTTCAGACCCAGAACGAACTTCTAAATGGACTGTGTGTCTGACATTGGATTTTAGTCTGTGTGATTGATTTCTATTAAATATATATCTGTTTGGCAGCGGAGAATTTATTCTTTTGCTTAACGCCCTTCTCTGAGACGTTCGAGCTCAGGGGTTATATACTGATGGATATCAAACGCATAGAGTGAATTGCCTGTGTGGCATGCCTAAGTGGCAAATGATCAAGGCTTCTGTTGAAAAGCAAAGTCTTTTGGTTGATGATCAAAGCACCGCCTGTGTGGCATAACTTTGTGTAATGTGAATTCGCGAGCCTCACACTCCGGTTGTGAACCAAAAACGGGAGAGGACCTCAGGGAGGGCATGCGTTTCCTTCTAGCCAGGGTGGTGTCAGTGACCTACCAGCCCTGAAATTTATATATTTTTCACCTGTGTGGTTGTCGCTGTTGCGAGGCGCCTCGGTTAGATCGGACGATCCGGGTCCGATGGAGTCATTCGTTGGCTCATTTACACCCCAAAGGGTGGGGAAACGCAGTGTTCAGGCATTATAATCCACATCGGTGGACCGGCCCTGACAATCCAAGGGGCAGTTGCGGTTGTTCCTGAGACACGGGCTAGAGTCTCTCGAATCGGTTGAGGACAATCTTTTGCCTCGGTTCACAGATGGAAATCCAACTTCCAATACGTGACATGTGTGGTTTTAATTGTAGAGCCTAGTATGGCGACAAAGTAGCATGGGATGCTATGCTGCCTATGATTGATACTTATGATTTGAAGTTGTTTTATACACTATACACGTATAATAGTATCAAATGATTTGTTTTAAACGTATCAAGCATGCTTTGGCTGTTATAAGGTGAAACCCTATCCTTCGGCTTGCGTTGCACTATGTGATAGGACCTGGGTATTATAATAGCTTTATTTTTCTTTATTTAGCATTGCGTTGTTTGTTTTATGCACTGGTATTCTTGGGAGGATACCCGTTCCGTGTTATACGGCGTGGTCCCTTGTTTCACCTGACTTTAAAATAAAGATTGATAACTGTTTTAGTTCTCACACCAGTCACATGACTGACCTGGAATTTATTGTTTTGACCTAAACTCTGGGTGCCCTTATTTTGACACGGGCAGCTAGTAGTTTGGTTTTGCAGATTTATATTCACAGGATCCTGGTTTACAGCTGGAATGATATCCGAAAAGCTTTGTATCCGTATATCTCTTCTAGTTGTGTATTGTATTATTTTCCGCTGCAGTGTTATTTAAATCTCTGATATTTCTGTCAAATATTCATTATACTCTGTATATTCTTGTAATCTGATGGAATTGTTGTAATATACAATGAAATGTTCTTCCGTCTGCGTTTTATTTTGTCGTGTTCTCGAAACAATCAGGCGTTTCGAACGGTCTGGGTCGGTCTAGCGACTGATTCGGATCGAGCGAAATTCCGGTTCGTCACATTTGGTATCAGAGCTTTGGTTTACAAAGCTCAGAGAACAGGACACATTAGAACCATACGAAAGGATTCATCAGATGATTAGATTGGTAATATCCAATAAGAATGACTCGTTAGAGATGGGATCAGTAGTATCCTAGAACGAGTGTGAAGAGTATATTTTTAAAATTGAAAACAATTTTGTTTTGAAAATTTAAAATCAATTATTCGTATTTGAATATTTATTTTAAATGAATTTAGACAATCCCATATATAAAGATTTTGTATATATGTCTTGCAAACGTGTGTTCGAAGTCTTAATATACTGGATATTTATAGAATCATGCTCTAGTGCCCGGGGATAATTCTGGTGATGGGGCACCGTCGCCAGTATTTATTTTCGAGTAACGAAAGTGAGATTTCTATATTTCCATTAGACTGGTGTGAGAACCGAAATTAGATAGGGCTTATCGTTGTGAATTGGCATCAAAAACAAAAATTTTTGTGTATGTATATGTATCAAAATTATGCGTTTGAAATGCTAATCAACTAATTTATTGATGGTTGTGTTGTTTGATTATTGGTTGATTAATGAAAATTTGTACCATATAGCCAAATAGAATCGAATATTGAATTGTATTGAAATTTGGTCGCATTTGCTTGCAAATACATGTACTTACATTGAACAGGTCATAGCAAAGAGGCTAGAGCAGAAGAATAAAATTATTTGCCCGACAAATAGGTACATGTTTACTATAATTTACTGTTTTGTTTGGGTGATTATGATTTTATGAGCCGATTGGCTAGCCGCTTGGCTTTTTCTTTTTCATTTTGAGATCAGACGGCCTGTATGGCAATTTCAGGATTTTCTCGTGCTCTCGGTGTGTAACAACCCGGAAATCTGGGCCAGTTTAAAATTTTTATTTTGGCAATTTTAGCGAATTTTGATTATTTAAAATGAATTATTTTAAATAATTATCGACGAGAAATTTTATTTTGAATATATTAGAACGTATATATTATATTCGTCGTCGTTAGAATATAAATAATTATATATAATTATAAATAGAATTGAAAATGGCACGGTAGTTCGATAATTCGATTTCAAACTTCAATTGAATGTACCGGGTGCAAAACAATCCGGATTTTAGTGAAACCAAAAACATTAGGATCTAATTAATAATATCTTTCCAACGAATCTGAAAAATCGAAATTTCATAGCGGGAATCAAAAGTTATGTCCAGTTTAAAATTCTGAATAGTCGCTATGGAATTCAGGCCCTTAAAAATGGGAATTTTGCAAACGACCTCGGATTTCGACGAAACCAGTTTTGTTGGGTCCGTGATGTTAAATTATTGCTAGGTTTCAAATTTCATAATTTTTCGAATCAATATGTGAGCGTGGCAAAGGAAAACGCACTTGACCAGTTTCAGTTGATTTTAATTGACTGTAAAATGGCCATTTTTCCAACGGTCTCAGAATTCGGCGAAACTAGTTTTGTTAGGACTGTGTCTTCAATAAGAAGCTAGAAAATATTTTTCGAGAATTTTTAGAGTTAGCATGTGACCCCGGTAATTTGAAATGTACGTTTATAATTCAATATAGCGATTTAAATGTAAATTCAACGGAAACTGATTCAAACAGTCGAATCAGCCTACGATACATATCCCATTGTGTTCGGAATGGGGGTAATTAGCTATGGACGACAGGCGGTGGGCCTCGTTTTGAGGTCGTATGTGAAAGTCAACTTTATGCAATTAAATTAATTAATTAAATAAATTATATATAGTGGCCCCTTTGTTTTCTCTCTCTTTCATTTCTTCAGATCGAAAAAAAAATCCCCCGCTTTCCCAAATCGACGCCCCTCCTCCCCAACGCCGCCGCCGTAGCCTCTTCCCCCAGCCACCGCTCCCCTTCCTTCCTCCCCCTCTCTCTCCTCATCCACGCCCCCCCCAAACTCCTCTTCCTCCATTCGAACGCCCTGAACCCAAACCCCCCCTCGCCCCAAATCGCCACCGCAAACCCATTTGCCGCCGCCGCCGAGACCTAGAGCCGCCACCACCATTCATTCACCCCCCTCCTCCTCAATTCAACAGCAAATCCCCCCCCCCCTTCGATTAAAACGCTGTAAGTTTAGTTTTTATTTTTGCTTTTAGTTTAATTATATTCATTGTTTGATTTTCTGATTTTGTTTTTATTTATATAACATAGTTAGATTAATGTTATTTATAGAAAATGGTATTAAAAATTTGATTTTTAATATATTTATAACCTTGTCTAAAATAAAAACACGATCTTTATATATGTATCGTTAAAATAAAGATGCGATCTTTATATGAATGTCATTGAAATAAAGATTCGATTTTTATTTATATTTTTCAATTGAAAGATAAGATTTTTAAAACGATGAAGTTTGGATTTTGACTAGCGAAAAGATTATATCTTTGTAGTAGGAAAGATATGATTTTTATATATTGAATAGCGAAGTAAAAATTCGATTTTTATATATTAAACATTGAAGTAAAAATATGATTTTTATATATTGAACATCATAGTAAAAATATGATTTTTATATATTGAACATCATAGTAAAAATTTGATTTTTATATATTGAATAACGGAATAAAAATTCGATTTTCAAATGTAGGAAGTGATTATAAAAATATGATTTTTATTTCAAAGACATCAGTAAATATAAAAATGTGTGATTTTTATAAATGTAGTGGCTACGGGCAATGAAGATGACAAAAATGCGATAGCAACGAAGATTTCTATCAAAGAAGAGTCAAGATGATTGGATAGCTATTGGTGAGAATTTCTCACTCTTCCATTTCATTTTCTAGTTATATATATATATATATACTAGGATGCAGACGGTGCTTAGTAGCACCCGACACAATTGTCCACAGACCATGGACTTGTTTGTTTGGTTGCATAGATTAGTTAGATGATTTGGTTTGAAATTGAATTGTTTGGTGAAATGAATGGATTTGATTGATGTGTGAATGGCGTGGGCCTTCACTGGACCGGGGATAAGGCTAGGCCTCGTCCCGTTTCTAGTATCGTGCCGTTATGCCGCCGAAATTTTCTAAAATAAGTTAGGAAAATAAAAATATCATTTTATTTAAAGAATGAACTGAATAGAAATTCATATGTTAAGATAAAATGCTTTATCGTTAAAAATATAATTTTTAACGTGAAATGAATAAAATAAAATATTCATTTACAAACCGGACGGTTTGTTCATGTACACCTATTTGAAGGACATTGATTGGGACGATAAAATTTTACACATTGCCCAACTGCACAACTAAAATCTGTGTTTGATTGTTTGAAACCCCACACGGGTGTTGGGATGAAATTTGAAGTTCACTCATCCTGATTGATTAAATATGTCGATCGATTGATTGACTGGTTGTTATAAGCGTTAGATATCTATATTTGATGCTTATACAGTGTAGTGCACTTTGGTTGATGGTTGATTATTTTTCAATGCAATTATATACGTGTGATGTATGAAAATCCATATAATTAATATTATATGGTGATTGATTGGGCCTCATTCCAATTTAGAAAATAAAGAATAATATGAATAAAGGTTCATGTGTTGACTGTATTCATCCGTTGAGATTAGTCATGTGTTGAACGTAATATTTTAACAATAAAATTTATATCTTTATCTTTATAAAATAAAGGTTCATGTGTTGACAGTACTCATCCGTTGAGATTGGTCATGTGTTGAACGAAATATTTTAGTAATAAAATTTACATCTTTATCAATATAAAATAAAGGTTCATTTGTTGACAGTACTCATCCATTGAGATTGGTCATGTGTTGAACGAAATACTTTAATAATAGAAATATTTGAAATAGAATATTTGAAAATAAAAATATATGAAGCCGTTTTGGTTAGATTGACGCCATTTTGACGTGAACGATATTTATATCGATTTTATTCATTTTAAAATGCATATTGAAAAGTGATTTCGAAAACGCATATTTTGAAATGAAATCGAAACGAATTGAATGTATAACGATTTCGAAACGAATTGAATGTATAACGATTTCGAAATGAATTGAAAACGATTTCGAAATGAATTGAATTGAAAACGATTTCGAAATGAATTGAATTGAAAACGATTTCGAAATGAATTGAATTGAAAACGAATTAAAATTGAATTGAAAGCGAATTGAAATGAATTCAAATTGAATTGAAATTTGAATTGAATAGAAATGAGTTTTAAAACGAATTTATAAAGAAGAATTCAATTTTGATTTGAATTGAAATGGAAGTTGAAATTTCTTTTGAAACGAATTTTAAAACTATTTATATAATTCGTTTTAAATAGAAATCGACGAAATATATATTATATATATTATATATATAATATAATGGCCTGAATAGAACGCGCCGCGCCCCGGCAGTTCGTGAATTTCGACCATTTATTTCAAACGGACATTACGGGAGATCCGACCGTCGGATTCTCCTAAAACGGGAACCGTTGGGTTCGTATCGAAAAGAGATTTCTAACGAATGTTAGAAATTTGAAATCTAACGGTTGGATTTGGAGATACGTCCAAATCAAATTCGAAAAAGGTTGCTGTAAGTGCAGTTCGATGGCCGTTGATGGAAATCGACTGTACGGGCCTTGATAAAATTATTAAAAATAGTAATAATTTGTGTAAAATCATAAGAAATGATTTGATAAGAATTGGGATGAAAAACTCCATATTCGAAAAGATAAAAATAGATTTTTATCGAAATAAACTAGTTTTGAACTAGAATTATAATTCTATTTATTTTTAAATAAATAAATTGAATTTAAAAAGGGTTTTAAAAATAACCCGAATTTCCAATGATTGCATTAGAGTGGATTTGAATCGAAATTGTCTTCGGAATATTTCGATGTTGGAATTCGTGATTATACAGATATTGTTATGGAAATTTGAAAGATATATATTTATATTGTTATTTCCAATACGATATTTGTTAGTCGTAGAATTTGATATTGAATATAAGCCGGTATATTTTCTATTCAGAGCCTTGTGTTTAATATCAAATGTGATTTGGGTTTGTCGTGAATGGTGTCTTCATTAACACTGTTCTTGAACCCAGTTGATAAAAGATTAAATCTTTTTATTTAGATTTAATGAAGTGTACCAATTAAATAATATTTAATTGGAATTGAATTGATATTGATTTTTGGGTTTATCGTGAACAGTGTTTTAAAATAACACTTGTTCTTTAACCCGATAATTAATGAATGTGATTTTGGGTTTATTGTGGGCCGTGTTTTAAATGACATTGGTTCTTTAACCCAGTTAACGATTAAAACTAAGTGGAGTTTTAATGAATCTTTAGTTAGATTGAAAAGATCGAGAATGGAGTATCACCAGTTTTACTTCAGGCGTTAGTTAAATCTTTAGTTAGATTTGAACGTGAAATGGTAGTTGAATTTACCGATAACACCGTGGTGTTAGATATGAAGTATTACCAGTTTTACTTCATGGGATGAATAGGTTGGGATTCGGAAATTAAAACCAATGATTACTTCGGTAAGGTTCGTTAATCCCGATTTGTTGAATCGAAATTCAAAGGAAGATTAGAGAATAAATTCAGGAATTTATCTTGGATAAAACTAATGGGAACCTTTCCCTATGAATGTGAAATCAGAAACTAAATGTCGGTTAGCTAAGCAGAATGGTTTTCTGGATATTGATCTGATGTTGGTTTCGGCCTTCGGAGTTAATATTTGGGGAATTATTCTCTTGATTAATTTACGGTTAGTGACTGATGAATTGGAATGAGGCGTATGTTGCATTTGTGCAACACTTATTTAAAATATACGCGAGTTGTTCGGAAAGACCGGGTTTATCCCATTCTGAATAACTGATACGACGATAAGTCGAAGATGAAGACGATGGTAGAAGACCGGAGGTCTTCACGTCGTTTGGGTGATTACTGATTATCTTGATTGGGATGTACACCCAAGAAGATGGAAACAGTTGGTGATTATCCAGACGTACTTGGAGACCGATGGATATGCGGGGTACTAGGTGCCTCCGGTTTCGTTCAGACCCAGAACAGACTTGTAAATGGATTGTGTGTCTAACATTGGATTTTAGTCTGTGTGATTGATTTCTGTTAAATATATATCTGTTTGGCGGCGGAGAATTTATTCTCTTGCTTAACGCCCTTCTCTGAGACGTACGAGCTCAGGGGTTATATACTGATGGATATCAAACGCATAGAGTGAATTACCTGTGTGGCATGCCTAAGTGGCGAATGATCAAAGCTTCTGTTGAAAAGCAAAGTCTTGTGGCTGATGATCGAAGCACGACCTTTGTGGCGTAGCTTTGTGTAACGTTTACTTCGCGAGTTTCACACCCGGTATGAACCAAAAACGGGAGAGGACGTCAGGGAGGGCATGCGTTTCTTTCTAGCTAGAAGTGGCGTCAGTGGTTTTACACGCCCTGACGAGTTTGACTTATGTGGTTGTTGCTGTTGCGAGGCGCCTCGGTTTGATCAGACAATCCGGGCCGATGGAGTCATTCGTTGGCTCATTTACGCCCCAAAGGGCGGGGAAACGTATTGTTCAGGCACTATAATCCACATCGGCGGACCAGCCCAGAGGATCCATGGGGCAGTTGCGGCTGTTCCTAAGGCTCGGGCTAGAGAGTCTCGAATCGGTTGAGGACTATCTTTTGCCTCGGTTCATAGACGGAAATCCAATTTCCAAATACGTGACATTTGCGATTTTAATTGTAGAACTAGTATGGCGACATGATGTATGGTACCCATGCCACCTATGATTGATACTTATGATTTGAAGTTGTTTTTGATACATATACAAAAATCAGATTTTTGATGCCAAATCACAACAATAGGTCCTATCGTTTGAGAACAAGACAAACAGAACGCATACAAAAGAACATTTCATTGTGTATTACAACAATGCAATGTTCTTTTGTATGCGTTCTGTTTTGTCTTGTTCTCAAACGATAGGACCTATTGTTGTGATTTGGCATCAAAAATCTGATTTTTGTATATGTATCAAAATTAGTGAATTATATAGCGTTTCACCCTCATTCCGAACACAATGGGATATATATTATAAGCTTATTCGATAGTTACAATCAGTTTCCGTTTGATTTACATTTAAATCATTATATTGAATTTTAAATGTACATTTCAAACTTTTTCGTATTGACGATACGGTCCTAACAAAACTAGTTTCGTCGAATTCTGAGACTGTTTGAAAAATGGCCATTTCCAAGTCGATTAAAATCAACTGAAACTGGTCAAACGCGTTTTCCTTTGCCACGCTCACATATTCATTCGAAACATTATGAAATTTGAAATCTAGCAATAAGTTGACATCACGGATCCAACAAAAGTGGTTTCGTCGAAATCCGAGGTCGTATGCAAAATGTCCATTTTTAAGGGCCTGAATTCCATAGCGACTATTCAGAATTTTCAACTGGACATATCTTTTGATTCCCGCTATGAAATTTCGATTTTTCAGATTCGTTAGAAAGGTATTCACTAACAGATTTAAATATTTTTGGTTTCACTAAAATCCGGATTGTTTTGCACCCGGTACAGTCCGACAAAGTTTGATTTCAATTTTCATTTGCTTAAACTATATTTATTCATTGAATAGAAAACCTTCATGTGTTGAATTGATATTCATTCGTTGATTAGAAATTCATGTGTTGAATGGTATTCACGTTTTAAATATAAAAATCACATTTTTATCTATATATAGAAACTATAGAAAACCTTCATGTGTTGAATTGATATTCATTCGTTGATTAGAAATTCATGTGTTGAATGGTATTCGCGTTTTAAATATAAAAATCACATTTTTATCTATATATAGAAACTATAGAAAACCTTCATGTGTTGAATCGATATTCATTCGTTGATTTGAAATTCATGTGTTGAATGGTATTCATGTTTTGAAACAAATTGTTTGATAATAAAAATCACCTTTTATCGACTATATGAACTGTGTAAAATAATCTCGTTTTGAAAGAAATTGTTTTATAAGAAGAATCCTATTTTTATCACCAATATGAAATATATAAAATAATAGAGTTTTGAAATGAGTTGTTTTACAATAAAAATCACATTTTTATTATATGTATAAATCGTTGAAATGTGAAGTGTTAAAAATAGCCACTTGTTCAAATAAACATATATGAGTTGAAATATTCATTAATTAGCTAATGAAATGATTTGCACCTATGTATGTAACATTAGAATGAATGGTGTTTTTAAACCAAATAGAAATCAAATATGAAGTTGAATAGAAAATGATAAATGGTAAGAACTGTATATATATGTACATGCATATTCATTGAACAGGTTATAGCAAAGGGGCTAGAGAAGAGGAATAAAATTTTATGCCCGACAAATAGGTACACATTTACTGTTTTGTTTGGGTGATGATTTTATGAGCCTGTTGGCTAGCTGCTTGGCTTTTTATTTTTCTTTTTGAGATTAGAAGGACCAGGAAAGCTATTTGCGATTTCCCGATGCTCCCGGTGCAGGGGAGGTTATGGCGAAATTTTCCAAAATTTTAAGGCATTAGTGAAATATTTGAAGTGAAAACGATATTGAAATCATTGAATGAACTATATTTATATAAATATATAAATATATAAATATAAATAAAATTAAAATGAAACGTAGTCGTGCAGTTCGTGTTTTGAAACCGTGTTTTCAAACAACTAGTACGGGGAATCCGACCATTGGATTTTCCCGAAACCACAACCGTCGGGTTCGCCTTGGAAATATCTTCCTAACGGCACCAACTTTGTAAAAACCCAACGGTTGGATTGTCTGGAATGTTTAATTCCAATCTGAAGAAAAACAATGCCAGAAGCGATTATATTTATATATATATATATAAATATAATTATATATTTAATCGAATAACGACGCTGCAGTTCATATTTTGAAATCAAAAGTTCAAACGATTGTACCGGGAGATCCGACCGTCGGATTTTCCCGAAACTGGAACCTTTGGATTCGTTTTGAAAAGACCTTTCTAATGATGTAAATTTTGTGAAGATCCAACGGTTAGATTTTCAGATATGTGTAAATCAAATCTGAAGAAAAACAGCGCCACGGCCGCATTATGGCCTGAAGCGTCGTTTTAATAAATTGGTTATTTTATAATAAATAAAAATAGCGATAAATCATTATAAAATATCATAAACGATATGAAATGGAAATAAACCGAATTTGCTCGATTTATGTGGCTTTTGATGGTTGAATGTATTTGGTGTGAAAATTACATTAAAGAACAAAATTGGTGTTGTCGAATAATTTAACCATTGAAATAAATTGATTTGAAGTTCTAAGTATACGTGAAGTATTTGAAAAGGCTGAGTTAACTCTCATTTCAAATAATTGACCGACGATTGAAAGTCGAAGATGAAGACGATGGTCGAAGACCGGAGATCTTCACCTCGTTTGGATGGTAACCGAGGTCCTGAATGGGAGGCATCCTGAATTATGGATAATGAGTGGTGATCGTTCAGACGTACGTGGTGATCGATGGGTTTGCGAGGTATTTAGTGCCACCGGTTTCGTTCAGACCCAGAACGGACTTGCAAATGGACTGTGTGTCTGACATTGGAGTTTATTCTGTGTTGATTGATTTCTGTTAAATATACATCTGTTTGACGGCGGAGAATTTATTCTTTTGCTTAACGCCCTTCTCTGAAACCCACGAGCTCAGAGGTTGTATATCGACGGGCATCAGTCGCACGGTGTGAATTGCCTATGTGGCATGCTAAGATGCAGTGATCAGGGCTTCTGTTGAAAAGCAAAGTCTTGTGGTGATGATCAAAGCACCGCCTGTGTGGCGTAGCTTTGTGTATAACGTGAATTCGCGAGCCTCACACCCCGGTATGAACCAGAAACGGGAGAGGACATCAGGGAGGGCTTGCGTTTCTTTCTAGCTAGGGTGGTGTCAGTGACCTACCAGCCCTGACATTTATATACTTTTCACCTGTGTGGTTGTTGCTGTTGCGAGGCGCTTCGGTTTGATCGGACGATCCGGGTCCGATGGAGTCATTCGTTGGCTCATTTACGCCCTAAAGGGCGGGGAAACGTATTGTTCAGGCACTATAATCCACTCCATGTGGACCGGCCCTGACGATCCAAGGGGCAGTTGCGGCTGTTCCGGAGGCTCGGGCTAGAGAGTCTCGAATTCGGTAAGGACTATCTTTTGCCTTGGTTCATGACGAAATCCAATTTCCAAATACGACATCGTGCGGTTTTGATTGTATATATATATAGCGACATGATATATGGTACCCATGCCGTCTATGATTGATAGTTATGATTGAAATTGTTTTTGAAACATATAAACACTAGTCGTAATATCAAATCCTTTTGTTTTATTCGTATCAATCATATTTTGGCCATTATAAGGTAAAACTCTATCCTCCGGTTTGCGTTGCATTGTGTGATGGGAACTGAGTCTTATAATGGCTTCATTTTTATAAAAAGCATAGCGATGTTTAAAAGAAAGATTTGTTTTAAAGCACTGGCGATCCAATGGAGTAAACCCGTTCCACGAAAGTGGCATGGTCCTGTGATTAGCCAAATTATATATATGTGTTGAGTAGATTTCTCATACCAGTCCCACGACTGACTCGTAGTTTGTTTCGCTTTCAAACTCGGGTGCCCCTTTTTTTCACACGGGCAGCCTTGTATTCAGGTTTAGCTGGTTCTTTCTGGATAGCTGGAGCTGAAGATGGATTCTATCATTTATTTCTTTTTATGCTGTTCAGCTCCTACTGTACATATTATGTTTGTTTTCCGCTGTAGACATTCATGTATAGCTGAACTGTATTTGTACTAAGTAAGATCCTGTGTACTGTGTAACTCTGATGATTACTTTTATCCAGTATATTCTATTGTTCATTATCTGGTGTAATTATTTAATTTCTGTTCTGCTATTATCTGTTTCTGTGTTATCTTCCAAAGATAACCCTTGTCTTCGTCGGAACGGGATTTCGGGTCGTCTCAACGTGCTCGGTGCAGGGGAGGTTATGGCGAATTTTTTCGAAAATTTAGGGTGTTAGCCAAATTTTTGAGATTTTTGAAAAGTTCTTAGAAACTGAAAAGTTGAAGAACTTAAGCCATAATAAAAATGATGAAAGTGGAGTTGGTATTTAAAACAACTTTCGGCTTCGTTCATTTTCGAGGACGAAAAGTTTTAAGTGGGGGAGATTGTAATAACCCGGAAATCTGGGCCAGTTTAATTTTTTTTTTTGGCAATCTTAGCGAATTTTGATTATTTAAAATGAATTATTTTAAATAATAACAACGTGAAATTTATTTTGAATATAATTCGAACTTATATATTCGTTTGAATCGACGATAGAATATAAATATTTAGTTATATTTATAAAAGGAATTGAAAATGGCGCGGTAATTCGATAATTCGATTTTTCTATATTGAATAGCAAAGTAAAAATTCAATTTTTATGTATTGAATAACAAAGTAAAAATTCGATTTTTATATATTGAATAACAAAGTAAAAATGTGATTTTTATATATTGAATAACAAAGTAAAAATTTGATTTAATATATTGAATAACAAAGTAAAGATGTGATTTTTATATATTGAATAGCAAAGTAAAAATTCGATTTTTATATATTGAATAGCGAAGTAAAGATGTGATTTATATATATGTAGTGATTACGGATGACGAAAGTGAAGAAAGAAGAAACGGCGAAGATTCCTACATAAGAAGAGTCATGGGATCAGATAGCTATCAGTGAGAACTACTCACCTTTTGATTTATTTCTAGTTAAAATATATACTAGGATGCATACGGTGTTTAGTAGCACCCGACACCCGTCGTCCACAGACCATGGACGGCTTGTATGCTTGGTTGTTAGATTCTGATGTGTAGTTAATTGTGTGATGTGATGTGAAATGAAATAAAATATTTATATAGTTGAAAATATTTTATAGTTAAAAATAGAATTTTTAACGTGTATATGAAATGAAATAAAAATAAACAATTCAGACGATTTGTTTATATACACACATTTGACTGATATTGATTGGGACGATAAATTTTACACATCGCCCAGCTGCACAAATAAAATTTGTGTTTGATTGTTTGAAACCCCACATGGGTATCGGGATGATATTTGACGTACACTAATCCCGATTGTTTAGTTGTATGTCGATCGATTGATTGACAGACTGTTATAAGCGTTGAATATTTATATTTGATGCTTATACAGTGTGGAATGCACTTTGGATGATGGTTGATTATTCATCGTTGTTGATATATACCTGTGTTGTAGAAAATCCATATAATTAACATTATATGGTAATTGATTGGGCCTCATTCCAGTTTAGAAGTAGAAATATTTGAAAAAGAAATATTTGAAATAGAATATTTGAAATAGAAATATTCGAAATGGAATATTTGAAAATATCAATATATGAAGCAGTGTTGATTAGATTTACGCCATTTTGACGTGAACGATATTTATATCGATTTTATTCATTTTATAACGAATATCGAAAGTGATTTCAAAATATGAAATTTTGAAAAGAATTGAAATTCGAATTGAAATTGAATAAAAGTGAATTCAAATTGAAATTAAATAAAAGTGAATTCAAATTGAAATTGAATAGAAGTGAATTCGAATTGAAATTGAATAGAAATGAATTCAAATTGAAATTGAATAGAAGTGAATTCGAATTGAAATTGAATAGAAATGAATTCGAATTGAAATTGAATAGAAGTGAATTCGAATTGAAATTGAATAGAAATGAATTCAAATTGAAATTGAATAGAAGTGAATTCGAATTGAAATTGAATAGAAATGAATTCAAATTGAAATTGAATAGAAATGAATTCGAATTGAAATTGAATAGAAGTGAATTCGAATTGAAATTGAATAGAAATGAATTCGAATTGAAATTGAATAGAATTGAATTCGAATTGAAATCGAAAGGAATTGCATTCGAATTAAATTGATATTGAAATCAATTTGAAATGAATTTAAAACGAATTTATATTGGAATATTCAATTTTGATTTGAAATTGAATATGAAGTTGATACCGTTTTGAAAATGAATTTAAAACGATTTATAAAGCACGTTATAAAAGGAAATCGACAAAGTATATATTATATATATAATATAATGCCCTGAATAGAACGCGCCGCGCCGCGGCGGTTCGCGAATTTCGACCATTGACTTCGAACGGATATTTCGGGAGATCCAACCGTCGGATTCTCCTAAAACCGGAACCGTTGGGTTCGTATCGAAAAGAGCTTTCTAATGAATATTGGAAATTTGAAATCTAATGGTTTGATTTGGAATTATGTCCAAATCAAATTTGGAAAAGGTCACTGTAAGTGCAGTTCGATGACCATTGATGGAAATCGACTGTACGGGCCTTGATAAAATTATTAAAAATAGTAATAATTTGTGTAAAATCATAAGATATGATCTGGGAAGAATTGGGATGAAAAACTCCATATTTGAAAAGATAAAAATAGATTTTTATCGAAATGAACTAGTTTTGAACTAGAATAGTAATTTATTTATTTTTAAAATAAATAAAGTGAGTTTGAAATGGTTTTGAAATATAACCAGAATTTTCAATAATTGATTTGGAATGGATTTGAATCGAAATTGTCTTTGGAATATTTCGATGTTGGATTTCGTGATGATACGGATGCTGTTATGGAAATTTGAAAGATATAGATATATATATCGTTATTTCCAATACGATATCTGTTGGTCGTAGAATTTGATATTGAATATAAGCCAATATATTTTCTATTCAGAGCCTTGTATTTAATATCAAATGTGATTTGGGTTTGTCGTGAATGGTGTCTAGACTAACACTGTTCTTGAACCCAGTTGAGAAAAGATTATATCTTTTTACTTAGATTTAATGAAGTGTACCAATTAAATAATATTTAATTGGAATTGAATTGATATTGAATTTTGGGTTTATCGGGAACAGTGTTTTAAATAACACTCGTTCTTTAACCCGATAATTAATGGAATGTGATTTTGGGTTTATCGTGAACCGTGTTTAAAATGACACTGATTCTTTAACCCAGTTAATGATTAAAACTAAGTGGAGTTTTAATGAATCTTTAATTAGATTGAAAAGATTGAGAATGGAGTATCACCAGTTTTGCTCCTGGCGATAGTTAAATCTTTAATTAGATTTGAACGTGAAATGGTAATTGAATTTACCGATAACATCGTGGTGTTAGATAGGAAGTATGACCAGTTTTACTTCATGGGATGAATAGGTTGGGACTGGGAAATAAAAATAATTGATTACTTCGGTGTTGTTCGCTTATCCCGACTAGTTTGAATTGATATTCAAAGGAGACTAAAGAATAAATTTAAAGAATTTATCTTTGATAAAATTAATGGTAACCTTTCCCAAAGTATAAGAATATTTGAATAAAAAGAATATTCTGAAGTGGAAGATCGGGTTTATCCCATTTTGAATAACTGATTCGACGTGGTGTCGAAGATGAAGACGGTGGTTGAAGACCAGAAGTCTTCACGTCGTTTGGATAATTACTGATGGTCTTGATCGGGCTGTACACCCAAGATGAGGGAATCAGTCGGTGGTCGTCCAGATGTGCTTGGAGATCGATGGATATGCGGGGTACTAGGTGCCTCCGGTTTCGTTCAGACCCAGAACGAACTTGTAAATGGACTGTGTGTCTGACATTGGATTTTAGTCTGTGTGATTGATTTCTATTAAATATATATCTGTTTGGCGATGGAGAATTTATTCTCTTGCTTAACGCCCTTCTCTAAGACGTACGAGCTCAGGGGTTATATAGTGGTGGATATCAAACGCATAGAGTGAATTGCCTGTGTGGCATGCCTAAGTGGCAAATGATCAAGGCTTCTGTTGAAAAGCAAAGTCTTGTGGTTGATGATCAAAGCACCGCCTGTATGGCATAGCTTTTTGTAACGTAAATTCGCGAGCCTCACACCCCGGTTGTAAACCAAAAACGGGAGAGGACCTTAGGGAGGGCATGCGTTTCCTTCTAGCTAGGGTGGTGTCAGTGACCTGCCAGCCCTGACATTTATATATTTTCACCTGTGTGGTTGTTGCTGTTGCGAGGCGCCTCGGTTAGATCGGACGATCCGGGTCCGATGGAGTCATTCGTTGGCTCATTTACACCCCAAAGGGTGGGGAAACGCAGTGTTCAGGCATAATAATCCACATCGGTGGACCGGCCTTGACGATCCAAGGGGCAGTTGCGGCTGTTCCTGAGACACAGGCTGGAGCGTCTCGAATCGGTTGAGGACTATCTTTTGCCTCGGTTCATAGATGTAAATCCAACTTCCAACACGTGACATGTGCGGTTTTAATTGTAGAGCCTAGTATGGCGACATAGTAACATGGGATGCTATGCCGCCTATGATTGATACTTATGATTTGAAGTTTTTTTGTACACTATACACGTATAACAGTATCAAATGATTTTTTTTAAACGTATCAAGCATGCTTTGGCTGTTATAAGGTAAAAACCCCATCCTCCGGCTTGCGTTGCATTGTGTGATGGGACTTAGGTCTTATAGTAGCTTCATTTTTCTTTATTTAGCATTGCGTTGTTTGTTTTATGCACTGGTATTCTTAGGAGGAAACTCGTTCCGTGTTATACGGCGTAGTCCCTTGTTTCACCTGACTTTAAAATAAAGATTAATAAATGTTTTAGTTCTCACACCAGTCACATGACTGACCTGGAGTTTATTGTTTTGACCTGAACTCTGGGTGCCCTTATTTTGACACGGGCAGCTAGTAGTTTGGTTTTGCAGATTTATATTCACAAGATCTTGGTTTACAGCTAGAATGATATCCGGAAAGCTTTGTATCCGTATACCTCTTCTAGTTGTGTATTGTATTATTTTCCGCCGCTATGTATTTAAATGTAATTTAAATCTCTGATATTTCTATGCAATATTCATTTATACTCTGTATATTCTTGTAATCTAATTGTTGTAATATACAATGAAATGTTCTTCCATCTGCGTTCTATTTTATCGTGTTTTCGAAACAATCAGGCGTTTCGAACGGTCTTGGTCGGTCTAGCGACTGATTCGGATCGAGCGAAATTCCCGGTCGTCACAGCTTGCCCCTTGCCTCGACTCATGACGGAAATCCACTTTCCAATACGTGTATTCCGGTTTTATTTGTAGAGCCTAGTATGGCGACATAGTGGGATGGGGCACTTATGACGTCTATGATTGATATTTATGATTGAAATCGTTTTGACACTATACACTTATTATAGTATCAAATGATTTGTTTTAAACGTACCAAGCATGTTTGGCTATTATAAGGGAAAACCCTATCCTCCGGCTTGCATTGCATTGTGTGATGGAACCTGGGTCTTATAGTAGCTTCATTTTTCGAAAAAGCATTGCGTTGTCTTTTCCATGCACTAGTATTCTTGGGCGGAAACCCGTTCCGTGTTATACGGCGTGGTCCTTTGAATTACTCTCTTTTAAAGTAAAGTTTTAAATAACTATTTTAGTTCTCACACTAGTCACATGACTGACCTGGAGTTTATTGTTTTAACCTAAACTCTGGGTGCCCCTATTTTCGACACGGGCAGCTAGTAGTTTTGGTTTTGCAGATTTATATTCACAGGATCCTGGTTTTCAGCTGGAATGATGCTCGGAAAGCTCTGTATCCGTGCATTACTTTCAGTTGCGTTTTATATTGTTTTTCCGCTGCTATGTAATTTATTGTAATATCTGATATTTATCGAATGTAATTTATTCATTATACTCTGTATATTCTTGTATCTGATGGAATTGTTGTAATAGCATTGAAATGTTCTTCCGTCTGCGTTCTGATTAGTCCTATTCTCAAACGATTGGGGGTTTCGAATGGTTTAGATCGGTTTAATGACTTATTTGGATCGAGCGAAATTCCCGGCCGTTACATTTGGTATCAGAGCTTTGGTTTACAGAGCTCGAGAACAAGACACATTAGAACCATACAAAAGAATTCATCAGATATTGGATTAGTAATATCCAATTAGAATGACTCGTTAGAGATATGATCAGTAGTATCCTAGAACGAGTGTGAAGAGTATATTTTTCAATTGAAAACAATTTTTTTTTTGAAAATTTATATCATTTTATACATATTTGAATATTTTATTTGTATTGAATTTGGACAGTCCGATATATAAAGATGTTGCATATACGCGTCATGAACGTATATTCGAAGTTTTAATATACCGGATAGATATAGAACCGCAATCTAGTAGCCCGGACATGATTCTGATGATGGCACGCCATCATCAGTATTTATTTTCGTGTTTCGAAGGTGTGATATCTATATATTTCCGTTAGACTGGTGTGAGAACCAAAACTTATATAGCTAGAATACATTGTTGTGAATTGGCATCGAAAACCCGATTTTCTGTATATATATCAAAATTATGTATTTGAAACTCTAATTCACTAATCGATTGATGGTTGTGTTGTTTGTCTATTTTGTTTAATAATTTTGAACCATTTAGCCTAATAGAATCAAATATTGAATTGTATTGAAAATTGGTCGCATTTGCTTGCATATACATGTACTTACATTGAACAGGTCATAGCAAGGAGGATAGAGCAGAGAATACAATTTGTTTGCCCGACAAATAGGTACATGTTTACTATAATTTACTGTTTTGTTTGGGTGATGATGATTTTATGAGCCGATTGGCTAGCCGCTTGACTTTTTCTTTTTCTTTTTCAGATCAGAAGGCCTGTATGGCAATTTCGAAATTTTCCCGTTGCTCCCGGTGCAAAGGAGGTTATGGCGAAAATTTTCGAAAATTCCGGGTGTTAGCCAAATTTTTGAAGAATTTGAAAATTCTCAGAAACTGAAAAGTTAGAAAATGAAAGCCAGATCGAACGTAGGGTTGATTGATCAAACCACTTTCGACTTTGTTCCTTTTCGGGGACGAAAAGTTTTAAGTGGAGGAGATCGTAATAACCCGGAAATGCGAGCCAGCTTAAAATTTTTATTTTGGCAATTTTAGCGAATTTTTATTATTTAAAATGAATTATTTTAAAAAATATCGACGAAAAATTTATTTTGAATAGGAATAGAACGTATATATTATATACGTCGTCGTTAGAATATAAATATTTATTTTAAATTATAAAAGGAATTGAAAATGGCGCGGTAGTTCGATAATTCGATTTCAAATTTCAATTGAACATACCGAGTGCAAATAAAACCAGATTTTAGTGAAACCAAAAATAATAGGATCTATTTGAGAATATCTTTCCAACGAATCCGAAAAATCAAAATTTCATAGCGGGAATCAAAAGATATGTCCAGTTGAAAATTCTGAATTGTCGCTATGAAATTCAGGCCCTTAAAAATGGAAATTTTGCAAACGACCTCGGATTTCGACGAAACCACTTTTGTTGGGTCCATGATGTAAAGTTATTGCTAGATTTCAATTTTCATAATTTTTCGAATCAATATATGAGCGTGGCAAAGGAAAACGTGTTTGACCAGTTTTAGTTGATTTTAATCGACTGGAAAATGGCCATTTTTCAAAAAGTCTCAAAATTCGACGAAACTAGTTTTGTTAGGACCGTATCTTCAATACGAAGCTAGAAAATATTTTTCTGGAATTTTTCGTGTTAGTATGTGATCCCAGTAAATTGAAATGCGCGTTCAAAATCAATACATAGAGTTATATGTTGATTTTAACGAAAACTGATCGAAACAGTCGAATCAGCTTATGATACATATCCTATAGTGTTCGGAATGGGGGTAATTAGCTAGGGACGACAGGCGGTGGGTCTCATTTCGAGCGCAAATGAAAAAGTTACTTTTTGAAATCAATAAATAATTAAATATATATTTATACTTACCCCTCTGATCTCTCTTTCCTCGTTCACTAAAAACAAAAAGAATCGGAGGAGCTCGATGCCCCCCCCCCCATCTTCAATATCGCCGCCGCCCAGCCTTATGCGCCACCGCGCCGGAGACCGCAGCCACCCCCCTCGACCCGCCTTCCCCTTCTCTTCCTCCTCCCTTCCTCTTCCCCCCCAATCCCCTACGCCCAAATCGCCCCATCCCTAGCGCGCCACCCAGAAGACCGCCGCCGCCACATGCCCCTCCTCCGCCTCTTCTTCTCCTCCTCCTGTCAGAGACCGACGGTGAACCCCCCCCCCCCATTCGTAAAACAGTAAGTTTCCTTTTTATTTGTTTATTTATATTATTTCAGTCTTATTATTAATTTATAATCTTCAAATAAAATCTGAAATATATATGTATATTACTGTTTTAAAGATCTAAAATTAATATATTTATAGAATTGATTTTGTTATACCTATTATAGAAGGAGTAAAAATATAATCTTTATAAATGAAAAGGCAAAATCTTTATAAATGAAAAGGCGAAATCTTTATAAATGAAAAGGCGAAATCTTTATATTTGAAAAGGCGAAATCTTTATATTTGAAAAGGCGAAATCTTTTTATAGAGAATAGCGTGATAAAAATATAATCTTTATTATATGGGCACAGTAAGAAATAGAATTTTTACCTATATAGTAGCGGTATAAAAATGTGATTTTTATCCATATAGCATCGAAGTAAAAACTCGATTTTTATATATTGAATAGCGAAGTAAAAATTCGATTTTTATATATTGAATAGCGATGTAAAAATTCGATTTTTATATACTAAATAGCGAAGTAAAAATTCGATTTTTATATATTGAATAGCGAAATAAAAACGTGATTTTTATATATGTAGTGGCTACGGGTAACGAAAGTGATGAAAGACGAGAACGGCGAAGACTTCTACATTTGAAGTGTCGTGGAGTTGGGATAGCTTTGGTGAGAACTTCTCACTCTAAATTTCTTTTTCTAGTTATATATATACTAGGATGCAGACGGTGTTTAGTAGCACCCGACACCACTGTCCACAGACCATGGACTTGTTTGTTTGGTTGCATAGATTAGTTAGATTATTTGATTTGAAGTTGGTTGTTTTGTGAATTGAAATCGAATTGATTGATATGTGTATGGCGTGGGCCATCACTAGACCGGGGATAAGGCTAGGTCTTGTCCCGTTTCTAGTATTGTACCGTTGTGCCGCCTAAATTTTCTAAAATAAATTAGAAAAATAAAAATATCATATTATTGAATAAATGAACCGAAAAGAATATTCATAGATTGAATAAAATAATTTGATCGTTGAAAATATAATTTTTAACGTGAATATTAATATAGTGAATGTGAATAAAATAAATATTCATTTACAAACCGGACGGTTTGTTTATGTACACCTATTTGAAGGATATTGATTGGGACGATAAATTTTACACATTTCCCAACATCACAAATAAAATCTGTGTTTGATTGTTTGAAACCCCACACGGGTATTGGGATAAAATATTACATACACTAATCCCAATAATTAGTTGTATGTCGATCAATTGATTGACAGGCTGTTATAATCATTAAATATCTATAATTGATGCTTATACAGTGTAGTGTACTTTGGATGATGGTTGATTATTTATCGTTGCTATTATATACATGTGTTGTATGGAATCCATATAATTAACTTTATATGGTGATTGATTGGGCCTCATTCCAATTTAGAAAATAAAGAATATTATAAAATAAAGGTTCATGTGTTGACAGTACTCATCCGTTGAGATTAGTCATGTGTTGAACGAAATATTTTAAAAATAAAATTTACATCTTTATCATATATGAAATTAGAAACTAATTGGAAAATATATAAGATGAGTGGTCTCCTGGATATTGATCTGATGTTGGTTTCGGCCTTCGGGGTTAATATTTAGGGAATCGTTCTATTACTAATTTACGGTTGGAGTCTGATTTGAAATCAAACGATAGATATCATAATTTTATAAAATATATTGAATAAGAAAAACAGTCACAGGTGGACAGTACTCATTCGTTGAGATTAGTCATGTGTTGACAAAAATATAGATTCATGTGTTGAATAGGATAAATATTCATTTGTTGGATAGAATAACGGAATTATTGAAAAATATAAAGCCGTGTTGATTAGAGATGCTCTGTTTTGATGCGAACGATATTTATATCGATTATATTCGTTTTTATAATGAAAATTGAAAAAGAAAACGAATTTGATTTGAATTGAATAGAAAACGAATTTGATTTAAATTGAATAGAAATCGAAATTAATTTGAATTGAATAGAAAATGAATTTGATTTGAATTGAATAGAAAACGAATTTGATTTGGATTGAATAGAAAACGAATTTGATTTGAATTGAATAGAAAACGAATTTTAATTGAATTGAATAGAAAATGAATTCGAATTGAAATGAATTTGAAATTTGAAATGAATTGAAATGAATTTAAAACGAATTTATAAGGGAAAATTCAATTTTGATTTGAATTTGAAATGAAGGTTGAAATTGTTTTAGAAACAAATTTGAAACTATTTATAAAATTCGTTTTAGATAGAAATCGATGAAATATATATTATATATATTATATATATATAATATAATGGCCTGAATAGAACGCGTCGCGCCGCGGCAGTTCGTAAATTTCGACCATTGACTTCGAACGGACATTACGGGAGATCCGACCGTCGGATTCTCCTATAACCGGAACGTTGGGTTCGTATAGAAAATAGCTTTCTAACGAATATTAGAAATTCAAAATCTAACGGTTGGATTTGGAGATACGTCCAAATCAAATTTGGAAAAGGTCGTTGTAAGTGCAGTTCGATGGCCGTTGATGGAAATCGACTGTACGGGCCTTGATAAAATTATTAAAAATATCAATAATTTGTATCAAATCATTAGAAATGATTTAGGAAAAATGAGGATGAAAAACTCCATATTTGAAAAGATAAAAATAGAATTTTATCGAAATGAACTAGTTTTGAACTGAAATTAAAACCCATTTATTTTTAAATAAATAAATTGGATTTGAAATGGGTTTTATATAGAATTGATCTTTGGGTTTATCGTGAACAGTGTTTTAAATAACACTTATTCCTTAACCCGATAATAAATGGAATGTGATTTGGGTTTGTCGTGAACTGTGTTTTAAATGACATTAGCTCTTTAACCCAGTAAAAGGGAGTTTTAATGAATCTGCAATTAGATTGAAATGTGAATTGATAATTTAAATTATCAAATTTGGAAAGTGAGCGAGAATGGAGTATCACCAGTTTTGCTCCAAGCGATAGTTAAATCTTTAATTAGATTTGAACCTGAAATGGTAATTAAATTTACCGATAACACCATGGTGTTAAATATGGAGTATTACTAGTTTTGCTTCATGGGATGAATAGATTGGGATTGGGAAATAAAATAAATAATTACTTCGGTGTGGTTCGCTAATCCCGACTAGTTTGGAAAACCATAATTTTTTTGAAATGACATCCAAAGGAAGATTAAAGAATAAATTTAAAGAAATTATCTTTGATAAAATTAATGGGAACCTTTCCCTAAGAATGTGAAATTTAGAAACTAGCTGTAGGTTAGTTAAGAAGAATGGTTTCCTGGGTGTTGATCTGATGTTGGTTTCAGCCTTCGGGGTTAATATTTGGGGAATTGATCTCTTACTGATTAACGGTTAGTGACTAATGAATTGGAATGAAGCGTATGTTGTGTTTGTGTAACATTTGTTTTTAATATACGCGGGTTGTTCGGAAAGGCCGGGTTTATACCCCTTCTGAATAACCGATTCGACGATAAGTCGAAGATGACGACGGCGGTCGAAGACCGGAAGTCTTCGCATAGTTTAAATTACTGATCATCCTGATTGGGATGTACACCCAAGAGGATGGAAACAGTTGGTGGTCGTCCAGACGTACTTGGAGATCGATGGATATGCGAGGAAAGTGCCTCCAGTTTCGTTCAGACCAAAACGAACTTGTAAATGGATTGTGTGTCTGACATTGGATTTTATTCTGTCTTGATTGATTTCAATTAAATATATATATGTTTGGCGGCGGAGAATTTATTCTTTTGCTTAATGCCCTTCTCTGAGACGTACGAGCTTAGAGGTTATATATAGATAGATATCAATCGCATGGCATGAATTGCCTGTGTGGCATGCTGAGTTGCATGGATCAAGGCTTCAGTTGAAAAGCAAAGTCTTGTGGTTGATGATCAAATCACGGCCTACGTGGCAGCTTTGTGTATAACGTGAATTCGCGAGCCTCACACCTCGGTATGAGTTAAAAACGGGATAAGGACTGCGGGGAGAGCACGACATTTCTTTCTAGCTTTGGTGGTGTCGGTGACTTACCAGCCATGACATTTATATACTTTTCACCTATGTGGTTGTTGGATGAGAAGCCTCGATTTTAGGTCTGTAAGGACCGGGAAACATGTGTTCAGGAATAACTAATCCTCAAACGTAAGAGAGGACCGACCCTGAAGATCCAGGGGTTACCCAGAGTGTGTAGTCCTGAGGCATTTGCTAGAGTGTCTCGAAGCGGAGAGGAGCTTTCCCCTTGCCTCCACTCATGACGGAAATCCACTTTCCAATACGTGTATTCCGGTTTTATTTGTAGAGCCTAGTATGGCGACATAGTGGGATGGGGCACTTATGCCGTCTATGATTGATATTTATGATTGAAATTGTTTTGACACTAGACACTTATTATAGTATCAAATGATTTGTTCTAAACGTACCAAGCATGTTTGGCTATTATAAGGGAAAACCCTATCCTCCGGCTTGCGTTGCATTTTGTGATGGGACCTGGGTCTTATAATAGCTTCCTTTTTCGAAAAAGCATTGCGTTGTCTTTTCCATGCACTGGTATTCTTGGGTGGAAACCCGTTCCATGTTATACGGCATGGTCCCTTGAATTACTCTCTTTTAAAGTAAAGTTTTAAATAACTGTTTTAGTTCTCACACAAGTCACATGATAGACCTAGAGTTTATTGTTTTAACCTAAACTCTGGGTGCCCCTATTTTCGACACGGGCAGCTAGTAGTTTTAGTTTTGCAGATTTATATTCACAGGATCCTGGTTTACAGCTGGAACGATGCTCGGAAAGCTCTGTATTCGTGCATTACTTTCAGTTGCGTTTTATATTGTTTTTCCGCTGCTATGTAATTTATTGTAATCTCTGATATTCATCGAATGTAATTTATTCATTATACTCTGTATATTCTTGTATCTGATGGAATTATTTTAATAGCAATGAAATGTTCTTCTGTCTGCGTTCTGATTTGTCCTGTTCTCAAATGATCAGGGGTTTCGAATGGTCTAGATCGGTTTAACGACTGATTCGGATCGATCGAAATTCCCGGCCGTTACAATTTCTGTTGAATTGGATCAACCAGGAAAAGGCCATTTTTCAAACGATCTCAGAATTCGATGAATTTTTTTTTGTTGGGACCATATCGGCAAAACGTAGCTAGATTTATTTTTCTGGAATTTTTCGAATCAGGTTGTGGCCCGGCAAATTGAAATGTGCGTTCAAATTGAATATTGAATGTTTTATATTTTAATTTGAAGAATAACTGACTGTAACAATTGAATGGGCCTACGAAACATATCCCATTGTGTCCGGGATGGGGGTATTTAGATAGGGTGACAGTCGTAGGGTTTGGATTGGTGTCCGTGTGGAGAAATACTATTTTAAAATTTAACAAAACCACAGACCAATAGAAATTCTCCTTTCATAATATTAAAATAAAAATAAATTCAAAAAAAATTCGTCTCCTTCCTGTTAATGGCGGAAGCCACCTTCCTCCTTCCCGACCAAATTGTCGCTGCCACAGGCCAAGCCAGACCCCTCCACCGCCCGATCTCGAAAGCCCTCCCTTCCCTCTTCAAATCCGACCAACCCTCGCCCTCCTTCTCCTCGTCATCATCGAGCATGAGCCCCTCAAACATCCACATTTCACGCCACCGCCAGGATCGCCAGAGGCGATCGGATCTGACGCCTCATCCGCGCGCCTGAAGCCCTCTCGATCCTCTTCCACGTTGTGCCCTCCGATCATCGTATCGAGCCTCGGTTTTCGCGAAAACTGCAAACCTAATTTGGAAATAAACTGAAAGGTATCGGCTTTGGTTATTTAAACTGATTTATAACACTCCTAAGTGTTGCTAATGATGAATTTGGTTTAAAAATCTTATCTTTATCGTGTGTTAATGAAATTTGATGAAACAGGAGACGTCGTGACCGCAAGAAGGCTCTCTACATTCTAGAGGAGACCGCTGATTTTTCTGAGCTCGCTAGGATTTTTAGCAAAGCGACAACCAATGTGAGATTTCTAAGCTGAAATGTGAATGGAAATGTGATGTATAAAATATATAAGAGAAATATAAATTATACATGTGTTGTATACCTCATGTACATGCGTTGTGTAAGTTATATGAGAGAAGTATGAATTATACACGCATTGTATAAATGATATGTGTGTTGAACTGGAAATAAATAAATATATATATATATATACACACACACACACACTCCCCTCGTCCACAAACCAAGAACTATATTTATTGATTGTGAATTGGTGTGAAAAATTTGGTAAATAATGCGAATGGTTGATAGAATTGTTTGTGGTTGATATTGTTTGGTTGTGGTTGAAAAATACCAATTTATGATTGAAATAAATTGTGGAAAAGAAAAATCATACTCGCCTACGTGCGAATTAGATGTATGAAATCCCCATTGTAAAAAACCGCGAGGTTTTAAGGTAGAGTGAGGAGCCGTACTCGAGACGGTGCCGGTTTTAAATACCCTGTCGTTATGCTGCCGAAATTTTGAATAATATTCATGTGTTAGAATTATTTTTCATATGTTGAAATTATTTTCATGTGTTGAAACAAAAGTCATGTGTTGAAACCATATCCATGTGTGGAAATGCTCATGTGTTGAGAAGTTCATGTGTTGAAAAATAATTCATGTGTTGAATAAATAAATAGTTTAACAATAAAGATCACATTTTTATATATATGAAGTATGTAAAATATTCGTATTATAAATAAATTGTTTCAACAATAAAAATAACATCTCTCTTATATATATACAAACCATATACAATATATCCATGTGTGGAAATGCTCATGTATTGAGAAGCTCATGTGTTGAGAAGTTCATGTGTTTAATAAAATGATCGAACAATAAAAATTACATTTTTATTAAGAATAGGGAGTTTTAAAACATTCATGTGTTGAATAAATATTTTTGATGATAAAAATACCATTTTTATCATGTGTGTGAATTTTTAAATATACACAATGTTGAAATAAATACTTGTTTGCTATGAATATTATTTTTAACATGTATAGGAACTAAATAAAATAGTCATGTGTTGAATATATTTTAGTTCGACAAAAATATCATTTTTAAGTGAAATGTGAAGTGCTAAAAATAATCATAAGTGGAGATAAACCTTTGTTTGCTGGAAATATAATTTTTAGCTTAGTTTTGCATATATATATATATATATGTGTGTGTGTGTGTGTGTGTGTGTGTGTGTGTGTGTTGAACAGGAAATGGATTAGTTGTTGAGTAAAGAATTTATTTGTGTGCTCGACAAATAGGTAAACCTTAACGAGTTGGATGTGCAAATTTTACTATTATATCAACTCCTGTGAATGTCGTTGGATGCGGAGTGCTCGTTGTTCTGTGTGTAATAATAAACAATCGCCATAGGATAGTAATAATTAATTTTGAACTACACTACATGGCATACTTCTTGACTATAGGCATACTTCATCATATAATATATAAGTATTTGGAGCTTGTGTGAAGAGGTTGAAGATTTACCATACGAGCGAGAGGCTGGTATGGCGATGACTATATATTACAGGTTGAACTGATGACTAATCTGGACTATATAAATTGTAACGGTAAACTGCAAGATTACTAAAAAACCCCACACGGGTCTGGAGATGACAATAAACACTTTTATCTGGTCATTAAGGCAAAAAACCATTTATAGGGTGATAAGAATTTATTCTCTGGAGTTATGATCTATACACACTCCCCTGTGGACACCGGAATATATCACTATAAATATGTGTGTGCTTATTGGGGATTTATTGGGTACCTAGTACGGCCCAACAAATTTCCAAACCCCTTCCCGTACAAAGGAGGTTATGGCGAAATTTTTCGAAATATAAAGGTGTTAGTGAAATATTTGAAGTGAAAACGATATTGAAATCGTCGAATGAATTATATATATATATATATATATTAAATTAAAACGAATCGAGGCCGTGCAGTTCGCGTTTTAAAATCGTAACTTCATACGATTATACCGAAAGATCCGACCATCGGATTTTCACGAAACTGGAAACGTTGGGTTCGCTTTTGGAATATCTTCCCAATGATATAAACTTTGTTGAAATCCAACGGTTAAATTTTCAGATATGTGTAAAAAAAATTTGGGGAAAAACAGCGCCAGTGCTTCGGCATGACCTGAAACGTCGTTTAATTAAATAGGGCCGTTTTTAAATAAATAAAAATGGCGATATTTCATTATAAAATATTATAGATGATATAGAGGGGAAATAAACCGATTCTGCTTGGTTTGCTTGATATTTGATGGTTGAATGCGTCTGACATGAAAACTATACTAAAGAAATGAAATGTGAATGTCAAATGATTTAAACATGTGAAGAATTGTTTTGAAAATCTAAATATATGTGGAATATTTGAAAAGGCCGAGTTCATTCTCATTTCAAATAATCGATCGATGGTGAGAAGTCGAAGAGTTGAAGACAGTTCAAGATAGATGATCTTCACATTGGATGGATGGGCGCTACTAGTGCTCATGATTGGAGTAGCTACCATGACGGAGCTGAAGTGGTAGCCGTCCATACGTATTGTTAATTGTGCGGATATGCGAGGAATTTGGTGCCTCCGGTTTTGTTCATACCCAGAACGAACTTGTAAATGGACTGTGTGTCTGACATTGGATTTTTTTTCTGTGCGGATTGATCTCTATTAAAAATATATTTTTTTGGTGGCGGAGAATTTATTCTCTTGCTTAAGGCCTTTCTTTGAGACGTACGAGCTCAGAGGTTATATATCGATAGAAATCAGTCGCATGTGGATTGCATGTGTGGCACGCCTAAGTGGCATATGATCAAGGCTTCTGTTGCAAAGCAAAGTCTTGTGGTTGATGATCAAAGCGTGGCACGTGAGGCGTAGCTTTGTGTATAGCATGGATTCGCGAGCCTCACACCTCGGTATGAGTCAAAAACGGGATATTGACTGCAAGGAGGACACGACGTTTCTTTCTAGCTACGGTGGTGTCAGTGACCTACCATGTAACACCCCGTGTATTCTATAACAGTGAAATTCACAAATTAAAGTATAATTAATTTCAAATCAAAGAATTAAGGGAAACGGGATACGCCATTACGTTCGTCTCGGAATTCTGCTTGAGATACAGTCCGAGTTTGCGTAAAACGGACTACGTATGAGGGAGATATGACCTCCGGAAGTTTCAGAATTCAGTTAAAATTCCAACAGACAGAAACAATCCAGAAATGAGTTCAAAATTCAAAAATCGGACACAGATTGGGCTGGGCGGGAATTTTCCCGCCCAAGGCACCCAGGTTGACTGGGTAGTCGAACTGGGTGTCGACTAGGTAGTCGACCTGGCCCCTGAGCCAGATCGAACCCAGCCCCTCCTGGCTGGCCTGGTCTGTGTTTGACCGAATTTCTGAGCTTTGTCTTGTCACTAGGGCTAGGTGTCAGCTCCTGATTGGTTTCTCTTTAAAACGAACGGCTAATATTAATCTAAGCTCCATCGACGGCTCTAATCAATTCACAAACTTTATAGAAAGGACCTAAGACTCCACCTAATTCACACAAATAAAAATGAGAATGAGACCTTCATGCTGCTGAAGAAAGACTAAGAGTAGCCGTCAAAATTGAGAGACGATTAGGAGTCGATTCAAAAGCTTAAAGCAACGAAAACTAAATCTAAACAACGCCTACAACAAAGGATAGCATCTCCAAATTCAGAATTCAGAATCCTGAATTGAAGATTCGTCATACGTTGTAAGTAGAGTGCTATTCCGATGTGAATGATTAATTGAGTTTTGATTTGTGTAAAATGAGAAATGGAACTGTACTTAATTTGTGGTGATGATAATTCATAATTGTTTGTTGCTATGATTCTAATTATGAATAGATTTGGGATGTTGTGGTATAAGGATGTTAGACCTATTGGATATTTGCAAGTATATGATTCATGTTGAAAGTTAACAACTATATGTTTGTGGTAGTTTATTTCAACCAAGTTGAGGCTCATGCAAGTATATGATTCACTATTATGCCAACATGATTTTAGATCCATCTATGTATATTTTCATGATCATTTTTAGTGTAGTTGGATCCAATTGAGTATTATGATTCATATGAATTTATGTTGGAATTGGCATCATGATTCAAGTGTAAAACCATACTTTTGTATTAGTGACAAAAGCAAGCATCTTTGTGAAATTGTGTTAATTCTATGAACATGACTAGAATACGTTTGGTGTTATGCCTAAATGAAAATATGTTTCAGGCCTATGTTGCTATCAAAATCATGTGATAATATATGTGATACATAATTAAGTTAGGTTCACATTTTAAATGCAAGTTTATATGACTAGATTAAAACCATGATTCATGTTTAGGTATGTTTCATGTCAAGATTATATGCTATTATAATGCAAGTTCACAAGTGCCTAATTTAAGTTAATTAGATCGTTATGTTACAAGTACATGCGTTCACACACCCCTTTTGATGTTACTTAGAATATATAAACACCATGTTCTAAGCCTCCCCTTTTTCATGTGGTTAAGTTGGGCTTAAATGTTAAACCCAACATATGTTATATTATAGCGAACGTATAAAACGGGGGTAATGACGTTAGGTTTAAAATATAAGACATATGTGTTGGCATGTTTGACGCATGCCAATGACCTTGAGAACATTTAAGTGGTATAAATTAATTTTACCCAATAAAGATGAATTTGAATAATGGGCTGCAAATATTTACATATAAAAAGAAAAGAGACAAAATATGTAAACTTAGAAAATACGATGTGTTTAACCCAAGGTTGGATTGCGTTGTGACATAAACCTTCCCGGAACCGCCCGGCTGTCCAGTAGTCACAACAATACCTATCCAATGTGGGTGGTTAAACACTGAGCCCAATAAAGACCCGAGGTTAGACTGAGTTGTGACGTAAGACTGCCCAGACCCAACCGGCAACAGGCAGTCACAACAATACCTGTCTAATGTGAGTGGTTGAGGCTTTAATAAGACAATTAAGGTTGAGTCAGGATTGATAGGATTAAGTAAATTAAATTAATACTTAATCAAATTAAACATGCTAAACTATACAGACTGACTGGGGGTTAGGTTTATACAGAACACTTAACCAACTTAGCATGTAGGCTAGAAATAGAAAACCTAGTAGCGGGGGAACCTTTTCAGCAGTAACCCTACAAGGTGTATCAGTATACCGTGAACTAGGCAGGGTGGGGCACGATTACTGGGCTGACTATAAGAGGTCAAATCGACGGCGGTGGTGCAGCAGTGTAGGTTCTAACGGGGTGCGGGCGTGCACACACTCCGACGTAGAAAAATTAGGAACTGGGCACCTGTAGTATACCTGTGCATTCTAGAACTGTGTCGGGCCGCCACCATGGGACTTGATACACCCCATGGTGGGACCAGCATAGGTAGCTACAACATTGGGGATCGTAAGACACATGTAACTATGCAAGTAGGAGCCGATCAATAAAAAGGATCACTTCACCCTGATTATGGGGAGCCTGTTAGGAACTAGTTTCTAGGTGTGTAGAGATTAATTTGGGGTACGATAGTACATTCGACTCTAGACAACTTAACTTAGTTTATGGTGTTTCCCCATTTCCAGTTTGTACTTATCATGCTCATTTCTTTATTCATAGACTGAACAGTCCTAGACTTACTCAGGCTTTATGTTTGACTCTACTTTTCTTTCGTCTTCTTTTCTTTCGTTTCCCCCCAGGTCCACAGGGAGGGAATACCGCAGCTTGACCAGTTTTCACATCCAGCTTGAAGAGAAAGAATGTATTGCTTGGATCTCTTTCGTTTTGGACTATGGCTTTGGATAGCAACTATGGGGGCTTATGTAGTTTTACTTATGTTTTTATGCTTCTTTAAGTTATGAAATAAAGACAGTTACAAAAATGTAATGTTTTGGAAGTATTGTAAGACAACTATGGCATGGTTTGTGTAACACGTATTTTGATGAAATAAAAGTTGCTGTTGTTTTCCGTTGTTCAAAAATATGTGTATTTATATCTGTCTTGTGTATCTGTGACTTATACTTATAAACCTCCACCAAAATTAGGGCATTCCTTTTGAGAGTGACCCCAACGGAGGTGGGGTGTTTCATACCAGCCCTGACATTTATATATACTTTTCACCTGTGTGGTTGTTGGAATGCGAGGCGCCTCGATTATAGGTCTGTAAGGACCGGGAAACGTGTGTTCAGGAATAATTAATCCTCAAAAGTAAGAGAGGACCGACCCTGAAGATCCAAGGATTGATGTGTCCGGTCCTAGGACATTTGCTAGAGTGTCCCGAACAGAGAGGAGGTTGCCCCTTGCCTCGACTCATGATGGAATCTAATTCCCAATACGAAATATGCGGATGTAACAGTATTACTAGTATGGCGACATGATATATGGTACCCATGCCATCTATGATTGATATTTATGATTGAATTTTCTTTTGAAACATATATGCACTACTAATAATATCAATCACTTTTGTTTTATATGTATCAAGAATTTCTTGGCCATTATAAGGTAAAACTCTATCCTTCTGCTTGCGTTGCATTATGCGATTGGACTTGAGTCTTATAATGGCTTCATTTTTATAAAAAGCATTGCGATGATTTAATCATTTACTTTATTTCATGCACTAGCACTCATTGGAGTAAACCCGTTCCGCGAAAGTGGCGTGGTCCTTTGATTTTCTTGATTATTGTTGTTTAATAAGTTAAGTAGATTTCTCATACTAGTCCCGTGACTGACTCGTAGTTTCTTTCACCTTGCAAACTCGATTGCCCTTATTTTCACATGGGCAGCCTAGTTATAGGTAGTTGACATATTTTGGCTTGGCACCGCAGTAGAGGTGCACTTTTGGCTCATAGCGAGGCTTGACTACATGTTGATCACTACGATTTTTCCGCTATTACTATATATGTATTATGATTCTACCACAGGCGATGTAGACTGACGTTTCATTTATGTACTTATTATGTATATGATTCCGCCACAGGCGATGTAGATTGATTATGTATTATTATGCACTAAGTTATAACCTGCACTATGCTCTCTGATGTGGTGATATATATATATGATTCCACCGTCATATTTGTGTAAATTACTCTATTTATTGTTTATGCTATTATGTGTACTCTGCTAATGATGATTAATGTGTTATACTCCAAAGATTATCCTTAACACCATAGCACGGGGATTGAGATCGTCTCAGGTGGTATCAGAGCTTTGGTTAACCTTAGTTCTGGAATTTAACACATTAAACAATTTGTCAGAATAGAATCAGTAGTATTCTAAGGCGAGTGGCTCATTAGAGATAGGACTAGTAATGTCCTAGAATGAGCTAAGAAGAATAGCAAAAACAATTTGATCAGTACATCATTGTCTTTCCTTAAGTTCTTCTTCTTTACCATACAATAAAATTATTGTTTCTGTAGGCTGACTCTTTTCTTGCTTATACAGAACTTGAACAATGGCTACCCGAGTAGCCGCTGGTAGAGGAGGCCAAGCTGGCCGTGGCAGAGGACGAGGAGAAGTCCCAGCTGAAGATGGACCCTTAATACAACCCCCGGCTGCTCAACCATTCGAGCTCGACCGCGTGGCTAAAAGGTACAAGAACCTAGGAGGCAAAACCTTCTTTGGAACGGGCACTGTGATTGAGGCCCAAGCATGGCTGAAGACATGCGAGAAGATATTAGGAGGCCTGAGGCCAGGCGATCAAGACGAAGCTTTCATGGGTGCTTGGCTTCTACAAGAGGAAGCCGAATTATGGTGGGAAGCTCTTACCGCAGAGAACAGAGATGCTAGTAGGACATGGGATGAATTCAAGGTTTTATTCAAAGAAAAGTACGTCCCAGAGCAAGCCCTTGAGCGCATGCACGATGAATTCGCAAACCTCCAGCAAGGAGATCTTTCTGTGCAAGACTATATGAACAAGTTTACATAGTTATCCTGCTATGCTCCCGAGCTCATCGCCACCGCTAAGTCCAAGAATAAGAGGTTCATCCTCGGGCTAAAGCAGAAGCACCAAGACAGGGCAATGGCCTATGTCAAGCTGGCGTTTAATGAATTAGTGGAGATGGCATGCAATTATGAGGATCTGGATCAAAGGAACCTCGATTTGGACCATTCTTAAAGCCAGATGGGAAATAAACGCTAGACCTCCACAAACCAGCTATAATCAAGCAACGCGGAGTCCATGAATCAGTAGACTAGCAGGCCGCCAAAGGGAAGCTGCTACAATTGTGGCAAGGTGGGTCACAACTCAAATGTTTGCACAACCCAGAAAAGGCAGAAGACCGACTCTCAAGGTTTAAGCCAGGGCTCTCAGAACCCTCGTTCATGCTTTAACTGCCGCAGGTCAGGACATCTTGTTAGAGACTGTCCCTTGATTAAGAAGGCCGAGGTTGCTCACGTATATGATGGGACGAACCCGTTGGCTGCTTCCGATGGAGCAGGTAAACCCGATGTTTTGGGAGGTGCCCTTACAATTAAAAATATTCTTGTTTCTGTATTATTTGACACGGGTGCATCACGTAGTTTTATTGCAAGTAACACAGTTCACAGATTAAAGTTAACACAAAGAAAGCTTAATGAATCGGTCAAAGTTCATAATCCGATAGGAGGATCTCTTATTCTTAGTTCATATTGTAGAGTGCTAGTCTGTTATTCCTTCTATAAATTTTCTTTTAATTTGATTATAGGGATTTTCCCGAGTTCAACATCATTCTCGGGTTAGATTGGTTAATGAAATACGAAGCCAAAGTAAATGGTGCGGAAAGGATAGTAAACATTACAACGAAGGTTGGATATATTACTGTGCCATGCCATGGTTCAAATCTAGATAGAGAGGAATTTTGGTCTGCATTAGAAGTTATCCCCACTTCCTTAGAAAACATTCCAGTTGTTAAAAACTATGCGGATGTGTTTGAAGAAGTCAAAAACTTACCTCCGCAAAGAGAAATAGAATTCAGAATCGATCAAATTCCCAATGCCAGACTAGTAGTACATCCAATTCGCAGAATAACTCCAAAGGAAAAAGAAGAATTAGGCAATCAAACTCATCAACAGCTATGGAAGGGTCTGATTAGGCCAAGCTTTTCTTGTTGGGGTGCAACTATAGTGTTTGTCCCAAAGTCAGACAGTACTCTCAGATTGTGTGTTGATTACCGAGACCTTAACAAACAGACGCTAAAAAACAAATACCCATTACCCTGCATCGATGATCTATTAGACCAATTAAATGGGGCAAGAGTATTTTCCCGAATGGACATGGCCACAGGTTTTCATCAACTGAGAATTTCCGAAGAGTGTGTTCCTTTGACAACTTTCAGAGGTCCAGACATATTTTATGAATGGTTAGTAATGTCGTTCGGCCTATGCAATGCTCCAGCATACTTCGTTGATCTAATGAATAGTGTGTTCAGGGGAGTTCTGAATAAATTTGTCCTTGTATTCATCGATGATATTTTAATTTACTCCAAATCAAAACCTGAGCATGAAAAACATTTAGAACAGGTATTGGAGATTCTAAGAAAGAATGTCATCAAAGCCAAATTCTCTAAGTCTGTCTTCTGGCAAGTAGAGGTGAACTTCCTTGGCCATGTCGTGTCAAAGGAAGGAATTTCTGTAGATCTGAGTAAAATAACAGCAATTCAAGACTGGAAACAACCTACTACACCCATAGTGGTTAGAAGTTTTATGGGGTTGGCTAGTTATTATCGAAAGTTCGTTAAGGTTTGTTCGAAGATATCTGGCCCATTAACAAAGCTTACGAAGAAACACGAGAAATTTAAGTTGACTTCCGACTGTGAGGAAGCTTTCCAGGAATTGAAATCGAAATTGACAACTGGTCCAGTATTAACCATTATCAATGGCAATCAGGACTTGACGGTTTGGACTGATGCTTCTATTAGAGGTCTAGGTGCAGTGTTAATGCAAAGAGGCCAAGTAGTCGCTTATGCAAGCCGCCAGCTGAAACCGCATGAGAAGAATTATGTAACTCATGATCTTGAGTTACTAGCTATCGTTTTTGCTTTAAAAATTGGAGGCATTACTTGCTGGGTGAGAAATTCGAACTATTTACAGATCATCAATCATTGAAGTATTTGTTCACCCAGAAAGATCTGAATATGAGGCAACAACGTTGGCTAGAATTTCTTGCAGCATATGAGCTAGATATCCTGTATACGCTGGGGAAGGCTAACGTTGTAGCTGATGCGCTTAGTAGGAAAACCGCAATCGTTGCCAATCTTATAATTACGCCTGGATTGATTGATAAAATATCTACTCTCCAGAAAAATGATCACTTCATTCAAAGGATCAGAGGGAGAATACAGAAGGGCGAGCCCTCAAGTTTTCAGGTAGATAAAGAAGAAGTTCTGAGACTGAAAGGGAGAATCTGTGTTCCCAAATCCTAGAGCTCAAAAGAGAGGTGCTCGATGAATGTCATAAATCCAAGCTTTGCATTCATCCTGGAGTAAGTAAAATGTACAACGACATTAAACGCACTTTCTGGTGAAAGGCGACGTAGAGGGACATTTCTTTGTATATTAGCAGGTGCCCAACTTGCCAATTAGTCAAGAGCGACCAACAAAAGCTTTTCGAATTGTTGCAACCGTTGGAAGTCCCCGGTTGGAAATGGGAACAGATTTCCGTGGATTTCATAGATGGTTTGCCCTGAACCAAGAAAGGTAATAACAGTATTTGGGTGATCGTAGATCGCTTCATGAAGACCGCCCATTTCGTACCTGTCAGAGCCAATAAAACCACTCAAAGTCTTGCACATATATATTTCAAAGAAATTGTTAAGCTGCATGGAGTTCCCATCATCATAGTCAGTGACAGAAACCCAATTTTTGCTAGCAAATTCTGGGAGGCATTCCAGACAGAATTGGGAACAAAACTGAATATGAGCACCGCTTATCACCCTCAGACAGATGGCCAAACTGAGCGAGTGAACAGAATTCTAGAAGATTTACTGCGGGCTTGTATTGTTGATTTTGGTGGATCATGGGAAGATCACTTGCATTTGTCAGAATTATCATATAACAACAGCTATCAAGCAAGTATAAAAATGTCGCCATTTGATGCATTATACGGTAGACCGTGCAGATCTCCCGCATGTTGGGTAGAACCGGGCAATAGACTTGTGTTGGGACCCGATATGATTAGAGAAGCATCTGATAAAGTTGATTTCATCAGGAAGCGATTGAAAACCGTGCAAAGCCGACAGAAAAGTTATGCAGATTCTAGAAGAAGCGATTTGACATTTGCTATTGGTGATCATGTGTAACAACCCGAAAATCTGGGCCAGTTTATAAATTTTATTTTAGCGAATTTTGATTATTTAAAATGAATTATTTTAAATAATATCGACGAGAAATTTATTTTGAATATAATTAGAACGTATATATTATATACGTCGTCGTTAGAATATAAATATTTATATATAATTATAAATAGAATTGAAAATGGCGCGGTAGTTCGATAATTCGATTTCAAACTTCCATTGAATGTACCGGGTGCAAAACAATCCGGATTTTATTGAAACCAAAAACATTAGGATCTAATTGATAATATCTTTCCAACGAATCCGACAAATCAAGATTTCATAGCGGGAATCAAAAGATATGTCCAGTTGAAAATTCTGAATAGTCGCTATGAAATTCAGGCCCTTAAAAATGGAAATTTTGCAAGCGACCTCGGATTTCGACGAAACCAGTTTTGTTGGGTCCGTGGTGTCAAATTATTGCTAGGTTCCAAATTTCATAATTTTTCGAATCAATATGTGAGCGTGGCAAAGGAAAATGCGTTTGACCAGTTTCAGTTGATTTTAATCGACTGGAAAATGGCCATTTTTCAAACGGTCTCAGAATTCGACGAAATTAGTTTGTTAGGACCGTATCATCAACACGAAGCTAGAAAATATTTTTCTAGAATTTTTAGAGTTCGTATGTGACCCTGGTAATTTAAAATGTACGTTAAAATTAAATATATATTGATTTATATTTTAATTTTTGCGAAAACCTATCGAAACAGCCGAATTGGCTTGCGAAACATATCCCATTGTGTCCGAAATGGGCGTATTACACTGGGGACGACAGTCGTTAGATCGGTTTGGAGTTAGCATCAGGAAACTGGGATTTTTGGAATTTAATTTAATAAAAATATTATTTATAAGGAGGGGCCAATCAAAAATTTTCAACCTAATTCCTAATTTCTCAAACCCGCTCCAGAAGAAAACCGATAGACGGCGGAACCCATTCAGATCTTCTCCCTTAATTACCTCTCCATCCGTGAATCGATTGAAGAAACCGCCAACAGGAAAAAGTAGATCTACTCGAGATCTACAAATCCATGCGGGGTTGGGCACCTATCGTCACGCCTTTCTCTGAAATCACCGCTCCAAAGTTGCTCCGCTTCACCTCGATTTCCGCTCCTTACAGCAGTTCGAGTTGGACATTCGTGGCATCGCCGGAAAGCCCTTGCGTTGGCCATCGACGTGGAGGCCTCTGATCATCCTCCAACGTCTCGATTGGTGTGCAAAATCCGAACCCTAGTGGCGAACGACAACTGCAGGTAATTAACAGTAAGTTTTTTTTTGTGTTTTGTTTAATTAATTTAATTAAATTAGCATTATAAAATAAGGTGTTTTTTTAAAAATAAATAACATAGTTTTAAAAATAACTTTGAATAAAAATGTGGTCTTTATATAAAATACCATAAAATAAAAATGTGATTCTTTTATATATTAATGATATAGAAAGAAAATGTGAATTTTAATATATATAGCATTGATTTAAAAATATGATTTTTAGATATATATGCCATTGAATTAAAATATGATTTCTTTGTAAATATAAATAACGTCGAGTAAAAATGTGATTTTTATATATTGAACATCGAAGTAAAAATGTGATTTTTATATATTGAATAGCGAAGTAAAAATTGGATTTTTACATTTATAGTGGCTACGGGCAACGAAGATGACAAAAAGGCGAGAACAGCGAAGGTTTCTGCAAAAGAAGAGTCAAGATGATTGGATAGCTTTCTGTGAGAATTTCTCACCTTTCAATTTCTTTTTCTAGTTATATATATATACTAGGATGCAGACGGTGCTTAGTAGCACCCGACACAATCGTCCACAGACCATGGACTTGTTTGTTTGGTTGCATAGATTAGTTAGATGATTTGATTTGAAATTGAATTGTTTGGTGAAAAAAATTGTTTTGATTGATGTGTGAATGGCGTGGGCCTTCACTGGACCGGGGATAAGGCTAGGCCTCGTCCCGTTTCTAGTATCGTGCCGTTATGCCGCCGAAATTTTCTAAAATATGTTAGAAAAATATAAATATCATTTTATTGAATAAATGAACCGAATAGAATATTCATAGATTGAATAAAATGTTTTATCTTTAAAAATATAATTTTTAAAGTGAATGGGAATAAATAAATATTCATTTACAAACCGGACGGTTTGTTTATGTACACCTATTTGAAGAACATTGATTGGGACGATAAATTTTACACATCGCCCAACTGCACAAATAAAATATGTGTTTGATTGTTTGAAACCCCACACGGGTGTTAGGATGAAATTTGAAGTTCACTCATCCTGATTGATTAAATATGTCGATCGATCGATTGACAGGCTGTTATAAGCGTTAGATATCTATATTTGATGCTTATACAGTGTAGTGCACTTTGGTTGATGGTTGATTATTTTTCAATGCTATTATATACATGTGTAGTATGAAAATCCATATGATTAACTTTATATGGTAATTGATTGGGCCTCATTCCAATTTAGAAAATAAAGAATAATATAAAATAAAGGTTCATGTGTTGACAGTACTCATACATTGATATTGGTCATGTGTTGAACGAAATATTTTAGTAATAAAATTTACATCTTTATCAATATAAAATAAAGGTTCATGTGTTGACAGTACTCATACATTGAGATTGGTCATGTGTTGAACGAAATATTTTAGTAATAAAATTTACATCTTTATCAATATAAAATAAAGGTTCATGTGTTGACAGTACTCATACATTGAGATTGGTCATGTGTTGAACGAAATATTTTAGTAATAAAAATTTACATCTTTATCAATATAAAATAAAGGTTCATGTGTTGACAGTACTCATCCATTGAGATTGGTCATGTGTTGAACGAAATATTTTGATAATAACAACTATTTTGAAAAAGAAATATTTGAAATAGAATATTTGAAAATAGAAATTTATGAAGCCGTGTTGATTAGATTGACGCCATTTTGACGTGAACGATATTTATATCGAAATGAATTGAAAACGATTTCGAAATGAAATGAATTGAAAACGATTTCGAAATGAAATGAATTGAAAACGATTTCGAAATGAAATGAATTGAAAACGATTTCGAAATGAAATGAATTGAAAACGAATTCAAATTGAATTGAAAGCAAATTGAAATGAATTCAAATTGAATTGAAATTTGAATTGAATAGAAATGAATTTTAAAACGATTTTATAAAGAAGAATTCAATTTTGATTTGAATTGAAATGGAAGTTGAAATTGCTTTTGAAACGAATTTTAAAACTATTTATATAATTCGTTTTAAATAGATATCGACGAAGTATATATTATATATATTATATATATAATATAATGGCCTGAATAGAACGCGCCGCGCCGCGGCAGTTCGTGAATTTCGACCATTTATTTCAAACGGACATTACGGGAGATCCGACCGTCGGATTCTCCTAAAACCGGAACCGTTGGGTTCGTATCGAAAAGAGCTTTCTAAAGAATATTTGAAATTAGAAATCTAACGGTTGGATTTGGAGTTATGTCCAAATCAAATTCGAAAAAGGTCGCTGTAAGTGCAGTTCGATGGCCATTGATGGAAATCGACTGTACGGGCCTTGATAAAATTATTAAAAATAGTAATAATTTATGTAAAATCATAAGAAATTATTTAGAAAGAATTGGGATGAAAAACTCCATATTTGAAAAGATAAAAATAGTTTTTTATTGAAATGAACTAGTTTTGAACTAGAAATATAATTCCACTTATTTTTAAATAAATAAATTGAATTTGAAAAGGGCTTTAAAAATAACCAGAATTTCCAATGATTGCATTGGGGTGGATTTGAATCGAAATTGTCTTCAGAATATCTCGATGTTGGAATTCGTGATTATACAGATGCTGTTATGGAAATTTGAAAGATATATATTTATATCGTTATTTCCAATACGACATTTGTTAATCGTAGAATTTGATATTGAATATAAGCCGATATATTTTCTATTCAGAGCCTTATATTGAATATAAAATGTGACTTGGGTTTGTCGTGAATGGTGTCTTCACTAACACTGTTCTTGAACCCAGTTGAGAAAAGATTAAATCTTTTTATTTAGATTTAATGAAGTGTACCAATTAAATGATATTTAATTGGAATTGAATTGGTATTGATTTTTGGGTTTATCGTGAACAGTGTTTTAAATAACACTTGTTCTTTAACCCGATAATTAATGAATGTGATTTTGGGTTTACCGTGAACCGTGTTTTTAAATGACACTGATTCTTTAACCCAGTCAAAGATTAAAACTAAGTGGAGTTTTTAATGAATCTTTAATTAGATTGAAATGACCGAGAATGGAGTAGCACCAGTTTTGCTCCAGGCGATAGTTAAATCTTTAAATGGATTTAAACGTGAAATGGTAATTGAATTTACCGATAACACCATGGTGTTAGATATGAAGTATTACCAGTTTTACTTCATGGGATGAATAGGTTGGGATTGGGAAATTTAAAACCAATGATTACTTCGGTAAGGTTCGTTAATCTCGACTAGTTGAATCGAAATTCAAAAGAAGATTAAAGAATAAATTCAAGGAATTTATCTTGGATAAAATTAATGGGAACGTTTCCCTATGAATGTGAAATTAGAAACTAACTGTCAGTTAGCCAAGTAGAATGGTTTTCTGAATATTGATCTGATGTTGGTTTCGGCCTTCGGGGTTAATATTTGGGGAATTATTCTCTTGATTAATTTACGGTTAGTGACTAATGAATTGGAATGAGGTGTATGTTGTGTTTGTGCAACACTTATTTAAAATATACGCGAGTTATTCGGAAAGACCGGGTTTATCCCATTCTGAATAACCGATACGACGATAAGTCGAAGATGAAGACGATGGTCGAAGACCGGAGGTCTTCACGTCGTTTGGGTAATTACTGATGATCTTGATTGGGTTGTACACCCAAGAAGATGGAAACAGTTAGTGATCGTCCAGACGTACTTGGAGATCGATGGATATGCGGGGTACTAGGTGCCTCCGGTTTCGTTCAGACCCAGAACGGACTTGTAAATGGACTGTGTGTCTGACATTGGATTTTAGTCCGTGTGATTGATCTCTATTAAATATATATCTGTTTGGCGGCGGAGGATTTATTCTCTTGCTTAACGCCCTTTTCTGAGACGTACGAGCTCAGGGGTTATATATTGATGGATATCAATCGCATGGAGTGAATTGCCTGTGTGGCGTGCTAAGATGCAAATGATCAAGGCTTCTGTTGAAAAGCAAAGTCTTGTGGTTGATGATCGAAGCACGGCCTTTGTGGCGTAGCTTTGTGTAACATTGATTCGCGAGTATCACATCCGGTATGAACTAAAAACGGGAGACGGACCTCAGGGAGGACATGCGTTTCTTTCTAGTTAGGAGTGGCGTCAGTGCTTGAACTGGCTGACGAGTTTGACTCATGTGGATGTTACTTATTATTACTTGCTGAAAAGCGAGGCGCCTCGTGATATCGGTTTCGGCCGATGCTTCTAGTCGGCTGATGGGCCAGGCTTACGCCCCAAAGGGCGGGGAAACGCAGTGTTCAGGCATAATAATCCACATCGGTGGACCGGCCCTGACGATCTAAGGGGCGGTTGCGGCTGTTCCGGTGGCTCGGGCTAGAGAGTCACAAATCGGTAGAGGATCTTGCCCCTAGCCTCGGTTCATACCATAAATGATAACCTAACTTCCAATACGACCTTTGCGGTTTTAATTGTACAACTAGTATGGCGACATGATATATGGTACCCATGCCGCCTATGATTGATACTGTAACGACCCAGATTTTTGAACAGTTATTTTAAATATTTAGTATGGTTTTAAATATTGATTTGAAAATAAATGGATTTTTATTATGGAATTTATCAGTTTAAAAATCATTTTTTGATTTAATATCGAATAAAACGATAATAATAGATTTTTATCGTTGAATTTAAATTGTTTGAAATCAATTTATATTTTAGAGCGAATCGTTAATTGCTATTTATTGTCTATAGTCGAATAAAATTTCAGTATTGGTCCCGTTAACTCCAAAATAGCATTATGACCTTATAACATCAGTCGTTAAGTTAGAATAGCGGTTCGGGACTGCAAGATAGGGACTGTTAGATATTTTGATTAATTAATTAAAATAATTTTCAAATAAAAATCTCATATCAACGTTTCATCAGCCACCCTATTTCTACAAAGCCGACCTCTTCCCCTATATGCAGGCCTATCGTGTTTCTCGAGCAGGAAATGTGTCTGTTTTCTTTGATATCAAAGGAACATCTTATTAATGGCTGGTACCTCCTGCTCCTTCGTTTTTCTCCTATAAAACCCAGGTCCATCGTGAGATCCTTTTCATTTTTCCCCTTCTGTTCTTTTTCTCTGAAAATCACGAAAAGCGATCTCCTATATATATAAAAAAAAAAAAAAAAAAAAGGGGTTGAATCGCAAGTTCCAGAAATCGGAATCGAAGGCTGCGACGAAGTCTGGAACTCGAGTAGGCGCTGAGGGCACTTGCGATTGCAGGAAATGGGGTTGTCGAGGCTATCGTAGGATTGTCAGAGGAGATGTCGATGCGGTTGTGGTGGGTGAATGGATCGAAGAGGTGCTGCTAATTCCAGGAAGGGACTCGCAATGGCAAAAAGTGGAGCTGAAGCTTGGGATTAAGCCGATGGGATTCGACAGTAAAGGAGAGGGGTTCACATCCAGTCGGAGGGGAGATTGCAATTGAAAACAAATTGCGTGAAGGGAGGGAACTCGATAATGAGGTGTAGAGCGGTTCAGGTTTTTGTTTTTGTGGAGGTCGATGGGAAATGACCTTCGAGTGAATCACTGTGGTGCAAACAGAGAATGGTGCAAGCGGCATAAGGGACTGTAGTGAGATTGAGGACAACCTAAGTGTTCTAGCAGCAGCAGTTCAACAATGAGGATAAGTATTCAGAAGGATACAAAGATTGAATGGGTAGTGTTTGACGGAATCCCAAAGTGATATGAATCAGTTTTGGGTTTGTTTGACAAGCAGGGATTGGTCGATGGTTTGCCGAGTTGTTCGTGGATGGGTCGAGTGGTTGGAGTAGCTTTAAGGTATATGTTTTATTTAGATTTAAATTTCATAAAATTAATTTATTTAATTGTTAAAAATTTAGTTTAAATTATAAACCGTTTAATCATTTAATTAAATAATCACAAGATAGTTATTCTATTTTAGCAAGTTATATAAATTTAACAAATGGTTAATCGATAACAAACTTAAATTATCATAGGGGCGACTAGACTTGGTTGAAGACGATTCATAGTCGCAGCAATATGGAGATTAACTGGATATTCAGAAAAAGAAAATCACGGTGAGTAAATCTCACTCACCTTTAGAATTATTTTTATTTCATTAAAAATAATTGTTTGTTGCTTGTTGAATGCTTCTGGTTGTTTTATATATATTAGTTATTTAGGCTATATATATATATATATTGGGTTGATTGATTGGTTGGATTCCCGCAGTCTCATTAGCGGATGCCCGCAGTTTCATAGCGGATGATTACCCTATACGCCCCACGCTATGATTAGTGGATGACCTTCTATACCGCGATATTCTGCCACGAAGCAGAATGGGTATTATTTATGTGCTAACATCTGTGGATGCAGGAAAACAGGTTGGAGGAATCCAACTGGATTCCTCAAAAATATATTATCTGTTTGTTATTTGTTTGCATATATATTGTTATATATGATGTGTTAGAAAAATAAATAATTCGTTGCTTTGTGTGTTTAAATATCACTGGGCTTAAGTAATGATATTTAAAATATTATGGAAGGATATTTGAGATTTAAAAAGGGAAATTCTATTTTTAAAATAGAATTTGAATTTTAAATGGGAATAAAATATAAACTTGTTTTGAAAAATAAAACAAGTAGTTTCTTATAAACGAGGTTATAAATAATTCTTTTATAACGAAGTTATAAATGAAGTGAAAAGAATTATCATTCGATAATTCAGAAATAGAAATACAAGTGTGAAATTGGGATTTGAAAAGGAATTTCAAAATAGGATTTGAAATGAAATTTTTAAATATATAAATCAAATGAAATTTGATTATAACATTTGAATAGTAGAATTCAAAGGAGTTTAAATATTTGAATTTTAAAAGGAGATTGAATATTAGAAATTCACTAGAAGTTCTAATAGAATTTGAATAGACGAAATTGGAATGAAAAATAGAATTTGAATTCAAGGAATTAAAATAAAATTTGAATTCAAAGGAATTCGAATAAAGAATTCAAATAAAGATTTGAATATAGAATTTCAAAATAGAATTTGAAATATAGGATTTCATAGAAGAATTAAAAAGAATTTGAAATATGGTATTTCAAGGAAGAAATTCAAATGTGAAATTTAAATAGAGATTTGAAATAGAAATTCGAGTATTGAATTTGAACATGGAATTGAATACAGAAATTCAAGTAGAAATTTGAATATGAGATTTCAAAATAGAATTTGAAATAAACTTTGAAAAATAGGATTTCAAAGTAGAATTGAAATTTTGAATTTCAAATAGGATTTCAAAATAGAAAATTCAAATGGTGTTGAAATTGAATTTGAATATTAGAAATTCAAATGGTGTTGAAATTGAATTTGAATATTAGAAATTCAAATGGTGTTGAAATTGAATTTGAATATTAGAAATTCAAAGGGTGTTGAAAATGAATTTGAATATTAGAAATTTAAATGGAGTTTGGATCTTTAAATTCAAGTATGAATTTCAAATATAGAAATTCAAAAAGGAGTTGAATTTAAGTGGGAATTCGAATAGAGGATTTGAAATGGAATTCGAATAAAGGATTTCAAATGGGATTTGAATACAGGATTTAAAACTATGGAATTTGAAATATAAAGATTCAAATGGAATATATATGAATATATATATATATTGGACGAAGTTGAATTCATTTTTAAGAGGTTTAAAAAGTTTATATATATAATTATAATTAAAACGAACTCGCCGCAGCGCTGCAGTTCGTAAAATAGCGATTCGAACTTCAATTGAATATACCGAGTGCAATTGAAGTCGAAATTCTTTGAAACAAGAAACGTCAGGACCGATTTGATAATAGTTTTCTAATGAAAGAGAAAAATCTGAATTTCGTCGTATAGATTTTGAGTTATGTCAAAATCAAATTTTCAGAAAAGCAGCGCCAGAATCGTTTTAAAACCATAATGGTTTATTTAATATTATAAAAGGATTTTAAGCGAGAAAATCCGAAGTTTCTATTTAAAAAAATCCAGATTTGAGTTATAAAATATATGTGAACTCCAGTGGAGTAATGGGTTGATTTCTGAAACAGAAATCAGATTTTTTGATTTATTGAATAGAGTTAACTAATTCGAATAGAAATTAGTTAATGAGATTTCGAATGAATATTGGGATTTAAATAAGTAAATTCGATTTGAAATTTATATTCGAAATAGAAAAGAGAACTAGAATTGAAATTGAAATTTAATTTGGTTATGAACGAGTTAATATTTTGTTTGAACATGTTATGTTCAACAAAGAAGTGAGAGAGGCAAAATGACTAATCAAAGAATAAATGGGCGAACTGAATTCAAACGATTGGATAGTGTTGAATTGAATTGAAAACAGGTGAACAGGTGTTGAACAGATATGGAATGAAGTATATAAAGTATATAATTTATGTGCTCGACAAAAGGTACATGTTTAATTCATATATGAGATTTTATGCGCCGTATCGGCTAGCCGCTTGGCTTTTTCTTTTTTCTTTTTGAAATGAGAAGATACCGGGAAGCTATTTGAAATTTTCCGATGCTCCCGATACAGGGGAGGTTATGGCGAATTTTTCCGGGAATTTAAGGAGTTAGAATATTTTTAAGAAATTTGACAATTAGAAATCTATATATCGATATATAGAATTCGACAAGGAAACGAAATCAAAAATAGCGAAAAGAGGCAAGATGATTTTTGAAATATTTGGATAACAAATATTGATAGTGGAATGGAGAAGAGATTTAAACTAATGAAATATTAATTAAAGGAGCCCAGTGATTTGTTTGATATGTTGATTGAACACTTGTTTTTATTCGATAGTTAAATCACAGACTATCGAAGTTTTTGACCATCGTTGTCAATATGGAGAGACCGGTTGGATTATTATCCGAAGAACCACTCCGTATCGGCATAAGCGTTGCGAACCAAGTATGCTGAATATATTGAAGACGGAGAGAAGTGCAAGGGCTTTTCTAGTAATAGAAATAGTGCCTTCGGTGTCGTTCAATCCCAGAACGAACGTAAATGGACGAATGTCTGACAAAGTATTTCCAATGATCAAATGGGTTGGTCTGTATGAATATATATGGTTGCAACGGATTTATCCCTTAGCATAATATCCAGAATATTTGTGCAAACTCAACTAGTGATTAACGGATCTGACAATGTGGCATTCAAAGTGATTGTGTTATCAAGAAATGGTAAGTAATCGTAGCCTCAGGCCTCAACAACCGGGAAAGGACAAAAATCGGGCAGGCAGCATGGCTATGTGGGTCGCACCCATTAGGGTGTATAATCACCTATCTAGAGAAATCCCTTTTGTTTCTAAATCTATCGATTCTGCCCATTCGGGAAACGGTGGTTTGAGTCCATCCGTTGGTGATATACATTCGATACACTCAAGTGAAATGAGTGGTCGGTCATGTGTGGGCCGGGTTGCAAGATGTTCTTGTTGAACCCAGGTGTATTCGCCTCTAGAGATACATCATCGGAAGGTGGTCCCATACCTTGTCATGTTGGAAATCCAATCTCCAATAAGCGCCATGCGGTTTGTGATTTTATAATATATATGTGGAACGTGAGATGCAAGCGTTCTCCTATTTGGTTATTTACTTGATGTAGACATTATTATAATATCACTGGATTTTCATATCAAAGTGTTTTGGGTTATAGTAAGGTAAAAACCGTCCGTGTTTATGTGTGGGCTGGTCTTACTATTATCTTTTCTTTCGAAAAGAGTTTTGAAAGTTAAACAAGTGGTTGGAGTTTACTCACACCAGTCCCATGACTGACCCAGAGTTTATTTTGTTTTGTTTTCCCTAAACTCTTGGGTGCCCAAATTTGTACGGGCAGTCAAGTGTTTCAGGCTTTTACAGATACACTTGGAGGAGCTTGAAGCTGGAGGCTTCAACGTTAGTTATTTAGAGTTACTTCCGCTGAATCAAAAGTTATGTGTACTCTGATGATGGTATGTATATATGTACAAACAGATTGTATTTCAAAGCTTATGTTATATAATATATTTTATTCGTTCCGCTGTGAGTTTGTGTTCTTCGTTTTTCTTCTATTCTAATATTTCTTTCTTTCTATTTCTCATCCTCTAACTTCTTTCTAATAATGAGTCGTATTTCTGTGTTATTTGGGTTGGACGTATGGCGTATTTAGTCAACTCAGATAGCTCGGATTTGCGGGCCTTTACAGATACTTATGATTTGAAGTTGTTTTATACACTATGCACTTATAATAGTATCAAACGATTTGTTTTAACCGTATCAAGCATTCTTTAGCTGTTATAAGGGAAAACCCTATCCTCGGTTGCGTTGCATTGTGTGATGGGACCTGGGTCTTATAACAGCTTCATTTTTCTTTATTTAGCATTGCGCAGTTTGTTTTATGCACTTGTATTCTTGGGAGGAAACCCGTTCCGTGTTATACGGCGTGGTCACTTGATTTACCTAATGATTTAAAATAAAGATTAATAACTATTTTAGTTCTCACACCAGTCCCATGACTGACCTGGAGTTTATTGTTTTAACCTAAACTTTGGGTGCCCTTATTTTGACACGGGCAGCTAGTAGTTTTGGTTTTGCAGATTTATATTCACAGGATCCTGGTTTACATCTGGAACGATATCCGGAAAGCTTTGTATCCGTATATCTACTTCTAGTTGTGTATTGTATTATTTTCCGCTGCGATGTATTTAAATGTAATTTAAATCTCTGATATTTCTGTGTAATATTTATTCATACTCTGTACATTCTTGTAATCTGATGTATTGTTGTAATATGCAATGAAATGTTCTTCTGTATGAGTTCTGTTGTGGCTTGTTCTCGAACTATCCGACACTTTCCTTTACGGGGAAGTTAAGGGTTTTCACATCATGTTTATTTGAAAGTTTCTCCGATTGGAGGAGTGATCTGATTCGGTAAAACTGGGAAGTTAGCACCCAGATTTATCGGTCCCTTTCCTATACTTGAACGAATTGGAACTCTTGCTTATAGCATTCAATTACCTAATTGGTTGCCTGGTGTGCATAATATATTTCACGTATCCCAACTTAGAAGGCAGTGCATGATCCGGATCTTGTTGTAGAAGAAGCAGCGCAACAGGACTTGGAAATTACTCCAGAATTAGCAGTCAGAAGAGCGCCGTTAAAAATTGTTGGCAAAGAAACTAAAGAGCTAAGGAGAAAGAAGATTCATTTAGATAAAGTGAAGTGGAGTAGTGATCCTAGAGACTGTACTTGGGAGACTGAGGAAAGCATTAAGTAAGCTTACCCCAAATGCAGAGTCACCTCGCTGACTAACTCCGGTGCAAGGTGCCTTCACAATACTTTGCATTTACATTTTTGTTTCCTACTATACTATTGTTTCCTTTTCGAGGACGAAAAGTTTTATGTGAGGGAGATTGTAACCACCCAGAAAATGTGAGCCAAATTATTTTTTTTATTTGATATTTTAAAGAAATCTAAACAATTGAAATAGAATATTTCAATAAAGTAGTGAATTAGAAATAGTGTGGCAGTTTGAAAATTTGAATTCAAACTTTGACTGACTCTATCGGGTGCAAAATATAACGGATTTAAGTGAGACCGAAAATATTTAAAAATTTTTATGAATATCTTTCTAACGAATCGGAAAAATCGAAGTTTCATAGCGGAAATCAAAAGTTATGGCCAAATGAATTTTCAGAAAGGCCGCTATAGAGAATATATAGCCCTTGAAAATAGACATTTTGCAATAGACATCGTTATTCGATGAAACAACTTTTGTTGGATCCGAGATGTCAAATTATTTCTAGATTTCAAATTTCATAATTTTTGAAGCTAGTATGCGGCGTGGCAAAAGAAAACGTGTTTGGTTAATTTCTTTTAAATTGGATCGACCAGGAAAAGGCCATTTTTTAAACGATCTCAGAATTCGACTAAACTAGTTTTGTTGGGACCGTATCGGCAAAACATAGCTAGATTTATTTTTCTAGAAATTTTCGAATCAGTTTGTGGCCCTGGCAAATTGAATTGTACGTTCAAATTGAATATTGAATGTTTTATATTTTAATTTGAAGAATAACTGACTGTAACAATAGAATGGGCATACGAAACATATCCCATTGTGTCCGGGATAGGGGTATTTAGCTAGGGATGACAGTAGTTGGGTTTGGATTGGTGTCCATGTGGAGAAACACTATTTTAAAATTTAACAAAACCACGAACCAATAGAAATTCTCCTTTCATAATTTTAAAATAAAAATAAAATCAAAAAAACCCTCGTCTCCTTCCTGTTAACGGCAGAAGCCACCTCCCTCCTTCCCGACCAAATCGCCTCTGCCACAGGCCACGCCAGACCCCGCCACTGCCCGATCTCGAAAGCCCTCCCTTCCCTCTTCAAATTCGACCAACCCTCGCCCTCCATCTCCTTGCCATCGTCAAGCACGAGCCCCTCAAACATCTACATTTCATGCCGCCGCCAGTATCGCCAGAGGAAATCGGATCTGACGCCTCGCCCACGTGCCTGAAGCCCTCTCGACCCTCGTCCAAACCGTGCCATCCGATCGTCGTATCGAGCCTCGGTTTTCATGAAAACTGCAAACCTAGTTTGGAACTAAACTGAAAGGTATCGGCTTTGGTTATTTAAACTGATTCATAACACTCCTAAGTGTTGCTAATGATGATTTTGGTTTAAAAATCGTATCTTTATCCTGTGTTAATGAAATTCGATGAAACAGGAGACATCGTGACCGCAAGGAGGCTCTCTACATTCTAGAGGAGACCACGGATTTTTCTGAGCTCGCTAGGATTTTTAGCAAAGCGACAACCAATGTGAGATTTCTAAACTGAAATGTGAATGGAAATGTGATGTCTAAATTATATAAGCGAAATATAAATTATACACGTGTCGTATACCTCATGTACATGCGTTGTGTAAGTTATATGAGCGAAGTATGAATTATACACGCATTGTGTAAATGATATGTGTGTTGGAATGGAAATATACATATATACATATACATATATATATATACACACTCTCCCCTCGTCCACAAACCGTGGACGACATTTATTGATTGTGAATTAGTGTGAAAAATTTGGTGAACAATGCGAATGGTTGAGAGAATTGTTTGTGGTTGATATTGTTTGGTTATGGTTGAAAAATACCCATTTGTGATTGAAATAAATTGTGGAAAAAAAAATCATATCGCCTACGTGCGAATTAGATGTATGAAATCCCCATTTTCAAAAACCGCGAGCTTATAGGTTATATATAGATAGATATCAATTGCATGGCATGAATTGCCTGTGTGGCATGCTGAGTTGCATGGATCAAGGCTTCTGTTGAAAAGCAAAGTCTTGTGGTTGATGATCAAAGCACGGCCTACGTGGCAGCTTTGTGTATAACGTGAATTCACGAGCCTCACACCTCGATATGAGTTAAAAACGGGATAAGGACTACGGGGAGAGCACGACATTTCTTTCTAGCTTTGGTGGTGTCAGTGACTTACCAGCCATGACATTTATATACTTTTCACCTATGTGGTTGTTGGATGAGAAGCCTCGATTTTAGGTCTGTAAGGACCGGGAAACGTGTGTTCAGGAATAATTAATCCTCAAACATAAGAGAGGACCGACCCTGAAGATCCAGGGGTTACCCAGAGTGTGTAGTCCTGAGGCATTTGCTAGAGTGTCTCGAAGCGGAGAGGAGCTTTCCCCTTGCCTCCACTCATGACGGAAATCCACTTTCCAATACGTGTATTCCGGTTTTATTTGTAGAGCCTAGTATGGCGACATAGTGGGATGGGGCACTTATGCCGTCTATGATTGATATTTATGATTGAAATTGTTTTGACACTAGACACTTATTATAGTATCAAATGATTTGTTTTAAACGTACCAAGCATGTTTGGCTATTATAAGGGAAAACCCTATCCTCCGGCTTGCTTTGCATTGTGTGATGGGACCTGGGTCTTATAATAGCTTCATTTTTCGAAAAAGCATTGCGTTGTCTTTTCCATGCACTGGTATTCTTGGGAGGAAACCCGTTCCGTGTTATACGGCGTGGTCCCTTGAATTACTCTCTTTTAAAGTAAAGTTTTAAATAACTGTTTTAGTTCTCACACATGACAGACCTGGAGTTTATTGTTTTAACCTAAACTCTGGGTGCCCCTATTTTCGACACGGGCAGCTAGTTGTTTTAGTTTTGCAGATTTATATTCACAGGATCCTGGTTTACAGCTGGAACGATGCTCGGAAAGCTCTGTATTCGTGCATTACTTTCAGTTGCATTTTATATTGTTTTTCCACTGCTATGTAATTTATTGTAATCTCTGATATTCATCGAATGTAATTTATTCATTATACTCTGTATATTCTTGTATCTGATGGAATTATTGTAATAGCAATGAAATGTTCTTCCGTCTGCGTTCTGATTTGTCCTGTTCTCAAACGATCAGGGGTTTCGAATGGTCTAGATCAGTTTAACGACTGATTCGGATCGATCGAAATCCCCGGTCGTTACAATTTCTGTTAAATTGGATCAACCAGGAAAAGGCCATTTTTCAAACGATCTCAGAATTCGACGAAACTAGTTTTGTTGGGACCATATCGGCAAAACATAGCTAGATTTATTTTTCTGGAATTTCTCGAATCAGGTTGTGGCCCGGCAAATTGAAATGTGCGTTCAAATTGAATATTGAATGTTTTATATTTTAATTTGAAGAATAACTGACTGTAACAATCAAATGGGCCTACGAAACATATCCCATTGTGTCCGGGATGGGGGTATTTAGGTAGGGTGACAGTCGTTGGGTTTGGATTAGTGTCCGTGTGGAGAAATACTATTTTAAAATTTAACAAAACCACAGACCAATAAAAATTCTCCTTTCATAATATTAAAATAAAAATAAATTCAAAATAACCTCGTCTCCTTCCTGTTAAATGCGGAAGCCACCTTCCACCTTCCCAACCAAATCGTCGCCGCCACAGGCCAAGCCAGACCCCGCCACCGCCCGATCTTGAAAGCCCTCCCTTCCCTCTTCAAATCCGACCAACCCTCGCCCTCCCTCTCCTCATCATCATCGAGCATGAGCCCCTAAAAATCCACATTTCACGCCACCGCCAGGATCGCCAGAGGCGATTGGACCTAACGCCTCATCCGCGCGCCTGAAGCCCTCTCGATCCTCTTCCACGTTGTGCCCTCCGATCATCGTATCGAGCCTCGGTTTTCGCGAAAACTGCAAAACTAGTTTGGAACTAAACTGAAAGGTATCGGCTTTGGTTATTTAAACTGATTTATAACACTCCTAAGTGTTGCTAATGATGATTTTGGTTTAAAAATCGTATCTTTATCGTGTGTTAACGATATTTGATGAAACAGGAGACATCGTGACCGCAAGAAGGCTCTCTGCATTCTAGAGGAGACCGCGGATTTTTCTGAGCTCGCTAGGATTTTTAGAAAAGCGACAACCAATGTGAGATTTCTAAACTAAAATGTGAATGGAAATGTGATGTATAAATTATATAAGAGAAATATAAATTATACATGTGTCGTATACCTCATGTACATGCGTTGTGTAAGTTATATGAGCGAAGTATGAATTATACACGCATTGTATAAATGATATGTGTGTTGAACTGGAAATAAATAAATATATATATATACACACACACACTCCCCTCGTCCACAAACCATGGACTACATTTATTGATTGTGAATTGGTGTGAAAATTTTGGTGAATAATGCGAATGGTTGATAGAATTGTTTGTGGTTGATATTGTTTGGTTGTGGTTGAAAAATACCAATTTGTGATTGAAATAAATTGTGGAAAAGAAAAATCATACTCGCCTGCGTGCGAATTAGATGTATGAAATCCCCATTGTAAAAAACCGCGAGGTTTTAAGGTAGAGTGAGGAGCCGTACTCGGGACGGTGCCGGTTTTAAATACCCTGTCGTTATGCTGCCGAAATTTTGAATAATATTCATGTGTTAGAATTATTTTTCATATGTTGAAATTATTTTCATGTGCTGAAACAAAAGTCATGTGTTGAAACCATATCCATGTGTGGAAATGCTCATGTGTTGATAAGTTCATGTGTTGAAAAATAATTCATGTGTTGAATAAATAAATAGTTTTAACAATAAAAATCACATTTTTATATATATGAAGTATGTAAAATATTCGTATTATAAATAAATTGTTTCAACAATAAAAATAACATCTCTCTTATATATATACAAACCATATAAAATATATCCATGTGTGGAAATGCTCATGTATTGAGAAGCTCATGTGTTGAGAAGTTCATGTGTTTAATAAAATGATCGAACAATAAAAATTACATTTTATTAAGAATAGGGAGTTTTAAAACATTCATGTGTTGAATAAATATTTTTGATGATAAAAATACCAATTTTATCGTGTGTGAATTTTTAAAAATATACAATGTTGAAATAAATATTTGTTTGCTATGAATATTATTTTTAACATGTATAGGAACTAGATAAAATAGTCATGTGTTGAATATATTTTAGTTCGACAAAAATATCTTTTTTAAGTGAAATGTGAAGTGTTAAAAATAACCATAAGTGGAGATAAACCTTTGTTCGCTGGAAATATAATTTTTAGCTTAGTTTTGCATATATATATATATATATATATATATATATATGTGTGTGTGTGTGTGTGTGTGTGTGTGTGTGTGTGTGTTGAACAGGAAATGGATTAGCTGTTGAGTAAAGAATTTATTTGCGTGCATCGACAAATAGGTAAACCTTAATGAGTTGGATGTGCAAATTTTACTATTATATCAACTCCTGTGAATGCCGTTGGATGCGGAGTGCTCGTTGTTCTGTGTGTAATAATAAACAATCGCCATAGGATAGTAATAATTAATTTTGAACTACACTACATAGCATATTCTTGACGATAGGCATACTTCATCATATACCATATAAGTATTTGGAGCTTGTGTGAAGAGGTTGAAGATTTACCATACGAGCGAGAGGCTGGTATGGCGATGACTATATATTACAGGTTGAACTGATGACTAATCTGGACTATATAAATTGTAACGGTAAACTGCAAGATTACTAAAAACCCCACACGGGTCTGGAGATGACAATAAACACTTCTCTCTGGTCATTAAGGCACAAAAACCATTTATAGGGTGATAAGAATTTATTCTCTGGAGTTATGATCTATACACCCTCCCATGTGGACACCGGAATATATCACTATAAATATGTGTGTGCTTATTAGGATTTGTTAGGTACCTAGTACGGCCCAACAAATTTCCAAACCCCTTCCCGTACAAAGGAGGTTATGGCGAAAATTTTCAAAATATAAAGGTGTTAGTGAAATATTTGAAGTGAAAACGATAATGAATTATATATATATATATATATATATATATATATATATATATACACTAAATTAAAATGAATCGAGGCCGTATAGTTCACGTTTTAAAATCATAACTTCATACGATTATACCGAAAGATCCGACCATCGGATTTTCACGAAACTGGAAACGTTGGGTTCACTTTTGGAATATCTTCCCAATGATATAAACTTTGTTGATATCCAACGGTTAAATTTTCAGATATGTGTAAAACAAATTTGGGGAAAAACAGCGCCAGTGCTTCGGCACGACCTGAAACGTCGTTTAATTAAATAGGGCCGTTTTTAAATAAATAAAAATGGCGATATTTCATTATAAAATATTATAGACGATATAGAGCAGAAATAAACAGATTCTGCTTGGTTTGCTTGATATTTGATGGTTGAATGCGTCTAACATGAAAACTATACTAAAGAAATGAAATGTGAATGTCAAATGATTTAAACATGTGAAGAATTGATTTGAAAATCTAAATATATGTGGACTATTTGAAAAGGTCGAGTTCATTCTCATTTCAAAATAATCGATCGATGGTGAGAAGTCGAAGAGTTGAAGACAGTTCAAGACAGACGATCTTCACATTGGATGGATTGGTGCTACTAATGCTCGTGATTGGAGTAGCTACCATGAAGGAGCTGAAGTGGTAGCCGTCCAGACGTATTGTTAATTGTGCGGATATGCGAGGAATTTGGTGCCTCCGGTTTTGTTCATACCCAGAACAAACTTGTAAATGGACTGTGTGTCTGACATTGGATTTTTTTCTGTGCGGATTGATCTCTATTAAAAATATATTTTTTTGGTTGCGGAGAATTTATTCTCTTGTTTAACGCCCTTCTCTGACACATACGAGCTCAGAGGTTATATATCGATAGAAATCAGTCCCATGTAGTGGAATGCATGTGTGGCACGCCTAAGTGGCATATGATCAAGGCTTCTGTAGCAAAGCAAAGTTTTGTGGTTGATGAGCAAAGCATGGCATGTGCGGCGTAGCTTTGTGTATAGCATGGATTCGCGAGCCTCACACCTCGGTATGAGTCAAAAATGGGATAGTGACTGCAGGGAGGACACGACGTTTCTTTCTAGCTACGGTGGTATCAATGACCTACCATGTAACACCCCATGTATTCTATAACAGTGAAATTCACAAATTAAAGTACAATCAATTTCAAATCAAAGAATTAAAGGAAACGGGATACGCCATTGCGTTCGTCTCGGAATTCTTCTTGAGATACAATCCGAGTTTGCGTAAAACGGACTACGTATGAGGAAGATATGACCTCCGGAAGTTTCAGAATTAAGTTTAAAATTCAAACAGACAGAAACAGTTCAGAAATGAGTTCAAAATTCAAAAATCGGACACAGATTGGGCTGGGCGGGAATTTTCTCGCCTAAGGCACCTAGGTCGGCTGGGTAGTCGAACTGAGTCACCCAGGTCGACTGGTTAGTCGACCTGGGGGTCGACTGGGTAGTCGACCTGGGGGTCGACTGGGTAGTCGACCTGGGGGTCGACTGGGTAGTCGACCTGGCCCCTGAGCCAGGTCGAACCCAGCCCCTCCTGGCTGGCCTGGTCTGTGTTTGACCAAATTTCTGAGCTTTGTCTTGCCACTAGGGCTAGGTGTCAGCTCCTGATTGGTTTCTCTTTAGAACGAATGGCTAATATAAATTTAAGCTCCATCGACGGCTCTAATCAATTCACAAACTCTATAGAAAGGACCTAAGACTCCACCTAATTCACACAAATAAAAATGAGAATGAGACCTTCATGCTGCTGAAGAAAGACTAAGAGTAGTCGTCAAAATTGAGAGACGATTAGGAGTCGATTCAAAAGCTTAAAGCAACGAAAACTAAATCTAAACAACGCCTACAACAAAGGATAGCATCTCCAAATTCAGAATTCAGAATCCTGACTTGAAGATTCGTCATACGTTGTAAGTAGAGTGCTATTCCGATGTGAATGAATAATTGAGTTTCGATTTGTGTAAAATGAGAAATGGAACTGTACTTAATTTGTGGTGATGATAATTCATAATTGTATGTTGCTATGATTCTAATTATGAATAGATTTGGGATGTTGTGGTATAAGGATGTTAGACCTATTGGATATTTGCAAGTATGTGATTCATGTTGAAAGTTAACAACTATATGTTTGTGGTAGTTTATTTCAACCAAGTTGAGGCTCATGCAAGTATATGATTCACTATTATGCCAACATGATTTTAGATCCATCTATGTATATTTTCATGATCATTTTTAGTGTAGTTGGATCCAATTGAGTATTATGATTCATATGAATTTATGTTGGAATTGGCATCATGATTCAAGTGTAAAACCATACTTTTGTATTAGTGACAAAAGCAAGCATCTTTGTGAACTTGTGTTAATTCTATGAACATGACTAGATTACGTTTGGTGTTATGCCTAATTGAAAATATGTTTTAGGCCTATGTCGCTATCAAAATCATGTGATAATATATGTGATACATAATTAAGTTAGGTTCACATTTTAAATGCAAGTTTATATGACTAGATTAAAACCATGATTCATGTTTAGGTATGTTTCATGTCAAGATTATATGCTATTACAATGCAAGTTCACAAGTGCCTAATTTATGTTAATTAGATCGTTATGTTGCAAGTACATGCGTTCACACACCCCTTTTGATGTTACTTAGAATATATAAACACCATGTTCTAAGCCTCCCCTTTTTCATGTGGCTAAGTTGGGCTTAAATGTTAAACCCAACATATGTTATATTATAGCGAACGTATAAACCGGGGGTAATGACGTTGGGTTAAAAATATAAAACATATGTGTTGGCATGTTTGACGCATGCCAACGACATTGAGAACATTTAAGTGGTATAAATTAATTTTACCCAATAAAGATGAATTTGAATAATGGGCTGCAAATATTTACATATAAAAAGAAAAGAGACAAAATATGTAAACTTAGAAAATACGATGTGTTTAACCCGAGGTTGGATTACGTTGTGACATAAACCTTCCCCGAACCGCACGGTTGTCCAGTAGTCACAACAATACCTATCCAATGTGGGTGGTTAAACACTGAGCCCAATAAAGACCCGAGGTTAGGCTGGTTTGTGACGTAAGACAGCCCGGACCCAACCGGCAACAGGCAGTCACAACAATACCTGTCTAATGTGAGTGGTTGAGGCTTTAATAAGACAATTAAGGCTGAGTCAGGACTGATAGGATTAAGTAAATTGAATTAATACTTAATCAAATTAAACATGCTAAACTATACAGACTGGTTGTTGGTTAGGTTTATACAGAACACTTAACCAACTTAGCATGTAGGCTAGAAAAAGAAAACCTAGTAGCGGAGGACCCTTTTCAGCAGTAACCCTACAAGGTGTATCAGGATACCCTGAACTAGGCAGGGTGGGGCACGATTACTGGGCTGACTGTAGGAGGTCAAATCGACGGCGGTGGTGCAGCAGTGTAGGTTCTAACGGGGTGAGGGCGTGCACACACTCCGACGTAGAAAAATTAGGAACTGGGCACCGGTAGTATACCTGTGCATTCTATAACTGTGTCGGGCCGCCACCATGGGACTTGATACACCCCATGGTGGGACCAGCATAGGTAGCTACAACATCGGGGGCCGTAAGACACATGTAACTATGCGAGTAGGAGCCGATCAATAAAAAGGATCACTTCACCCTGATTATGGGGTGCCTGTTGGGACTAGTTTATAGGGGTGTAGAGATTAATTTGGGGTACGATAGTACATTCGACTCTAGACAACTTAACTTAGTTTATGGTGTTTCCCCATTTCCAGTTTGTACTTATCATGCTCATTTCTTTATTCATAGACTGAACAATCCTAGACTTACTCAGGCTTTATGTCTGACTCTACTTTTCTTTCGTCTTCTTTTCTTTCGTTTCCCCCCAGGTCCACAGGGAGGGAATACCGCAGCTTGACCAGTTTTCATATCCAGCTTGAAGAGAAAGAATGTATTGCTTGGATCTCTTTCGTTTTGGACTATGGCTTTGGATAGCAACTATGGGGGCTTATGTAGTTTTACTTACGTTTTTATGCTTCTTTAAGTTATGAAATCAAGAAAGTTACGAAAATGTAATGTTTTGGAAGTGTTGTAAGACAATTATGGCATGGTTTGTGTAACACATATTTTGATGAAATAAAAGTTGCTGTTGTTTTCCACTGTTCAAAAATATGTGTATTTATATCTGTCTTGTGTATCTGTGACTTATTCTTATAAACCTCCACCAAAATTAGGGCATTCCTTTTGAGAGTGACCCCAAAGGAGGCGGGGTGTTTCATACCAGCCCTGACATTTATATATACTTTTCACCTGTGTGGTTGTTGGAATGCGAGGCGCCTCGATTATAGGTCTGTTAGGACCGGGAAACGTGTGTTCAGGAATAATTAATCCTCAAAAGTAAGAGAGGACCGACCCTGAAGATCCAACGATTGATGTGTCCGGTCCTAGGACATTTGCTAGAGTGTCCCGAACGGAGAGGAGGTTGCCCCTTGCCTCGACTCATGATGGAATCCAATTCCCGATACGAAATATGCGGATGTAATAGTATTACTAGTATGGCGACATGATATATGGTACCCATGCCATCTATGATTGATATTTATGATTGAATTTTCTTTTGAAAATATATGCACTACTAATAATATCAAACACTTTTGTTTTATACGTATCAAGAATTTCTTGGCCATTATAAGGTAAAACTCTATCCTTCTGCTTGCGTTGCATTGTGTGGTGGGACTTGAGTCTTATAATGGCTTCATTTTTATAAAAAGAATTGCGATTATTTAATTATTTAGTTATTTCATGCACTAGCACTCATTGGAGTAAACCCGCTCTGCGAAAGTGGCGTGGTCCTTTGATTTTCTTGATTATTGTTGTTTAATAAGTTAAGTAGATTTCTCATACTAGTCCCATGACTGACTCGTAGTTTGTTTCACCTTGCAAACTCGAGTGCCCTTATTTTCACATGGGCAGCCTAGTTACAGGTAGTTGACATATTTTCGCTTGGCACCGCAGTAGAGGTGCACTTTTGGCTCATGGCGAGGCTTGACTACATGTTGATCACTACGATTTTTCCGCTATTACTATATATGTATTATGATTCTGCCATAGGCGATGTAGACTGATGTTTCATTTATGTACTTATTAAGTATATGATTCCGCCACAGGCGATGTAGATCGATTATGTATTATTATGCACTAAGTTGTATCCTGCACTGTGCTCTCTGATGTGGTGATATATATATATATATATATATATATATATATATATATATATATATATATATATGATTCCACCATCATATTTGTGTAAATTACTCTATTTCTTGTTTATGCTATTATGTGTACTCTGCTAATGATTATTAATTTGTTATACTCCAAAGATTATCCTTAACACCGTAGCACAGGGATTGAGATCGTCTCCGGTGGTATCGGAGCTTTGGTTAACCTTAGTTCTGGAATTTAACACATTAAGCAATTCGTCAGAATAGAATCAGTAGTATTCTAAGGCGAGTGGCCCATTAGAGACAGGACTAGTAATGTCCTAAAATGAGCTAAGCAGAATAGCAAAAACAATTTGATCAGTGCATCGTTGTCTTTCCTTAAGTTCTTCTTTACCATACAATAAAATTATCGTTTCTGTAGGCTGACTCTTTTCTTGCTTATACAGAACTTGAACAATGGCTACCCGAGTAGCCACTGGTAGAGGAGGCCAAGCTGGCCGTGGCAGAGGACGAGGAGAAGTCCCACCTGAAGATGGACCCTTAATACAACCCCCGGCTGCTCAACCATTCGAGCTCGACCGCGTGGCTAAAAGGTACAAGAACCTAGGAGGCAAAACCTTCTTTGGAACGGGCACTGTGATTGAGGCCCAAGCATGGCTGAAGACATGCGAGAAGATATTAGGAGGCCTGAGGCCATGCGATCAAGACAAAGCTTTCATGGGTTCTTGGCTTCTGCAAGAGGAAGCCGAATTATGGTGGGAAGCTCTTACCGCAGAGAACAGAGATGCTGGTAGGACATGGGATGAATTCAAAGTTTTATTCAAAGTAAAGTACATCCCAGAGCAAGCCCTTGAGCGCATGCACGATGAATTCGCAAACCTCCAGCAAGGAGATCTTTCTGTGCAAGACTATATGAACAAGTTTACACAGTTATCCCGCTATGCTCCCGAGCTCATCGCCACCGCTAAGTACAAGAATAAGAGGTTCATCCTCAGGCTAAAGCAGAAGTACCAAGACAGGGCAATGGCCTATGTCAAGCTGGCGTTTAATGAATTAGTGGAGATGGCATGCAATTATGAGGATCTGGATCAAAGGAACCTCGATCTGGACCATGCTTAAAGCCAGACGGGAAATAAACGCAAGACCTCCACAAACCAGCTATAATCAAGAATTGTGGCGTCCATGAATCAGCAGACTAGCAGGCCGCCAAAGGGAAGCTGCTACAATTGTGGCAAGGTGGGTCACTACTCAAATGTTTGCACAACCCGAAAAGGCAGAAGACCAACTCTCAAGGTTTAAGCCAGGGCTCTCAGAACCCTCGTTCATGCTTTAACTGCCGCAGGTCAGGACATCTTGTTAGAGACTGTCCCTTGCTTAAGAAGGCCGAGGTTGCTCACGTATATGATGGGATGAACCCGCTGGCTGTTTCCGATGGAGCAGGTAAACCAGATGTTTTGGGAGGTACCCTTACAATTAAAAATATTCGTGTTTCTATAATATTTGACACAGGTGCATCACGTAGTTTTATTGCAAGTAACACAGTTCACAGATTAAAGTTAACACAAAGAAAGCTTAATGAATCGGTCAAAGTTCATAATCCGATAGGAGGATCTCTTATTCTTAGTTCATATTGTAGAGTGCTAGTCTGTTATTCCTTCTATAAATTTTCTTTTAATTTGATTACTAGGGATTTTCCCGAGTTCGATATCATTCTCGGGCTAGATTGGTTAATGAAATACGAAGCCAAAGTAAATTGTGCGGAAAGGATAGTAAACATTATAACGAAGGTTGGATATATTACTGTGCCATGCCATGGTTCAAATCTAGATAGAGAGGAATTTTGGTCTGCGTTAGAAGTTATCCCCACTTCCTTAGAAAGCATTCCTGTTGTTAAAAACTATGCGGATGTGTTTGAAGAAGTCAAAAACTTACCTCCGCAAAGAGAAATAGAATTCAGAATCGATCTAATTCCCAATGCCAGACCAGTAGTACATCCAATTCGCAGAATGACTCCAAAGGAAAAAGAAGAATTAGGCAATCAAACTCATCAATAGCTATGGAAGGGTCTGATCAGGCTTAGCTTTTCTAGTTGGGGTGCAACTATAGTGTTTGTCCCAAAGTCAGACAGTACTCTCAGATTGTGTGTTGATTACCGAGACCTTAACAAACAGACGCTCAAAAACAAATACCCATTACCCTGCATCGATGATCTGTTAGACCAATTAAATGGGGCAAGAGTATTTTCCCGAATGGACATGGCCACAGGTTTTCTTCAACTGAGAATTTCCGAAGAGTGTGTTCCTTTGACAACTTTCAGAGGTCCAGACATATTTTATGAATGGTTAGTAATGTCGTTCGGCCTATGCAATGCTCCAGCATACTTCGTTGATCTAATGAATAGAGTGTTCAGGGGAGTTCTGAATAAATTTGTCCTTGTATTCATCAATGATATTTTAATTTACTCCAAATCAAAACCTGAGCATGAAAAACATTTAGAACAGGTATTGGAGATTCTGAGAAAGAATGTCATCAAAGCCAAATTCTCTAAGTCTGTCTTCTGGCAAGTAGAGGTGAACTTCCTTGGCCATGCCGTGTCAAAGGAAGGAATTTCTGTAGATCCGAGTAAAATAACAGCAATTCAAGACGGGAAACAGCCTACTACACCCATAGAGGTTAGAAGTTTTATGGGGTTGGCTACTTATTATCGAAAGTTCGTTAAGGTTTTTTCGAAGATATCCGGTCCATTAACATAGCTTACGAAGAAACACAAGAAATTTAAGTTGACTTCCTACTGTGAGGAAGCTTTCCAGGAATTGAAATCGAAATTGACAACCGCTCTAGTATTAACCGTTATTAATGGAAATCAGGACTTGACGGTTTGGACTGATGCTTCTATTAGAGGTCTGGGTGCAGTGTTAATGCAAAGAGGCCAAGTAGTCGCTTATGCAAGCCGCCAGCTGAAACCGCATGAGAATAATTGTGTAACTCATGATTTTGAGTTACGAGCTATCGTTTTTGCTTTAAAAATCTGGAGGCATTACTTGCTGGGTGATAAATTCGAACTATTTACAGATCATCAATCATTGAAGTATTTGTTCACCCAGAAAGATCTGAATATGAGGCAACAGCGTTGGCTAGAATTTCTTGCAGCATATGAGCTAGATATCCTGTATACGCCGGGGAAGGCTAACGTTGTAGCTGATCCGCTTAGTAGGAAAACCGCAATCATTGCCAATCTTATAATTACGCCTGGATTGATTGATAATATCTACTCTCCAGAAAAATGATCACTTCATTCAAAGGATCAGAGGGAGAATACAGAAGGGCGAGCCCTCAAGTTTTCAGGTAGATAAAGAAGAAGTTCTGAGACTGAAAGGGAGAATCTGTGTTCCCAAATCCTAGAGCTCAAAAGAGAGGTGCTCGATGAATGTCATAAATCCAAGCTTTGCATTCATCCTGGAGTAAGTAAAATGTACAACGATATCAAACGCACTTTCTGGTGAAAGGCGATGAAGAGGGACATTTCTTTGTATATTAGCAAGTTCCCTACTTGCCAATTAGTAAAGAGCGACCAACAAAAGCTAGCCGGATTGTTGCAACCGTTGGAAGTCCCCGGTTGGAAATGGGAACAGATTTCCGTGGATTTCATAGATTGTTTGCCCTGAACCAAGAAAGGTAATAACAGTATTTGGGTGATCGTAGATCGCTTCATGAAGACCGCCCATTTCATACCTGTTAGATCCAATAAAACCGCTCAAAGTCTAGCACATATATATTTCAAAGAAATGGTTAAGCTGCATGGAGTTCCCATCATCATAGTCAGTGACAGAGACCCAATTTTTGCTAGCAAATTCTGGGAGGCATTCCAGACAGAATTGGGAACAAAACTGAATATGAGCACCGCTTATCACCCTCAGACAGATGGCCAAACTGAGCGAGTGAACAGAATTCTAGAAGATTTACTACGGGCTTGTATTGTTGATTTTGGTGGATCATGGGAAGATCACTTGCATTTGTCAGAATTATCATATAACAACAACTATCAAGCAAGTCTAAAAATGTCGCCATTTGAGGCATTATACGGTAGACCGTGCAGATCTCCCGCATGTTGGGTAGAACCGGGCAATAGACTTGTGTTGGGACCCGATATGATTAGAGAAGCATCTGATAAAGTTGATTTCATCAGGAAGCGATTGAAAACTGTGCAAAGCCGATAGAAAAGTTATGCAGATTCTAGAAGAAGAGATTTGACATTTGCTATTGGTGATCATGTTTATTTGAAAGTTTCTCCGATTGGAAGAGTGATCTGATTCGGTAAAACTGGGAAGTTAGCACCCAGATTTATTTGTCCCTTTCCTATACTTGAACGAATTGGAACTCTTGCTTATAGCATTCAATTACCTAATTGGTTGCCTGGAGTGCATAATATATTTCACGTATCCCAACTTAGAAGGCAGTGCATGATCCGGATCTTGTTGTAGAAGAAGCAGCGCAACAGGACTTGGAAATTACTCCAGAATTAGCAGTCAGAAGAGCGCCGTTAAAAATTGTTGGCAAAGAAACTAAAGAGCTAAGGAGAAATAAGGTTCATTTAGATAAAGTGCAGTGGAGTAGTGATCCCAGAGACTGTACTTGGGAGACTGAGTAAGGCATTAAGTAAGCTTACCCCAAATGCAGAGTGACCTCGCTGACTAACTCCGGTGCAAGATGCCTTCACAATACTTTGCTTTTACATTTTTGTTTCCTACTATACTGTTGTTTCCTTTTCGAGGACGAAAAGTTTTAAGTGGGGGAGATTGTAACCACCCAGAAAATGTGAGCCAATTTAATTTTTTTTTATTTGATATTTTAAAGAAATCTAAACAATTGAAATAGAATATTTCAATAAAGTGGGGAATTAGAAATAGTGTGGCAGTTTGAAAATTTGAATTCAAACTTTGACTGACTCTATCGGGTGCAAAATATAACGGATTTTAGTGAGACCAAAAATATTTAAATTTGTTTATGAATGTCTTTCTAACAGATCGGAAAAATCGAAGTTTCATAGCGGGAATCAAAAGTTATGGACAAATGAATTTTTAGAAAGGCCGCTATAGAGAATATATAGCCCTTGAAAATAGACATTTTGCAATAGACATCGGAATTCGATGAAACAACTTTTGTTGGATCCGGGATGTCAAATTATTTCTAGATTTCAAATTTCATAATTTTTGAAGCTAGTATGCGGCGTGGCAAAAGAAAACGTGTTTGGTTAATTTCTTTTAAATTGGATCGACCAGGAAAAGGCCATTTTTTAAACGATCTCAGAATTTGACTAAACTAGTTTTGTTGGGACCGTATCGACAAAACATAGGTAGATTTATTTTTCTGGAATTTTTCGAATCAGTTTGTGGCCCTGGCAAATTGAAATGTACGTTCAAATTGAATATTGAATGTTTTATATTTTAATTTGAAGAATAACTGACTGTAACAATAGAATGGGCATACGAAACATATCCCATTGTGTCCGGGATAGGGGTATTTAGCTAGGGACGACAGTAGTTGGGATTGGATTGGTGTCCATGTGGAGAAACACTATTTTAAAATTTAACAAAACCACGAACCAATAGAAATTCTCCTTTCATAATTTTAAAATAAAAATAAATTCAAAAAAACCCTCGTCTCCTTCCTGTTAACGGCAGAAGCCACCTCCCTCCTTCCCGACCAAATCGCCGCTGCCACAGGCCACGCCAGACCTCGCCACTACCTGATCTCGAAAGCCCTCCCTTCCCTCTTCAAATTCGACCAACCCTCGCCCTCCATCTCCTTCCCATCGTCGAGCACGATCCCCTCAAACATCTGCATTTCATGCCGCCGCCAGTATCGCCAGAGGCAATCGGATCTGACGCCTCACCCACGTGCATGAAGCCCTCTCGACCCTCGTCCAAACCGTGCAATCCTATCGTCGTATCGAGCCTCGGTTTTCATGAAAACTGCAAACCTAGTTTGGAACTGAACTAAAAGGTATCGGCTTTGGTTATTTAAACTGATTCATAACACTCCAAAGTGTTGCTAATGATGATTTTGGTTTAAAAATCGTATCTTTATTGTGTGTTAACGAAATTCGATGAAACAGGAGACATCGTGACCGCAAGGAGGCTCTCTACATTCTAGAGGAGACCACGGATTTTTCTGAGCTCGCTAGGATTTTTAGCAAAGAGACAACCAGTGTGAGATTTATAATCTGAAATGTGAATGGAAATGTGATGTATAAATTATATAAGCGAAATATAAATTATACACGTGTCGTATACCTCATGTACATGCGTTGTGTAAGTTATATGAGTGAAATATGAATTTTACACGCATTGTATAAATGATATGTGTGTTGGAATGGAAATATACATATACATATATATATATATACACACACACTCTCCTCTCGTCCACAAACCGTGGACGATATTTATTGATTGTGAATTGGTGTGAAAAATTTGGTGAACAATGCGAATGGTTGAGAGAATTGTTTGTGGTTGATATTTTTTGGTTATGGTTGAAAAATACCCATTTGTGATTGAAATAAATTGTGGAAAAAAAAATCATACTCGCCTACGTGAGAATTAGATGTATGAAATCCCCATTGTCAAAAACCGCGAGGTTTTAAGGTAGAGCGAGGAGCCGTACTCGGGACGGTGCCGGTTTTAAATACCCTGCCGTTATGCTGCGAAATTTTGAATATTATTCATGTGTTAGAATTATTTTCATATGTTGAAATTATTTTCATGTGTTGAAACAAAAGTCATGTGCTGAAACCATATCCACGTATGGAAATGCTCATGTGTTGAGAAGTTCATGTGTTGAAAAATAATTCATGTGTTGAATAAATAAATAGTTTTAACAATAAAAATCACATTTTTATATATATGAAGTATGTAAAATATTCATATTATAAATAAATTGTTTTAGCAATAAAAATAAAATCTCTCTTATATATATACAAATCTTATAAAATATATCCATGTGGAAATGCTCATGTGTTGAGAAGCTCATGTGTTGAGAATTTCATGTGTTGAATAAAATGATCGAACAATAAAAATTACATTTTTATTGAGAATAGGAAGTGTTAAAACATTCATGTGTTGAATAAATATTTTTGATGATAAAAATACCATTTTTGTCATGTGTATGAATTGTTAAAAATATACAATGTTTAAATAAATATTTGTTTGCTATGAATATTATTTTTAAAATGTATAGAAACTAAATAAAATAGTCATGTGTTGAAATATATTTTAGTTCAATAAAATATCATTTTTAAGTGAAACGTGAAGTGTTAAAAATAACCATAAGTGGAGATAAACCTTTGTTTGCTAGAAATATAATTTTTAGCTTAGTTTTGCACATATACATATGTGTTGATCAGGAAATGGATTAGTTGTTGAGTAAAGAATTTATTTGCATGCTCGACAAACAGGTAAACCTTAACGAGTTGGATGTGCAAATTTTATTATTATATCAACTCTTGTGAATGCCATTGGATGTGGAGTGCTAGTTGTTCTGTGTGTAATAATAAACAATCGCCATAGTATAGTAACAATTAATTTTGAACTACACTACATGACATACTTCTTAACGATAGGCATACTTCATCATATACCACATAAGTATTTGGAGCTTGTGTGAAGAGGTTGAAGATTTACCATACGAGCGAGAGGCTGATATGGCGATGACTATATGTTACATGTTGAACTGATGACTAATATGGACTATATAAATTGTAACGGTAAATTGCAAGATTACTAAAAAAACCCACACGGGTCTGGAGATGACAGTAAACACGTTTCTCTGGTCATTAAGCCACAAAAAACATTTGAAACACCCCACCTCCGTTAGGGTCACTCTCAAAGGGAATGCCCTAATTTTGGTGGAGGTTTATAAGTATAAGTCACAGATACACAAGACAGATATAAATACACATATTTTTGAACAGCGGAAAACAACAGCAATTTTTATTTCAACAAAATACGTGTTACACAAACCATGTCATAATTGTCTTACAATACTTCCAAAACATTACATTTTCATAACTGTCTTGATTTCATTATTTAAAGAAGCATAAAAACATAAGTAAACTGCATATGTCCCATAATTGTTGTCCAAAGCCATAGTCCAAAACGAAAGAGATCCAAGCAATACATTCTTTCTCTTCAAGCTGGATGTAAAAACTGGTCAAGCTGCGGTATTCCCTCCTTGTGGACCTGGGAGGGGGGGGGGACGAAAGAAAAGAAGACGAAAGAAAAGTAGAGTTAGACATAAAGCCTGAGTAAGTCTAGGACTATTCCGTCTATGAATAAAGAATTGGGCATGATAAGTATAAACTGGAAATAGGAAAGCACCATAAACTAAGTTTAGTTGTCTAAAGTCGAATATACTATCGTACCCCATATTAATCTCTGCACCCCTATAAACTAGTTCCCAACAGGCACCCCATAATCAGGGTGAAGTGATCCATTTTTAATGGTCGGCTCCTACTCGCATAGTTACATGTGTCTTACGGCCCCCGATGTTGTAGTTACCTATGCTGGTCCCACCATGGAGTGTATCAAGTCCCATGGTGGCGGCCCGACACAATTCTAGAATGCACAGGTATACTACTGGTGCCCAGTGCCTTATTTTTCTGCGCCGAAGTGTGTGCATGCCCGCACCCCGTTAGAACCTACACTGCTGCACCACCGCCGTCGATTTGACCTCTTACAGTCAGCCCAGTAATCGTGCCCCACCCTGCCTAGTTCAGGGTATCCTGATACACCTTGTAGGGTTACTGCTGAAAAGGGTCCCCCGCTACTAGGTTTTCTATTTCTAGCCAACATGCTAAGTTGGTTAAGTGTTTTGTAAACCTAACCCCCAATCAGTCTATATAGTTTAGCATGTTCCATTTTGATTAAGTATTAATTCAATTTACTTAATCCTGTCAAACCTGACTCAGCCTTAATTGTCTTATTAAAGCCTCGACCTCTCACATTAGACAGGTATTCTTGTGACTGCCTGTTGCCGGTTCGTTCCGGGCAGCCTTACGTCACAACTCAGTCTAACCTCGGGTCTTTATTGGGCTAAATGTTTAACCACCCACATTGGATAGGTATTGTTGTGACTACTGGACAGCTGGGCGGTTCCGGGCAGGTTTACATCACAACTCAATGTAACCTCAGGTTAAACACATCGTATCTTCTAAATTTACATATTTTGTCTCTTTTCTTTTTATATGTAAATATTAGCGGCCCATTATTCATCTTTATTGGGTAAAATTAATTTATACCACTTAATTGTTTTCAAGGTCGTTGGCATGCGTCAAACATGCCAACACATATGTTTATATTTTAACCCAAACGTCATTACCCCCGTTTTATACGTTCGCTACAATATAACATATGTTGGGTTTAACATTTAAACCCAACTTAGCCACATGAAAAAGGGGAGGCTTAGAATATGGTGTTTATATATTCTAAGTAACATCAAAAGGGGAGTGTGAACGCATGAACTTGCAACATAACGATCTAATTAACATGAATTAGGCACTTGTGAACTTGCATTGTAATAGCATATAATCATGGCATAAACATACCTAAACATGAATAATGGTTTTTAATCTATTCATATAATCATGGCATAAACATACCTAAACATGAATCATGGTTTTTAATCTATTCATATAATCATGGCATAAACATACCTAAACATGAATCATGGTTTTTAATCTATTCATATAATCATGGCATAAACATAGCTAAACATGAATCATGGTTTTTAATCTATTCATATAATCATGGCATAAACATACCTAAACATGAATCATGGTTTTTAATCTATTCATGTAAACTTGCAATTGGAATGTAAATCTAACTTAATTATGTGTCACATATATTATCATATGATTTCGATAACAACTGTAACGACCCGCATTCTACGCATCATAGGATCGTAGAATATTTATTTCTTTCACATACGAAGTCGTATGGTCATGTAACTTCGGGAGACGACTATTGGGGTCATTTCCCATGTTCATGATTTTTCCCGATTTTTAAATGACCATTTTACCCCTAGTTATCACTGTTTTGGCCATAACTTTTGACTGGAAAGGAATTTTGACCTGAAACCACTTCCATTGGCTCCGGATGATGGTTTCTCTTTCCGTAGAGTGGTCACATTAGCCAAACGGACTTACCGTTTGGGAGGTATGGCTGAAACAAGTTTCAGATGGTGAAAGACAGCTTAATTGGGCTTAACCGGGTGATTAGCGGCTAGGCCCAAGGGGAATTTCGGGTTTAGAGGTTTAGGAGGTCTGATTAGGGTTAGGTTATCACTTTCATTTCAGTTTTGAGCCGCCACAAACCTCCTTGAGACCTTAGTAATGGCTTCCTACATCTAAAACACCCCAAATCACTCACTAATTGAAGATTAGGCTTAGCAACACCAAATTAAGGAGAAAAAGCACCAAAGCAAGGTTGGAGCCGCTGTTAGACATCAGTATTCGCCCCAAATCAGAGGAGTTTCAGTTCTGAGAATTTCATTTGTGGCCAAGGTGAGTGATTTGCATAGTTTTTGCACTAATTACAGGGATTAAGGGTAATTAGTGAAGATTAGCGAATTTATACGTAAATAAATTCTGGAAAAATTCTTAAAATTCTAAAATAATGTTTTAAGGCTCTGTTAGAAATTTGGGTTAATTTCGATGTGTTTTGCTAATCGTATGCTTAAACATGATTAAGAGGGATTATAGGCAAATGTGAGGTTTTAGCCACTTTTGATTCATTTTGATTCATTTAAATTGTTGTTTGCTGTTTGTGGTTGCTATTACATGTTGCTATGACTCTATGGTATGTTTCATGATTGATTAGAATAGTTAAATTGCTCGAAAACGTCGTCGAATGGCATAGAAAGCTCGCTGGAAAGTTGCAGAAGTGTGCAGGTTCCGAACCGGTTCGGATCAGAGAAAAGGGGGTCGGATCGGACTAGGGAACTGACCAAGGGAATCCGAACTGGATGAGGACTTGTCACTGGAAGAAGTTTGGCAGGAAGGAAGGCCATTGCTTAGAGTTGGAGTGGGCAAGGGGGATCGGATCGGAACTAGGGAGCGGATCGGATCGAAACTAGGGAGTGGATCGGATTGGAGAGGATTGGATCGGAGTACGCTAAGGGGGCGGAGCGGATCGGCAATTGGAGAAGGACAGGATCGGGTATGAGAACTCAGAAGGGAGCAACCACCGAACTCAAACAGAGACAACCGACCCGAAGTGGAGTACCGACCCGAACCGATGAAGAAGATGACTACCGACCCGAACCGATGATGGTGATGACTACCGAACCGAACAGAATTCTAGGACTGTTAATGCGCGACAACTCTTCTGAAGACCCACTCCAATTCGACCAAACCCGAGATGCAAAGGAAGTCCAAATGAGAAGTTAGAGCTCAAGATTCAGAAGGGAATCAACGAGTTCGCTTCATGGTTGGGCTCTGCTGCGGGACGCGTGCTAAGGAGTTATCGACACCTATAGCTTTGGACCACTATGGTAGGAGGTACGAAGGCGGATTCAGGGCCTTCATGGCATTGGTAAAACCAAGGGCTACGACCAATGAAGTGAGTCATTGAAATGTTTGGTCATGACTCCAAGTGTTTGGCTTGGTCATAGCAGGGTTTCTACAAGTCGGGATTCGTCGTTACCTCAGTTTGTCTAGTGTTCCAAAGTGGTAGATGTCGTACGCTTTACGCACTGAGTGAGAGATGTGAGGATGGTTGCTATGGATGATTTGTTTGCTATCATTGTGACATGCACACCCCACCCCCGTATTCTTTCACTATTTATTATGGCACCTTGGGGTATTGTACGGTATGTGGTACTAACTCTTTGGTTGCAGGTCCAGGTTCAGGTATGGTTTAGTATACCTGTTATTATTCTGTTTAGATGCTTCTCGCTCATACCAGGCTTTATGTCTGACCCAGAGTTTTATGTCTCTTCTTATTACTCTGGGTGCTCACACGAGCAGACTAGAGACAGGTTAGCTGGTGATGCACGGGTAGATGATCCGGAGACGAGCAGGAGGCTTCCACGTAATATACATATATAGTATTCTCCCTGTATTGTTGAAGATCACTGCTTGGGCATTGTTGGTGTATCTTCTACCTCAGCTTTCTTTTGTTTAGAGACGGTAAATTTGGGAAATTGTAATAAGCTGTATTTGGATTTCCGCTGCTTTGAGATTGGTGTTGGTTTTAGTTATCAGCTTATGCACTGTCTCGCCTGTTTTATGTCAAGTATGTTATTATTATATTTTATTCCATGCGCTGTGAGACATTCTACAGGTTCTTTGATTAGTTCGTTCCCTTCTTTCCTTTCTTCTGACGACCGTCTTGTGCTAGTCGGGCATGTGTACAGCGCACTTTTGGAGGAAATGCAGGCTGGTACGAGGCGGGCTGTCACACTTGGTATCAGAGCTCTAGGTTGCGTAGTTAACCTAGGGAAGTTATCAGGGAGAGATAATATACGTATACGAGAGAGCGTATTTGTGATTACTTTGGTTTTTAAAAGCTATATATATATACTATTAGTAGTATAAGGATGAAGTCGTACTGCACTAGCACCACTATGGAGTCGTTAATCATTTCCTTTTTCAGATTGACGATGAGCAGAGATACTAGAGGTGTTGGTAGGGGAGCCAATAATGGGAATGCTGCTGACATGAGGGCGATGTTTACAGACCTCATGAGAGAGATGCTTAGGGATGTTCAGAGGGTAGCTCCCAATGGCGGAAATGGTGGTGGTCCAATAGTGCAGGCGCCGAGGGTCGACTTCGCCAAGCTGAATAAGGATTATACTAGCCTTGGTGGGAAGCCGTTCCACGGAACGGAGTCGGCCACAGATGTTCAAGATTGGTTGGATAGCTGCGAACGTATCTTCGAGGATTTGGGCATCGAGGATGCGATGAAGAGAAAGCTAGTGTCCCGTCAGCTGCAAGGGCGGGCAATGAATTGGTGGAATGCCATAAAAGCAGCTACTCCCGAAGACCAGATTACTTGGGTTCAGTTCAAGGCTCGCTTTAGCGAGAAGTTCATTCCAGCGGCCCAGAAGTCAGTGTTGTTCAAGAGGTTCTTGGAACTCAAGCAGAATGGAAGGGCAGTTTCTGATTATATTGTTGAATTCGACACTCTGTCAAAGTATGGGTTATCTCTTATTGATACTGCCGAGAAGAAGAATGAGAAATTCATAACTGGGTTAGATCAGTACTTAGGGGAAAGGCTTATTAACCACATCGACGAGACGTTTGAGTCGATTGTGGGGAAAGCATTAAGATCAGAGAGTCTCTACCCTAAGCCGAAGACTGAGGTTGCATCCTCAGATGAGCCAAAACCACAAGCAAGTGGTGGAGGCAAAGGTGGTTCCCAGAATAAGAGAAAGCAGAATCAGGCTAAGGATGGCCAGAAGAAAAAGAATAAGCAGGATGTGGAGTGCTTCAGCTGTGGTAAGAAGGGCCATTATGCTAGTAATTGTCGGGCCAAGCCAGCGGATAGGAAGTGCTTCAACTGTGGCCAAATGGGACATCACAAAGACAAGTGTCCACAGCCCCCTAAGGAAAAGCAAATGGTGAAAGCATATGCTCTTAATGCTATTCCTTCTTCGTCGAACGCCCCAACTGCGGCGGAGAAGGGAAAGAGTGTCGTCATTCAAGGTATGCTTTCTGTTTATGATGTTCCTGTTAGAGTTTTGTTTGACACCGGAGCTTCCAGTTCTTTCATATCTAGTGACCTGGTAGATAGGTTGGGATTGGAGCCCGAGATTGTCGATAGACCTTTAGTAGTGACGAACCCGATTGGTGGTTCTACTAGCCTTAGCATGATTTGTCGTAATGTGGTCTTATCGAGTCATGGATGCATGTTTGTTTGTGATTGCTTTGTTTTGGGCTTTACTAGGTTTGGCATTATTTTGGGAGTAGATTGGCTCCAAAGATACGGGGTGGTGGTAGACTGTGAGGGCTTGTTGGTGACAGCTAGAGCGGATGATGGGCGGAGGATAGTGTTTGGTGGTCTACCCAGTAAGGGGGTATTGGCTAGTTTTCTAAACTCCCTCGACATTCCGCATAGTGAGTTGTCAGGTTTGCCCGTGGTTGGCCAGTATCCGGATGTTTTCGAAGAAGTGACCGGACTTCCACCACACCGAGAGATTGAGTTCCGTATTGATTTGGTAAAAGATGCCAGGCCTATAGTGATGCCACTTCGTCGTATGGCACCAAGGGAGCAGCGAGAGCTCGAGGTGCAAGTCAGCGATCTTTTGAAGAAGGGATTTATCAGAAGGAGTGTTTCTGAATGGGGAGCACCAGTTGTGTTTGCTACCAAGGCGGATGGTTCCCTTCGTTTGTGTGTAGACTACCGCGAGTTGAATAAAGTGACGAGGAAGAACAAGTATCCTCTACCGCGGATAGATGATTTGTTCGATCAATTGAGTGGCGCGAGAGTATTTTCTCAGTTGGATCTCGCGACAGGTTTTCATCAGCTTAGAGTGGAAGCTGAGAGTACAGCAAAAACGGCATTTCGGACGCCGTCTGGGTTTTATGAGTGGTTGGTCATGCCATTCGGGCTGACCAATGCCCCAGCATATTTTGTGGATCTTATGAATAGGGTATTCAGAGATCAGTTGAATAAGTTTGTCCTTGTGTTCGTTGATGATATTTTGGTCTATTCGAGGACAGAGGAAGAACACAAGGAACATTTAAGAGTAGCGATGGAGGTGTTAAGAAAACACCAGTTGAAAGCAAAGTTTTCTAAGTGTCACTTCTGGAAGAGGGAAGTGAGGTTCTTGGGCCATGTTGTATCAGAGAGTGGTATTGCCGTGGACCCAGCAAAGGTGGCTACGGTACAGGATTGGCCTACGCCCAAGAATGCAACAGATGTAAGAAGTTTCTTGGGGTTAGCGGGGTATTATCGTAAGTTTATCCAAGGTTTCTCCAAGATAGCAGCACCATTGACCCAGTTGACCAAGAAGAATCAAGCTTTTATTTGGGATGAAAGGTGCGAGAATGCATTTAAAAGCCTAAAGGACAAGTTGACAAGCGCACCAGTGTTAGTCATTCCTAAGGGGGATGAAGAGATGACGGTATACACGGATGCCTGTGGTACCGGACTGGGTGCTGTATTGATGCAAGGCGGTAGGGTTGTAGCTTACGCAAGTCGGCAATTGAAACCGCATGAGAGAAGATACCCTACCCATGATTTAGAATTGGCAGCGATCGTGTTCGCGTTAAAGATGTGGAGACACTATCTCTTGGGAGAAAGATTTGAGCTATTTACAGATCATAAGTCGTTAAAGTATCTATTCTCCCAGAAGGATTTAAATCTCCGTCAGCAGAGATGGTTAGAGTTCTTAGCCTCCTATGATTTTGACATCGCATACACACCAGGAAAGGGTAATGCGGTGGCTGATGCATTGAGTAGAAGACATGCCAGCTTAGGGGCTATGTTCCTTGAATGGAAGCAACTGGAGTTTATCGCGGGGTTTGATTTCAGACCAAAGTGCGAATTGGATCCAGAAATGTTAGCAAGTTTGACGATCAGACCCACTTTGATTGGACGAATCGGCTCTAGTCAGAGGGACGATCCTAACCTATTGGAAATCATCTCCAAGTTAGAGATGGGTATCGATGAGGAGGTGAACAAGTATGGACTTGATCGAGATAGATGGCTTAGAAAGAATGGAAAGCTTGTTGTACCCAATGTCAATGGATTGAGGGATGAAGTGCTTAGAGAATGTCATCACTCAAAGTTGACTATACACCCCGGTGGTAATAAGATGTATCGAGATATGAAGCAGACTTACTACTGGGAAGGAATGAAAAGAGACGTTGGGAAGTTTATATCCAAGTGCATGAATTGCCAGCTAGTTAAAGCCGAGCAAAAGAAGCCTAGTGGTTTGTTACAGCCCTTAGAAATTCCCGAATGGAAATGGGAACAAGTCTCGATGGATTTCATCGATGGTTTACCAAGAACTAGATCGGGATATGACAGCATTTGGGTAATTGTAGATCGACTGACTAAAAGTGCAAGGTTTATACCAGTCAAATCGACCAGAACGGCAGCTAAGTTAGCAGAATTGTATATGAAGTGGGTAGTGAGATTTCATGGAGTACCTAAAGGCATTGTGAGCGACCGAGACCCGTTGTTTACTAGTGGGTTTTGGAAGAGCTTACAAGAGGCTCTAGGGTCAGAGTTACATCTCAGTACCGCATATCATCCTCAGACCGACGGTCAGACGGAGAGGGTGAACCGTATTTTGGAAGATCTCTTGAGAGCATGTATATTGGATTTTGGTGGATCATGGGATGACCATTTGCATCTAGTAGAGTTTGCATATAATAATAGTTACCAATCCAGTATCGGTATGGCTCCGTTTGAAGCTTTGTATGGAAGACCGTGCAACTCACCATCATGTTGGATAGAGACTGGCGAGAAGTTTATGCTTGGACCAGATGTGGTGAGGGAAACTTCAGATAAAATCAAGACCATTCAACAACGAATGAAGGTTGCCCAAGATAGGCAGAAGAGTTATGCTGATAAGAGGCGATGGGACTTAAAATTCTCCGTTGGCGACTTGGTGTTTGTCAAGATTTCTCCGTTGAAGAGCGTAATACGATTTGGCAGGAGAGGCAAGTTGGCACCAAGGTTTGTTGGCCCATTCCCTGTTCTTGAACTAGTCGGGAATTTGGCATATAGAATTGACTTACCAGAGAAGATGGCGGGAGTTCATAACGTATTTCATGTTTCCCAACTAAGGAAGTTCGTTCACGACTCAGATATGACCATTTCACCTGATCAGTTAGAGGACTTCGAAGTAGAACCCGAGGCGGTTGGGAACCGCAAGCCGGCCCGTATTGTCGGGCACGACGTGAAGCAACTTCGAAGGAAGGCGGTGAAGTTAGTCAAGGTTCAGTGGGGCAAGGACGAGAATGATTGTACTTGGGAGACAGAGGAGAACATTAGGAAGGCACACCCAGAACTCTTTGCCTGGTAAGATTTTGATTTCGATTTAGTTTTCCGCATGCTAGGATAGGCTTGCTTGCTTGTTTTGCATGTTTGATTGTTGTATGTGGTTGGTAGGCATGCGGGATCCTTTGTATGTTTTGGGTTAAGGAATTTCGGGGGCGAAATTTCTTAAGGAGGGGAGAGTGTAACGACCCGCATTCTACGCATCATAGGATCGTAGAATATTTATTTCTTTCACATACGAAGTCGTATGGTCATGTAACTTCGGGAGACGACTATTGGGGTCATTTCCCATGTTCATGAATTTTCCCGATTTTTAAATGACCATTTTACCCCTAGTTATCACTGTTTTGGCCATAACTTTTGACTGGAAAGGAATTTTGACCTGAAACCACTTCCATTGGCTCCGGATGATGGTTTCTCTTTCCGTAGAGTGGTCACATTAGCCAAACGGACTTACCGTTTGGGAGGTATGGCTGAAACAAGTTTCAGATGGTGAAAGACAGCTTAATTTAGCTTAACCGGGTGATTAGCGGCTAGGCCCAAGGGGAATTTCGGGTTTAGAGGTTTAGGAGGTCTGATTAGGGTTAGGTTATCACTTTCATTTCAGTTTTGAGCCGCCACAAACCTCCTTGAGACCTTAGTAATGGCTTCCTACATCTAAAACACCCCAAATCACTCACTAATTGAAGATTAGGCTTAGCAACACCAAATTAAGGAGAAAAAGCACCAAAGCAAGGTTGGAGCCGCTGTTAGACATCAGTATTCGCCCCAAATCAGAGGAGTTTCAGTTCTGAGAATTTCATTTGTGGCCAAGGTGAGTGATTTGCATAGTTTTTGCACTAATTACAGGGATTAAGGGTAATTAGTGAAGATTAGCGAATTTATACGTAAATAAATTCTGGAAAAATTCTTAAAATTCTAAAATAATGTTTTAAGGCTCTGTTAGAAATTTGGGTTAATTTCGATGTGTTTTGCTAATCGTATGCTTAAACATGATTAAGAGGGATTATAGGCAAATGTGAGGTTTTAGCCACTTTTGATTCATTTTGATTCATTTAAATTGTTGTTTGCTGTTTGTGGTTGCTATTACATGTTGCTATGACTCTATGGTATGTTTCATGATTGATTAGAATAGTTAAATTGCTCGAAAACGTCGTCGAATGGCATAGAAAGCTCGCTGGAAAGTTGCAGAAGTGTGCAGGTTCCGAACCGGTTCGGATCAGAGAAAAGGGGGTCGGATCGGACTAGGGAACTGACCAAGGGAATCCGAACTGGATGAGGACTTGTCACTGGAAGAAGTTTGGCAGGAAGGAAGGCCATTGCTTAGAGTTGGAGTGGGCAAGGGGGATCGGATCGGAACTAGGGAGCGGATCGGATCGAAACTAGGGAGTGGATCGGATTGGAGAGGATTGGATCGGAGTACGCTAAGGGGGCGGAGCGGATCGGCAATTGGAGAAGGACAGGATCGGGTATGAGAACTCAGAAGGGAGCAACCACCGAACTCAAACAGAGACAACCGACCCGAAGTGGAGTACCGACCCGAACCGATGAAGAAGATGACTACCGACCCGAACCGATGAAGAAGATGACTACCGACCCGAACCGATGATGGTGATGACTACCGAACCGAACAGAATTCTAGGACTGTTAATGCGCGACAACTCTTCTGAAGACCCACTCCAATTCGACCAAACCCGAGATGCAAAGGAAGTCCAAATGAGAAGTTAGAGCTCAAGATTCAGAAGGGAATCAACGAGTTCGCTTCATGGTTGGGCTCTGCTGCGGGACGCGTGCTAAGGAGTTATCGACACCTATAGCTTTGGACCACTATGGTAGGAGGTACGAAGGCGGATTCAGGGCCTTCATGGCATTGGTAAAACCAAGGGCTACGACCAATGAAGTGAGTCATTGAAATGTTTGGTCATGACTCCAAGTGTTTGGCTTGGTCATAGCAGGGTTTCTACAAGTCGGGATTCGTCGTTACCTCAGTTTGTCTAGTGTTCCAAAGTGGTAGATGTCGTACGCTTTACGCACTGAGTGAGAGATGTGAGGATGGTTGCTATGGATGATTTGTTTGCTATCATTGTGACATGCACACCCCACCCCCGTATTCTTTCACTATTTATTATGGCACCTTGGGGTATTGTACGGTATGTGGTACTAACTCTTTGGTTGCAGGTCCAGGTTCAGGTATGGTTTAGTATACCTGATATTATTCTGTTTAGATGCTTATCGCTCATACCAGGCTTTATGTCTGACCCAGAGTTTTATGTCTCTTCTTATTACTCTGGGTGCTCACACGAGCAGACTAGAGACAGGTTAGCTGGTGATGCACGGGTAGATGATCCGGAGACGAGCAGGAGGCTTCCACGTAATATACATATATAGTATTCTCCCTGTATTGTTGAAGATCACTGCTTGGGCATTGTTGGTGTATCTTCTACCTTAGCTTTCTTTTGTTTAGAGACAGTAAATTTGGGAAATTGTAATAAGCTGTATTTGGATTTCCGCTGCTTTGAGATTGGTGTTGGTTTTAGTTATCAGCTTATGCACTGTCTCGCCTGTTTTATGTCAAGTATGTTATTATTATATTTTATTCCATGCGCTGTGAGACATTCTACAGGTTCTTTGATTAGTTCGTTCCCTTCTTTCCTTTCTTCTGACGACCGTCTTGTGCTAGTCGGGCATGTGTACAGCGCACTTTTGGAGGAAATGCAGGCTGGTACGAGGCGGGCTGTCACAACAACATAGGCCTAAAACGTGTTTTCAATTAGGCATAACACCAAACATAGTTTAGTCATGTTCATAGAGTCAACACAAGTTCACAAAGATGCTCACTTTTGTCTCTAATACAAAAGTATGTTTTTACACTTGAATCATGATGCCAATTCCAACATAAATTCATATGAGTCATAATACCCAAATGGATCCAACTACACTAAAAGTGATTATAAAAAAATATACATCATGTTGGCATAATAGTGAACCATATACTTGCATGAATCTCAAATAAGCTACAACAAACATATAGTCGTTAGCTTTTAACATGAATCATATACTTGCAATTATGCAATCGTTATACCACAACATCCCAAATCGATTAGAATCATAGCAACATACAATTATGAATTATCGTCACCAAAAACTAAGTACAATTCCATTTCTCATTTACACAAATCAAAACACAATTATTCATTCATATCGGAATAGCACTCTACTTACAACGTATGACGAATCTTCAATTCAGGAATCTGAATTCTGAATTTGGAGATGCTATCCTTTGTTGTAGGCGTTGTTTTGATTTAGTTGTCATTGCTTTAAGCTTTCGAATTGCCTCCTAATCGTCTCTCAATTTTGATGGCTACTTCTAGTCTTTCCTCAGCAGCATGACGGTCTCATTCTAATTTTTATTTGTATGAATTAGGTGGATTCTTAGGTCCTTTTTATAGAATTTGTGAATTGATTAAAACCGTCGATTGAGCTTGGATTGATAATAGCCATTCGTTTGAAGGAGAGACGAATCAGGAGCTGACACCTAGCCCTAGTGACAAGGCAAGGCTCAGAAATTCGGCCAAGCACAGACCATGCCAGCCCGGGGGGCTGGGTTCGACCTGGCTCAGGGGCCAGGTCGACTCCCTAGTTGACCACCGTGTCGACTTGGTAGTCGACCTGGGTGCCCCAGGTTGACTACGCAGTCGACCTGGGTGCCTTGGGCGGAAAAATTCATCCCTTAGCCAATCTGGCCCGATTTTTGAAATTTGAATTGGTTTTCTGAGCTGTTTCTGTCATTTGAATTTTAAACTGAATTCTGAAACTTCCGGAGGCCATATCTTCTTCATACAGATTCCGTTTTACGCAAACTCGGACTCTATCCCAAGCAAAATTCCGAGATGAACGCAATGAAGTATCCCATTTACCTTAATTCTTTGATTTGAAATTAATTATACTTTAATTTGTGAATTTCACTGTTATAGAATACACGGGGTGTTACATTCTCCCCCACTTAAAAGGATTTCGTCCCCGAAATCTTCAAGTTCAGGAAGAATGTATATCCTAACATCCAAACGTCCATCTACTCATCCATCAAACACGAGCATCCATTGTCCTTAAAAGACTTCTAATGCTTCATGATCATATGCGAAGTGTGTGTACATGTACTTATCTAATGCAAAATCAGTCGGTCGACTGATGCAGTTGACCTCCTTAATGCAAATTATGTAATTGTCATGAATCCATTTTGTATGCAAATTTTCCTATTCATGATTCTACATGAGTGCACAATCATTCATATATAAATGCAACATCCATATGACAACACATTAAACTTCAACCATATATGAATATAAATACTTATATGCCTATGCAATATGAAGTGACTGAGCCGATCCTAAATTGTGTGTGTATATGCAACCACGAGCAACCACTAGCAATCACTTGCAACCACTTGCAACCATCATCTATAACATGTTTCAATTACATGTTTTCATCCAAAGGGTTTCAACCTAAAAGAAAATGTCAAGGAGATATACCTAAAAAGGTAGAAAAAAGCGCAACTTAAGGAAAAAGAAAGAACAAAGATGTACCCTCAAAAAGAAAAGGGTAGGCTGCGCGTATTCTAGCCTCAGTTTCCCAAGTCGCGTCTTCCCCGGCGTCGCTCCACTGAACTTTGACGAGCTTGACTTCGCGGTTGCGTAGCTTTTTCACTTCAGTTCCTAAGATGCGCGTTGGAACTTTCCTCACGGTTGCTTCGCATTCCACTTCATCTTCTTCTAGGATGTTTGGCTCAACCACTTCAGCAGATTCATGTAGACATTTTCGGAGGTGCGAAACATGGAAAACGTTGTGAACTCCGGCCAGTTTTTCGGGTAGCTCTAATCTATAGGCCATTTTCCCAATTTTCTCAATGATAGGAAGCGGCCCTACGAATCTTGGTGCTAGCTTCCCTGTGGTTCCAAAACAAAAAACGTTCCTTAGCGGAGATACCTTAAGAAAAACTCTGTCCCCAACCTCAAATTCAAGGTCGGTCCTCCTTTTGTCGGCGTAGGATTTCTGTCTGTCTTGGGCTGTCTTCATCCTTCTTCGTATCAAGTCTACTTTCTCTGAAGTCTCTCAGATCATATCTGGTCCAAGTATGAATTTATCAGTAGAATCCCACCAACAAGTAGGCGATCGAAACGGTCTTCCATATAAAGCTTCGAAGGGTGCCATTACGATGATGGCTTGGTAGCTGTTGTTGTAGGAAAATTCCACCAAAGGACGATGGTCTTCCCACGTCCCTCCGAAGTCAAGGACCCACAGTCTTAAAAGGTCCTCCAAAACTCTGTTCACTCTTTCTGTCTGGCCGTCGATTTGGGGGTGATAGGCTGTGCCCAAGCATAACTGTGTGCCTACCACTTCTTGCAGACTCCGCCAAAACTCACTTGTGAAGATAGGGTCTCGGTCACTAATAATGCTGGTGGGTATTCCATGGAGTCGAACAATTTCCTTGAGATATAGAGATGCTAGGGATGAGGCAGTCCTTTTACTCTTGACAGGTAAAAAGTGGGCGCTTTTAGTAAGCCTATCCACTATTACCCAAATGCTAGTGTTGCCTCTTCTAGACCTAGGCAGCCCATCAATGAAGTCCATTGAGATGTTATCCCACTTCCAGTGTGGGAACTCTAGAGGATGGAGCAGACCGCCAGGTTTCTTCTGTTCCGCCTTAACCTGTTGGCAAACCATACACTTTGAAACGAATTCTGCCATGTCTTTCTTCATTCCGCTCCAAAAGAAAGTTCTCTTTATGTCCTTTTACATTTTATCTCCGCCTGGATGTATCGTCATCTTGGATTGATGTGCTTCCTCGAGAACCTTCTTTACTAAATCCCCTGTCTGTGGGATGCATAGTCTTCCATCTTGCCTTAGCCAACCCTTATTGTCGATGGAGTATCTGTTGAGGTGACTTGAAGTCTCACCACTAATTAGCCTATCAATCGTTTCCACAAGCTGAGGGTCTTCGCGTTGTGCTGTCCCTATTGAGTCCACTAAAGTCGGGCGTACTTTGAGAGATGCTAACAAGCCCGGTACAAAAATCGGAGGAGGGCCTAAAGTCAAAGCTGGCTATAAACACTAGGCTTTTCCTTTCAAAAAACAGCGGGCTTATGGTCAGTTTCTTTTGGCTCAACGCTTCTGCCACTACGTTGCCTTTGCCCGGAGTGTAGGAGATCTCGAAATCGTACGACGCAAGAAACTCCATCCATCTCTATTGCCTTAGGTTAAGATCTTTCTACGAGAAAAGATATTTCAATGATTTATGGTCAGTGTAAAGTTCGAACTTCTCACCTAGGGGATAGTGTCGCCAAGACTTGAGTGCAAAGACAATGGCAGCTAACTCAAGATCGTGTGTCGGGTAGTTCTTTTCATGCACTTTCAACTGCCTTCCACCATAAGCTACTACCCTTCCTTCTAGCATTAAGACAGCGCCTAGCCCTGTCCCACATGCATCTGTATAAACTGTGAACATCTTGCTTCCATTTGGCAATGTTAAAACAGGGGCTGTTGTAAGAGCCCTTTTTAGTCATTGGAAAGCAAACTCGCAATCCAAGTCCCAATTAACACCAGATTCTCCTTTGTCAGCCTTGTGAGTGAAGCTGATATTTTTGCAAAGTCTCTGATGAATTTCCGATAGAAGCCTGCTAGCCCGAGGAAGCTTCAGACTTCTGTTGCATTCCTTGGTGTCTTCCAATCCTGTACCGCTACTACCTTAGCAGGGTCCACAGCTAACCCTTCTTTGGATACTATGTGCCCAAGGAACCTCACTTCCTCTCTCCAAAAGTGGCACTTGGAGAATTTGGCTTTTAGATGATGGACTTGCAGAGTTTCCATGATTGCCCTTAAGTGTTGAGCATGTTCCTCTTCACTCTTGGAGAAGATCAAGATATCGTCTACGAAGACCACTGCGAACATGTTGAGGAATTCTCTGAACACCCTACTCATCAGGTCCACGAAGTAAGCGGGTGCGTTTGTCAAGCCAAAAGGCATGACAACCCATTCAAAGAAGCCATCTGGGGTTCTGAATGTTGACTTATCGATGCTATCTTCAGCCACCCTTAGCTGATGAAATCCGGTCGCTAAATCGAGTTGGGAGAAAACAGACGCTCCGACAAGCTGATCAAATAGATCATCAATTCTGGGGAGAGGGTGCCTATTCTTTTTCGTTAGTTTGTTGAGCTCCCTATAGTCAACACATAGACGGAGTGAACCATCCGCCTTTGTGGCGAACACAACTGGAGCGCCCCATTCTGAAATGCTCCTTCTAATGAACCCCTTCTCTAGAAGCTCTTTAATCTGTTTACTGAGCTCTTTCCTTTCCCGTGGAGCCATGTGTCTAACGGGCAACGCAACGGGCTTTGCATTATTTACAAGATATATGCGTAAGTCTATCTCCCGCTTCGGAGGTAAGCCCTTCACCTCTTCGAAGACATCCGGATATTCCCGGACCACCCTAACCGATTGCAAATTCTCAACAGAAGCATCTAGCGATTCGAGATAACTAAGCATAACCGCATACGAGGGATTACAAGTAATTTCCAGAGTGTTACCGAATTGGGTCAGAAGCCTAACCACCCTTTTCTCACAATCAAGGATGGCACCATTACTGGATAGCCAGTCCATGCCCAAAATCAAACCATATCCCGAGAAGCCCAAAACAAAGGCACTACATCTAAATTCTACGCTTAGAATAGAAATTTTCAATCCCACACAGATCATAGACAAATGAGCTGGGCCCCAAATTGGAGTTGAAACAATTAAGGGGTCCTCTACCATACTAGTTTCTAGGTGCAGAGATTCTACTAAAGCAGATGAGATAAAGGAGTGTGATGCGCCAGAATCAAATAAAGTGCGAACTAGGTGATCATAAAGATAAACTACACTTTCTACAGAAGTATTTATACCTCGCTGTTGCAGAGGTGGCGCTTCTAGCACATGAACCTGTGCCCCTGATGTGGATCCAGCCCTCTGCCCCTGCCCTCGTTTCTTTGGGCAATCCATAGCCATATGGCCTGTCTCACCGCAAGAAAAGCACCCACCATTCATCTTGGCCTTCTTTTTCCGGTAATCTTTCACTAAGTGCCCCACTTTGCCATAGAAATAACACTTCCTCTTCTCTTTGTTGTCTTTCCCGCCCTTCTTAAAGTCTGTCTTCTTAGGCTGTAAACCCTCTTTCTTCCCTTGAGAGCTTTCTGCCTTTGTCTCCTTCTTGCCCTTATCCTCTTCGTTCAGCAATGCCATCTGCACCAACCTTTCATACGTAGCTCCCATGGGTATATGGGTCATGGCCAAACTGTGTAGTGTCTCATTCAATCCTTTGACAAAGCGGAGAGCCTTCTTATGCGGAGTGTTGACTAGGTCCAGTCCGAACCTAGACAGCTGATCGAACTGATTAACATACTCTTTCACTGTCATATTCCCTTGCTTAAGAAATAAGAATTTTTCACACTGAAGACTCCTTTCAGCTTCTAAGAGAAATTTAGCCTCAAACCTTGCCCTAAAGTCCTCCCATGTTTCCACTGGTCTTTCTGCATTGGTGACTTCCCACCAGTAGGAAGCCTCACCTTTAAGTAGCCATACTGCCAGTTGTACCTTTTGCCTATCTTCTACCTCAAAGATGATGAATAAGTCCTCGGTTTCCTTCAGCCAATTCCTGGCTGCCACGAAGGACTCGGTTCCATAAAAGTCCTTTCCTCCCAAAGCTTTAAAATCTTTACATATCTTAGCAAAAGTATTACCCCGCGGAGGAGGTTGAGGTAGAGGTGCTGCTGCAGCTGGATGATTTCCTGCAGCTGGGGGAGGAGGAACAGTGGGACCTGGCTGATTGGCCCTTGCTTCTAAGAATTGTCTGAACCAACCAGGTATTGGTATACCCTCTGGCAAGTTAAGTTCTTCGGACATGCTGAAACAAAAAGGATAGATTCAAAATGAAGGATAAAAGATAGTACCTATGGCTTTGGGGGACTATGCCTTTTTAAAATAAAATAATATTTTATCTTTAAAAATGCTTCTTTAAACAATTTTTTTTTTTTGGAAACGAATTTTCAAATTTTTTTATCTAATCTGGTAAACCTATGCTCTGATACCAAGTGAAACACCCCACCTCCGTTAGGGTCACTCTCAAAGGGAATGCCCTAATTTTGGTGGAGGTTTATAAGTATAAGTCACAAATACACAAGACAGATATAAATACACATATTTTTGAACAGCGGAAAACAACAACAATTTTTATTTCAACAAAATACGTGTTACACAAACCATGTCATAATTGTCTTACAATACTTCCAAAACATTACATTTTCATAACTGTCTTGATTTCATTATTTAAAGAAGCATAAAAACATAAGTAAACTGCATATGTCCCATAATTGCTGTCCAAAGCCATAGTCCAAAACGAAAGAGATCCAAGCAATGCATTCTTTCTCTTCAAGCTGGATGTAAAAACTGGTCAAGCTGCGGTATTCCTTCCCTATGGACCTTGGGGGGGGAACGAAAGAAAAGAAGACGAAAGAAAAGTAGAGTCAGACATAAAGCTTGAGTATGTCTAGGACTATTCAGTCTATTAATAAAGAATTGGGCATGATAAGTATAAACTGGAAATAGGAAAGCACCATAAACTAAGTTTAGTTGTCTAAAGTCGGATATACTATCATACCCCATATTAATCTCTGCACCCCTATAAACTAGTTCCCAACAGGCACCCCATAATCAGGGTGAAGTGATCCATTTTTAATGATTGGCTCGTACTCGAATAGTTACATGTGTCTTACGGCCCCCGACGTTGTAGTTAACTATGCTGGTCCCACCATGGAGTGTATCAAGTCCCATGGTGGCGGCCCGACACAATTCTAGAATGCACAGGTATACTACTGGTGCCCAGTGCCTTATTTTTCTGCGCCGAAGTGTGTGCACGCCCGCACCCCGTTAGAACCTACACTGCTGCACCACCGCCGTCGATTTGACCTATTACAGTCAGCCCAGTAATCGTGCCCCACCCTGCCTAGTTCAGGGTATCTTGATACACCTTGTAGGGTTACTGCTGAAAAGGGTCCCCCGCTACTAGGTTTTCTATTTCTAGCCAACATGCTAAGTTGGTTAAGTGTTTTGTAAACCTAACCCCCAATTAGTCTGTATAGTTTAGCATATTCCATTTTGATTAAGTATTAATTCAATTTACTTAATCCTATCAAACCTGACTCAGCCTTAATTGTCTTATTAAAGCCTCGACCTCTCACATTAGACAGGTATTGTTGTGACTTCCTGTTGCCGATTGGTTCCGGGCAGTCTTACATCACAACTCAGTCTAACCTCGGGTCTTTATTGGGCTCAATGTTTAACCACCTACATTGGATAGGTATTGTTGTGACTACTGGACAGCCGGGCGGTTCCGGGCAGGTTTACATCACAACTCAATCCAACCTCGGGTTAAACACATCGTATTTTCTAAATTTACATATTTTGTGTCTTTTGTTTTTATATGTAAATATTTGCGGCCCATTATTCATCTTTATTGGGTAAAATTAATTTATACCACTTAATTGTTTTCAAGGTCGTTGGCATGCGTCAAACATGCCAACACATATGTTTATATTTTAACCCAAACGTCATTACCCCCATTTTATATGTTCGCTACAATATAACATATGTTGGGTTTAACATTTAAACCCAACTTAGCCACATGAAAAAGGGGAGGCTTAGAATATGGTATTTATATATTCTAAGTAACATCAAAAGGGGAGTGTGAACGCATGAACTTGCAACATAACGATCTAATTAACATGAATTAGGCACTTGTGAACTTGCATTGTAATAGCATATAATCATGGCACAAACATACCTAAACATGAATCATGGTCTTTAATCTATTCATATAATCATGGCATAAACATACCTAAACATGAATCATGGTTTTTAATCTATTCATATAATCATGGCATAAACATACCTAAACATGAATCATGGTTTTTAATCTATTCATATAATCATGGCATAAACATACCTAAACATGAATCATGGTTTTTAATCTATTCATGTAAACTTGCAATTGGAATGTAAATCTAACTTAATTATGTGTCACATATATTATCTTATGATTTTGATAATAACATAGGCCTAAAACATGTTTTCAATTAGGCATAACACCAAACATAGTTTAGTCATGTTCATATAGTCAACACAAGTTCACAAAGATGCTTACTTTTGTCTCTAATACAAAAATATGGTATTACACTTGAATCATGATGCCAATTCCAACATAAATTCGTATGAGTCATAATAACCAAATGGATCCAACTACAGTAAAAGTGATTATAAAAAATATACATCATGTTGGCATAATAGTGAACCATATACTTGCATGAATCTCAAATAAACTACCACAAACATATAGTCGTTAGCTTTCAACATGAATCATATACTTGCAATTATCCAATCGTTATACCACAACATCACAAATCGATTAGAATCATAGCAACATACAGTTATGAATTATCATAACAACAAACTAAGTACAATTCCATTTCTCATTTACACAAATCAAAACACAATTATTCATTCATATCGGAATAGCACTCTACTTACAACGTATGACGAATCTTCAATTCAGGAATCTGAATTCTGAATTTGGAGATGTTATCCTTTGTTGTGGGCGTTGTTTTGATTTAGCTATCGTTGCTTTAAGCTTTCGAATTGCCTCCTAATCGTCTCTCAATTTTGACGGCTACTTCTAGTCTTTCATCAGCAGCATGACGGTCTCATTCTAATTTTTATTTGTATGAATTAGGTGTAGCCTTAGGTCCTTTTTATAGAGTTTGTGAATTGATTAGAACCGTCGATGGAGCTTGGATTGATAATAGCCGTTCGTTTGAAGGAGAGACCAATAAGGAGCTGATACCTAGCCCTAGTGACAAGGCAAGGCTCAGAAATTCGGTAAAGCACAGACCAGGCCAGCCGGGGGGGCTGGGTTCGACCTGGCTCAGGGGCCAGGTCGACTCCCCAGTCGACCCCTGTGTCGACTTGGTAGTCGACCTGGGTGCCCCAGGTCGACTACCCAGTCGACCTGGGTAGCCCAGGTCGACTACCCAGTCGACCTGGGTGCCTTGGGCGGGAAAATTCCCGCCCTAGCCAATCGGGCCCGATTTTTGAAATTTGAATTGGTTTTCAGAGCTGTTTCTGTCTGTTTGAATTTTAAACTGAATTCTGAAACTTCCGGAGGCCATATCTTCTTCATACGGAGTCCGTTTTACACAAACTCGGACTCTATCCCAAGAAGAATTCCGAAACGAACGCAATGGCTTATCCCGTGTCCCTTATTTCTTTGATTTGAAATTAATTATACTTTAATTTGTGAATTTCACTGTTATAGAATACACGGGGTGTTACACCATTTATAGGGTGACGAGAATTTATTCTCTAGAGTTATGATCTATACACACTCCCCTGTGTACACCGGAATATATCACTATAAATATGTGTGTGCTTATTAGGATTTAATGGGTACCTAATACGGCCTAATAAATTTCCAAACCCCTTCCCGTACAAAGGAGTTTATGGAGAAATTTTTCGAAATATAAAGGTGTTAGTGAAATATTTGAAGTGAAAACGTTATTGAAATCGTCGAATGAATTATATATATATATATATATATATATATATATATAAACATAAATTAAATTAAAACGAATCGAGGCCATGCAGTTCACATTTTAAAATCGTAACTTCAAACGATTATACCGAAAGATCCGACCATTAGATTTTCATGAAACTGGAAACGTTGGGTTCGCTTTGGGAATATCTTCCTAATGATATAAACTTTGTTGAAATCCAATGGTTAGATTTTCAGATATGTGTAAAACAAATTTTGGGAAAAACAACACCAGTGCTTCGGCACAACCTGAAACATCGTTTAATTAAATAAGGCCGTTTTTAAATAAATAAAAATGGCGATATATCGTTATAAAATATTATAGACGATATAGAGTGTAAATAAACCGATTCTGCTAGGTTTGCTTGATATTTGATCGTTGAATGCATTTGACATGAAAACTATACTAAAGAACTGAAATGTGAATGTCAAATGATTTAACCATGTGAAGAATTGATTTGAAAATCTAAATATACGTGGATTATTTTAAAAGGCCAAGTTCATTATCATTTCAAATAATCGATCGATGGTGAGAAGTCGAAGAGTTGAAGACGGTTCAAGACCGACGATCTTCACATTGGATGGATAGGCGCTACTGATGCTCATGATTGGAGTAGCTACCATGGAGGAGCTGAAGTGGTAGCCGTCTAGACGTATTGTTGATTGTGCAGATATGCGAGGAATTTGGTGCCTCCGGCTTCGTTCATACCCAGAACGAACTTGTAAATGGATTGTGTGTCTAACATTGGATTTTGTTCTGTGCTGATTGATCTTTATTAAATATATATCTGTTTGGCGGCGGAGAATTTATTCTCTTGCTTAACACCCATCTCTGAGACGTACGAGCTCAGAGGTTATATATCCATAGAAATCAGTCGCATGGAGCGGATTGCCTGTATGGCATGCCTAAGTGGCATATGATCAAGGCTTCTGTTGCAAAGCAAAGTCTTGTGGTGGATGATCAAAGCATGGCATGTGTGGCATAGCTTTGTGTATAGCGTGGATTTACGAGCCTCACACCTCGGTATGAGTCAAAAACGAGATAGTGACTGCAAGGAGGACACGACGTTTCTTTCTAGCTACGGTGGTGTCAATGACCTACCAGCCCTGACATTTATATATACTTTTCACCTGTGTGGTTGTTGGAATGCAAGGCGCCTCGATTATAGGTCTGTAAGGACCGGGAAATGTGTGTTCAGGAATAACTAATCCTCAAAAGTAAGAGAGGGCCGGCCCTGAAGATCCAAGGATTTTTGTGTGTGGTCCTGGGACATTTGCTAGAGTTTCCCGAAAGGAGAGGAGCTTGCCCCTTGCCTCGACTCATGATGTAATCCAATTCCCAATATGAAATATGCAGATATGACGGTATTACTAGTATGACGACATGATATATTCTACCATGCCGTCTACGATTGATATTTATGATTGAATTTGCTTTTGAAACATATGTGCATTAGTAATAATATCAAACACTTTTGTTTTATATGTATCAAGCATTTCTTGGCCATTAAAAGGTAAAACTCTATGCTCCGGCTTGCATTGCATTGTGTGATGGGACTTGAGTCTTATAATGGCTTCATTTTTATAAAAAGCATTGCGATGATTTAATCATTTACTTTATTTCATGCACTTGCACTCATTGGAGTAAACCCGTTCCGCGAAAGTGGCGTGGTCCTTGGATTTGCCTGACTATTGTTGTTTAATAAGTTAAGTAGATTTTTCATACCAGTCCCATGACTGGCTCGTAGTTTGTTTCACCTTGCAAACTCGGGCGCCCTTATTTTCACACGGGCAGCCTAGTTACAGGTAGTTGACATATTTTGGCTTGGCACCGCGGTAGAGGTGCACTTTTGGATCATGGCGAGGCTTGACTACATGTTGATGACTACGATTTTTCCGCCATTACTATATATGTATTATGATTCCGCCACAGGCGATGTAGACTGATGTTTCATTTATGTACTTACTATGTATATGATTCTGCCACAAGCGATGTAGACTGATTATGTATTATTATGCACTAAGTTGTATCATGCATTGTGCTCTCTGATGTGGTGATATATTTATGATTCCGCTGTCATACTTGTGTAAATTATTCTGTTTCTTGTTTATGCTGTTATCTGTACTCTGCTAATGATGATTAATGTGTTATATTCCAAAGATTATCCTTAACACCGTAGCACGGGGTTTTGAAATCGTCTCAATAGTCCTTACCGAATTCGAGACACTCTAGCCTGTGTCTCAGGATCAGAACACATTCACTCTTGGATCGTCAGGGTCGGTCCACCGATGTGGATTGAAATGCCTGAACACTGCGTTTCCCTACCCTATGGGGCATCATTATTCATATCGGACCACACTGTCGGCTCCGAAGAGACCGAAGCAAACCAAGGCCTCGCTTTCTATCATCCACCTAAGTAAAATACCCGGGCGTGCAAAACCCAAAGCACCACCCTAGCTAGAAGGAAACACATGTTCTCCCTGAAGTCCTTCTCCCGTTTCTAGCTCATACCGGGGTGTGAGGCTCGCGAAACAATGCTATACACAAAGCTATGCCACACAGGTCGTGCTTTGATAATCAACCACAAGACTTTGCTTTTCAACAGAAGCCTTGATCATCTGCCACTAAGGCGTGCCATAGAGGCAATTCACTCCATGCGACTGATTTCTATCGATATATAACCTCTAAGCTCGTACGTCTCAGAGAAGGGTGTTAAGCAAGAAAATAAATTCTCCGCAGCCAAACTGATATATATTTAATAGAGATCAATCAGCATAGAACAAAATCCAGTGTCAGGAACACAGTCCATTTACAAGTTCGTTCTGGGTCTGAACGAATCCGGAGGCACTCAATACCTTTCATATCCGTACAATCTAGAAGTACGTCCGGATGGCTACTACTTCAGCCCCTTCAAGGTAGCTACTCCCATCATGATCATCAGTAGCACCCCTCCATTCTACGTGAAGATCATCGTTCTTGCACCATCTTCATATCTTTGACTTTCACTCGTCGATCAATTATTTGAAATGAGAATCAACTCGGCCTTTTCAAATAATTCACGTATATTTAGAATTTCAAATCAATTCATTTCAATGGTTAAATTATTCGATATCACTAATTCTGTTCCTTAATGTAATTTTCACGCCAAACACATTCAACCATCAAATTTTACATAAATCGAGCAAATTCAGTTTATTTCCATTGCATATTGTTTATAATATTTTATCATGATTTATCGCTATTTTTATTTATTTAAAAATAGCCAATTCATTCAAACAACGCTCCAGGCCTTAACGTGACGATGGTGCTGTTTTTCTTCAGATTTGATTTACACATATCTGAAAATCTAACCATTGGATCTTCACAAATTTTATATCATTAGAAAAATCTTTTCAAAACAAATCCAATGGTTTCAGTTTTGGGAAAATCCGATGATCGGATCTCCTACACTTATCGTTTGAAGTTACGATTTCAAAATATGAACTACAGCGTCGTTATTCGATTTAATTAAATTATATTTATTTACATATATATATAAATATAATCCATTCTGGCACTGTTTTTCTTAAGATTTGAATTAAACATTCCAGACAATCCAACCGTTGGATCTTCACAAAGTTGGTGTCGTTGGAAAGATATTTCCAAAGCGAACTCAACAGTTTCGGTTTCGGCAAAATCCGATGGTTGGATCTCCCGCACTAATCGTTTGAAATCACGGTTTCAAAACATGAACTGCAGCTTCGTTATTCGATTTATTTTAATGGGTGCGTTTTATACAGGTCCCTATTAACTTTTTAAATTAGGCTCACATCCGGTCATAAACTTATTGTAAATTTAGTCCCTATTTTTTGAATATTCAGGAAAAAAATATAAAAAAAATCACATAAATTCGTATTAAAATAAAACAATGAATCAGAAAAAAATTCAGGTGAAAAATATATCAAAAACCACGTCAAAATCAAGAATTACACAAAAAACAACGAAATGCAGTAAAATGCATCAACAAATGCATATATTTCATATAGGTGCATACATCTATGCATTTATTTCATTTTCACGAGAAAACTGCAGCATAAATGCATACATGTACGCATATACTGTGAATACATGCATCTTCTGATGCATTTACCTAAAAACTTAATACACACGTCCATATTTTTCACATCTGGATCGATTTTTACATATCTGCATACATGTATGCAGATATATATGAAAACATCATACACGTTCGCAGTTTTTCAACAGATGTGAAAAAATATGTGCATGTGTATACGGATAATTGCATACATTTGTGCAAGTATTGGTAAAAGTTGCACAAATGTATGCAACTTTTTTTTTTCGACTTGCGTGGAGTCCTGGGAATATTTCCTGATTTTACAAATTTAATTTTTTTACGTGAAAGCGCAATTTTTTTTTTAAATTGTGAAAATGCCAAGGGAAGAACATGGCAGGCGGAAGAGGACAAATGTTTTGGACGGCATGTCACTTTTAGGGACCGGAAGTGAAATTTAAACTATGGCTGGATGTGAGGTGTATTAAGTTTGTAAATAGGGATGTGTGCCTAATATTCACTATATTTTAATTATATTTATATATAAATATATAAATATAATTCTTTCTTTGATTTCAAAACTATCTCCACTTTATATATTTGATAAAAATGATATTTTTATCATCAAAAATCTTTATTTAACACATGAATATTTTTAGAACTTCATATTCATAATAAAAATGTAGATTTTATTGTTCAATCCATATATTCAACACATGAATGTTTTTGACTTCACACCTATGATAAAAATATGATTTTTATCATGCTAGTCCTTTATTCAACACATGAATATTTTCTATAGTTTATATATATAATAAAAATATGATTTTTATTGTAAAACAAATTATTTCAAAACATGATTATTTTATATAGTCTATACATAAGGTAAAGTGTTATTTTTGTGTTAAAACAATTTATTTAAAATACTAATATGTTTTATAGTCTACATATATAATAAAAGTATTATTTTTATCTTTCAAAGAATTTATTCAACACATGAACTTCATTCAACACATGAATATACTTTCAACACATGAAAATAATTCTAACACATGAATATTATTGAAAATTTCGGCAGCATAACGCCAGGGTAGTTAAAACCGACACCGTCCCTAGTACGGCTCCTCGCTCTACCTTAAAACCTCGCAGTTTTTGACAACGGGGATTTTCAATATCTAGTTCGTACGCAGACAAATTTTCCCATATACTAATCCTACTGGGATTTCAATCACAATCAATCATTTCAAATCAACCATTCATGATATTCACTAAATTTCACATCGACCAATAATCCAAACCATATCACAACCAATATATATCGTCCATGGTCTGTGGATGAAGGGAGTGTATATATATATATTTGTATATAAACATATTTCGATTTCACTTCACTTCAATTTATTTCAACACATATATTATTTTTACAACGCATATATAACTTATACATCGAACATACAACTTATACAACGCTTATACATGAGGCGTACAACGCTTATATAACTCATACATCGACTTTATAATTTATACATCGTTGTTTTCCATATATAATAAAAATGTTATTGTGTTGAATAAAGATTTTTGATGATAAAAATATCATTTTTATCAAATATTTTAAGTGAAGATAGTTTTGAAATCGAAGAAAGAATTATATTTATATATATTTATATAAATATAATTAAAATAAATCAAATAACAAAGCTGTAGTTCGTGTTTTGAAACCGTGATTTCAAACGATTAGTGCGGGAGATCCGACCATCGGATTTTCCCCAAACCGAAACCGTTGGGTTCGCTTTGGAAATATCTTCCCAACGACATCAACTTTGTGAAGATCAAACGATTGGATTGTCTGGAAGGTTTAATTCAAATCTGAATAAAAATAGTGCCAGAATCGATTATATATATATATATATATAATTTGATTAAATCGAATAACGACGCTGCAGTTTGTATTTTGAAATCGTAACTTCAAACGATAAGTGCGGGAGATCCGACCGTCGGATTTTCCAAAATATGAAACCGTTGGATTCGTTTTGAAAAGATCTTTCTAATGAAATAAAATATGTGAAGATCCAACGGTTAGATTTTCAAGTATGTGTAAATCAAATCTAAAGAAAAACAGCGCCATGACCTCATTATGGCCTGAAGCATTGTTTGAATGAATTGGCTATTTTTAAATAAATAAAAATAGCGATAAATAGTGATAAAATATTATAAATGATATGGAATGGAAATAAACTGAATTTGCTTGGTTTATGTAATATTTTATGGTTGAATGTGTTTGGCGTGAAAATTATATTAAGGAACAGAACTACTGATATCGAATAATTTAACCATTCAAATGAATTGATTTGAAATTCTAAATATATGTGAATTATTTGAAAAGGCCGTGTTGATGCTCATTTCAAATAATTGATCGACGAGTGAAAGTCGAAGATATGAAGATGGTGCAAGACCGATGATCTTCACGTCGAATGGAGGGGTGCTACTGATGTTCACGATAGGAGTAGCTACCTTGAAGGGGCTGAAGTAGTAGCCGTCCGGACGTACTTGTTGATTGTACAGATATGCGAGGTATTGAGTGCCTCCGGTTTCGTTCAGACCCAGAATGAACTTGTAAATTGACAGTGTGTCTGACATTGGATTTTATTTTGTGCTGATTGATCTCTATTAAATATATATCTGTTTGGCGGTAGAGTATTTATTCTCTTGCTTAACAACCTTCTCTGAGACGTACGAGCTCAGAGGTTATATATCGATAAAAATCAGTCGCATGGAGTGAATTGCCTATGTGGCATGCCTAAGTGGCAGATGATCAAGGCTTCTGTTGAAAAGCAAAGTCTTGTGGTTGATGATCAAAGCACAGCTTGTGTGGCATAGCTTTGTGTATAGCGTTGTTTCGCGAGCCTCGCACCCCGGTATGAGCCAGAAACGGGAGAAGGACTTTAGGGAGGACATGCGTTTCTTTCTAGATAGGAGTGGTGCTTTGGGTTTTGCACGCCCGGGTATTTTACTTATGTGGATGATGGAAAGCGAGGCCTCGGTTTGCTTTGGTCTCTTCGGAGCCGACGGTGTGGTCAGATATGAACAGTGACACCCCACAGGGCGGGGAAACGCAGTGTTCAAGCATTTCAATCCACATCGGTGGACCGGCCCTGACGATCCAAGGGTCGATGCGCTCTGATCCGAAGACACAAGCAAGAGCGTATCGAATTCGGTAAGGACTATCTTTTGCCTTAGTTCAGGATGGAAATCCAATTTCCAAATACGACACCGTGCGGTTTTGATTGTATATATATATATATATATATATATATATATATATATGTGGCGACATGATACATGGTACCCATGCCGTCTATGATTGATAGTTATGATTGAAATTTTTTTGAAATATATATATATACATTAGTAATAATAAAAAATGATTTGTTTTGCTCATATCAAGCATATTTTGGCCATTATAAGGTAAAACTCTATCCTCCGGTTTGTGTTGCATTGTGTGATAGGAACTGGGTCTTATAATGGCTTCATTTTTATAAAAAGCATTACGTTGTTTAAAAGGTTTATTTGTTTTAAAGCACTGGCAATTCAATGAAGTAAACCCATTCCGCGAAAGTGGTGTGGTCCTGTGATTAGCCATATTATAAGATGTGTTAAGTAGATTTCTCATACCAGTCCCATGACTGACTCGAAATTTGTTTCACTTTCAAACTCGGGTGGCCCTTTTTCTATATGGGCAGCCTTGTATTCAGGTTTTAGCAGGCTCTTTCTGGATAACTGGATCTGAAGATGGATTCTATCATTTATCTCTTTTTATGCTGCTCAGCTGCTATTGTACATATTATGTTTTGTTTCTGCTGTAGACATTTATGTATAGCTAAACTGCATTTGTACTAAGTATGATCCTATATATTGTGTAACTTTGATGATTAAGTTTATCCAGTGTATTCTATTGTACATTATCTGGTGTATTTATTTATTTCTGTTCTACTGTTATCTGTTTATGTGTTATATTCCAAAGATTACCTTTGCTACCGTCTTATGGGGTATGGGGTCTTCACAATCGTGGTATCAGAGCTTCGGTTAAGCTTAGTTCTGGAATATAACATGTGAATGAACTCGTCAGAAATAGAACCAGTAGTGTTCAAGGACGAATAGCTCATTACAGATAGGATCAGTAAGGTCCTAGTATGAGTGAAGCAGAATGAAATACACCCCGATATACACATTTAATTCAAGTATATGCCTCTATGTTTTAAAATTACCTTTTCAATTGGCCTGACACTTTGTTTGCTATTTGCAGACATCGAAAGTGAGTGGCAGAAGTAGAAGAGGTAGGTTGGAACCAGATGTTGAAGCTTTACTTAAGAAATATAGAAATATATACGTGTGCGTTATATATGTTTGAACAGGAAAATGGATTAGCTGTTGAGTAAAGATTTTATTCGTGTTCCTGACAAATAGGTAAACCTTAATGAGTTGGATGCGCAATTTTATTATTATATCAACTCCTGTGAATGCCATTGGATGCGAAGTGCTGGTTATTCTGTGTGTAATAATAAATGTCGCCATAGGATAGTAACAATTAATTCTGAATTACACTACATGGCATACTTCTTGAAGATAGCATACTTCATCATATACCACATAAGCATTTGGAGCATGAGTGACGAGGTTGAAGATTCACCATACGACCGAGAGGCTTGTATGGCGATGACTATATTTTACAGGTTGAACTGATGACTGATATGGACCATGTAAAATGTAACGGTAAATTGCAAAATTAATAAAAACCCCACATGGGTCTAGAGATGACAATAAACACGTCTCTCTGGTCATTAAGGCACAAAAACCATTTATAGGGTGACGAGAATTCATTCTCTGAAGTTATGATCTATACAAACTCCCCTGTGGACACTGGAATATATCACCAGTTCTTGTTGCAATCACGATGGGGGGTTCTCGCTTTGCGGTTTGGTGGCGTACGGGAGAATCTTACCCCCACATGTCCCTTGCGGGGGTTGGTTAGGCAGTGGCCGGGAGGCTCGAGAGGGTCGCCGTAAAACAAGTGTACTGGGGGACCATGTGGGAGCCACGGCGGGTATTACCTGCTGTTTGGGGGATGAAGGGATGGTCGCAAAGCCTACCGGATTTCGTCGGCTGTCTTACAATACAGCTAAGAGAAACGAATTCCTCCGCCACCAAACGTACATATGTTTGAAGAGATCAACTTACGCGATCTATTAAATATACTCTGTTAGACATTCTTCCATACAAGTCGTCCTAGGACTGGACAAACTGAAGGCACTACTATTTAAATCCATCTTAGGCAATTTCTACATAGGATTGCCAGAACAGCCCTTGCCTAACTCCGTCTTCAATTATCTCCATCATATTTGATTCACAATGCTAACGCCCATACAAAGTGGTTTTCAGATAACGAATCTGATCCCGGTCTCTCCGTATTGACAACGGAAATGGTCAAAATCTTTAATAGCCAGTGATTTAACAATCAAAGGAAAACATGTGTACAAACAACGGTCGTATTTCCAAATGGAAATCTTACCAAGCAAATCATCAATCAACACTGATCCATTTTAATTTTATTTTTCATTCAATTATCCATTTCCCTTTTCCTGTTTCCATATATTCTACATTTCTTATTTTCAAAATTTAGAAAATATACGTTATTAACAATGGAAAACATTTCCATTTCTTATTTTCTATATTAGAAAACATTTCTGATTCTTATTTGGAAAATATTTCCAAAACTTCTACATTTGGATTTAAACAGATGTTTAAATAAAACATCGTTATGCCAACTCAAAACCTTACACTCATTAACTAAATTCACTTAACCAATCTTCATTGTCGGACCTCAACCATTCCTTAGTTAAAAACGAAGTCAATCAAGTTGGTATGTAATTACCTCTCAGACCTTAACTGAACAACATTTCTTACTTCGAAATAGACAAAGTTCACCATCTAAATCTTTAACAACTTCCTTACGTAATTCTCGGATTCTATTTACGAGTCAACTTCTTTACTGAAAACAATGATTATAAATATAGCGTTATAATCCCTACTTCTGAAATATCTGACTTCAAAATATATCTTTTATTCCTTAATTTAACTAAATAACTAAATAGGCAATTTATAAATAAATCATTAAATCTTGATTAAAAATGGAAAGTGTACTTTCCTGAATTCGATATAATCGAATCTCAACGTATAACTCTCTTTCGAATAATCTATATTCGGTAACTCCTTTCCGAATAAACTATATCCGATAACTCCTTCCGAATATATTCGATTAACTCCTTTCGAATAAACTACATTCGATTAACTCCTTTCGAATAAACTATATTCGATAACTCCTTTCGAATAAGCTATATTTGATTAACTCCTTTCGAATAAACTATATTCAATTAACTCCTTTTTGAATAACTCTATTCCATTAACTCCTTTCGAATAAACTATATTCGATTAACTCTAATTTGATTAACTCTACTCGATTAACTCAAACTCGAATAACTCTATCGATTTACTCTATTCGATTAACTTCTATTTCGATTAACTCTAATCGATTAACTCTAACTGATTAACTCTATTGGATTAACTCCTATTTCGATTAAATCTAATCGACTAACTCTAACTGATTAACTCTTTTGGATTAACTCCTATTTGATTAACTCCTACTCGATTAACTCTAATCGATTAACTCTATTGGATTAACTCTACTCGATTAACTCCTACTCGATTAACTCTAATCGATTAACTCTATTGGATTAACTCTAATTGATTATCTCCTACTCGATTAACTCTATTTGATTAATTATATTCAGTCATCTCCATTAATTTTGACTTCGTATTTCAAAATAGTATTCCATTTCCAAATTCTATTTATACTTCTATCTATAGAATTATTCATATGAAATTTCCTTTTTATTTCTAACTCTTAATACTCATTTAAAATTCCCTTTTGTAACTCTATTTATTTTCTAAACAAATATTTCCTTTTCAATTATATTTTTTTAACAAATAAATATTTCCTTTTCAATTCTGTTTATTTAACATATAAATATTTCCTTTTCAATTCTATCTGTAAATGTTTTACAAATATTTCCTTTTCTACTTGTTTCACAAATATTTTCCTTTTCTATTTGTTTTACAAATGTTTTCCTTTTCTATTTTTTTACAAATATTTCCTTTTATATTTGTTTCACAAATAATTTCCTTTTATATTTGTTTCACAAATATTTTCCTTTTCAAATTATCCTTTGATTTTATAATTATTTTCTTTTATAAAATTCTTTTTCATTTATATATAATATCCATTGGTTTTATATAAATAATTCATTTTCAAAATACTCTTTGAAAATCCCCTTTTCTACATCCCAGTATTTCTTACGGTATTTAAAATACCAAATAACAATGATTGGTATCATTCAAACACACATAATCAACACAGATTATATATCACATCATATATTACAATATCTATAAACAACAGTATTATAAATATTGAGGAATCCAGTTGGATCCCTCCAACCTGTTTCCCTGCATCCACAGATGTTAAACAATATAATAACATTGATTTCATTTCGATATGAAATATTCTAATAAACAGAATCAATATTTGATTAACTATTTATATATATATCGTTATCCATAATTTCAACCAATACATAAGCAGTTCAACCAAATAGTCAACACACAGCAATCAGTCGTCATTCATCAGTTCTAAATATACGTTAAAAAAATATGAACTGGTATAGTTGGTGAGTTTTACTCATATTGGACAGTTATCGTTAAATAACGATAGTCGATCGTTGATTCAGATCAGACAATTTATTTCGCTATAAATTGTAATGAGCTCCGATTCACTCCCAGTCAGTTCCATTTCGTAGCCTCAGTCCATATGATCCCAACGGATCCAAATTTGTGTAATTCTGACAATGTATGCACTGGATATTAAAGTTGCAAGATAACACACTATAAATTAAAATCTTGTGCTATATTATATATTTCTTTGTTTTAATAACTGGGCCTCACCTTTTAACTAGCCCGCTCCATAATTAATACTGCTTCTTCTTCCAAAATCCCGCAAGCTCCTTGTACGTTACACCATTCGAAGACAACCCCATTCCCTTTGACATCCATACATTTTTCCCAGTCCCTTATTTTATATATATATTTATTTGGGCTTAAAGGGTCGGCCCAACAACAATGCTTCAAGTAAAAACGTTATGCTCCATTTAGTACTCATCTTCCCCGTGAATTACTTCCTAATGCTGCTCCAATGTTTTCTTCCATTGCTGAGTATTCCAGCGCCACTATCTCATCATTTTCTCCATTTTAAAAGTCACTTCTTCTCAACGTGATTTAAACCTGCCAGCACTTCATCATCTCCAAATTGATTCGAACTATGCCATTCCACTACATTTTGTTCCTCCATCCAAAGCTGCCCTTCCACTACATTTTGTTCCTCCATCCAAAGCTCCTTCATTACCACACTTTAATTCATAGAAAAAAAATACCAAAGTGCTCCACGTTCAAACCTCTATCTCACCATATCCTCAGATCTCAACTCGTTCATCACCTCCAAAACGCGTCCAACTTCCCGTCATGCAAGCTACAGTGAATGGCGAAAAACATTTCCGCCGAACAGACCAAGAAAACTTGCTTCTTACTCGCGTCAATCCCAGGAACTCGAAAACAAACCCTGTTTGCCTGATCGATGCTCATACCTCACGAATTTGGAAACCCTAGACAACACTAAAGCTCGCGTTGTTTATTCCACCGATAAAAAGGAGGTTCGAATCTCAGGAAAACCACATACAAGCTTAGAGGAATTCATCAGGAAACCGATTATACCCCTTTCCGGATTTATGGATTTTTTCTTGTATTGTTTTGACTTTTACGACTCTCGTTTTTTCTGAAAAGAGGAAAAAGGTTGCGGCGGAAAAATTGTTGACCAGAGAATGAAAATCTTTAGGTTAGAAGGATTGTGGTGTGTTTATAGAAAAGGTTTTAACATTTTTCTATTGATTATTTTATTTATTTTAAGCAATCGCTATGGGTATTTGTTGAATAAAAATTCCTATAGTCACATATGATACCAAAAAATCACAAAAATGGACATACGTCTTCTATTCGACATTATGGGCCCAACGAAACTGGTTTCGTCGAATTCCGACTTCGTTTGCTCATGCAACTTATTTTTAACCATCAAAATACTGACTGTTTTTCACATTAAAAATCCGTACGGCCACATACTGACTCCAAAAATCACTAAACTTGAAATCTAATGATAATTTAATATTATGGATCAAAAAAATTTGTTTTGTCAAAAACAGAGGTCATTTGCAAAACAAGCTATATTTAAAGCTCTAAATAACCTATTTAAATATATATATATATATGTGTGTGTACATATATTTAAAAATAATTAAATAAAATATAAATAAATTTATATTATCGTATATATTCACAATAGATTACCCTACAGCTCCAAAATAAATATATATGGATTTACAACTCAATATTTCATGATCTGAGTTATATCGATATTCGATTTATATTTAAATCCTTTTATAAATCGTTATAAATTATAAAGGAATTCCATAGTGACTTTTCAAAAATTTGATTTGGACATAAATTAAAATCTACACAATTAAATCCCGATTTTTGTCTTCCGTTAGAAAAATATAGTTCACCAGCTCCGAACATTTCTTATTTCACAGAAATCCGGCTTAAAACGGATTCTGTATATTCGTTTAAAGTTCGAATCGCAAAATTACGAAATGCAACGCCATTTCGAGTTCGATTATAATTATAGTATAATTATACATTCAAATTTCGTTTAAATAATATATTCGTTATTATAATTCAATTCTAAACTGAATATATATTTTGAATTGTCCAATTCACACAATATTACCAATTCCACTATTTTCGACTATTTCACAAATTAAATATATTATACAATTATTTAATTTAATTAAATATTCAATATTATTTAATTAAACGACCATATAAATCTCTAAACCACTATTTAAATAATTAAATAAATTTATTATTACACTGTAAAAATATAGGACATTACAGGGCCTTTTAATTAATATTTCATTGATTAAAACACTTCTCCATTTCCTTATGCAAATTCGTTAACACGATATTTTCGATAATCATCTTGGTTGCTTATGCTATTTGGAAAACATTCCCGTATATCGCCGTCTTTTATTTTCTATACTTAGAAAATATATTCTATTTATAATTGGAAAACATTCCAATTACTTATCTCTTTCAGGGCCATCGATTTATTTCAATGCTTAGGAAATATTTATCTGTTATTTCCAGAATTCCACTTACTTTGGTTAAATCGTTTGTTGTGTAAAACAAAGTTACAAACAACCCAAAATATTGCATTCAACTAACTCTTATTCACATATTTCTCTTCGAGACTGGATCTTGCTATTTATCGGTTAAAAATGAAATCAATCAAGATGGGGTATAACTACCTCTCAGACCTAGACTGAAAACATCCTTAACTTCAAAATGGACAAGACCACTAACTTCGAATAATCAATATCATAAAAATCAATTATTCATTTTTAAACCCGTATACATTTCTCTTTCTAATTCTACCAGATTTAATTATAGATTTCCTTTTTGTTTATAGTATTATATTTTTATGTTCGTTTTCTTATCGAATTCAATGTATATCGATACTTTTAGTTATCTAATTTTCTTAAAAATATTCTAACTCCTTAAATTTTTGGAAAATTTCGCCATAACCTTCTTTGTACGAATCACTTGGTACAACTACAAAACTCCTCTCTGGGCCCTTTCCATTCAAAAAGAAAATCAAAAACCCAAGCGGCTTGTCGATTCGTCGCATAAAATCTCATTTGAAATTTAAACGTGTACCTTTTTGTCGGGCACACGAATTAAAATCTTCATACACTTCATTCCATACCTATTTAACACATGTTCACCTGTTTCCAATTTACCCCAAACAAATCCTGTCTTTTCTAACTCAATTCGCTAATTTATTATTTAATTACATCTTTTGCCAAATCTCTTTAGTTTGAACATATCATGTTCAAGTATATTTTAATTCGCTTATAAACAAGTCGAATTTCATTTTTAATTCAAGCTTCATATTCGATTTTGAAACGACCCGAACTTCCCTGGTAAGGAAAGCCCGGTTTGCTTTGAGAACAAGCCACATCAGAACACCTGTTAATTACAACAATTCCATCAGAATTTAATAATATATAGAGCATAAATAAATATTACGTAGAAAATATCAGAGATTTAAATTACATTTAAATACATTGCAGCGGAAAAATAATACAATACACAATTGAAAGAGATATACGGATACAGAGCTTTCCGGATATCGTTCCAGCTATAAATCAAGATCCTGTGAATATAAATCTACAAAACAAAAACTACTAGCTTCCCGTGCGTAAATAAAGGCACCCAGAGTTTAGGTTAAAACAATAAACTCCAGGTCAGTCATGTGACTGGTGTGAGAACTAAAACAGTTATTTAAAGCTTTACTTTAAATCAGATATATCAAGGGACCACGCCTTATAACACGGAACGTGTTTCCTCCCAAGAATACCAGTGCATATGACAAAACAGCGCAATGCTATTTGGAAAAATGATGCTATTATAAGACCCGGTTCACATTATACAATGCAACACAAGCCGGAGGATAGGGTTTTCCCGTATAATAGCCAAACATGCTTGGTACATTAAAAACAAATCATTTGATACTATTATAAGTGTATAGTGTCAAAACAATTTCAATCATAGACGGCATGGGTACCATATATCTTTTCGCCATACTAGGCTCTACAATCAAAACCGCAAATGTACGTATTGGAAATTGGATTTCCATCTGTGAACCGAGGCAAGGGATCGTCCTCTACCAAATTCGAGACACTCCAGCCCACCCCTCAGGCAAGTACTCAGTCAAGCCTTTGGATCATCAGGGCCGGTCCACCGATGTGGATTAAAACGCATGAACACTGCGTTTGGCCACCCTATGGGGTGTCAATGAGTCCACTGACTCCATCGGCTCCACATTGTCACCGATATATCCGAGGTGTCTCGCAACCCAACAATCACATAAGTCAAACTCGTCAGGGCATGTAAAACCACTGACGCCACTTCTAGCTAGAAGGAAACGCATGTCCTCCCTGAGGTCCTTCTCCCGTTTGTGGTTCACAACCGGGGTGTGAGGCTTCCGAATCAACGTTACACAAAGCTATGCCACACAGGTGGTGCTTTGATCATCAACCACAAGACTTTGCTTTTCAACAAAAGCCTTGATCATTTTCCACTTAGGCATGCTACACAGGCAGTTCACTCCATGCGATTGATATCCATCAATATATAACCTCTGAGCTCGTACGTCTCAGAGAAGGGCGTTAAGCAAGAGAATAAATTCTCCTCCGCCAAACGGATATGTATTTAATAGAAATCAATCTAAAATCCAATGTCAGACACATAGTCCATCTACAAGTTCGTTCTGGGTCTGAATGAAACCGGAGGCACCTAGTACCTCGCATATCAATCGATCTCTAAGTACGTCTGGACAATCACAAACTGATTCCCTCCTCTTGGGTGCACAACCCAATCAAGATCATCAGTAATTATCCAAACAATGTTGAAGACCTCCGGTCTTCGACCACCATCTTCATCCTCGACTCATCGTCGAATCAGATATTCAGAATGGGATAAACCCGGTCTTTCTGAATAACTCGCGTATATAATAAACAAGTGTTACACAAACACAACATACGCCTCATTCCAATTCAGAATATTCTTTTATTCAAATATTCTTATCCTTTGGGAAATGTTCCCGTTAATTTTATCAAAGATAAATTCTATAAATTTGTTCTTTAATCTTCCTTTTAATATCAATTCAAACCAAATTATGGTTTATCCAAACTAGTCGGGATTAACGAACCTTACCGAAGTAATCATTTATTTTAATTTCCCAATCCCAACCTATTCATCACATGAAGTAAAACTAGTAATATTTCATATCTAATGCCACGGTGTTATCGGTAAATACAGTTACCATTTCACGTTTAAATCTAATTAAAGATTTAACTGTCGCCTGGAGCAAAATTGGTGATACTCCATTTTTGATCATTTCAATCTAATTAAAGATTCATTAAAACTCCACTTGGTTTTAATCTTCCCAAAATTCACTATCAATGATTATCTAACTTGGGAAATCATATCCTGTCTTTAACTGGGTTAAAGAACCAATGTCATTTAAAACACGGTTCACGATTAACCCAAAATCACATTTGATAATAAATACAAGGCTCTGAATAGAAAATATATCGGCTTATATTCAATATCAAATTCTATGACCAAAAAATATCGTAATGGAAATAACGATATTAATATATCTTTCTAATTTCCATAACATTATCTGTATTATCATGAAATCCAACATCGAAATATTCCAAAGACAATTTTGATTCATATCCATTCCAATTCAATTATTGGAAACTCTGATTATTTTCAAAGCCATTTCAAATCCAATTTATTTATTTCAAAAATAAATGGATTATAATTCTAGTACAAAACTAGTTTATTTCGATAAAAATCTATTTTTATCTTTTCAAATATGGAATTTTTCATCCTAATTCTATCGAAATCATTTCTTATTATTTTACACACATTATTACTATTTTTAATAATTTTATCAAGGCCCGTACAACCGATTTCCATCAACGGCCATTGAACTGCACTTAAAGCGACTTTTCCAAATTTTATTTGGACATAATTCCAAATCCAATCGTTAGATTTCAGATCTCTAATATTTGTTAGAAAGCTCTTTTCGATACGAACTGAACGGTTCCAGTTTTAGGAGAATCCGATGGTCGGATCTCCCATAATATCCTTTCGAAGACAATGGTCGAAATTCACGAACTGCCGCAGCTCGGCGCGTTCTATTCAGGCCATTATATGTACATAATATATATATTATATATATTTCATCGATTTCCTTTCGAAACATATTTTATAAATCGTTTAAAATTCGTTTTCAAAACGACTTCAACTTCATATTCAATTTCAAATCAAAATTGAATATTCCATATCGTTAATCTACAAATGATAATATTTTCAAAATGTTATATTTTGAAATCAATTCCTATTTAATATTCATTATAAAAATGAATAAAATCGATATAAATATCATTCACGTCAAAATGGTGTCAATCTAATCAACACGGCATTTATTCAACACATGAATGTTTTCTTCTATTCAACACATGAATATTTCTTTTATTCAACACATGAATATTTATTCTATTCAACACATGAATTTATATTATACAACATATGAATTTTCATTCTATTCAACACATGAATTTATATTATTCAACATATGAATTTATATTATTCAACACATGAATTTTCATTCTATTCAACCCATGAATTTTCATTCTATTTTTTATTTTCCAAATTAGAATGAGGCCGAATCAATTACCATATAATGTTAATTATATGGATTCCCTACAACACATGTATATAATAGCAATGATAAATCATCAACCGTCATCCAGAGTGCACCACACCACTGCATAAGCATTAAATATAGATAAGTAACGCTTACACAGTCTTTCAACCCATCGGTCGACATACTACTAAACAATTGGGATTAGTGTACGTCATTATCATCCCAACACCCATGTGGGGTTTCAATCAATCAAACACATATTTTATTTGTGCAGTTGGGCGATGTGTAAAATTTATCGTCCTAATCAATATTAGTCAAATGTGTGTACATAAATATATCGTCCAATTTGTTTATAAATATATATTTTATTTCAACACATGAATATATATTTTATTTCAACACATAAATATATATTTTGCATCCTAACCAACAGTCAATTTTCACAACAAAAACAATCAAACGAGTTGTCCATGGTCTATGGACGACGGGAAGCAGTTTATATACGCAATTATAAAATAAATAACTGAACGGAAAATTTTAGTGAGGAGTTCTCTCCTTTGGGATCCACTCCGTCATTCTTTATTTCTGAATTTCTAAACAGCTTGGATTTTGTTCGAAATCCCAACGCAGTCTTTTTTTCACGCTATATATAAAAATTAAATTTTCATATCGCTTTCATTTATATAAAAATGATATTTACATATTGCTACTCATTAAAGATAAAAAATTAAAGTTTCGAGCATGGGTCCCAAGTATGTTAGTAGATGTCCTACTTGTCAATTGGTCAAGAGTGACCAACAGAAACTAGCTGGACTGTTGCAACCGTTGGAAGTCCCAAGTTGGAAATGGGAACAGAGTTCCATGGATTTCATAGTTGGTTTGCCGCGAACCAGGAAAGGTAATGACAGCATTTGGGTAATTGTAGATCGCTTCACGAAGACTGCCCATTTTATACCTGTCAGATCCAATAGAACCGCTCAAAGTCTAGCGCAAATATATTTCAAAGAAATTGTTAAGCTGCATGGAATTCCCATCAGCATAGTCAGTGATAGAGATCCCATATTTACTAGCAAATTCTGGGAGGCTTTCCAGACAGAATTGGGAACGAAACTGAATATGAGCACCGCATATCACCCTCAAACAGATTGCCAAATTGAGCGGGTGAATAGAATTCTAGAAGATTTATTGCGGGCTTGTATAATTGATTTTGGTGGGTCATCGGAAGATCACTTACATTTGGCAGAATTCTCATATAACAATAGTTATCAAGCAAGTTTGGGAATGTCGCCATTTGAAGCATTATGTGGCAGACCCTGCAGATCTCCAGCATGTTGGGTAGAACCTGGCAACAGACTTGTGTTAGGACCCGATATGATTAGAGAAGCATCTGATAAAGTCGACTTCATCAAAAAGCGTTTGAGAACCGCCCAAAGCCGACAGAAAAGTTATGCAGACTCTAGAAGGAGAGATTTGACATTTGCTGTTGGTGATCATGTTTATTTGAAGGTTTCTCCGATGAGAGGAGTAATCAGATTTGGCAAGACCGGGAAGTTGGCACCGAGATTTATTGGTCCCTTTCCTATACTTGAACGAATTGAAACTCTTGCTTATAGGGTTCAATTGCCAGATTGGTTGCCTGGAGTGCACGATGTATTTCACGTATCTCAACTTAGAAGACATGTGCATGATCCGGATCTTGTTGTAGAAGAAGCAGTGCAACAGGATATAGACATAACTCCAGAATTATCACTCAGAAGAGGGCCATTAAAGATTGTTGGCAAAGAAACTAGAGAACTCAGAAGAAAAAAGGTTCATTTAGTTAAAGTGCGGTGGAGAAGTGATCCTAGAGACTGTACTTGGGAGACTGAGGAAAGCATTAAGCAAGCTTACCCCAAATGCAGAGTGGATATCTCTGATTAACTCCGGTGCAAGGTACCTTTACAATACTTTGCATTTACATTTTGTTTCCTACTTTACTGTTGTTTCCTTTTCGAGGACGAAAAGTTTCAAGTGGGGGAGATTGTAATAACCCGGAAAATACGAGCCAATTTAAAAATTTTAAATTGGTGATTACAAAGAATTTTAGCAATTGAAATAGAATATTTCAATAAAATATGGAATTAGAAATAGTGAGTCAGTTTGAAAATTTGAATTCAAACTTTGACTGACTGTGCAGGGTGGAAAATATAATGGATTTTAGTGAAACCAAAAATATTTAAATCTGTTAGTCAATACCTTTCTAACGTATTTGAAAAATCGAAGTTTCATAACGGGAATCAAAAGTTATGGCCGAATGAATTTTCAGAATGGTCTCCATATAGAATATATAGCCTTGGAAAATTGATATTTTGCATACGACCTCGGAATTCGACGAAACCACATTTGTTGGGTCCGGGATGTCAAACTATTGCTAGGTTTCGAATTTCATAATTTTTGAAGCTAGTATGTGGCGTGGCAAAAGAAAATGTGTTTAGTCAATTTCTGTTAAATTGGATCGACCCGAAAATGGCCATTTTTCAAACGATCTCAGAATTCGACGAAACTATTTTTGTTGGGACCGTAGCGTCAAAATATAGCTAGATTTATTTTTCTGGAATTTTTCGAATCAGCTTGTGGCCCTGGCAAATTGAAATGTACGTTCAGAGTTAAAAATTAAATGTTTTATACTTTAATTTGAAAAATAACTGACTGTAACGGTCGAATTGGCCAATGAAACATATCCCATTGTGTCCAGGATGGGGGTATTTAGTTAAGGGCGACAGTCGTTTGGTTTAAAAAGGAGTTCGTTTGAGAAAACACTATTTAAAAAGTTAATAAAGTCCTCGGCCAATCAGAATTAGCCATTCATAATTTTTTTTAAAAAAAAAGAAATCCTCGAAAGAACGGCGACCCATGCTCGAAACTTCCCCGGTCGATCGCCGCCGCTACCGCCACCTACAGCCTCCGCCACCGCCACCATTCGAAGCGCCTTCGCCTCCCCTTCAAATCAGACCCCAGTTCGACGCCGACCAACCCCTCCACCACCTGAATCGAGCGTCCAAAGCCTCGACCTTCTCTGCGCCGCCGCCGCCGATTCTGACCACCGAACACCACCAAACCACCACTGCCAGATAGCCCTCTCCTCCCTCTTCCATGTCCAACTCGCCGATCATCCCCTCGTGCCCCGATTCTCGCGAAAACCGTAAATCTAGTTTAGAAACTTCGTGAAAGGTGAGCTTTTTTTTTTTGATCTTTACACTTTGAAAAATCATATCTTTTTGGTGTGTTGACGAAATTCGATGAAACAGGAAACATCGGGACCGTAAGGAAGCTCTCTACCCAATAGAAGAAGCCGCGGATTTTTCTGACATCGTATCGATTTTTAGCACTCCGAAACCCAATGTGAGAAATCTAAATTAATATGAAATTGAATGTAAAATGTCGTGTATAATTTATATTAGCGAAATATAAATTACATACGTGTAGTATACCTCATGTACATGCGTAGTGTAAGCTATATAAGCGAAGTATGAATTTTACATGCATAGAATAATTGATATATGTGTTGAAATGCAAGTGAAATATAGCAAATATATATATATATATATATATATATATATATATATACTCCCCTCGTCCACAAACCATGGACCATATTTATTGTTGTGAATTGGTGTGAAACATTGGATGAAAAATACGAATGGTTGAATAATTGTTTGTGGTTGACATTGTTTGGTTGTGGTTGAAAAATACCCATTGGTGATTGAAATGTAATTGGAAATATTTGTGGAAATAAAAATAAACATGCCGCCTGCCTGCGAATTAGATGCATGAATCCCCATTGTCAAAAACCGCGAGGTTTTAAGGTAGAGCGAGGAGCCGTACTAGGGACGGTGCCGGTTTTAACTACCCTACCGTTATGCTGCCGAAATTTTGAATAATCTTTGTGTGTTAGAATTATTTTCATATGTTGAAATTATCTTCATGCGTTGAAATTAAAGTCATATGATGAAACTATATCCATGTGTGGAAATGTTTGTGTGTTGAAAAGTGATGTGTGAAAGTTAAATTCATTTGTGAATAAATGAAGTGTCTAAACAATAAAAATCACATTTTTATATATATATGAAGTTTGAAAAATATTCGCCTTATATATAAATAGTTTCAACAATAAAAATTCTATCTTTCTTATATGAACAACATAAATAAAATACCCATGTGTGGAAACGCTCTCGTGTTGAGAAGTGTGTGTAGTGGAAATGTTCATGTGTTGAATAAAAAGATCGAACAATAAAAATTACATTTTTATTGAAACTATGAAGTGTTGAAAACATCCATTTGTCGAATAAATATTTTGAATGATAAAAATATCATTTTTATCATATTTGTGATATGCTAAAGATATGCGGACGTTGAAATAAATATTTGTGAAAGAAATATTATTTTTAACATGCATAGGAACCAAATAAAATAGTCATGTGTTGAAATCTATTTTAGTTCGCCAAAATTATCATCTTTGAAATGTGAAGTGTTAAAAATAGCCACTTGTTCAAATAAATGTGCATGAGTTGAAATATACATTAATTAGCTAATGATATGATTTTAGCCTATGCACGCAACATTAGAATGAATGGTGTTTTTAAACCAAAGTAAATCAAATATGAAATTGAATGGAAAATGATAAGTGATAGAAATTATATATATGTACATGCATATCTATTGAAGAGGTTATAGCAAAGGGGCTAGAGAAGAGGAATAAAATTTTGCGCCCAACAAATAGGTGCACATTTACTGCTTTGTTTGGGTGATGATTTTATGAGCCTGTTGGCTAGCCGCTTGGCTTTTTCTTTTTCTTTTTGATATGAGACGCCCGTGTGGCTATTTGGGAATTTTCCCATACCCTCCAGTACAAAGGAGGTTATGGCGAAATTTTCGGAAATTTAAAGGCGTTAGTGAAATAAATGAAGTGGAAACGATATAGGAATTTTTGAATGAACTATATTTATATAAATATATAAATATAAATAAAATTAAAACGAAACGTGGCCATGCAGTTCGTGTTTTGAAACCGTGATTTCAAACGACTAGTGGGGGGAATCCGACCATTGGATTTTCTCGAAATCGCAACCGTTGGGTTCGCCTTGGAAATATCTTTCCAACGGCACCAACTTTGTGAAGATCCGACGGTTGGATTGTCTGGAATGCTTAATTCAAATCTGAAGAAAAACAGCACCAGAAACGATTATATATATATATATATATAAAATTAAAATTAAATCGAATAACGACGCTGCAGTTCGTAAATTGAAATCGTAACTTCAAATGGCTAGTGTGGAAGATCCGACCGTCGGATTTTCCCAAAACCGAAACCGTTGGATTTTCAGATATGTGTAAAACAAAATTAGTGAAAAGCAGCGCCAGTGCATCGACACGACCTAAAACGTCGTTTAATTAAATATGGCCGTTTTAAATTAAATAAAAATGGCGATATATCGTTATAAAATACTATAGATGATATAGAGCGGAAATAAACCAATTTCGTTGTGTTTGCTTGATATGTGATGGTTGAATGTATTTGACATGAAAATTATAACTAAATAACTGAAATGTGAATGTTGAATAGTCCAACCATGTGATTAATTGATTTGAAAATCTAAATATACGTGGGTTATTTGAAAAGGCCGAGTTTATCTCATTTCAAATAATCGATCGACGTTGAGAAGTCGAAGAGTCGAAGACGGCTGAAGACCGACGATCTCCACATTGGATGGATGGGCGCTACTGATGCTCGTGATTGGAGTAGCAACCATGAAGGAATTGAAGTAGTAGCCGTCCAAACATACTGTTGATTGTACGGATATGCGAGGAACTGGTGGCTCCGGTTTCGTTCAGACCCAGAACGGACTTGTAAATGGACTGTGTGTCTGACATTGGATTTTGTTCTGTGTTGATTGGTCTCTGTTAAATATATATCTTTTTGGCGGCGGAGAATTTATTCTCTTGCTTAACGCCCTTCTCTGAGACGTACGAGCTCAGAGGTTATGTATTGACAGAAATCAGTCGCATGGAGTGGATTGCCTGTGTGGCACGCCTGAGTGGCATATGATCAAGGCTTCTGTTGCAAAGCAATGTCTTGTGGTTGATGATCAAAGCATGGTCTGTGTGACGTGGCTTTGTGTATAACGTGAATTCGCGAGCCTCACACCTCGGTATGAGTCAAAAACGGGAGACGGACCGCTAGGAGAGCACGACGTTTCCTTCTAGCTATAGTGGTGTCAGTGACCTACCAGCCCTGACATTATATATACTTTTCACCTGTGTGGTTGTTGGAATGCGAGGCGCCTCGATTATAGGTCTGTAAGGACTGGGAAACGTGTGTTCAGGAATAACTAATCCTCAAAAGTAAGAGAGGACCGGCCCAGCCGATTCCAAGGATCATAGTGGGGTCCTGGGACATTTGCTAGAGTGTCTCGAATCGGAGAGGAGCTTGCCCCTTGCCTCGACTCATGAAGGAATCCAATTTCCAATATGAAATATGCGGATGTGATTGTATTACTAGTATGGCGACATGATACATGGTACCCATGCCGTCTAGGATTGATATTTATGATTGAATTTGCTTTTGAAACATATATGCACTAGTAATAATATCAAACACTTTTATTTTATACGTATGAAGCATTTTTGGCCATTATAAGAGAAAACTCTATCCTCCGGCTTGCGTTGCATTGTGTGATGGGACCTGAGTCTTATAATGGCTTCATTTTATAAAAAAAGCATTGCGTTGATTTAATCGTTTACTTTTTCTCATGCACTAGCACTCATTGGAGTAAACCCGTTCCGCGAAAGTGGCGTGGCCCTTTGATTTGCCTTATTATTGTTGTTAATAAGTTGAGTAGATTTCTCATACCAGTCCCATGACTGACTCGTAGTTTGTTTCACCTTGCAAACTTGGGTGCCCTCATTTTCTCACGGGCAGCCTAGTTACAGGTTTCTGACGCACCTTTTGGCTCATGGCGAGGCTTGACTACACCGTGCTGACTTGGATTTTCTCTGCCATTATTGTATCTATATTATGATTCTGCCATTGGCGATGTAGACTGATATTTATTTTGAGTACTCTTTATGTATGATTCCGCCTCAGGCGATGGTGACTGACCATGTATCATTATGCACTAAGTTTTATCCTGTACTGTGCTTCTCTGATGTGATGATATCTATATGATTCCGCTGTCATATGTGTGTAAATTATTCTATTTTCTATTTATGCTATTATCTGTGATCTGCTAATGATGATTAATGTGTTATATTCCAATGATTATCCTTAACACCGTGTCACGGGGTTTTGGGATCGTCACAATTACAACTGCTCTGAGCGAGTCTTTAGCTACATCACGGACCGAAATCCCAGTCACTACTGAACAAGTGATGGCTAAGTACGATGCTTGTAAAAAGAAATGGACTATATGGCGCAATTTGAATGACAAAACGGGCGTCGGATGGGATCCTAAATACGGAACAGTGAGTGGAAGCGAAAGTTGGTGGGGTGATCGAGTGGCGGTAAAATATTGTTAACTCCTTTTTTTGTTAATTTGCAAGTTCAGTACAGTATTTCATCTACTAGTTTACAACTTAAACGTCTATTTAGGAGTAAAGACCTACGGTGTTAAAGTACAAGATGTCCCTATTAGAAAATTTGACCGAACTGTAGCAAATTTTCGACAACAGCGTTGCAACAGGATCTTGCGCTTACACTCCAGGCTCTAGTAGTCAAAACGTGCAACCAGAGCCACATTCTCCTCCACCGGAGTTCATACATCCTACTTTCTTGTTCGATGATATCAAGTGCCGCTAGAAGACATCCAGACTCAATAAGCGATTCCTGAGCCTCCTAACCTACTACGGGGTGCAGGTTCTTCATCTAAACCTCGGTCTGGCAGATGCGGTAGAACTGAAACTTCTTCGAAGTTGAAAGAAATTGTTGATATGATACACTTCAGGCAATTGACCAAGAAAATATCGTTCTCACTCCGACAGTCCGAATTCACATCCTGATACAAATGCTAGTAATTCGCCATCGTCTAATGCAAGCCCACTTTGTACTGAAATTCTGAAGGTGAAGAAAGCAATAGACCGTGCAAGAACATTTGATGGTATTGACATGCCCCACGCAATATCAATTCTCACAAATAAGGATAATCAAGATACGTTCATGATTCTTCCTGATGACGAAGCAAGAGGCTGGTTGCATTTTGAAATCGAGGTCCGCAAGCAAGCACTGCGATACAGGCATTTTAAGATGAACCCCCCTCCGTATCCACCTCAGTACGCGTCCCAGTATCCACCTTATTATACAACACAGTAGCTTGTTTTCTATATTTAATAATTATGTAATTTGTATTCTATAATTTGTATTCTATAATTTGTTTTCCGCAATTATGTAATTTTATTTCTGTAATTTGTATTCTGCAATTTGTATTCTGCGTTCTACTATTCTGTTCAACAATAAACACACACAAACGCAAACAATTAAAAATAATATATACAATAACAATAAAATAATAACTCTGCCCCTTCCAAAATGCCCCTTTCGTAAAAAGAACACATTTCCCGTTCCCAAAATTCCCCTTCAAATGCCCCTTCCAAATAACCCTTCCAAATGCTCCTTCCCGTTCAGAATCAAACGGATCATTAAAATTTTCTACCTTTTCCTTGACATCATTTTTTTTACTTTGGCTCCAAATTTGAATTTGAGCTACAAACCAAATTTTTCAAACACCTTTGCGTTTGTAATATATGTTTTGTTTTTCCGATTAATTTGAACATTGTAATCGAATTAGAACTGCAACAGTAAATTCCAGTTTGGCTCTAAAATAAAATTTGTGCTCCATTCCTCCAAAATTTTGGCTCGTTCCACTCCTCCAAAGTTTTGGCTTGTTCCCAAAATTTTCCCTTCATGCTGACTTAGAGCATCTCCAATAGTGTTACGGGCCGTAACGTTACGGCCCGTAACATTACGGGAGATATCTTTGATATCTCCCAACAGGCGCGAGCTGATTTTATCAGCTCGCAGCCTGCGAGCTGATTTTATCAGCTCGCGAGCTCGCGAGCTGATAAAATCAGCTCGCGATCTTCCGAGCCCATCTATGGCTCGGGAAGTTTGTGGGGGGGGGGGGGGTTGTGTGGAATGTGTGTTCATTTGATTAAATATTTAGTTCTTATTTTTATCTACTTATTAATTTTTATTAGTAGATTATATACGAAAGATTATAGTTTAGAAGATTATATACGAAAGATTATATTTTAAATATATAGAACGTGAAATTTTTATATAGGAAAGATTACAATGATTCAACTAGGGGGTTTTCGCATAACAATAACCTTACAGATACAACCGACCGTTACAGATACAACCGACCGTTACAGATACAACACCGAATAATAGTACATGCCTACTACATCATCGCAAACATTAAAAGTACACATTCAATTTCAATGGAGTCGCATTGCGTTCAGTCGCAACTCTTGAACAAGATTTTCGAGACGCATAATCTCTCGTTCGAGTTGGTTTGCATATACTATTCCCCGTGGGCACAACGGCTCGTCAATCCATTCCGTGTAGCTGCATCCATTTGGATAGAATCGACATTGCTGCATGTGCCGACCTATATTGTCGCCTTCTGCACGAACCATAACTTCGACCACATGACCGCAGTAGCAAAGTACAGGATAAGATTCACCTTCATGTTCATGTGGTGGTACTCGGTAGAACTCTACTTGTTGTTGTGGTTGAGCGAGAGTCTGTTCGTTTGCTAGTCGAACATGTGGCACTTGAACTTGTTGTAGATGTTGGAGGTTCCCCTATTCATGTGATGGTTCATCATGGGGTGTAATTTGGATTAGAAACTCGAATTCGTCTTCGAGCGCTTGAAGTCTCATCTGTTCGTACGCTTGTTCATCAGAGTCAGTTTCGGATGGCCAAGAAGGCATTTTCGAGTGAGTAAGTAGTAGAATGAGAACGAAGTTGTTTGAGTGAGGTATTATGTGAGTAAATTGCATTGAGATATATAGGCAAGGAGTGTACAAATCAATAACAAAAATCATGATGGTACCGGTCACTGTTTCGCCTGACGTAATACTGTAGGGAATCTCTTTTTCTTACTGTCTTGATGTGAACAGACACTGTTGTTGGGCAGAGTCTCGTTGTTACAGCTCGAGTAATGATGACAGTGCTTTATCAATATTCACCTACACTTATTTAAACATTTCATTCCCCGTCTCTCAACCATGACCATTATTTGTGCTTTCTAAATCAACCAAGGCAGTAAGGTGAGAAACCACTTATTATTTTTTCTACTGGTTCAAGTACTTTTTTAAATCGGACTAACTTTTTTTTTATTCCGTGTAGCTTTAATGGCCGATGGGGAGATTAGTGATGAACTTATAGAAAAAATGTTTGATGAATTTGAACGGAACAACCAGGAGGAGAAAGTGCGTGGATTCGTTCCAAATACACAAGTAGATGAAGTTAGTAAATCCGAAACACAACCAAGAAAACACACAGCTAGGCAAAGGGTTAACCAACCTCGACGCAATCCAAGTAAAGCAAGCTCCAGTGCTGCTACAACCGAATTCTCTTCTACGGACTTACTTATACTCGTGAAATCCTATATCGAATGTGATAAAAGAGATTTGCAACTGAAGAAAAATGGAGGAGGACTTACCCATGAAGAATTTTGGTCCATGATAACAAGATTACATAACAACCACCGTTCATGCACTACTACACGAACGTCTGCCGAAATTCTTATGGCTCATCGGCGGTTCGTTAAAAATTGTGAACGATACCAGATGATTATACAGGTAGTTGAAGATGAAAACGTATTTAAAACGAATAGGGCAACTTATGATTCTCGTTACCTTGTAGATTACGACACTGATTTTGTTGGTCATGAGGCGTTTGAACTACGTTGTAGTTGGCTAACCCGATGATCTTTCGTTTACTTTGTGTTGTATCTTTCGTTTATTAGATAATCCTTTGTAAAAAGGATGAATTTCTTATAATTGTTTACGCAATAACAAAATATATAAAGCAAACATTTCATTATAAAAAAAGCGGTTGCTATAGAAGGAAATACAACGTTAATACAACAACATAATACGAGCAACTACTAATACGAGCATCTACTAATACGAGCATCTACTAATACGAGCAACTACTAATACGTTACTACAACAACTGTGGAAACCTTGACGTTATAATACGACGTTTCATCCCCATCCAAAATTCCTTTTCCAAATCAGACATTCCATCCAGATCTTTGTCCATGATAGCGTTCTCTTCTTGTTCTTTCTTATATGCATCTTGCTGTTTCTTATACGCATCGTACTCTTTCTTATACGCTAAGTCCTCCGAAAGAATTTGAAGTTTCTTCTCTTCCAGATCATCAATCCTTTTCAAAACTTCTGTTCTATCCCTAGCTTCTACAAGCCTTTTTTCCGCTCTACGACTGTGTTCTTCGTGTCGGGCGTTCACTTTTGATTCAAGCTCAACCGTTGTTTTGCCCCTTCTTTTCGCCGCTTTGCATCCCTCAGGTCTAAAATCTTCGTCATTCGTAGCATTGAACTCATCAAGTAGGTTTTCCCCTACACATTGAGAAATATTGCCACCTGAGCCGCTAGGACTAGAAGAATAACCCGATTTTGAACTTTTTTTCTTGGCCTTGCTAGCACTTTGAACATCGCGGAGACTCTTGGCAAGTTCTGAGTTCCACTTTGGTTGACTAGTAAGAAGATCATAACAATGCATAAACTGGTAATAGTGTGCCCTTTTCGTTCCATTTTCTCTAGGAAAAAACTACTTGAACTCCTCATTCGCTAGTCGTTTCTACTTACCAAAATAAAATGTATCAATTAAAATGCTAACACCCATAAATAAAGTACGTACAAATACATACATACCAGATTATGTTCTCCTCCCATGCCGCTTGGATTCACTATCTTTAGTTTGTACACTTGTGACTCATAATATTGGGTTTGGCGGCTTATTTTCCCAAAACGTCCCTGGATCGCCGATAACGTCCTTTGGCATCCCGGATGCCTCTCAACGAAGGATTTTTCCACTTTTTTCCAAAACGCAGCGCCTGTTTGGTCGTTCCCCGTTGCAGAATCTTGTGTGAAATGACAATATATGTTGCATAGAGAAATGTCTTCTTCGTCAGTCCACAGAGTGGTTCCTTGCCTGCTCGATGGAGTTTCAAATATATTGCTCGTGTTGCCTTGTGAGAACTGAGTTCCATCTATCGTCGGATGCGAAAATTCTCCGAATGGGGAAGACATTATATAGCAAGACTTGTTGTGGAGTAGAGAGATATAGAAAGAAGATATGAATATGTTGTGATGAAGAAAGAATGCGATGGAATGCTTTTATAACTGAAAATATGGCCGTTAGAAAAGTTTTCACCGTTTTATGGCCGTTGGTAATCAAAATCGAGGCGGAAATGGCCGTTGGATGCCATTGGATTGAGATAGCCGTTGGGGAATTAGGGAGGGAGATTGCGAGCTGATTTTATCTGCTCGCCATGTTGCGAGCTGATTTTATCAGCGCGAGCTGATAAAATCGGCTCGCCACATGGCGAGCTGATAAAATCAGCTCGCCAGACTCATTCCGGATCCTGAATCCAAGCTGTAATATTCCGCTGAATATTACACGAGAGGATAACTGTTGGGTACAAAAACAACCCGTATTACGCCCCGTAACATGAATATTGCCCTTTGTTGGAGATGCTCTTGTATTCCTCCGCTTATTTTATATCTCACGATATTTCCTGGACAATCTCTTCAATCTATCGCCTTTCCAATTTTTATCTTTGAAATCGCTTCCGATTTGCCAACACGTCATCCACTTCTTAATCAATTGCTCTTGCCGAAACAGTCTCCCAAATAAGGCTGAAATTTGGCTACTGATTGCACTCCGGATTCTGACCACGTTCGCTTGAAGACCGCATCATCGGAGTTGGAACTTGAGAAATAGCCGCACCGTCGATTGGGGTTAGAACTTCAGAAACCGCTGTCGCCTTTGATTGTAAAGATGACTTGAGAAGGTACAACTATGGTGCTTGAAATTGATGTCAAAATGCTCGCTTTCGAGATTGTAACAGATGTTGTGGTGCTTGCAGTTTTGCCTGAAGGCAAGATTATGTATGTGAATTGTTGTTCCTATTTCAAAATGCATTTTTTCCAATCTTGAAGATTTTTGTATTGTTTTGGGAGAGAACCGTAAACCGTAATGTGATAAAATAATAACAATGGGTTGGTTATACATTTGTTGGAGTCTAACGAGTTTTACAATTTAAATAATCATATTTTCTTGTATGTTTACACATTAAGACATTGACTAATTTTCCAACGAAACAAGCACTGGCTAATTAGAAATCCGCTGATTAATATTTTGTTAAAAAAAGAGCAAGCAGAAACAAAGTTAATTGCAAACTCTAACAGATGTTGGTCCATAATCATGGATATTTAAATTCAAAAATATGAACAAATAGCAATCAAAAACAGTGGAATATGCCTCTCATATGTGTTATTTTCCGGCCAGGCAAAGTATTTTTTTCATGAAAGCTGTTTGGGAAATATCAGGAAAAAATGAATTCACAGTAGTGGCATTTGTTTTGCACAGCACTGTAGTTGAGAATTTTGTAAATATCATCTACCTTAGAGTTTCAAGTTTAATATTTTTTTTTAGAGGTTATATAAAGTAAATGTCATCATCCTCAGATTTACATTATTTTTCGAGTGCACTTTTTATGGTGGATCCTGACTTTTATTTTTATGTCATTACGAATCTTCAGCTATGGTAATTTAATACTTTAACGGAGGCGAAGCGGACAAGTAATTAGATGGAGGCGCTACCTTCCTCTCCTTTCGTTATTTCCTGACTTCTCAATTCATAATAGGCACTCTGATCATCTCTATTGCAAGACAAATGCATATAGCCATCTATCCACTTAACCAGTTATCTTCTAAAGCCAGGAGGTATTGTCAGCTTTATGGAGACAATAATCAGAAATAGCCATTCACAAATATTTTGCAGATCGATTTATAGTTTGCACCTCTTAAGTTATAGGACAGTTCTATTATATTAGATATCTTTGAAGATGACAGATTCTACTGGTGGCTTATTGGATGACAACTTAAGAAATATCTGGAAACTGATAGTTATACATGCGGACTTTCCTGGCATCCTTTGAAGATCATTTGTTTTAAATCCTTATTTCAACAATCCACATCTACAATGAAGAATTACTTAATTTGAGTACACTAACAATGGTGATACAATATTCTGAGTGGGTCGGCCAACTAATAGTGAACTAATGCATAATTTGCTGTCAGGAATAGAGAGAGCATTGCAGCAATTTTGAACATACATTTTGTTAGGAGACGATGATACAAAGAGTCAATGGAGAGGGAAAAAAACAGAACATAACATCATGTAACAGCAAAGAACGAGAGGTATGATTTAGTCCATATAGCTATACTATATATATTCATTTGACATATAATTAGAGATTTCAGTGACCATTTGACATATAGTTATACTAGATATTATAGATACTATATAGTTATACCATTGATCCCTTGATTCATTAAAGCAGTTGGTTCATTAAAGCGAAGATCTACCACTCAAACCTTATCAAACTCCTCGGATTCTGCTCCTTCAGCCCAGATTGCATCATCTTTAACGAGTTCATCCAAGGTGGTAGCCTGGATTCCTGGATCCACTAATATGATGAAGCAGCTCATTTGGCTTGTCGTAGTAGCATGTCTTTAATTAATTACATGGAAGACGAGAATAAACTCTTCAGGTAAAAAGGTGTTTCTTCATTCTTACAAAAATCCATTTTTTGTTTCTTGTATTGATCAGGTATATAAAATCATATAACTATATGATTTATGGCCGGACTTAAAGTTGGGTAGCATTTTCTTATTTATCCACTTCAACAACATCATTATTATTATGTAAGATTATTGACTAGGCAATTTATGCAAGTTAAATTTGTTATTGTATGAGTGTTTGGATGCTCTTTTAACATTTTTAAGAGCCGTCCTTGCTGTTTAGCTACCCAGCGACTTGTGTATCCTGTATACATTAAAAATAGTTTTATTTGGGTTAAAACTTGTGATTTAGTTTAGTGGAACATTTATGTAGACCATCATATTACTCACTATTTCCACCTTGAACAGCAGCAAGATGTACATCAACTGCATTTGATTTTACATTAAATTTCTCTAAATTTACAAGATATACTCATTTTTGAATTTTATTTGCGGACAGTTTGCATGATATACAGCATTCTAAATTAGATTTACAAACAATTATGATATATTAAATACAACTATTTAAGTTTAGCTTGAAACCCTATTACATTTTTATGTCAATAATGTGTTTATTACTGGTTTGGTTTTTGGTATATAACCATAAACCATAAGCCATAAACAATAATGTTGTTAATTTGTCAACTTATAGGTTCGATAGGTTACAGGTACTGAAATGCTGCTAAGAAGATTTGAAAGGAAAAGGATGATCTGGACGGTGATGTGGTGTTGATGATGGTATCGTTTGGTTCGGTTTTCGATTCTGTAAGTTTGGACCTAGATTGAGTTGATGCTAGGATCTAGATTGCGATGTTGAACTGAAATAGCAGATAAATCATTTTTTGTTTGTGATGTCTATGGAGCAACACCACACTTATAGGCTGCAAAATAAACATTTTCTATCTAGAGAGCTTGTATAATAACTTTCATATCCTGTTGAGTGTAATATATACAACTTTAGGTTAAAAGTATTATTTTCTTATTTGATGTGAAATGGAATTATTGTTGCAAGTGAAATGGTTGTGACAGCGTGGACAGTGTGGGATCATTATTTAAATATTATATGTAAAATGAACATAATATTGTATATGAAATGTTATTGTTTGAATCAATGAATTTTATGTATTTGAGTCGATGAATTTTGTGTATTTCAGTAATTTTATGATGTTATTTGAGACAAAACTGTAAGAGTTTAATGACATATTAGCCTATGAAAAATGTTTTGATTAAAAATTAATAGCCATAGTTAATCCCTTGCTAATTAGCAAGGGTTTACCGATGGTTATTTATGAATAATAATATCTAAAATATATGTATCCGTCGCTAATTGCTTGATAATTATCAAGGGTTTACCAACGGTTATTTATAAATAATAATATCTAAAATATACACATACATCGTTAATCCCTTGCTAATTAGCAAGGGTTTACCAATGGTTATTTATAAATAATAATTTTCGTCGCTAATCCCTTGCTAATTAGCAAGTGTTTACCGACGGTTATTTATAAATATTAATTGCTAAAAAATATGTATCCGTCGCTAAAGCATCGGTAAATAAATTTTAATTAACTCAAAATTAAAATTTTATTTTGAGAGAGATGATGGAACATGATCGGAGAACTAATGCTAAAATCCATCGCAAAATTTTGACACAAATACCGTCTTCAAATTTACCGACCACCTTGATCCGTCGGTATTCCGTCCCTATGCCGTATATAGCGATGGATTACCAACGGATTATGCTGCTGCAAAATCAGCTTTTTCTTAAAGTGCCAAGACAAGGTAATAAGTTGTAACGATACGGATTTTGCCCTGATCTAATCGATTGCTAAATCCACCAAGACCGCTCAAATCCCACATATGTTAACTTTGTGAATACAACACATCAGAACAAATAATAGAAGACTTTTATAAACATTATAATAATGTTACATCAGAGTATAGAATATCTGAGTACATCGAATTATATTACAGCGGAAGATTAAATTACAATAAATTAAAATACAATACAATGGAATTAAACATGATATACTAAATGAAGTCTGAACAGCCAAATAGAAATGATAGGATCCATCTTCAGCTTCATAGCTATCCAGAATGAGTCTGCTAAAACCTGAATACAAGGTTGCCCGTGTGGAAAAGAGGGCACCTGAATTTGCAGAATGAAACAAACTACAGGTCAGTCATGGGACTGGTATGAGAAATCTTACTTAATCTATCTAATAGTAATAAGGCTAATCACAGGACCACGCCACTATCGTGGAACGGGTTTACTTCATTGGATTGCCAGTGCAAGAAATAAGGTGAATCGTTAAACAACGCAATTCTTTTTAGAAAAATGAAACCATTATAAGACTCGAGTCCCATCACATAATGCAATGCAAACCGGAGGATAGAGTTTTACCTTATAATGATAAAAAATGCTTGATATGATAAAACGGATTTGATATCATAATTAGTGTATATATATTTTTAAAACATTTCAATCATAATGTTAACCATAGACGGCGTAGATACAATATACTATGTTGCCGTACTAGTTATGCAATCAAAACCACATGGGTCTTATTGGAAGTTGGATTTCCATCATGAACCAAGATAAAAGATAGTCCTTACCGAATTCGAGACACTCTAGCCCGTGCCTTAGGAACAGAACGTCGTCCCTTGGATCTTCAGTGTCGGTCCACCAAAGTGCAATGGTTGGATTAATAATGCCTGAACAATACATTTCCCCGCCCTATGGGGCGTAAATAGAGCCACTAGGGACTCAAATAACCAAGGCGCCTCATTCCATCATCCACATAAGTAAAATTGTCAGGGCTGGTAAGTCGCTGACACCACTTCTAGCTAGAAAGAAATGTACGTCCTCCATGCAGTCCTTACTCCCGTTTCTGGTTCATACCGGGGTGTGAGGCCCACGAAGTAATGCTATACACAAAGCTATGCTATTTAAAGCTGTGCTTCGATCATCAACCACAAGGCTCTGCTTTTCAACAATAAGCCTTGATCATTTGCATCTTAGCATGCCACATTGTCAGTCCGTACCATACCATTTATTTCTGCCCGTATATAACCTCTAAGCTCGTACGTCTCAGAGAAAAGTGTTAAGCAAGAGAATAAATTCTCCGCCACCACAGATATATATTTAGCAGAGATCAATGAATACAGCATAAAGGAACACAACATCAGACATACCATACATTTACAAGTTCGTTCCAGGTTTGAACGAAACCGGAGACGCCTTATTCCTCTCCCATATGTCCAAAACAAGAGAGAGGTTCTCGCATATCCATCGATCTCCAAGTACGTCTGGACGATCACCACTTATTACCTTGTCTTGGGCGGCCGCCCAATCAGGACATCAGTACTCATCCAAACGATGTGAAGACCTCCGGTCTTCAACCGCCGTCTTCATCTTCGATTCTTGATCGTCGTATTAATTATTCAGAATGGGTTGTAACCGGTCTTTCCGAATAAATTGCGTATTTTATAATCAGTAAACAAGTGCTACAAAAACACATCATACGCCTCATTCCAACTCAGAATATTCTTTTAAATGAAATATTCACATTTATAAGGGAAAGGTTCCCATTAATTTTATCAAAGATAAATTCTTTAATTTATTCTTTAATCCTCTTTTTAATGATTCATTAAAACTCCAATTTGGTTTTAATATCAAAAATCATTATTTTGTGATTATTCAACTTTAAGAAATTAATCTTATCTTTAACTAGGTTAAGAACCAATGTTATTTCAAACACAGTTAGCTATAACCCAAAATCATCTTCCAATAAATATGGAATTTTCACAGAAATCAAATCAATATATAATCGTTATAAATTTCTATATAAGACTATTAATATAAATGGAATAATGGCAATGCCTCTTAAATTCCATATATAGTAACGGTCTTCTTCTATAGAAGCTCATCTCGATTATTACCAATCGAATTCCATTCAATTCCAATTTAATATTAAATTGGAAAACTTTACTTTGGAGAATTTCCAATTAAATCTGAATAAAAGATTTATAATTTCCAAATTATACTTTCACTGTTAATTGAGTTAAAGAACAAATGTCATTTAAAAACACAACTCACAATAAACCCAATTTACATTTCATTTTATTCCAATTATTAAATATAACTGAAAAACTCTAAAATCTTAATTAAAAGATTTATTCTTTTATTCAATTCTAATTAAATATTAATTAATTAGAAGACTCAACTAAATCTTAATTAAAAGATTTATTCCTTTCACACGAGGTTCAAGAATAGTGTTATTTAAGACACCATTCACAACAAATTCAAAAATTCAATTTATTTAATTTAATTCCAATTAAATACTAATTATTTGGAAAACTTCATTAAATCTTAATTTAAAGATTTATTCTAGTTCATTTTGATAAAAATATATTTTTATCTTTACAAAATTGGAACTTTTCATTTAAATTCTTTTTAAATCATTTATTATGATTTTACATAAATTTTCCATATTTTTAATAATTTGTTATGGCCTTTATAGTCGATTTCCATAAACGGTCATCGAACCGCCCTTACAACGACCTTTTTTGAAATTGATTTGAACATAATTCCAAATCCAATCGTTAGCTTTCATAACTCTTGCATTCATTGGAAAGCTCTTATCGATATGAACCCAACGGTTCTAGTTTTAGGAGAATCCGACGGTCGGATCTCCTGTTACGTCAGTTTGAAGTTAATGGTCGAAATTCACGAATGGTCGCTGCGCAGCGCGTTCTATTAAGGCCATTAAATAATTATATATAATTGATATCTTCGATTCCCTTTCAAAACGTATATTATAAAATATTTATAAATCTGTTTTAAAATGATTTTAACATCATTTCCAATTTTAAATAAAAAATTAATATTCTATATCTTTATTATATTAAAATAATAATATTTCAAAATATTATATTTTGAAATCACTATTCTTTTTATATTCATTTTAAAATGAGATAAATCTATCGATAAACCCATTCGGGTTAAAAATAGCGTTTCTACATAACACGGCTTCATATTTCAGTACTTTGTGTCCATCCAAAAATGGACATAAAAATCATAATTTTAATCTTCATTAAATTTATATAAAAATATTTGTTATTGAAAAATATTCTTTATTTAAAAGATTTCTTTATTTCAAAATCTTCTATATATTAAAATATTCTGAATCGGAATGCGACTCAATCAATTACCATATAATTTCAATTATATGGATTTCATACATCGCACGTATATAACAATAATGATAAATATTCATTAAAAAATACATTCATAACCAGAGTGAAATTTATAATTGTGTGAGCTTTAAAATTAATAAAGAAATAAATAATGCTCAACACAGATTGCCAATCCATCGATGGATGTAACAACCCAGAAAATCTGAACCAATTTAAAAAAATTTAATTGGCTATTTTAGTGAATTTAAAATATTTAAAATAAATATTTTAATTAATGAAGACGAAAAGTAAGTCCGAATCGATGTTTGAAAATAAATATAATTAATTCTAATTATAAACAAGGCCTGAAATGGTGCGGTAGTTTCAAAATTTGAATTCAAACTTTGACTGATTGTACCGGGTGCAAAATAAAACGGATTCTAGTGAAACCAAAAATATTTAAATTCTGTTAGTGAATATCTTTCTAATGAATCTGAAAAATCAAAGTTTCGTAGCGGGGAGCAACAGTTATGGCTAAATAAATTTTCAGAAAGGTCGCTTTAGAGTTTATATAGCCCATGAAAGTGGCCATTTTGCAAACGACCTCAGAATTCGACGAAACCACTTTTGTTGGATTCGGGATGTCAAATTATTCCTAGGTTTCAAATTTCATAATTTTTTAGGCTAGTATGTGAGTGTGGCAAAAGAAAATTTGTTTTGGTCAATTGTTATTAAATTGAATCGACCAAAAAATAATCATTTTTCAAACGGTCTCAGAATTCAACGAAACTAGTTTTGTTGGGACCGTATCGTCAAAACATAGCTGGATTTATTTTTTGGGAATTTTTAGAATCAATATGTGGCTCGGCAAATTGAAATGTACGTTCAAATTAAATATCAAATGTTTTATATTTTAATTTGAAGGAAAACTGACTGAAACAGTCGAATAGGCCTACGAAACATATCCCATTGTGTTTGGAATGGGGGTATTTAGCTAGGGACGACAGTCGTTGGGTTTGGATTGGAGTTCGTATGAGAGAAGGGGTATTTTGGGTTTTTAAAAATATATAAATAAACAAAAAATCCTATTGGTCGGTCAAAATTCTCTCTCCCCGATTATCTTCAGAACTATGACGGAAATCTCCTCCTCCGGTCTCTCCTCGATTCCTCCAAATCCATGCATCTATAGCCTTCCCTCTAGTTGAAGAAATTGTAGATCTCCTCTCCACCTTCAAACCCATAGCAGGATCAACCTCCCTCGTGCATCGTGCGTCGAGATCTGACCTCGGGAATGTCCGCACTTTGAACCGCCGCCGAGAGCCACCCAGATCACCGAGTTCATCGCGGTTGGTGCCCTCTGGCGCGCCTCTCCTTGCTCTTCTTCGTGGTGAAGGCCGATCGTCCTATCGATTCACGGATTGCACGAAAATCGCAAACCTAGTTTTGAAGAAAATAGAGAGGTATACAGCTGATTTTAACTAAACTATATTATAGCACTTTAAAGTGCTACGGTTTTTGATTTCACTGTAAAAATCATATCTTTTTCGTTTGTTGATGAAATTCAGTGAAACAAGAGACAATGGACTCGTGTGGATGCCTTCTACATTCTAGAAGAGACCGCATATTTTTCTGAGCCTCCCGCTATTTTTGGTGGAGTGGAACCCAATGTGAGATTTTTGAATTATAAATGATATGGAAAACGACGATGTATAAATTATATAGTCGATGTATGAGTTATATAAGCATTGTTCACCTCATGTATAAGCATTGTATAAGTTGTACGTTCGATGTATAAGTCATATATGCGTTGTAAAAAAAATATATGTGTTGAAATAGAAATGAAATACTTACATATATATATATACACACGCGCCACTTGTCCATAAACCATGGACTATATTTATTGGTTGTGATTGGTGTGAAAATTGGTTGATAGCGAATGGTTGATTAGAATAGTTTGTGGTTGAAACTGATTGATTATGGTTGAAAAACACCCGTTTGTGGTTGAGAATTATTTGGTTGAAACCACATAGGATTAGTTTGTGGAAAAGAAAAATAAACATGGCGCCTGCGTGCGAACTAGATATATGAAATCCCCATTGTCAAAAGCTGCGAGGCTTTAAGATAGAGCGAGGAGCCGTACTAGGGATGACCCTGGTTTTAACTACCCTGCCGTTATGCTGTCGAAATTTTCTGAAATATTCATATGTTAGAATTATTTTCATTTGTTTAAATTATTTTCATATGTTGAAACCGAATTCGTGTGTTGAATAGAAGTTCATTCGTTGAATAGAAATTCATGGGTTGAATGTTATTCGTGTTTTAAATAAATTTCTTTAACAACAAAAATCAAATTTTTATTATATATACGAACTATAGAAAACATTCATGTATTGAATAGAAATTCATTCGTTGAATAGAAATTCATGTGTTGAATGGTATTCGTGTTTTGAAATAAATTGTTTTATAATAAAAATCATATTTTTATCATCTATATGAATTATATAAAATAGTCGTGTTTTGAAATAAATTGTTTTATAATAAAAATCATATTTTTATCATCTATATGAACTATATAAAATAGTCATGTTTTGAAATAAATTGTTTTATAATAAAAATCATATTTTTATCACCTATATGACCTATATAAAATAGGCGTTTTTTGAAATAAATTGTTTTACAATAAAAATCACATTTTTATTATATACATTAATTGTTAAAAATAGTGAAGTGTCGAAATAAATGTCTATTTGATAAAAATATCATTTTTATCTAATGTATGAAAAGAATATTGTTTTGAAATCGAAGAATCGATTATATATATATATAATTAAAATATATCGAATAACGAAGCTGCAGTTCGTGTTTTGAAACCGTGATTTCAAACGATTAGTGCTGGAGATCCGACCGTCGGATTTTTCCCAAAACCATAACCGTTGGGTTCGTCTTGAAAATATCTTTCTAACGATACCCACTTTGTGAAAATCCAACGGTTGGATTGTCTGGAAGGGATAATTCAAATCTGAAGGAAAACAGCGCCAGAATCGATTATATTTATATATATAAAAATATAATTAAATTATATCGAATAACGACGCTGTAGTTCGTATTTTGAAATCGAAGCTTCAAACGAGTGTACCGGGATATCCGACCGTCGGATTTTCCCAAAACTAGAACCGTTGGATTCGTTTTGAAAAGATCTTTCTACCGGTATAAAATTTATGAAGATCCAATGGTTATATTTTCAGATATGTGTAAATCAAATCTGAAGAAAAACAGCGCCACGACCGCGTTATGGCCCGAAGCGTCGTTTTGGCTATAAATAAATAAATAAATATAGTGATAAATCGTTATAAAATATTATAAACGATATGGAATGGAAATAAACTGAATTTACCCGGTTTATTGAATATTTGATGGTTGAATGTGAAATTTATAAACTAACTGGATGTTAGCTAAGTCGGATGGTTTCCGGGGTTTCGATCTGATGTTGGTTTCGGCCTTCGGGGTTAATATTTAGGAAATCGTTATCTTACTAATTTACAGTTAGTGAATAATGAATTGGAATGAAGCGTATGTTGTGATTGTGTAGCACTTGTTAATTATACAAACGAGTTGCTCAGAAAGACCGGGTTTATCCCATTCTGAATAACTGAATCGACGATAGGAAGTCGATGATGAAGACAGTGGTTGAAGACCAGAGATCTTCATGTAACAACCCGGAAATGCGAGCCAGTTTAAAATTTTTTATTTTGGCAATTTTAGCGAATTTTGAATATTTAAAATGAATTATTTTAAATAATATCGATGAGAAATTTATTTTGAATATAATTTGGACGTTTATATTTATATACGTCGTCGATAGAATATAATAATTATATATAATTACAAAAGGAATTGAAAATGGCGCGGTAGTTCGATAATTCGATTTCAAACTTCAATTGAACATACCGGGTGCAAAATAAACCGGATTTTATTGAAACCAAAAATATTTGAATCTAGCTGATAATATCTTTCCAATGAATCCGAAAAATTGAAGTTTCATAGCGGGGATCAAAAGATACGTCCAGTTGAAAATTCTGAATAGTTGCTATGAAATTCAGGCCCTGAAAAATGGGAATTTTGCAAACGACCTCGGATTTCGGGGAAAACACTTTTGTTGGATCCGTGATATCAAGTTATTGCTAGGTTTCAAATTTCATAATTTTTCGAATCAATATGTGAGCGTGGCAAAGGCAAACGCGTTTACCAGTTTTAGTTGATTTTAATCGACTTGAAAATGGCCATTTTTCATATTGTCTCAGAATTCAACGAAACTAGTTTTGTTAGGACCGTATCGTTAATACGAAGCTAGAAAATATTTTTCTGCAATTTTTAGAGTTCGTATGTGGCCCCAGTAAATTGAAACGCGCGTTCAAATTCAATATATAGTGTTATATGTTGATTTTGACGAAAAATGATCGAAACAGTCGAATCAGCCTACGATACATATCCCATTGTGTTCGGGATGGGGGTAATTAGCTATAGACGATAGGCAGTGGGCCTCGTTTCGAGGTCGAAATAAAAAGTCAACTTTTTGAAATTAAAATAAATAAAAATAAATATATCCTCTCTCTTCCTTTTAACCCCTCAGCCCCCCCCCCCCCCCCCGGTTAAAAATTCATTTTCAAAATAAAAAAATTTAAAAAAAAAGAGAAAGGGGGGGACGCAATTCACGCCGCCGTACCCCCCCTCCCGATCGTCGCCGCCGCCCAAGGCGGAGCCAACGTGCCGCCTCCCCCTTCACCTTCTTCCTCCTCTCCTTCTTCTTCTTCCTATGAAAAAAACCGCACACCCGAAATCCCCCTGGCCTATGCTCCACCACCGCGCCCCCTCCTCCTGCTGCCGCCGCCTCCGCTGCTTCTTCTTCCACCTCCTCCCTCGCCTGCGCGCCAACCGCAATGCCCCCCTCCGTTCAAGATTCCGACGCTGGCACCGCTGATTTAGGGTTCCTCCGGCGAAAATTATATGTAAGTATTTCTATTTTAATTCGCTAATTTAAATTGCTATTCTAAAACTAGGAAGAAAGAATGGATTTATATCATGTAAAGATTGAATATTTAGAAAGATTAAAAATATAATTTTTATATAAGTAGCATATTAAAAATACGATTTTTCTATAGTAGCGAATACAAAAACATGATTTTTATAAAGTAGAGACAATAAAAATATGATTTTTACATTATAGAAGTGTTAAAGATTTGATCTTTATTTTGTAGAAGGAGCAAAGATCTGATTTTTATATAAGTGGCGAGATAAAAATATAATCTTTATTATATGATGTAGAGTATAAAAATATTATCTTTATATAGTAGAGATTATAAAAACACGATCTTTATATGTGTTGTAGCGAATTAACAATATAAAGAGGTGATTTTGTTTAAAATAAAAATTGAGATTTTTATATAGAATGAAGTGAAATAAAGGCGAAATCTTTATATTTGAAAAGGCGAAATCTTTATATGAAGAATAGCATGATAAAAATAGAATTTTTATATATATAGTAACGATGTTAAAATAGAACTTTTATCTATATAGTAGCGATGTAAAAATAGAATTTTTATCCATATGGAGTAATTATAAAAATATAATTTTTATATACATAGCAACAATATAAAAATGTGATTTTTATATATGTAGTGGCTACGGGCAACGAAAGTGACAAAAGGCGAGAACGACGAAGATTTCTATAAATGAAGTGTCGTGGAGTTGGGATAGCTATTGGTGAGAATTCCTCACTCTAAATTTCCTTTTCTAGTTATAAATATATATACTACGATGCAGACGGTGCTTAGCAGCACCCGACACCCATCATCCACAGACCATGGATGGCATGTTTGTTTGATTGATGTGTTGTGAAAATTGTTTGTGATGTTGATGTGAAATCGATAATAAAAGGTAGATAGTTGAAATAAATAAATTATCGTTAAAAATATAATTTTTAATGTGAAAGTGAATAAATAAATATTTATAAACAAATCGGATGATTTGTTTATATACATTGGTTTGACTGATATTGATTGAGTCGATAAATTTTACACATCGCCCAACTGCACAAATAAAAATCTGTGTTTGTTGATTTGAAACCCCACATGGGTGTTGGGATGATATTTGGGTACACTAATCCCAATTATTTAATTGTATGTCGATCGATTGGTCGACAGACTGTGTAAGCGTTGATTATTTATATTTAATGCTTATGCAGTTATGTGGTGCACTTTGGATGATGGTTGATTTTTTGTCATTGCTATTATATACATGTGTTGTATGGAATCCATATAATTAACATTATATGGTGATTGATTGGGCCTCATTCCAATCGGGAAAATAATGAATATTATAAAAGAAAATTCATGTGTTGAATATAAAAATAGTCATGTGTTGACGATGTTCATGTGTTGAAACTATTCATGTGTTGAGTAAAATATTTTAGATAATAAAATTTACATCTTTATCATATTTAAAATTAGAACCACTTTACAGTTGGTGTCTGATTAAAAAAATCAAACGATAGATACCATAATTTTATAAAATATTTTACATAACAAAAATAGTTGTGTGTTGACAGTACTCATGTGTTGAGATTGGCCGTGAGTTGAAAGAAATATAGATTCATGTGTTGAATAGAATAAATATTCATTTGTTGAATAGAATAACGAATTTATTGAAATATATATATAAAGCCATGTTGATTAGGGTTGCGCCATTTTGACGTGAACGATAGTTATATCGATTATATTCGTTTTTATAATGAGTATAGAAAAGATAGTGATTTAAAAATATAACATTCTGAAAATATTATCATTTATATAGGAATGATATGAAATATTCAATTTTGATTAGAAATTGAATATATAGTTGAAATGGTTTTGAAAACGAATTTAAAACGATTTATAAAATGCGTTTTATAAGGAAATAGACGAAATATATAATATATGTATATATTATATATAATGGCCTGAATAGAACGCGCCGCGCCGCGGCAGTTCGTGAATTTCGACCATTGACTTCGAATGGACATTACGGGAGATCCGACCGTCGGATTCTCCTAAAACCGGAACAGTTGGGTTCGTATCGAAAATAGCTTTCCATGAATATTAGAAATTTGAAATCTAACGATTGGATTTGGAATTATGTCCAAATCAAATTTGGAAAAGGTCGATGTAAGTGCAGTTCGATGGCCGTTGATGGAAATCGACTGTAAGGGCCTTGATAAACTTATTAAAAATATTAATAATTTGTGTAAAATCATAATATGTGAATTGGAAAGAACTGGGATGGAAAATTCCACATTTGAAAGGATAAAAATAGATTTTTGTCGAAATGAACTAGTTTTGAACTAGAATTAAAATCAATTTATTTTTGAAATAAATAAATTGAATTTGAAAGTGATTTTAAGAATAATCAATATTCCCAATACGTGAATTGGACTGGAGTTGAATCGAAGTTATCTTCGGAATATTTCGATGTTGGATTTCGTGACTATACAGATATTGTTATGGGAATTTGAAAGATATATTTTATATCGTTATTTCCAATACGATATTTGTTGGTTTCATAATTTGATATTGAATATAAGCCGGTATATTTTCTATTCAGAGCCTTGTATTTAATATCAAATGTGATTTGGGTTTATCGTGAATCGTGTTTTAGGTGACATTGGTTCTTTAACCCAGTTAAAGGCAGGATATTGATTTTTGAGAAGATTAAAACTAAGTCGAGTTTTAATGAATCTTTAATTAGATTGAAATGTGAATTGATAATTTAAATTATCAAGTATGAAAGGTGATCGACAATGGAGTACCACCAGTTTTGTTCCAAAGCGGTAGTTAAAACTTTAATTAGATTTGAACGTGAAATGGTAATTAATTTTACCGATAATACTGTGGTGTTAGATATGGAGTATTACCAGTTTTGCTCCATGGGATGAATAGGTTGGGATTGGGAAATAAAACAAATAATTACTTCGGTGTGGTTCGCTAATCCCGACTACTTTGAAATGATATCCAATTGAAGATTAAAGAATAAATTTAGAAGAATTTATCTTGGATAAAATTAATGGGAACCTATTCCCTAAGATTGTGATTTTGTGAATAAAAGAAAATTTTTAATTGGAATGAGGCATTTGTTGTGTTTGTGTAACATTTGTTTACCATATACGTGGGTTATTCAGAAAGGCCGGGTTTATACCCATTCTGAATAACCGATTTGACGAGATGTCGAAGATGAAGACGGTGGTTGAAGATCGGAAGTCTTCACTTGGTTTGGGTGATTACTGATGATCTTGATTGGGCTGTACACCCAAGATGAGGGAAACAGTTGGTGATCGTCCAGACGTACTTGGAGATGGATGGATATGCGAGGAAAGTGCCTTCGGTTTCGTTTAGACCCAGAACGAACTTGTAAATGGATTGTGTGTCTGACATTGGATTTTATTATGTGTTGATTGATCTCTATTAAATATACATCTATTTGGCGGCGGAGAATTTATTCTCTTGCTTAACGCCCTTCTCTGAGACGTACGAGCTCAGAGGTTTTATATCGATGGACATCAGTCGCATGGCATGAATTGCCAGTGTGGCACGCGTAAGTGGCAATTGATCAAGGCTTCTGTTGAAAAGCAAAGTCTTGTGGTTGATGATCAAAGCACGGTCTGTGTGATGTAGCTTTGTGTATAACGTGAATTCTCGAGCCTCATTGAGACGACCCGAAATCCCGTTCAGACGGAAAAAAGGGTTATCTTTGGAATATAACACAGAAACAGATAATAGCAGAACAAAATTAAATAAATACACCAGATAATGAACAATAGAATATACTGGATAAAAGTAATCATCAGAGTTACACAGTATACAGGATCTTACTTAGTACAAATACAGTTCATCTATACATAAATGTCTACAGCGGAAAACAAACAAAATATGTACAATAGGAGCTGAACAACATAAAAAGAAATAAATGATAGAATCCATCTTCAGCTCCAGCTATCCAGAAAGAACCAGCTAAACCTGAATACAAGGCTGCTCGTGTAGAAAAAGGGGCACCCGAGTTTGAAAGTGAAACAAACTACGAACCAGTCATGGGACTGGTATGAGAAATCTACTCAACACATATATAATTTTGGCAAATCACAGGACCACGCCACTTTTGTGGAACGGGTTTACTCCATTGGATTGCCAGTGCTTCACAACAAATCTTTCTTTTAAACATCGCTACGCTTTTTATAAAAATGAAACCATTATAAGACTCAGTTCCCATCACACATTGCAACGCAAACCAGAGGATAGAGTTTTACCTTATAATGGCCAAAATATGATTGATACGAATAAAACAAAGGCATTTGATATTATTGTTAGTGTCTATATGTTTTGAAAACAATTTCAGATCATAACTATCAATCATAGACGGCATGGGTACCATATATCATGTCGCCATATATACATACAATCAAAACCGCACGATGTCGTATTTGAAAATTTGATTTCCGTCATGAACCAAGGCAAAAGATAGTCCTTACCGAATTCGAGACGCTCTAGCCCGTGTCTCAGGCAAGTACTCAGTCAAGCCTTTGGATCGTCAGGGACGGTCCACCGATGTGGATTAAAATACCTGAACAATACGTTTCCCCGCCCTTTGGGGCGTCAACGAGCCAACGAATGACTCCATCGGACCCGGATCGTCCGATCAAACCAAGGCGCCTCGCAACAGCAACAACCACATAGGTGAAAAGTATATAAATGTCAGGGCTGGTAGGTCACTGACACCACCCTAGCTAGAAAGAAACGGATGCCCTCCCTGAGGTCCTTCTCCCGTTTTAGGTTCATACCGGGGTGTGAGGCTCGCGAATTCACGTTATACACAAAGCTTCGCCACACAGGCGGTGCTTTGATCATCACCACAAGACTTTGCTTTTCAACAGAAGCCCTGATCACTGCATCTTAGTATGCCACACAGGCAATTCATGCCATGCGACTGATGTCCATCGATATACAACCTCCGAGCTCGTGCGTCTCAGAGAAGGGCGTTAAGCAAAAGAATAAATTCTCCGCCGCCAAACAGATGTATATTTAATAGAGGTCAATCAACACAGAATAAAATCCAATGTCAGACACACAGTCCATTTACAAGTCCGTTCTGGGTCTGAACGAAACCGGAGGCACTAAATACCTCGCAAACCCATCGATCACCACGTACGTCTGGACGATCACCACTCATTATCCATATTTCGGGATGCCTCCCAATCAGGACCTCGGTTACCATCCAAACGAAGTGAAGACCTCCGGTCTTCGACCATCGTCTTCATCTTCGACTTTCAATCGTCGGCAATTATTTGAAATGAGAATTAACTCGGCCTTTTCAAATAATTCTCGTATATTTAGAATTTCAAATCAATTTATTTCAATGGTTAAATTATTCAACAACACCAATATTGTTCTTTAATGTAATTTTCACACCAAACACATTCAACCATCAAATACAACATAAATCGAGCAAATTCAGTTTATTTCCATTCCATATCGCTTATGATATTTTATAACTATTTATCGCTATTTTTATTTATTTTAAAATAGCTAATTTATTCAAAACGACGCTTCGGCCATAAAGCGGTCGTGGCGCTGTTTTTCTTCAGATTTGATTTACACATATATGAAAATCTAACTGTTGGATCTTCACAAAATTTACATCATTAGAAAGGTCTTTTCAAAACGAATCCAACGGTTCCAGTTTCGGGAAAATCCGACAGTCGGATCTCCCGGTACAATCGTTTGAATTTTCGATTTCAAAATACGAACTGCAGCGTCGTTATTCGATTTAATATAATTATATTTATATATATATATATATATATAAATACAATCGTTTCTGGTGCTGTTTTTCTTCAGATTTGAATTAAACATTCCAGACAATCCAACCGTTGGATTTTTACAAGGTTGGTGCCGTTGGGAAGATATTTCCAAGGCGAACCCGACGGTTGAGGTTTCGGGAAAATCCAATGGTCGGATTTCCCGCACTAATTGTTTGAAATCACGGTTTCAAAATACGAACTACACGGCCTCGTTTCGTTTTAATTTTATTTATATTTATATAATTATATAAATATAGTTCATTCAATGATTTCAATATCGTTTTCACTTCAAATATTTCACTAACACCTTAAAATTTTGGAAAATTTCGCCATAACCTCCCCTGCACCGGGTGCATCGGGAAATCGCAAATAGCTTTCCCGGTCCTTCTAATCTCAAAAAGAAAAAGAAAAAGCCAAGCGGCTAGCCAACAGGCTCATAAAATCATCACCCAAACAAAGCAGTAAATGTGTACCTATTTGTCGGGCACAAAATTTTATTCCTCTTCTCTAGCCCCTTTGCTATAACCTGTTCCATGAATATGCATGTACATATATATACAGTTCTTATCATTTATCATTTTCTATTCAACTTCATATTTGATTTCTATTTGGTTTAAAAACACCATTCATTCTAATGTTACATAAATAGGTGTAAATCATTTCATTAGCTAATTAATGAATATTTCAACTCATATATGTTTATTTTGAACAAGTGGCTATTTTTAACACTTCACATTTCAACGATTTATGCATACAATAAAAATGTGATTTTTATTGTAAAACAATTCATTTCAAAACACTATTTTTCTATATAGTTCATATAGGTGACAAAAATAGAATTTTATATATAGATAAAAGGTGATTTTTATTATCAAACAATTTATTTCAAAATATGAATACCATTCAACACATGAATTTCTAATCAACGAATGAATATCAGTTCAACACATGAATGTTTTCTATAGTTTCTATATATAGATAAAAGGTGATTTTTATTATCAAACAATTTATTTCAAAATATGAATACCATTCAACACATGAATTTCTAATCAACGAATGAATATCAATTCAACACATGAATGTTTTCTATAGTTTCTATATATAGATAAAAGGTGATTTTTATTATCAAACAATTTATTTCAAAATATGAATACCATTCAACACATGAATTTCTAATCAACGAATGAATATCAATTCAACACATGAATGTTTTCTATAGTTTCTATATATAGATAAAAATGTGATTTTTATTATCAAACAATTTATTTCAAAATATGAATACCATTCAACACATGAATTTCTAATCAACGAATGAATATCAATTCAACACATGAATGTTTTCTATAGTTTCTATATATAGATAAAAATGTGATTTTTATTATCAAACAATTTATTTCAAAATATGAATACCATTCAACACATGAATTTCTAATCAACGAATGAATATCAATTCAACACATGAATGTTTTCTATTCAATGAATAAATATAGTTTAAGCATATGAAAATAATTCAAACACACGAATATTATTCAAAATTTCGGCAGCATAACGGCAGGGTAGTTAAAACCGGGACCGTCCCTAGTACGGCTCCTCGCTCTACCTTAAAACCTCGCGGTTTTTGACAATGGGGATCATGCATCTAGTTCGCACGCAGGCGGCATGTATATATTTATTTCATTTCCACAAACTATTCCTATGTGGTTTCAACCAAATATTTTCCAATCACAAACGGGTATTTTTCAACCATAATCAAATCAATATCAACCACAAACAATCCCAAACAACCATTCGCTATCAATCAATTTTCACAACAATTTCAACCAATAAATATCGTCCATGGTTTGTGGACGAGGAGCGTAGATATATATATATATATATATTATATATAGCAATTCACTTTTATTTCAACACATATATATATATAGAAAAAGAAATTGAAGAGTGAGAAATTCTCACCTATAGCTATCCAATACCACGACTCTTCCTTTATAGAAATCTTCGCCAATCTCGCCTTTCTGTCGCTTTCGTTGCCCGTATTCTCTACATATGTAAAAATCGAATTTTTACTTCATTATTCAATATATAAAAATTGCATTTCAAAAATATATATTCCGCCTTTTCAAAAATAAAGATTATATTTTTAATATTCCTCTGATGTAAAAATTATATTTTTATTACTTTAAAAATATAAAAATCATATCTTACTTCTTCTACTTACAGTTCAAATCTTTTACTATTTAAAATTCAAATCTTTTTCTACTTAAAGTTCAGATCTTTTTCTATTTAAAATTCAAATCTTTTTCTACTTAAAGTTCAAATCTTTTTCTATTTTAAATTCAAATCTTTTTCTATTTTAAATCTTAAAATAAAATCAGTTTTATAATCTTTTAAAAAAATCAGAATTAAATCTTTAAAAAAATCAGTTTTCCTTTCTTTTTAAAATCAGAATTTAAATACATAAAAATCAAAATTTTCAGATTAAAATAAAAATAAAGTAAAATCAACTTACTTTAACTGCGAAGAAGGGGGGGTGCTTCACGTTCACGGATCGAGGAAGGGGGGGGGGTTTCGCTAGTGGTGGCGGGGCTTGTGGAGGAGGGCGGTTTCCGTCTTAAGGGGGCGTTGGGGGTATCGGGTTCGGAGGTAGGGCTTCGCAGTTTAGGGGGAGGGGGTCGCCGAGGTTCATGATCGACGGCGCCTGGGGGAGCGCGTCCGGCGGCGTGGAGGATGGGAGGGAGTTCGAGAGCAGTTCGGGTTTTTTTTTCTTTTCCTCTGTTCGAAGTGGAGAGAGAAGAGGGAATAGGGGGGGTTTATATAAAATATATATATTTAATTATTTAATTTTTCAAAAAGTTGACTTTTACATACGACCTCTAAACGAGGCCCACCGCCTGTCGTCCATAGCGTTTTACCCCCATTCCGGACACAATGGGATATGTATCGCAAGCTGATTTGATCGTTATAATCAGTTTCCGTTGTATTTACATTTAAATCACTATATTGATTTTTAAACGTACATTTCAAATTACCGGGGTCACATATTAACTAGAAAAATTCCAGAAAAATATTTTCTAGCTTCGTATTGACGATACGGTCCTAACAAAACTAGTTTCGTCAAATTCTGAGACCGTTTGAAAAATAGCCAATTTCCAGTTGATTAAAATCAACTAAAACCGGTCAAACGCGTTTTCCTTTGCCACGCTCACATATTGATTCGAAAAATTATGAAATTTTAAACCTAGCAATAACTTGACATCCCGAATCCAACAAAAGTGGTTTCGTCGAAATTCGAGGTCGTATGCAAAATGTCCATTTTTAAGGGCCTGAATTCCATAGCGACTATTCAGAATTTTCAACTGGACATATCTTTTGATTCCCGTTATCAAATTTCGATTCGTCAGATTCGTTGGAAAGATATTATCAATTAGATTCCATTATTTTTGGTTTCACTAAAATCCGGATTGTTTTGCACCCGGTATAGTCCGACAAAGTTTGAATTCAATTTTTGAAACTGCCACGCCATTTCAGGCCTTGTTTATAATTATAATTAATTATATTCGTTTTCAATTGTCGATTCAAACTCAGTTTTCATTGCCATTATTTAAAATATTTATTTTAAATATTTAAAATCCATTATTTTAGCCAATTTAAAAACTTTAAATTGGTTCAGATTTTCTGGGTCGTTACAATCTCCCCCACTTAAAACTTTTCGTCCCCGAAAAGGAACAAAGTCGAAAGTGGTTTGATAAATCTACAATCACACAACCCAAAAACCAATTTTTTTTAACCTTCCTAAAATATTCTGATCAAATCCTATATTCCTTTAAAAATCATTCAGACTATATAATTAAAAGTGTATATCTGAAAAGAAAATAACAATAGAGTGGAGAATTGAATGGTAATGCAAAGTAGGGTAAATGTACCATGCACCGGAGTCAATCAGAGATATCTATTCGGCATCTAGGATAAGCTTTCTGAATGCTCTCCTCAGTTTCCCAAGTACAATCTCGCGGATCTCCACTCCATTGCACTTTGACTAAGTGAACCTTCTTGTTCCTCAGCTCTTTGGTTTCTTTGCCGATGATCTTTAGCGGCTCTCGCCTCACAGCTAATTCTGGAGTAATTTCAATATCCTACTGAGCTGCTTCTTCCACGATCAAGTCTGGATCATGAACGTGCTTTCGAAGTTGAGATATATGAAATACATCATGCACTCCAGGCAACCACTCAGGCAGTTTGACCCTATAAGTGAGAGTCCCAATCCGTTCCAGAATAGGAAACGGACCAATGAATTTGGGTGCCAACTTTCCAGTTTTACCGAACCGGATAACTCCTCTCATCGGCGATACTTTCAAATATACATAGTCGCTAACTTCCAAGGATATATCTCTTCTTCTTCTATCGGCATAGCTCTTTTGTCGGCTTTGAGCGGCGAGTAATCGCTTTTTGATAAAATCGGCTTTGTCGGCGGCTTCTCGAATCATATCGGGACCCAACACAAGTCTATTTCCAGGCTCGACCCAACAAGCAGGAGATCGGCACGGTCTACCATACAATGCTTCGAATAGCGACATTGTCAGACTCGCCTGGTAGTTGTTGTTATAAGAGAATTCAGCCAAATGCAGACGGTCTTCCCATGATCCACCGAAATCTAGAACACAAGCCCGCAATAGATCTTCTAAAATGCGATTCACCCTCTCAGTCTGACCGTCTGTTTGAGGATGATAAGCGATGCTTAAGTTCAACTTCGTTCCTAGCTCGACTTGAAATGCTTCCCAGAATTTGCTAGTGAATATCGTATCTCTATCACTGACTATACTGAGCGGCACTCCATGTAGTCTAACTATTTCCCTGAAGTAAATCTGCGCCAGGCTCTGAGCGGTTCTATTTGATCTGACAGGTATGAAATGGGCGGTCTTCGTGAAGCGGTCTACGATCACCCAAATACTGTCATTTCCTTTTCTGGTTCTGGGCAAACCATCAATGAAGTCCATAGAAATATGTTCCCACTTCCAACCAGGAACTTCCAGTGGTTGCAACAATCCAGCCAATTTCTGTTGGTCGCTTTTGACTAGCTGGCAAGTAGGGCATCAGCTGACATATAAAGAAATGTCCCTTTTCATCGACTTCCACCAGAAAGTGCGCTTGATGTCATTATACATTTTGCTTACTCCCGGGTGGATACTGAGTTTTGACTTGTGGCATTCATCCAGTACTTCCTTTCGAAGTTCAGGGATGTTAGGGACACAGATTCGACCTTTGAGCCTTAAAATCCAATCATTGTCTACTTGAAAACTCGAGGGTTCTTCTTGTTGAATTACCCCTCTGATCTTCTGAATGAAAGTGATCATTCTCCTCAAGAGCAGATATCTTGTCTAGCAATGAAGTCGTGATAATAAAACTGGCGATCATTTCATTCTTCCTGCTTAATGCATCAGCCACGACATTGGCTTTTCCTGGAGTATATATAATTTCAAAGTCATATGCTGCCAGAAACTCCAGCCAACGTTACTGTCTTAAATTCAAGTCTTTCTGAGTGAACAGATACTTTAACGACTGGTGATCTGTAAACAGTTCAAATCTCTCACCCAGAAGATAGTGTCTCCAGATTTTCAAAGCGAATACTATCGCCAATAACTCAAGATCATGAGTTACATAGTTTTTCTCGTGTAGCTTTAGTTGACGGCTAGCATAAGCAATCACTTGACCCCTTTGCATTAACACCGCGCCGAGGCCTTCTCTAGAAGCATCAGTCCATACTTTTAAATCCTGGTTGCCATCGATGATGGTTAACACTGGAGCTGTCGTTAGTCTTAACTTTAGCTCTTCAAAAGCCTCCTCACTTTCTTGAGTCCATTTGAATTTAGAATGCTTCTTCTTTTAGCGCCCAAGATGCTACTAGCCTTTTCTGGTCATCCCTCAACTGGATACGCTCAAATATTTTTTCGACAGAACTCATCCAAGCCTGAGTTTGAATTATAGATTCATTGCCCGAGAACTGTGCTCCGTTCAGATTTCGATATTTCTTTAATAGAGCCTCTAGATCGGGTTCAGTATTCCTTCTGCTTCTGGCACTCATTTTTCTAGTACCTCTGCAATTAGCAGATCAAGTGTCAGGTCACAGAAAAGATATTTTAAAACATAGAAACGCATACTTGAATGTAAATGTGCCTATCGAGGTGCAATTTCATTCTGCTTTACTCATACTAGGATATTGCTGATCCTATCTGTATAAAGTTACCCGTCCTAGAACACTACTGGTTTATTTCTGACGAGTTCGTTCAAATGTTATATTCCAGAACTAAGCTTAACCAAAGCTCTGATACCACGTTGAGACGACCCGAAATCCCGTTCAGACGGTAACAAGGGTTATCTTTGGAATATAACACAGAAACAGATAATAGCAGAACAAAATTAAATAAATACACCAGATAATGAACAATAGAATATACTGGATAAAAGTAATCATCAGAGTTACACAGTATACAGGATCTTACTTAGTACAAATACAGTTCATCTATACATAAATGTCTACAGCGGAAAACAAACAAAATATGTACAATAGGAGCTGAACAGCATAAAAAGAAATAAATGATAGAATCCATCTTCAGCTCCAGCAATCCAGAAAGAACCAGCTAAACCTGAATACAAGGCTGCCCGTGTAGAAAAAGGGGCACCCGAGTTTGAAAGTGAAACAAACTACGAGTCAGTCATGGGACTGGTATGAGAAATCTACTCAACACATATATAATTTTGGAAAATCACAGGACCACGCCACTTTCGTGGAACGGGTTTACTCCATTGAATTGCCAGTGCTTCACAACAAATCTTTCTTTTAAACATCGCTATGCTTTTTATAAAAATGAAACCATTATAAGACTCAGTTCCCATCACACAATGCAACGCAAACCAGAGGATAGAGTTTTACCTTATAATGGCCAAAATATGATTGATACGAATAAAACAAAGGCATTTGATATTATTGTTAGTGTCTATATGTTTTGAAAACAATTTCAGATCATAACTATCAATCATAGATGGCATGGGTACCATATATCATGTCGCCATATATACATACAATCAAAACCGCACGATGTCATATTTGGAAATTTGATTTCCGTCATGAACCAAGGCAAAAGATAGTCCTTACCGAATTCGAGACGCTCTAGCCCGTGTCTCAGGCAAGTACTCAGTCAAGCCTTTGGATCGTCCGGGCCGGTCCACCGATGTGGATTAAAATACCTGAACAATACGTTTCCCCGCCCTTTGGGGCGTCAACGAGCCAACGAATGACTCCATCGGACCCGGATCGTCCGATCAAACCGAGGCGCCTCGCAACAGAAACAACCATGTAGGTGAAAAGTATATAAATGTCAGGGCTGGTAGGTCACTGACACCACCCTAGCTAGAAAGAAACGCATGCCCTCCCTGAGGTCCTTCTCCCGTTTTTGGTTCATACCGGGGTGTGAGGCTCGCGAATTCACGTTATACACAAAGCTACGCCACACAGGCGGTGCTTTGATCATCACCACAAGACTTTGCTTTTCAACAGAAGCCCTGATCACTGCATCTTAGTATGCCACACAGGCAATTCATGCCATGCGACTGATGTCCATCGATATACAACCTCCGAGCTCGTGCGTCTCAAAGAAGGGCGTTAAGCAAAAGAATAAATTCTCCGCCGCCAAACAGATGTATATTTAATAGAGGTCAATCAACACAGAATAAAATCCAATGTCAGACACACAGTCCATTTACAAGTCCGTTCTGGGTCTGAACGAAACCGGAGGCACTAAATACCTCGCAAACCCATCGATCACCACGTACGTCTGGACGATCACCACTCATTATCCATATTTCGGGATGCCTCCCAATCAGGACCTCGGTTACCATCCAAACGAGGTGAAGACCTCCGGTCTTCGACCATCGTTATCATCTTCGACTTTCAATCGTCGGTCAATTATTTGAAATGAGAATTAACTCGGCCTTTTCAAATAATTCTCGTATATTTAGAATTTCAAATCAATTTATTTCAATGGTTAAATTATTCAACAACACCATTATTGTTCTTTATTGTAATTTTCACACCAAACACATTCAACCATCAAATACAACATAAATCGAGCAAATTCAGTTTATTTCCATTCCATATCGCTTATGATATTTTAACTATTTATCGCTATTTTTATTTATTTTAAAATAGCTAATTTATTCAAAATGACGCTTCGGGCATAAAGCGGCCGTGGCGCTGTTTTTCTTCAGATTTTATTTACACATATATGAAAATCTAACCGTTGGATCTTCACAAAATTTACATCATTAGAAAGGTCTTTTCAAAACGAATCCAACGGTTCCAGTTTCGGGAAAATCCGACGGTCGGATCTCCCGGTACAATCGTTTGAATTTTCGATTTCAAAATACGAACTGCAGCGTCGTTATTCGATTTAATATAATTATATTTATATATATATATATATAATCATTTCTGGCGCTGTTTTTCTTCAGATTTGAATTAAACATTCCAAACAATCCAACCGTTGGATTTTTACAAGGTTGGTGCCGTAGGGAAGATATTTCCAAGGCGAACCCGACGATTGAGGTTTCGGGAAAATCCAATGGCGGATTTCCCGCACTAGTTGTTTGAAATCACGGTTTCAAAATACGAACTGCACGGCCTCGTTTCGTTTTAATTTTATTTATATTTATATAATTATATAAATATAGTTCATTCAATGATTTCAATATCGTTTTCACTTCAAATATTTCACTAACGCCTTAAAATTTTGGAAAATTTCGCCATAACCTCCCCTGCACCGGGAGCATCGGGAAATCGCAAATAGCTTTCCTGGTCCTTCTAATCTCAAAAAGAAAAAGAAAAAGCCAAGCGGCTAGCCAACAGGCTCATAAAATCATCACCCAAACAAAGCAGTAAATGTGTACCTATTTGTCGGGCACAAAATTTTATTCCTCTTCTCTAGCCCCTTTGCTATAACCTGTTCCATGAATATCCATGTACATATATATACAGTTCTTATCATTTATCATTTTCTATTCAACTTCATATTTGATTTCTATTTGGTTTAAAAACACCATTCATTCTAATGTTACATAAATAGGTGCAAATCATTTCATTAGCTAATTAATGAATATTTCAACTCATATATGTTTATTTTGAACAAGTGGCTATTTTTAACACTTCACATTTCAACGATTTATGCATACAATAAAAATGTGATTTTTATTGTAAAACAATTCATTTCAAAACACTGTTTTTCTATATAGTTCATATAGGTGACAAAAATAGGATTTTATATATAGATAAAAGGTGATTTTTATTATCAAACAATTTATTTCAAAATATGAATGCCATTCAACACATGAATTTCTAATCAACGAATGAATATCAATTCAACACATGAATGTTTTCTATAGTTTCTATATATAGATAAAAGGTGATTTTTATTATCAAACAATTTATTTCAAAATATGAATACCATTCAACACATGAATTTCTAATCAACGAATGAATATCAATTCAACACATGAATGTTTTCTATAGTTTCTATATATAGATAAAAGGTGATTTTTATTATCAAACAATTTATTTCAAAATATGAATACCATTCAACACATGAATTTCTAATCAACGAATGAATATCAATTCAACACATGAATGTTTTCTATAGTTTCTATATATAGATAAAAATGTGATTTTTATTATCAAACAATTTATTTCAAAAAATGAATACCATTCAACACATGAATTTCTAATCAACGAATGAATATCAATTCAACACATGAATGTTTTCTATAGTTTCTATATATAGATAAAAATGTGATTTTTATTATCAAACAATTTATTTCAAAATATGAATAACATTCAACACATGAATTTCTAATCAACAAATGAATATCAATTCAACACATGAATGTTTTCTATTCAATGAATAAATATAGTTTAAGCATATGAAAATAATTCAAACACACGAATATTATTCAAAATTTCGGCAGCATAACGGCAGGGTAGTTAAAACCGGGACCGTCCCTAGTACGGCTCCTCGCTCTACCTTAAAACCTCGCGGTTTTTGACAATGGGGATCATGCATCTAGTTCGCACGCACGCGGCATGTATATATTTATTTCATTTCCACAAACTAATCCTATGTGGTTTCAACCAAATATTTTCCAATCACAAACGGGTATTTTTCAACCACAATCAAATCAATATCAACCACAAACAATCCCAAACAACCATTCGCTATCAATCAATTTTCACAACAATTTCAACCAATAAATATCGTCCATGGTTTGTGGACGAGGGGCGTAGATATATATATATATATATATATATATATATATATATATATATATATAGCAATTCACTTTTAGTTCGACACATATATATATAGAAAAAGAAATTGAATAGTGAGAAATTCTCACCGATAGCTATCCAATACCACGACTCTTCCTTTATAGAAATCTTCGCCAATCTCGCCTTTCTGTCGCTTTCGTTGCCCGTATTCTCTACATATGTAAAAAACGAATTTTTACTTCGTTATTCAATATATAAAAATTGCATTTCAAAAATATATATTCCGCCTTTTCAAAAATAAAGATTATATTTTTAATATTCCTATGATGTAAAAATTATATTTTTATTACTTTAAAAATATAAAAATCATATCTTACTTCTTCTACTTACAGTTCAAACCTTTTTCTATTTAAAATTCAAATCTTTTTCTACTTAAAGTTCAAATCTTTTTCTATTTAAAATTCAAATCATTTTCTACTTAAAGTTCAAATCTTTTTCTATTTAAAATTCAAATCTTTTTCTATTTTAAATCTTAAAATAAAATCAGTTTTATAATCTTTTAAAAAAATCAGAATTAAGTCTTTAAAAAATCAGTTTTCCTTTCTTTTTAAAATCAGAATTTAAATACATAAAAATCAAAATTTTCAGATTAAAATAAAAATAAAATAAAGTAAAAACAACTTACTTTAACTGCGAAGAAGGGGGTGCTTCGCGTTCACGGATCGAGGAAGGGGGGGTTTCGCTGGTGGTGGCGGGGCTTGTGGAGGAGGGCGGTTTCCGTCTTAAGGGGGCGTTGGGGGTATCGGGTTCGGAGGTAGGGCTTCGCGGTTCAGGGGGAGGGGGTCGCCGAGGTTGGTGATCGACGACGCCTGGGGGAGCGCGTCCGGCGGCGTGGAGGATGGGAGGGAGTTCGAGAGCAGTTCGGGTTTTTTTTTTTTTTCTTTTCCTCTGTTCGAAGTGGAGAGAGAAGAGGTAATGGGGGGGTTTATATAAAATATATATATTTAATTATTTAATTTTGTAAAAAGTTGACTTTTACATACGACCTCTAAACATGGCCCACCGCCTGTCGTAAATAGCGTTTTAGCCCCATTCCGGACACAATGGGATATGTATCGCAAGCTGATTTGATCGTTACAATCAGTTTCCATTGAATTTACATTTAAATCACTATATTGAATTTTAAACGTACATTTCAAATTACCGGGGTCACGTACTAACTAGAAAAATTCCAGAAAAATATTTTCTAGCTTCGTATTGACGATACGGTCCTAACAAAACTAGTTTCGTCAAATTCTGAGACCGTTTGAAAAATGGCCAATTTCCAGTCGATTAAAATCAACTGAAACCGGTCAAACGCGTTTTCCTTTGCCACGCTCACATATTGATTCGAAAAATTATGAAATTTGAAACCTAGCAATAACTTGACATCTCGGATCCAACAAAAGTGGTTTCGTCGAAATCCGAGGTCGTACGCAAAATGTCCATTTTTAAGGGCCTGAATTCCATAGCGACTATTCAGAATTTTCAACTGGACATATTTTTTGATTCCCGTTATCAAATTTCGATTCGTCAGATTCGTTGGAAAGAGATTATCAATTAGATTCCATTATTTTTGGTTTCACTAAAATCCGGATTGTTTTGCACCCGGTATAGTCCGACAAAGTTTGAATTCAATTTTTGAAACTGCCACGCCATTTCAGGCCTTGTTTATAATTATAATTAATTATATTCGTTTTCAATTGTCGATTCAAACTCAGTTTTCATTGCCATTATTTAAAATATTTATTTTAAATATTTAAAATCCATTATTTTAGCCAATTTAAAAATTTTAAATTGGTTCAGATTTTCTGGGTCGTTACACTCATACCTCGGTATGAGTCAAAAACGGGATAGTGACTGCAAGGAGAGCACGACGTTTCTTTCTACCTGGGGTGGTGTCAGTGACCTACCAGCCCTGACATTTATATACATTTCACCTGTGTGGTTGTTGGAATGCGAGGTGCCTCGGATATAGGTCTGTAAGGACCGGGAAATGTGTGCTTAGGAATAATTAATCCTCCAAAGTTATGTGAGGACCGGCCCTGAAGATCCAAGGATCATAGTGGGGTCCTGAGGCATTTGCTAGAGTGTCTCGAATCGGAGAGTAGCTTGCCCCTTGCCTCGACTCATGAAGGAAAACCAATTTCCAATACGTGATATTGCGGTTTTAAGTGTAGAACTAGTATGACGACATGATATATGGTACCCATGCCGTCTATGATTGATATTTATGATTTGAATTGTTTTGACACTATACACTTATAATAGTATCAAATGATTTGTTTTAAACGTACCAAGCATGTTCGGCTATTATAAGGGAAAACCCTATCCTCCGGCTTGCGTTGCATTGTGTGATGGGACCTGGGTCTTATAATAGCTTCATTTTTCCAAAAAGCATTGCGTTGTTTTGTTATATGCACTAGTATTCTTAGGAGGAAACTTGTTCCGTGTTATAGGCGTGGTCCCTTGAATTACTCTCTTTTAAAGTAAAGTTTTAAATAACTATTTTAGTTCTTACACCAGTCACATGACTGACCTGGAGTTTATTATTTTAACCTAAACTTTGGGTGCCCCTATTTTCGACACGGGCAGCTAGTAGTTTTGGTTTTGCAGATTTATATTCACAGGATCCCGATTTACAGCTGGAACGATGCTCGGAAAGCTCTGTATCCGTGCATTACTTCTAGTTGTGCTTTTGAATTATTTTCCGCTGCGATGTATTTAAATGTAATTTAAATCTCTAATATTATTCGAATGTATTTTGTTCATTTATGCTCTGTATATTCTTGTATCTGATGGAATTGTTGTAATAACAATGAAATGTTCTTCTATTTGCGTTCTGATTTGTCTTGTCCTCAACGCAATCCGTGCTTTCCTTCGCATGGAAGTTCGGGTCGTGTCAGTTTGGTATCAGAGCTTTGGTTTACAGAGCTCGAGAAGAAGACACATTAGAACCATACGAAAGAATTCATCAGATATTGGATTAGTAATATCCAATTAGAATGACTTGTTAGAGATAGGATCAGTAGTATCCTAGAACGAGTGTGAAGAGTATATTTTTTCAAATGAAAACAAATTTTGTTTTGAAATTTAAATCGTTTTAAACGTATTTGAATATTTATTTATATTGAATTTGGACAATCCAATATATAAAGATTTCGCGTATACGCGTCATGAACGTATATTCAATGTTTTAATATACTGGATAGATATAGAATCACATTCTAGACACCCGGGGATAACTCTGATGGTGTTGCCACATCATCAGTATTTATGTTCGTGTTTCGAAGGTGTGATTTCTATATATTTCCATTAGACTGGTGTGAGAACCAAAACTTATATAGATATATTTATTGTTGTGAATTGGCATCAAAAACATGATTTTCTGTATATGTATCAAAATTATGAATTTGAAACTCTAATTCACTAATTGATTGATGTTTGTGTAGTTTGTTTATTTGTTTGATAATTTTGAAACATTTAGCCTAATTGAACCAAATGTTGAATTGTATTGAAAATTAGTTGCATTTGCATACATATACATGTACTTACATTGAACAGGTCAAAGCAAGGAGGCTAGAGCATAGAAATAAAATTGTTTGCCTGACAAATAGGTACATGTTTACTATAATTTACTGTTTTGTTTGGGTGATGATGATTTTATGAGCCGATTGGCTAGCCGCTTGGCTTTTTCTTTTTCTTTTTGAGATCAGAGGGCCTATATGGAAATTTCGGGATTTTTCCAGTGCTCCCGGTGCAGGGGAGGTTATGGCGAAATTGTTCGAAAATTTAGGGTGTTAGCTAAATTTTTGAAAAATTTGAAAAGTTCTTAGAAACTGAAAAAGTTGAAGAACTTAAGCCGTAATCAAAATAATGGAAGTTGAGTTGATTTGTTAAACAACTTTCGGCATCGTTCCTTTTCGGGGACGAAAAGTTTTAAGTGGGGGAGAATGTAACAACCCGGAAATGCGAGCCAGTTTAAAATTTTTATTTTGGCAATTTTAGCGAATTTTGAATATTTAAAATGAATTATTTTAAATAATATCGACGAGAAATTTATTTTGAATATAATTCGGACGTATATATTTATATACGTCGTCGATAGAATATAATAACTATATATAATTATAAAAGGAATTGAAAATGGCGCGGTAGTTCGATAATTTGATTTCAAAATTCAACTAAACATACCGGGTGCAAAATAAACCTGATTTTAGTGAAACCAAAAATATTTGAATCTAATTGATAATATCTTTCCAATGAATCTGACAAATTGAAGTTTCATAGCGTGAATCAAATGATACGTCCAGTTAAAAATTCTAAATAGTCGCTATGAAATTCAGGCCCTGAAAAATGGGAATTTTGCAAACGACCTCGGATTTCCACGAAACCACTTTTGTTGGATCTGTGATGTCAAGTTATTGCTAGGTTTCAAATTTCATAATTTTTTGAATCAATTTGTGAGTGTGGCAAAGGCAAACGCGTTTGACCAGTTTAAGTTGATTTTAATCGACTGGAAAATGGCCATTTTTCATATGGTCTCAGAATTCGACGAAACTAGTTTTATTAGGACCTTATCGTCAATACAAAGCTAGAATATTTTTTTTGGAATTTTTAGAGTTCGTATGTGGCCCCGGTAAATTGAAATGCGCGTTCAAATTCAATATATAGTGTTATATGTTGATTTTGACGAAAACTGATCGAAACAGTCGAATCAGCCTACGATACATATCCCATTGTGTTTGGGATAGGGGTAATTAGCTACGGACGACAGGCGGTGGGCCGCATTTCAAGGTCTAAATAAAAAGTCAACTTTTTGAAATTAAAATAAATAAAAATAAATATACTCTCTCTTCCTTTTAACCCCTCAGCCCCCTCCCCCAGTTAAAAATTCATTTTCAAAATAAAAAAAGAAAGAAAGGGGGGACGCGATTCACGCCGCCGCCCCCCCGATCGATCGCCGCCGCCGCCCAAGGCGGGGCCAACGCGCTGCCTCCCCCTTCTCCTTCTTCCTCCTCTCCTTCTTCTTCTTCCTCTGAAAAAACCGCAGACCCGAAATCCCCCTGGCCCATGCTCCACCACCGCGCCCCCTCCTCCTGCTGCTGCCGCCTCCGCTGCTTCTTCTTCCACCTCCTCCCTGGCCTGCGCGCCAACAGCAATCCCCCCCTCCGTTCAAGATTCCGACGCTGGCACCGCTGATTTAGGGTACCTCCGGCGAAAATTATATGTAAGTATTTCTATTTTAATTCGCTAATTTAAATTGCTATTCTAAAACTAGGAAGAAAAAATGGATTTATACCATATAAAGATTGAATATTTAGAAAGATTAAAAATATAATTTTTATATAAGTAGCATATTAAAAATATGATTTTTATATATTAGCGAATACAAAAACATGATTTTTATAAAGTAGAGACAATAAAAATATGATTTTTACATTATAGAAGTGTTAAAGATTTGATCTTTATTTTGTAGAAGGAGCAAAGATCTGATTTTTATATAAGTGGCGATATAAAAATATAATCTTCATTATATGATGTAGAGTATAAAAATATTATCTTTATATAGTAGAGATTATAAAAACACAATCTTTATATGTGTTGTAGCGAATTAAAAATATAAAGGGGTGATTTTGTTTAAAATATAAATTGAGATTTTTATATAGAATGAAGTGAAATAAAGGCGAAATCTTTATATTTGAAAAGGTGAAATCTTTATATTTGAAAAGGCAAAATCTTTATATGAAGAATAGCGTGATAAAAATAGAATTTTTATATATATAGTAACGATGTAAAAATAGAATTTTTATATATATAGCAGCGATGTAAAAATGGAATTTTTATCCATATGGAGTAATTATAAAAATATAATTTTTATATACATAGTAATAATATAAAAATGAGATTTTTATGTATGTAGTGGCTACGGGCAACGAAAGTGACAAAAGGCGAGAACGACGAAGATTTCTATAAATGAAGTGTCATGGAGTTGGGATAGCTATTGGTGAGAATTCCTCACTCTAAATTTCCTTTTCTAGCTATAAATATATATACTAGGATGCAGACGGTGCTTAGCAGCACCCGACACCCGTCATCCACATACCATGGATGGCTTGTTTGTTTGATTGATGTGTTGTGAAAATTGTTTGTGATGTTGATGTGAAATCGATAATAAAAGGTAGATGGTTGAAATAAATTAATTATCGTTAAAAATATAATTTTAATTTGAAACTGAATAAATAAATATTAATAAACAAATCGGCCGATTTGTTTATATACACTGGTTTGTCTAATATTGATTGGGTCGATAAATTTTACACATCACCCAACTGCACAAATAAAAATCTGTGTTTGTTGATTTGAAACCCCACACGGGTGTTGGGATAATATTTAGGTACACTAATCCCAATTATTTAATTGTATGTCGATCGATTAGTCGACCGACTGTGTAAGCGTTGATTATTTATATTTGATGCTTATGCAGTTATGTAATGCACTTTGGATGATGGTTGATTGTTTATCATTGCTATTATATACATGTGTTGTATGGAATCCATATAATTAACATTATATGGTGATTGATTGGGCCTCATTCCAATCGGGAAAATAATGAATATTATAAAAGAAAATTCATGTGTTGAATATAAAAATAGTCATGTGTTGACGATGTTCATGTGTTGAAACTATTCATGTGTTGAGTAAAATATTTTAAATAATAAAATTTACATCTTTATCGTATTTAAAATTAGAACCACTTTACAGTTGGTGTCTGATTAAAAAATCAAATGATAGATACCATAATTTTATAAAACATTTTACATAACAAAAATAGTTGTGTGTTGACAGTACTCATGTGTTGAAATTAGTCGTGTGTTGAAAGAAATATAGACTCATGTGTTGAATAGAATAAATATTCATTTGTTGAATAGAATAACGAATTTAATGAAATATATATATAGCCGTGTTGATTAGAGTTGCGCCATTTTGACGTGAACGATGGTTATATCGATTAAATTCGTTTTTATAATGAATATAGAAAAGATAGGGATTTCAAAATATAACATTTTGAAAATATTATCATTTATATAGGAATGATATGAAATATTCAATTTTGATTAGAAATTGAATATAGAGTTGAAATGGTTTTGAAAACGAATTTAAAACGATTTATAAAATACGTTTTAAAAGGAAATTGACGAAATATATATAATATATATTATATATATATAATGGCCTGAATAGAACGTGCCGCGCCGTGGTAGTACGTGAATTTCGACCATTGACTTCAAATGGAGATTACGGGAGATCCGACCATCCGATTCTCCTAAAACCGGAATCGTTGGGTTCGTATCGAAAATAGCTTTCCAATGAATATTAGAAATTTGAAATCTAACGGTTGGATTTGGAATTATGTCCAAATTAAATTTGGAAAAGGTCGCTGTAAGTGCAGTTCGATGGCCGTTGATGGAAATCGACTGTACGGGCCTTGATAATATTATTAAAAATATTAATAATTTGTGTAAAATCATAATATGTGAATTGGAAAGAACAGGGATGGAAAATTCCACATTTGAAAGGATAAAAATAGATTTTTGTCGAAATGAACTAGTTTTGAACTAGAATTAAAATCAATTTATTTTTGAAATAAATAAATTGAATTTGAAAGTGATTTTAAGAATAATCAATATTCCCAATAGGTGAATTGGACTGGAGTTGAATTGAAATTATCTTCGGAATATTTCGATGTTGGATTTCATGACTTTACAGATATTGTTATGGGAATTTGAAAGATATATTTTATATCGTTATTTCCAATACGATATTTGTTGGTTTCAAAATTTGATATTGAATATAAGCCGATACATTTTCTATTCAGAGTCTTGTATTTAATATCAAATGTGATTTGGGTTTATCGTGTATCATGTTTTAGGTGACATTGGTTCTTTAAACTGTTTAAAGACAGGATATTGATTTTTGAGAAGATTAAAACTAAGTGGAGTTTTAATGAATCTTTAATTAGATTGAAATGTGAATTGATAATTTAAATTATCAAGTCTGAAAGGTGATCGAGAATGGAGTACCACCAGTTTTGCTCCATAGCGGTAGTTAAATCTTTAATTAGATTTGAACGTGAAATGGTAATAAATTTTACCGATAATACTGTGGTGTTAGATATGGAGTATTACCAATTTTGCTCCATGGGATGAATAGGTTGAGATTGGGAAATAAAACAAATAATTACTTGGTTGTGGTTCGCTAATCCCGACTAGTTCGAAATGATATCCAAAGGAAGATAAAGAATAAATTTAGAAGAATTTATCTTGGATAAAATTAATGGGAACCTATTCCCTAAGAATGTGATTTTGAGAATAAAAGAATATTCTGAATTGGAATGAGGTATTTGTTGTGTTTGTGTAACATTTGTTTACCATATACGTGGGTTATTCGGAAAGGCCGGGTTTATACCCATTCTGAATAACTGATTTGACGAGATGTCGAAGATGAAGACGATGGTTGAAGACCGGAAGTCTTCACATCGTTTGGGTGATTACTGATGATCTTGATTGGGCTGTACACCCTAGATGAGGGAAACAGTTGGTGATCGTCCAGACGTACTTGGAGATGGATGGATATGCGAGGAAAGTGCCTCTGGTTTCGATCAGACCCGGAATGAACTTGTAAATGGATTGTGTGTCTGACATTGGATTTTATTTTGTGTTGATTGATCTCTATTAAATATGCATCTGTTTGGCGGTAGAGAATTTATTCTCTTGCTTAACTCCCTTCTCTGAGACGTACGACCTCAGAGGTTGTATATCGATGGACATCAGTCGCATGGCATGAATTGCCAGTGTGGCACGCGTAAGTGGCAATTGATCAAGGCTTCTGTTCAAAAGCAAAGTCTTGTGGTTTATGATCAAAGCACGGTCTGTGTAACGTAGCTTTGTGTATAACGTGAGTTCGCGAGCCTCACACCTCGGTATGAGTCAAAAACGGGATAGTGACTGCAGGGAGAGCACGACGTTTCTTTCTAGCTAGGTTGGTGTCAGTGACCTACCAGCCCTAACATTTATATACTTTTCACCTGTGTGGTTGTTGGAATGCGAGGCGCCTCCGATATAGGTCTGTAAGGACCGGGAAACGTGTGCTCAGGAATAATTAATCCTCCAAAGTTAGGTGAGGATCGGCCCTAAAGATCCAAGGATCATAGTGGGGTCCTAAGGCATTTGCTAGAGTGTCTCGAATCGGAGAGGAGCTTGCCCCTTGCCTCGACTCATGACGGAAATCCAATTTCCAATACGTGATATTGCCGTTTTAAATGTAGAACTAGTATGGCGACATGATGTATGGTACCCATGCCGTCTATGATTGATATTTATGATTTGAATTGTTTTGACACTATACACTATTAGTATCAAATGATTTGTTTTAAACGTACCAAGCATGTTTGGCTATTATAAGGGAAAATCCTATCCTCCGGCTTGCGTTGCATTGTGTGATGGGACCTGGGTCTTATAATAGCTTAATTTTTCCAAAAAGCATTGCGCTGTTATGTTATATGCAATAGTATTCTTAGGAGGAAATCTGTTCCGTGTTATACGGCGTGGTCCCGTGAATTACTCTCTTTTAAAATAAAGTTTTAAATAACTGTTTTTGTTCTCGCACCAGTCACATGACTGACCTGGAGTTTATTGTTTTAACCTAAACTCTGAGTGCCCCTATTTTCGACAAGGGCAGCTAGTAGTTTTGGTTTTACAGATTTATATTCACAGGATCCTGATTTACAGCTGGAACGATGCTCGGAAAGCTCTGTATCCGTGCATTACTTCTAGTTGTGCTTTTGTATTATTTTCCGTTGCAATGTATTTAAATGTAATTTAAATCTCTGATATTATTCGAATGTATTTTGTTCATTTATGCTCTGTATATTCTTTTATCTTATGGAATTGTTGTAATAACAACGAAATGTTCTTCTGTTTGCGTTCTGATTTGTCTTGTCCTCAACGCAATCCGTGCTTTCCTTCGCGGGGAAGTTCGGGTCATGTCACTTCACCTCGGTTATATGATAACTGATGTCCTGATTGGGAGGCATCCCGAAATATGGATAATGAGTGGTGATCGTCCAGACGTACGTGGAGATCGATGGGTTTGCGGGGTATATAGTGCCTCCGGTTTCGTTCAGACCCAGAACGGACTTGTAAATGGACTGTGTGTCTGACATTGGAATTCATTCTGTGTGATTGATAGCCGTCAGTTGCATGGTGCGAATTGCCTGTGTAGCATGCTAAGATGCAGTAATCAAGGCTTCTGTTGAAAACAAAGTCTTGTGGTTGATGATCAAAGCACCGCCTGTGTGGCGTAGCTTTGTGTATAACGTGAATTCGCGAGCCTCACACCCCGGTATGAACCAGAAATGGGAGAGGACATCAGGGAGGGCATGCGTTTCCTTCTAGCTAGAGTTGATGTCAGTGAATAAACTGGCTGACATTCATATTATTTTCACCTGTGTGGTGGTTGTTGTTGTTGCGAGGCGCCTCAGATATATCGGTGGCTATGTGAAGCCGATAGAGCCATTCGTTGGCTCATTTCATTGAAGCGCAGTGTTCAGGCATTTTAATCCACATCAGTGGACTGGCCCTGACGATCCAAAGGCTTGACCGAGTACTTGCCTGAGACATGGGCTAGATTGTCTCGAAGTCGGTAAGGACTATCTTTTGCCTTGGTTTATGACGGAAATCCAATTTCCAAATACGACATCGTGCGGTTTTGACTATATACCTATATATGGCGGCATAGTCGTATGGGGCATTAATGCCGTCTATGATTGATATTTATGATTGTATATAAAATTAGAAACTAACTGGAAATGAGCTAAGATGAGTGGTTTCCTGGGTATTGGTCTGATGTTGGTTTTGGCCTTCGGGGTTAATACCTAGGTAATCGTTCTCTTACTATTTTACAGTTGGAGTCTAATTAAGAATTGAACGATAAAGTTTACATTTTAAGTGATTTTACTTTACATGTATTAAGCATATCTTGGTTGATATAAGGTCAAACTATATCCTCTGGTTTGCGTTGCATTGTGTGATGGGACTTGAGTCTTATATCGGCATCATTTTTATAAAAAGCATTGCGATGTTTAAAGATTTACTTGTTTTAAAGCACTGGCAATCCAATTGAGTAAACCCGTTACACGAAAGTGGCGTGGTCCTGTCATTATCCATATTCTAAAATGTGATTAGTAGATTTCTCATACCAATCCCATGACTGACTCGTAGTTTGTTTCACTTGCGAACTCGGGTTCCCCTTTTTCTACACGGACAGCCTTGTATTCAGGTTTTAGCAGGCTCTTTCTGCATAGCTGGAGCAGAAGATGGATTCTATCATTTATCTCTTTTATGCTGTTCAGCTCCTATTGTACATATTATGTTTTTTTTCTTCTGTAGACATTTACGTGTAGCTGAACTGTATTTGTACTATGTATGATCCTATATACTTTGTAACTCTGATGATTATCTTTATCCAGTGTATTATTTGTGCATTATCTGGTGTATTTATTTATTATTGTTCTGCTATTATCTGTTTATGTGTTATATTCCAAAGATTACCCCTGACACCGTCGTATGAGGTTTTGGGGTCGTCATAACGGACATACAGTCACATTTTGGGACAAGTGTATGTCATCCCGACACCCGTGTGGGGTTTTCAAACAACAACAGTTTATCTAAATAGATTATTGGTTAATGAACTTAACCAATTATTATTCGGCTTGAATTATTTATTTAACATGAATATAATCCAAATAACTGACATGTTTATTTAACATGGACATGATCTAAATATATGACCTTTTTAACGTAACATGACATTAATCTAAATATATGACATTTTTAATGTAACATGACAATTTTAAATAAAATGATATTTCTAATATAATGTCATTCCTAATATAACGACATTTCTAATTCACTAACAAATTAATAATAATGTTTTGAATAAACAAAACATATAATGGTTCTTTTTCTACTACATGTAAATGGTAATGTTTTGAATAAACAAAACATATCATGACAAATGATTATTTTCTACTAACAGGTAAATGATAATGTTTTGATTAAACAAAACATAAATGATTCTTTTTACAATACATAAAAATGAAATCTTTTATTCTTTTTACATTACATAAAAATGTAATCATATTTCTAATTTAAACAATTTCTAATGTAAACATTTTTCTAATGTAAACTCTTTTCTAATGTGGAATTTTATAACAAGAAGTGTTATTTCTATTCTAATATAACATTTTATACAAAATGTTATTTCTTATCTAATGTCACATTTCTGATGTAATGACAATTTAAATCTAAATAAACATTTTAATGAAATGACATTTTAAATCTAAATAAACATTTTTAATGAAAAGGGCATATTTACTCAAGATAAACATTTCTAAACAAAAAAAATAAAAAATTTCTCTAATGTCATATTATATAACAAAGATGTTATTTTCCTCTAATGTCATATTTATAACAAAGATGTTATTTGCTATTCTAGTGCAACATTTTCAAAAAAAAATGTTATTTTTGTTTACTCAACATATTCTAACCGAAAATGGTGTTTATATCTAAACAAAACAATTTATAACAAAAATGTTTATTTTTATCTAACATGACAATATATAACAAAAAAATTAATTTTATCTAACATGACAAAAATGTTAATTTTATCTAACATGACAAAAATGTTAATCTTATCTTACATGACATTCTTAAATAAATGATATATTTATTTTCTAACCAAAAGATGACAATTTATTTTCTAACCAAAAGATGACATTTTGTTTTCTAACCAAAAGATGACATTTTGTATTTTTCTAACAAACGATGTTTTAATCTAATGTTAACTTTTCTTTCTAAAATGATGTTTTTAATCTAATGTTAACTTTTCTTACTAAAATGATGTGTTTAATCTAATGTTAACTTTTCTAACTAAAATGATGTTTTTATGCCAATCAAACATTTTATTACAAAAATGACATTTTAATATAATTAAACCTTTTAACTAAAATGTCAATTCTACTCTAATTAAACATTTTAACTAAAATGAAAATTTTATATTAACAAGAATAGATAATTCACAGATAATCACAATCCACCCTCAATCAGTCAATCCAAATTTTTTTACAACACATATATGTGTTTCATATGGCTTCAACATCACAATCACGATCTATTTAAATAAATAAATAAACAAATTTTAAAATTGAGAAATCTCAACAAAAGCTTTCCACTCTGTCAAAATTTAGACGAGATCTAGATCTATTCTAGTCTGCTTCATATGTAGCGTTCTTGAATACGATTCCAACAGTTCGAAAATCACCAAATTCCATTGCTGTTTGAATGAGTTATGTACGTTTATATATTATTTACATTAATAAGTTATATTAATAATTAAACTAGGTTAAGGTTTTTAATTAACATAACCTTCTTCATCTTTCTGCTAACACCCGTAATCCCCGAACCTATCAGCTTGACATCAACCTTCCACCGCCGCTCACTCCATATGTGATCGGAATTCCACCCAAGTACTCCACGACATCGGCCTCCACCTGCGCCCCTCCACGGCAGTCACATTTCTCCACTTGCATGCACCTATGTACCCAAAAATGACCTCGAACGCGCTACTTTCCAGGTGCCATGTCGACCTCTACGAACCTCAATACCCCATCAAAACTGTATAGAAATAAAGGCCTCAGGAATCTCTTTGATTTTGTTTTGGTAGTGGAGTTCAATTTGATTTGGATTGTGGTTGATTAGTGATTGAAATCCGAACGAGAATGGCCATTGAAATAAAGCATATGACGGCTGTTGTATATTAGATTAGGCTTTACCGTATATGTTGGTATTTATACTGTATACCATTTTATTTTAATTCTATTTAATTTTAGTTCAATTTCTATATCGCTCTTAATCCCAAATCAAACCCAACAAGTGACGCCCCTAGCTAAATATCCCTATTCCGGACATAATGGGATATGTCCCGTAAGATAATTCAATTGTTTCGATAGGTTTTCTTTAAATTTAAATATAAACATTTAATTATTTAATTTATACGTTCATTTAAATTCACCAGGGCCACATACTGACTCTAAAAATTCCAGATTTTTTTTCTAGTTATGTTTTGATGATATAGTCCTAACAAAACTAATTTCGTTGAATTCCCAGACTGTTTGAAAAATGTCCATTTCCTGGTCGATCCAATCTGACTGAAATTGACAAAAGACGTTTTCTTCTGCCACGCTCACATATTGATTCTAAAAATTATGAAAATTTAAACCTAGCAATAATTTACATTCCGGTTCAAACAAATGTGGTTTCATCGAAAATGGAGTTCGTTTGCAAAATGGTTATTTTTAAGGGCCGTATATTATATTAAAAAATATGTATATATATTCTATAGCGACTTTTCTAAATTTTAAAATGGACAAAACTTTCAGTTTATAAAGTGAAATATCAGTTTCTTAACTTCGTTAGAAAGATATTGTTAAATAGATTTAAATATTTCTTGTTTCATCTAATTCTGATTTATAATGAATTCTGTATATTCATTTGAAATTTAAAATCGAATTCTCGAGCTGTCGCGCCATTTCAAACTCCATTTATAATTAAATAAAATTTATTCGTTTTAACTTCGATTAAAATAAATTTGTGGTCGTTATTATTTAAATAAACCATTTTAAATGTTCAATCTTCATTAAAATTTCTAAAATAAAATTTTTAAATTGGTTCAGAAATTGCGGATTGTTACAATCTCCCCCACTTAAAATCTTTTCGTCCTCGAAAAGGAATGGAGCTAAATATTGTTTAATTAACCACTAAATTTTCATTCCTTTATTGGTTTCAATAGTTTTATTAGTTGATTAACTTTTCAAATATATATAACTTTTATATATTTAAAAATCATATTTTCTAATATCGGATTACATATAATCACAAATACATTAATTATAGACATGTCACTCTCAACTCAATCTAGGGCATTTCTAACCCCATCTCTAACGAGTTTTCTCATTCTACGATACCACTGATCCTATCTCTAATGAGTATTCTTGTGGGATATTACTAATCCAATCTTTGATGAGTCTTTTGTTCAGTTCTAATGAGTTGTACTCCAAAGATTTGAGCTAACCAGAGCTCTGATACCAACTGTAACGATAATGATTTTGCCCTGACCTAATCGATCGTTAAATCGACCAAGACCATTCAAATCCCACATACGTTAACTTTGGGAATACAACACATCAGAACAAATAACATAAGACTTTTATAAACATTATAATAATGTTACATCAGAGTACATCGAATTATATTACATCGGAAGATTAAATTACAACAAATTAAAACATAATGCAACAGAATTAAACATGATATACTAAATGAAGTCCGAACAGCCAAACAGAAATGATAGTATCCATCTTCAACTTCATAGCTATTCAAAATGAGTCAGCTAAAACCTAAATACAAGGCTGCCCGTGTGGAAAACAGGGCACCCATCTTTGCAAAGTGAAACTACAGGTCAGTCATGGGACTGGTATGTGAAATCTTACTTAATCTATCTAATAGTAATAAGGCTAATCACAGGACCATGCCGCTAACGCGGAATGGGTTTACTCCATTGGATTGCTAGTGCAAGAAATATGGTGAATCGTTAAATAACGCAATTCTTTTTAGAAAAATGAAACCGTTATAAGAGTCAAGTCCCATCACACAATGCAACGCAAACCGAAGGATAGAGTTTTACCTTATAATGATAAAAAATGCTTAATACGATAAGACGGATTTAATATTATAATTAGTGTATATATGTTTGAAAAACATTTCAATCATAATATCAATCATAGACTGCATAGCTACCATATACTATGTCGCCGTACAAGTTATACAATCAAAACCGCATGGGTCATATTGGAAGTTGGATTTCCATCATGAACCAAGGCAAAAGATAGTCTTTACCGAATTCGAGACACTCTAGCCTGTGCCTCAGGAATGGAACGCATCATCCCTTGGATCTTCAGGGCTGGTCCACCAAAGTGCAATGGTTGGATTAATAATGCCTGAACAATATGTTTCCCCGCCCTATGGAGCATAAATAGAGCCATTAGGTGTGACGCCCCCAAACCCCGTATTGACGGTGGCAAGGGTAATCTTTGGAATATAACACAGAAACAGATAATAGCAAAACAGAAATAAATAAATACACCAGATAATGAACAATAGAATATACAGGATAAGAGTAATCATCAGAGTTACACAGTATATAGGATCATACTTAGTACAAATATAGTTCAGATATACATAAATGTCTACAGCGGAAAACAAACATAATGTACAATAGGAGCCGAACAGCATAAAAAGAGATAAATGATAGAATCCATCTCCAGCTCCAGCTATACAGAAAGAACCAGGTAAACCTAAATACAAGGTTGCCCATGTAGAAAAATGGGCATCCGAGTTTGAAAGTGAAACAAACTACGAGTCAATCATGGGACTGGTATGGGGAATCTACTCAACAAATTTGTAATATGGCTAATCACAGGACCACGCCACTTTCGTGGAATGGGTTTACTCCTTTGGATTGCCAGTGCTTTAAAACAAATCATTCTTTTAAACAACGCAATGCTTTTTGTAAAAATGAAGCCATTATAAGACTCAGTTCCCATCACACAATGCAACGCAAACCGGAGGATAGAGTTTTTACCACATAATGGCCAAGATATGCTTGATACGAATAAAACAAAAGCATTTGATATTATTACTAGTGTTTATACGTTTCAAAAACAATTTCAAATCATAACTATCAATCATAGACGGCATTAATGCCCTATACCACTATGTCACCATATATAGGTATACAATCAAAACCGCACAGTCACGTATTTGGAAATTGGATTTCCGTCACGAACTAAGGCAAAAGATAGTCCTTACCGACTTCGAGATAATCTAGCCCATGTCTCAGGGTCAGAGCGCATCGACCCTTGGATCGTCAGGGCCGGTCCACCGATGTGGATTAAAGTTCCTGAACACTACGTTTCCCCGCCCTATGGGGCGTAAATGAGCCAACGAATGACTCCATCGGACCCGGTTCGTCCGATCTAACCGAGGCGCCTGACAATAGTAACAACCACATAAGTAAAATGTCAGGCCATGTAAAAACACTGACACAACTCCTAGCTAGAAGGAAACGCATGCCCTCCCTGATGTCCTTATCCCGTTTCTGGCTCATACCGGGGTGTGAGGCTCGCGATTTCACGTTATACACAAAGCTACGCCACACAGGCAGTGCTTTGATCATCACCACAAGACTTTGCTTTTCAACAGAAGCCCTGATCATTTTCCACTTAGGCATGCCACAATAGCAATTCATGCCATGCGACTGATGTCCATCGATACACAACCTCTGAGCTCGTGCGTTTCAGAGAAGGCGTTAAGCAAAAGAATAAATTCTCCGCCGCCAAACAGATGTATATTTAATAGAGATCAATCAACACAGACTAAAATCCAATGTCAGTCACACAGTCCATTTACAAGTCCTTTCTGGGTCTGAACGAAACCGGAGGTACTAAATACCTCGCAAACCCATCGATCACCACGTACGTCTGGGCGATCACCACTCATTATCCATATTTCGGGATGCCTCCCAATCAGGACCTCGGTTACCACCGAAACGAGGTGAAGATCTCCGGTCTTCGACCACCGTCTTCATCTTCGACTTTCAATCGTCGGTCAACTATTTGAAAGGAGAATTAAACTCGGCCTTTTCAAATAATTCACGTATATTTAGAATTTCAAATCAATTTATTTCAATGGCTAAATCATTCGACAACACCAATTTTGTTCTTTAATGTAATTTTCACACCAAACACATTCAACCATCAAATACCACATAAATCGAGCAAATTCAGTTTATTTCCATTCCATATCGTTTCTGATATTTTATAACGATTTATCGCTATTTTTATTTATTTTAAAATAGCCAATTTATTCAAAACGACGCTTCGGGCCATAACGTGGCCGTGGCGTTGTTTTCCTTCAGATTTGATTTACACATATCTAAAAATCTAACTGTTGGATCTTCACAAAATTTACATCATTAGAAAGATCTTTTCAAAATGAATTCAACGGTTCCAGTTTTGGGAAAATCCGACAGTCGGATTTCCCGGTATCATCGTTTGATGTTTCGATTTCAAAATATGAACTACAGCGTCGTTATTCGATTAAATATAATTATATTTATATGTATTTATATAAAAATAATCCATTCTGGCGCTCTTTTTCTTCAGATTTGAATTAAACATTCCAGACAATCCAACCGTCGGATTTTTACAAAGTTGGTGCCGTTGGAAAGATATTTCCAAAGCGAACCCAATGGTTGCAATTTCAGGAAAATCTAATGGTCGGATCTCCCGTACTAATCGTTTGAAATCACGGTTTCAAAATACGAACTGCAGCGTCGTTATTCGATATATTCCAATTCCATTTAAATATATATCGATTCTTCGATTTCAAAACCATATGAATTTCATACTTTTGATAAAAATGATATTTTTATCAAACTGTCTTCTATTTCAACACTTCACTATATTTGACAACTCATGTATATAATAAAAATGTGTTTCAAAACACTACTATTTTATATAGTTCATATAGGTAATAAAAATAGGATTTTTATTATAAAACAATTTCTTTCAAAATATGAATACCATTCAACACATGAATTTCAACTCAACAAATGAATATCGTTTCCACACATGGAGGTTTTCTATTCAACGAATAAATATAGTTTCAACAGATGAAAATAATTCAAACACATGAATATTATTCAAAATTTCGGCAGCATAACGGCAGGGTAGTTAAAACCGGGACCGTCCCTAGTACGGCTCCTCGCTCTACCATAAAACCTCGCGGTTTTTGACAATGGGGATCATGCATCTAGTTCGCACGCAGGCGGCATGTTTATTTATTTTATTTCCACAAACTAATCCTATGTGGTTTCAACCAAATATTTCTCAACCACAAACGGGTATTTTTTTCAACCACAATCAATCAATATCAACCACAAACAATCCCAATCAACCATTCACTATCAATCAATTTTCACACCAATCAACACGAATAAATATCGTCCATGGTTTGTGGACGAGGGGCGTAGATATATATATATATATATATATATATATAGCATTTCGCTTCTATTTCAACACATATATAGTTTTTACAACGCATATACAACTTATACATCAAACGTACAACTTATAGAACGCTTATACATGAGGTGTACAACGCTTATATAACTCATACATCGACTATATAATTTATACATCATCGTTTTCCATATCGTTTATAAATTAGAAATCTCGCATTGGGTTCCACTCCACCAAAAATAGCAGAAGGCTCCGAAAAATATGCGGTCTCTTCTAGAATGTAGAAGGCGTCCACACGAGTCCACTGCCTCTTGTTTCACTGAATTTCGTCTAGAAACGAAAAAGATATGATTTTTACAAGGTTTGCAATGGTTTAAAGGTGTTAAAACATTTGAAAATAATAAAGTCATAGACCTCGTTTTTTCTTCGAAACTAGGTTTTTGATTATCGTCGAATCCGTGAAGCGATATGAAGATCGGCCAACACCACATCGCAGCACTTGGAGAGGCGCGCAAAACGAGGTAAGGGGGGTCCCACTCGGTGGCGTCTGGAGAACACGGCGGCGGTTGAAAGTCGCTGACTTTGAGGCGTTGGATCTCGACGATGGCGCAGCTACAGGGGTCGAATCTGTTATGGATGTGGAGAGGGGATCGAGATCTTCAAAAAGTTCAACTTGAGGGGGTGGCGAAAATGCCTGTGGCGGCGGCGATCGGCCTGGGAAGCTTTGACTGTGCTTCCTTCGTTCGTCGGGGAGAGAGAAAGGAAATTTTTTTTTAAATTCTGATTGGCCGGTGGGTTTTAAAGGGGTTTTCTGACACGACCACCAATCTAAACCCAACGACTGTCGTCCCCAGTGTTTTACCCCCATTCCGAACACAGTGGGATATGTTTCGTAGGCCCATTCGACTGTTTCAGTCAGTTTTCCTTCAAATTAAAATATATAACATTCAATATTCAATTTGCACGTGCATTTCAATTTGCCAGGGCCACAAACTGATTCGAAAAATTCCAGAAAAATAAATATGGCTATGTTTTGACGATACGGTCCCAACAAAACTAGTTTCGTCGAATTTTGAGACTGTTTGCAAAAAGGCCCATTTCTGGTCAATCCAATTTAACTGTAATTGACCAAAACACGTTTTCCTTTGCCACGCTCACATACTAGCTTCAAAAATTATAAAATTTGAGACCTAGCAATAATTTCACATTCCGGATCCAACAAAAGTGGTTTCGTCGAATTCCGAGGTCATATGCAAAATGGCCAATTTCACGAGCTATATAAATTCCATAGCGACCTTTCTGAAAATTCATTTGGCCATAACTTTTGCTTTCCGCTATGAAAATTCGATTTTTCAGATTCGTTAGAAAGGTATTCACTAACATATTTAAATATTTTTGGTTTCGCTCAAATCCGTTTTGTTTTGCACCTGGTACAGTCCGACAAAGTTCGAATTCAATTTTTGAAACTGTAGCGCCATTTCAGGCCTTGTTTATAATTAGAATTAATTATATTCGTTTTCAAATGTCGATTCAAACTCACTTTTCATCGCTATTATTTAAAATATTTATTTTAAATATTTAAAATCCATTATTTTAGCCAATTTAAAAATTTTAAATTGGTTCAGATTTTCTGGGTCGTTACAATGTCCCCCACTTAAAACTTTTCGTCCCCGAAAAGGAAAAAAGTCGAAAAGTGGTTTGATTAATCAACTCTACATTCGATCTGGCTTCCATTCTCCAACTTTTCGGTTTTTGAGAATTTTCAAATTCTTCAAAAATTTGGCTAACACCCGGAATTTTGGAAAAATTTCGCCATAACCTCCTTGCTACGGGGAGAGGTTTGGAAATTTTTTGGGCCGTATTAGGAACCCAATAAATCCTAATAAGCATACACATATGTATGGTGATATATTCTGGTGTTTATAGGGGAGCGTGTATTGATAATAACTCCAGAGAATAAATTCTCGTCGCCCTGTCAAAGCCTGAGGGAGTGTGTATTTTAAATGCTCCAGAGGACAAATCCTCGTCACCTCGTCCGGTTTAGGAAATAAATAGTCCATGTGCCGTATCTAATAACTAGAGAGACGTGATTATTGTCAACTCCAGACCCGTGTGGGGTTTTTATTAATCTGGCAATTTTATCGTTATAATTTAAATAGTCCATATCAGTCATCAATTCAACCTGTAAAATATAGTCATCGCCATACAAGCCTCTCGCTCGTATGGTAAATCTTCCACCACGTCACACAAGCTCCAAATGCTTATGTGGTATATGATGAAGTATGCCAATCTCCAGAAGTATGCCATGTAACGTAGTTCAAAATTAATTGTTACTATCCTATGGCGACGTTTATTATTTCACACAGAACAACCAGCACTCCGCATCCAATAGCATTCACAGGAGTTGATATAATAATATTTCGCATCCAACTCATTAAGGTTTACCTATTTGTCGGGCACGCAAATAAAATCTTTACTCAACAACTAATCCATTTACCTGTTCAAACATATATAATGCACAAGTATGTATTTCTATCTATATTCTAATCAGATAAATGTGCGATATAATCAAATAAATTCTACCATTCATTCTCTTATTAATTAAATTAACTATCGTTTCAATAATTTAATTAATCTAATTTACTATCACACAACACAACCGACAATCAAATTGTTTTTAACTTCCCAAAATCATTCAAATCAATTCCTATATTCTTTTAAAATCATTCAGACTATATAATTAAAAGTGCACATCCATGGAAAGAAAATAACAACAGAATAGTGAACTAATTGGTAATGCAAAGTATGGTAAATGTACCTTGCACCGGAGTCAATCAGAGATATCCACTCGGCATCTAGGATAGGCTTTCTGAATGCTCTCCTCAGTTTCCCAAGTACAATCTCGTGGATCTCCAATCCATTGCACTTCGACTAAGTGAACCTTCTTATTCCTCAGCTCTTTGGTTTCTTTGCCGATAATCTTTAGCGTCTCTCTTCTCACCGCTAATTCTGGAGTAATTTCAATATCCTGTTGAGCTGCTTCTTCCACGATCAAGTCTGGATCATGAACGTGCTTTCGAAGTTGAGATATGTGAAATACATCATGAACTCTAGGCAACCAATTTGGTAATTTAACCCTATAAGCGGGAGTTCCGATCCGTTCCAGAATAGGAAATAGACCAATGAATTTGGGCGCCAACTTTCCAGTTTTACCGAACCGGATAACTCCTCTCATCGGTGATACTTTCAAATATACATAGTCGCCAACAGCAAACGATAAATCTCTTCTTCTTCTATCGGCATAGCTCTTTTGTCGGCTTTGAGCGGCCAGTAATCGTTTCTTAATAAAGTCGACTTTGTCGGCAGCTTCTCGAATCATATCTGGCCCCAGCACAAGTCTATTACCAGGCTCGACCCAACAAGCAGGAGATCGGCACGGTCTACTATATAGTGCTTCGAATGGTGACATTGTCAGGCTCGCCTGGTAGCTGTTATTATATGAGAATTCAGCCAAATGCAGATGGTCTTCCCACGATCCACTAAAATCTAGAACACAAGCCCGCAATAGATCTTCTAATATACGATTCACCCTCTCAGTCTGACCGTCTGTCTGAGGATGATAAGCGGTGCTGAGATTCAGCTTTGTTCCCAGCTCTACTTGAAATGCCTCCCAGAATTTACTAGTAAATATTGTATCTCTATCATTGACTATACTGAGTGGCACTCCATGTAGTCTAACTATTTCCTTGAAATATATCCGCGCCAGACTCTGGGCAGTTCTGTTTGATCTGACAGGTATGAAATGGGCGGTCTTCGTGAAGCGATCTACGATCACCCAAATTCTGTCATTTCCTTTTCTGGTTCTGGGCAAACCATTAATGAAATCCATGGAAATATGTTCCCACTTCCAACAAGGAACGTCCAGCGGTTGCAACAGTCCAGCTAGTTTTTGTTGGTCGCTTTTGACTAGTTGGCAAGTAGGGCATCGGCTAACATATATTGAAACGTCTCTTTTCATAGCCTTCTAGCAGAATGTTCACTTGAGATCGTTGTACATTTTGGCCACACCAGGATGGAAACTCAACTTGGACTTGCGACACTCGTCTAACACTTCCCTTTTGAGCTCGGGGATGCCAGGAACACAAATCCTTCCTTTTAATCTCAGGATTACGTCGTCATCTATTTGAAAACACGAGGGTTCCCTTTCTGAATACTTTTGATCATATCCTTGATAAAGTTATCCTCCTTCTGAAGAATAGATATCTTGTCAATCAAGGAAGTCGTAATAATAAAGCTGGCTATCATTACATTCTTTCGACTCAGCGCGTCGGCCACGACATTGGCTTTCCCTGGAGTGTATAGTATCTCAAAATCATATGCTGCAAGGAACTCCAGCCAACGTTGCTGCCTCAGATTCAGGTCTTTCTGGGTGAATAGATACTTTAATGACTGATGGTCAGTATACAGCTCGAATTTCTCACCCAGAGGATAATGTCTCCAGATTTTCAAAGAGAATACTATAGCCAATAACTCAAGATCATCAGTTACATAGTTTTTCTCGTGCGGCTTCAGCTGACGGCTAGCGTAAGCAATCACTTGACCCCCATGCATAAACACTGCGCCAAGGGCTTCTCTAGAAGCATTAGTCCATACTTTCAAATCCTAATTGCCGTCTATAATGGTTAACACTGGAGCAGTAGTTAATCTTAACTTTAGCTCTTCAAAAGCCTCCTAACTTTCTGGAGTCCATTTGAATTTAGAGTGCTTCTTTGTAAGCTTCGTTAAGTGACCAGATTTCTTCGAAAAGTTTTTAATGAACTTCCGGTAATAACTAGCCAATCCGAGAAAACTGCGGACTTCTGTAGGGGCACTAGGCTGCTTCCAATTCTAAATAGTTGTGATTTTACTTGGATCCACAGGAATTCCTTCTTTAGATACTACGTAGCCTAGAAATTTCACTTCATCCTTCCAGAATATACATTTGGATAGTTAGGCTTTTAATACATTCCTTCTGAGGATTTCCAGAACCTGTTCCAAATGCTTTTCATGTTCGGCCTTTGATTTAGAGAAGATTAGAATATCCTCAATAAAAACCAGAACAAATTTATTCAAAACCCCTCTGAACACTTTATTCATCAGATCGACGAAGTAAGTTGGAGCGTTACTGTGACGGCCGGGAATTTCGCTCGATCCGAATCAGTCGTTAAACCGATCTAGACCGTTCGAAACCCCTGATCGTTTGAGAACAGGACAAATCGGAACACAAACATAAGAACATTTCATTGTCATTACAATAATTCCATCAGAATACAAGAATATACAGAGTAAAATTGAATAAATATTACACAGAAAATATCAGAGATTTAAGTTACATTTAAATACATCGCAGCGGAAAATAATACAAAATCACAACTAGAAGTAATGCACGGATACAGAGCTTTTCGAACATCGTTCCAGCTGTAAGTCAGGATCCTGTGAAAATAAATCTGCAAAACCAAAACTACTAGCTGCCCGTGCGGAAAATAGGGGCACCCAGAGTTTAGGTTAAAACAATAAACTCCAGGTCAGTCATGTGACTGGTGTGCGAACTAAAACAGTTATTTGAAACTTTACTTTAAAAGAGAGTAATTCAAGGGACCACGCCGTATAACACGGAACGGGTTTCCTCCCAAGAATACCAGTGCATATCAATAAACAACGCAATGCTTTTTCGAAAAATGAAGCTATTATAAGACCCAAGTCCCATCACACAATGCAACGCAAGCCGGAGGATAGGGTTTTCCCTTATAATAGCCAAACACGCTTGGTACGTTTAAAACAAATCATTTGATACTACAATACGTGTATAGTGTCAAATAAATTTCAATCATAAATATCAATCATAGGCGACATAGCTACCATCTACTATGTCGCCATACTAGTTCTACAATTAAAACCGAATTACACGTATTGGAAATTTGATTTCTGTCATGAGTCGAGGCTAGGGGCAAGATCCTCTCCGCTTCGAGACATTCTAGCAAATTCTCAGGACTACACACTCTGGGCAGCCACTGGATCGGTTGGGCTAGTCCTCACTTACGTTAGAGGATTATTTATTCCTGAACACACGTTTCCCGGTCCTTACAGACCTATAATCGAGGCGCCTCGCATCCAACAACCAGAAAGGTGAAAAGTATATAAATGTCAGGGCTGGTAAGTCACTGACACCACCAAAGCTAGAAAGAAACGTCGTGTTCTCCCAACGGTCCGTATCCCGTTTTTAACTCATACCGAGGTGTGAGGCTCGCGAATTCATGTTATACACAAAGCTACGCCACAAAGGCGGTGCTTTGACCATCAACCACAAGACTTTGCTTTTCAACAGAAGCCTTGATCCATGCAACTCAGCGTACCACACAGGCAATTCATGCCATGCGATTGATATCTATCGATATATAACCTCTAAGCTCGTACGTCTCAGAGAAGGGCATTAAGCAAGAGAATAAATTCTCCGCCGCCAAACAGATATATATTTAACAGAAATCAATCAACACAGAATAAAATCCAATGTTAGACACACAATCCATTTACAAGTTCGTTTTGGGTCTGAACGAAACCGGAGGCACTTTCCTCGCATATCCATCGATCTCCTAGTACGTCTGGACGACCACCGACTATTTCCATCCTCTTGGGTGTACAGCCCAATCAGGATCATCAATTATCATCCAAACGATGTGAAGACTTCCGGTCTTCAACCACCGTCTTCATCTTCGACATATCGTCGAATCGGTTATTCAGAATGGGTATAAACCCGGCCTTTCCGAACAACCCGCGTATATAGTAAACAAATGTTACCTAAACACAACATACGCCTAATTCCAATTCATTAGTCACTAACCGTAAATCAACAAGAGAACAATTTCCCAAACATTAACCCCGAAGGCCGAAACCAACAGCAGATCAATATCCAGGAAACCATTCTTCTTAGCTAACCTACAGATAGTTTCTAAATTCCACATTCTTAGGGAAAGGTTCCCATTAATTTTATCCAAGATAAACTCTTTAAAATTTATCCTTTAATCTTCCTTTGGATGTCGTTTCAAACCAAATTATGGTTTTCCAAACTAGTTGAGATTAGCAAACCACACCGAAGTAATTATTTATTTTATTTCCTGTAACACCCAGTGTATTCTATAACCGTGAAATTCACAAATTAAAGTATAACTAATTTCAAATCAGAGAATTAAGGGAAACGGGATACGCCAGTGCATTCATCTTGGAATTCTGCTTGAGATAGAGTCTGAGTTTGCGTAAAACGGATATCGTATGAAGAAGATATGGATGAACGAAGTTGGGCGAAAAAACAGAAAACGGGTCAGAATGCACTGGCACACTTGGGAAGTGCGCCAGAACAAAAATGAACTGGCGCACTTGGGAAGTGCGCCAGTACATTTTTGACCTGGCGCACCTGCCAAGTGCGCCCAGGTCAAAAATGACCTGCTGGTCAGGTCTGGTCAAGTCCTGGCTGGCCAGTTCTGTGTTTGGTCGATTTTTTGAGCCTTGCCTTGTCACTAGGGCTAGGTGTCAGCTCCTGGTTGGTCTCTCCTTCAAACGAACGGCTATTATTGAACCAAGCTTCATCGACGGTCTAAATCAACTCACAAACTCTATAAAAAGGGCCTAAGACTAACCCTAATTCACATAAACTAAAATGGAGATGAGACCGTCATGCTGCTGAGGAGAGACTGAGGATAGCCGTCAGAAATAGAGAGACAACTAGGAGATAATTCAAAGCATAAAGCAACGTTAATCAAATCAAAGCAACGCCTACAACAAAGGATAGCATCTCCAAATTCAGAATTCAGATTCCTGAATTGAAGATTCGTCATACATTGTAAGTAGAGTGCTATTCCGATATGAATTAAATAATTGTGTTGATTTGTGTAAAGAAAGAAATGGAATTGTGGCGATAATAATCTATATTTGTATGTTGCTTTGATGCTAAACGATTTGGGATATTGTGGTATACGATTGGATATTTGCAAGTACGTGATTTGCGAAATGGAATTGTGGCGATAATAATCTATATTTGTATGTTATTTTGATTCTAAACGATTTGGCAATACTATGGTGTACGATTGGATTCATACAAGTATATGATTTATGTTGACAACCACATGTTGTGGAATTTTAATTGGGATTCATGCAAGCATATGATTCATATTGAAAACTACATGTTTGTGGTAGTTATTTACAACACTCATTGGATAATTGCAAGTATATGATTCATGTTAAAAGTAACAACTATATGTTGTAATAGTTTATTTGAGATTCATGCAAGTATATGATTTATTGTTATGCCAACATGATGTATAATTCTATGGTCATCTTTAGTGTAATTTGATCCACTTAAGTATTATGATTCATATGAAGGTTATGTTGGAATTGGCATCATAGTTCAAGTATAAAAATCATGATTTTGTGATAGTGACAAAAGCAAGCGTCTTTGTAAGTTTGTATTAATTTTATGAACATGACTAAACTATGTTTGTTATTATGCCCAATTGAAAAACATGTTTTTAGGCTTATGTTGTTATCATAATCATATGATAATATATTTGACACATAAGTTACATTAGAATTACACTAGAATTACATTCCACTTACAAGTTACATAGATAGGATAAAAACCATGATTATATGAATAGTAGAATTCATGTTCAATTATGTTTATGCCATGACTATATGAATAGAAGGACTCATGTTCAATCATGATTATGCCATAATTATATGATTAGAATGGTTCATGTTTAAGTATTATTTATGCCATGACTACATGAATAGAATGATTCATGTTTTGTTTATACCATTATTATGTGAATAGAATGATTCATGTTTAAGTATTGCTTATATTATATGTTGTTTCAATTGCAAGTTCACATGTACCTACCTTATGTTAATTGAATCGTTATGTTGCAAGTTCATGCGTTCACACTCCCCTTTCTATGTTACCTTATAAACACCATGTTATAAGCCTCCCCTTTTCATATGGCTAAATTGGGGTTAAGTGTTAAACCCAACACACCTTACATTGGAGCGAACATATAAAACGGGGATAATGACGTTTGGGCTAAAATATAGAACATATGTGTTGGCATGTTTGACGCATGCCAACTACCTTGAAAAACAATTAAGTGGCATGAATAAATCTTAATCAATAAAGATGAATTTGAATAATGGGCCGCAAATATTTACATATAAAAATAAAAGAGACAAAATATGTAAATGTAGAAAAATACGATGTTTTTAACCCGAGGTTGCATTGAGTTGTGATGTAAACCTGCCCGGAACCGCCCGGCTGTCCAGTAGTCACAACAATACCTGTCCAATGTGGGTGGTTAAACACGGAGCCCAATAAGGACCCGAGGTTAGACTGAGTTGTGGCGTAAGACTGCCCGGACCCAACTGGCAACAGGCAGCCACAACAATACCTGTCTAATGTGAGAGGTCAAGGCTTTAATAAGACAATTAAGGCTGAGTCAGGATTGATAGGATTAAGTAAATTATATTAATACTTAATCAAAATGGAACATGCTAAACTAAACAGACTGATTGGGGTTAGGTTTATAAAACACTTAACCAACTAAGCATGTTGGCTAGAAATAGAAAACCTAGTAGCGGGGGACCCTTTTCAGCAGTAACCCTATAAGGTGTATCATGATACCCTGAAACTAGGCAGGGTGGGGCATGATTACTGGGCTGACTGTAAGAGGTCAAATCAACGGCGGTGGTGCAGCAGTGTAGGTTCTAACGGGGTGCGGGCTTGCACACACTCCGGCGCAGAAAAATAAGGCACTGGGCACCAGTAGCATACCTGTGCATTCTAGGATTGTGTCGGGCCGCCACCATGGGACTTGATACACCCCATGGTGGGACCAGCATAGGTAACTACAACATCGGGGGCCGTAAGACACATGTAACTATGCGAGTAGGAGCCGATCATCATAAAATGGATCACTTCACCCTGATTATGGGGTGCCCGTTGGGAACTAGTTTATATGGGTACAGAGATTAATATGGGGTACGATAGTATATTCGACCTTAGACAACTTAACTAAGTTTATGGTGCTTTCCCATTTCTAGTTTATACTTATCATACCTAGTTCTTTATTCATAGATTGAATATTCCTAGACTTACTCAGGCTTTATGTCTGACTCTACTTTTCTTTCGTCTTCTTTTCTTCCGTTTCCCACCCCAGGTCCACAGGGAGGGAATACCGCAGCTTGACCAGCCTTCATATCCAGCTTGAAGAGAAAGAATGTATTGCTTGGATCTTTTCGTTTTGGACTATGGTTTTGGACAGCAATTATGGGACTTTTGCAGTTTATTTATGTTTTCTTTATGCTTCTTTAAATAATGTAATCAAGACAGTTATGAAGATGTTATGTTTTTGGAAGTATTGTAAGACAATTATGGTATGGTTGGTGTAACACGTATTTTAATGAAATAAAAGTTGTTGTTTTCCGCTGTTCAAAAATATGTGTTCTTATATCTGTCTTGTATATCTGTGACTTATACTTATAAACCTCCACCAAAATTAGGGCATTCCCTTTGAGAGTGACCCTGACGGAGGTGGGGTGTTTCACTTGGTATCAGAGCATAGGTTTACCGGATAAGATAAAAAGTTTTGAAAATTTATTTTTCAAAAAGAAATTTAAAGAAGCATTTTTAAAAGATAAAATATTATTTTATTTTAAAAGGCAAAGCCCCCCCAAAGCCATAGGTACTATCTCTTATCCTTCGTTTTGAATCTATCCTTTCTGTTTCAGCATGTATGGAGACCTTACTCCCCAGCTGCTGACGCTTTCACTCCTCCTCCTCCTCCACGTAAACCAGCAAGCGGAAGAGTCCCATAGTAGGAAGACGAATAATAGTCAAACAAGAAAGGATCGTAACAGTAATGACAAGAAACGTGAAAAAAGGAAATGTTATTTTTGCGGAATTCTTGGACATCTGGGGGGAGACTGCAGGAAGAAGAAGAGGAGGATGAGTGCTACTTGCTTTCAGTGTAGCGAGATAGGCCACTGGGTTAGGGACTGCCCAAGGTAGAAGGATACAAAGGCAGAAAACTCTCAAGGGAAGAAAGAGTGTTTGCAGCCTAAGAAGACAGACTTTAAGAAGGGGGGAAAGGCAACAAAGAGAAGAGGAAGTGTAATTTCTGTGGCAAAGTGGGGCACTTAGTGAAAGATTGCTGGAAAAAGAAGGCCAAGATGAATGGTGGGTGCTTTTCTTGCGGTGAGACAGGCCACATGGCTAAGGACTGCCCAAAGAAACGAGGACAGGGGAAGAGGGCTGGATCCATCTCAGGGGCACAAGTTCATGTGCTAGAAGCGCCACCTCTACAACAGCGAGGTATAAATAGTTCTGTACAAAGTGTAGTTTATCTTTATGATCACCCCGTTCGCACTTTATTTGATTCTGGCGCATCACACTCCTTTATCTCGTCTGCTTTAGTAGAATCTCTGCACCTAAAAACTAGTATGGTAGAGGACCCCTTAATTGTTTCAAACCCAATTGGGGGCCAAGCTCATTTGTCTATGATCTGTTTGGGATTGAAAATTTCTATTCTAAGCGTAGAATTTAAGTGTAGTGCCTTTGTTTTGGACTTTTCGGGATATGGTTTGATTTTGGGCATGGATTGGCTATCCAGTAATGGGGCCATCCTTGATTGTGAGAAAAGGGTTGTTAGGCTCCTAACCCAGCTCGGTAATACTTTGGAAATTTCTTGTAATCCCTCGTATGCGGTTATGCTTAGTTACCTTGAATCGCTAGATGCCTCCGTTGAAAATTTGCAATCGGTTAGAGTGGTCCGGGAATATCCGGATGTCTTCGAAGAGGTGAAGGGCTTGCCTCCGAGGCGGGAGATAGACTTCCGCATATACCTTGTAGATAATGCAAAGCCCGTTGCGTTGCCCGTTAGACACATGGCTCCACGGGAAAGGAAAGAGCTCAGTAAACAAATTAAAGAGCTTCTAGAAAAGGGGTTCATTAGGAGGAGCATTTCAGAATGGGGCGCTCTAGTGGTGTTCGCTACAAAGGCGGATGGTTCACTCCGTCTATGTGTTGACTATAGGGAGCTCAACAAGCTAACGAAAAAGAATAGGCACCCTCTCCCCAGAATTGACGATATGTTTGATCAGCTTGTAGGAGCGTCTGTTTTCTCCCAACTCGATTTAGCGACCAGTTTTCATCAGCTAAGGGTGGCTGAAGATAGTATCGATAAAATGGCATTCAGAACTCCAGACGGCTTCTTTGAATGGCTTGTCATGCCTTTCGGCTTGACAAATGCACCTGCTTACTTCGTGGACCTGATGAGTAGGGTATTCAGAGATTTTCTCAATAAGTTCGTAGTGGTCTTCGTAGACGATATCCTTATCTTCTCAAAGAGTGAAGAGGAACATGCTCAGCACTTAAGGGCAATCATGGAAAATCTGCGAGTCCATGAGCTAAAAGCCAAATTCTCCAAATCCCACTTTTGGAGAGAAGAAGTGAGGTTCCTTGGGCACATAGTATCCAAACAAGGGTTAGCAGTGGACCCCGCTAAGGTAGTGGCGGTACAGGATTGGAAGACACCAAGGAATGCAACTGAGGTCCGAAGTTTTCTAGGACTAGCAGGTTTCTATCGAAAGTTCATAAGGGATTTTGCGAAAATCTCAGCTCCGCTCACAAAGTTGACCAAGAAGAATCTAGTGTTCAATTGGGACTTGGATTGCGGGTTTGCTTTCCAGCGATTGAAAAGGGCTCTTACAACAGCCCCAGTTTTGACGTTGCCAGATGGAAGCAAGATGTTCACAGTTTATACAGCTGCATGTGGGACAGGGCTAGGCGCCATCTTAATGCAAGAAGGAAGGGTAGTAGCTTATGGCAGGAGACAATTGAAAGTGCACGAAAAGAACTACCCAACCCACGATCTTGAGTAAGCTGCCGTAGTCTTTGCACTTAAGTCTTTGCGACACTATCTCCTAGGTGAGAAGTTCGAACTTTACACTGACCATAAATCGTTGAAATATCTTTTCTCGCAGAAAGATCTTAATTTGAGGCAACAGAGATGGATGGAGTTTCTTGCCTCGTACGATTTTGACATCTCCTACACTCCGGGCAAAGGCAACGTAGTGGCAGACGCGTTGAGCCGAAATAAACTGACCCTAAGCCCACTGTTTGTTGAAAGACAAACCCTAGAGTTTATAGCCAGCTTCGACTTTAGGCCTTCCTCCGATTTTGTACCAGGCTTGCTAGCATCTCTCGAAGTGCGCCCGACTTTAGTAGACTCAATAGGGACATCACAACGCGAAGACCCTCAGCTTGTGGAAACAATTGATAGGCTAATTAGGGTGAGACTGCGAGTCACCTCAACAGATACTCCATCGATGATAAGGGTTGGCTAAGGCGAGACGGAAGACTATACGTCCCACAAACAAGGGATTTAGTAAAGAAGGTTCTCGAGGAAGCACATCACTCCAAGATGACGATACACCCAGGTGGAGATAAAATGTACAAAGATAAAAAAAAACTTTCTTTTGGAACGGCATGAAGAAGGATGTGGCAGATTTCGTTTCTAAGTGTATGGTGTGCCAACAGGTTAAGGAGGAACAGAAAAAGCATGGCGGTCTGCTACATCCTCTAGAGGTCCCACAGTGGAAGTGGGATAGCATCTCAATGGACTTCGTTGATGGGCTGCCTAGGTCTAGGAGAGGCAACACTAGCATATGGGTAATAGTTGATAGGCTTACTAAAAGCACCCACTTTTAACCTGTCAAAAGTAAAATAACTGCCTCATCCCTAGCATCTCTTTACCTCAAGGAAATCGTTCGACTCCATGGAATACATCCAGCATCGTTAGTGACCGAGACCCTATCTTCACCAGTGAGTTTTGGCGGAGTCTGTAAGAAGCGGTAGGAACACAGTTATGCTTGAGCACAGCCTATCATCCCCAAACCAACGGCCAAACCATAAGAGTGAACAGAGTTTTGGAGGACCTTTTAAGACTGTGCATCCTTGACTTCGGAGGGACGTGGGAGGACCATCTTCCTTTGGTGGAATTTGCCTACAACAACAGCTATCAAGCAACCATCGGAATGGCGCCCTTCGAAGCTTTATATGGAAGACCGTGTCGATCGCCCACTTGTTGGTGGGAGTCTACTGATAAGATCATACTTGGACCAGATATGATCCGAGAGACTTCAGAGAAAGTAGACTTAATACGAAGAAGGATGAAGACGGCCCAAGACAGACAAAAGTCCTACGCCGACAAGAGGAGGACCGACCTTGAATTTGAGGTTGGGGACAGAGTTTTTCTTAAGGTATCTCCGCTGAGGAACGTTGTTCGTTTTGGAACCATAGGAAAGCTAGCACCAAGGTTCGTAGGGCCATTCCCTATCATCGAGAAAATTGGGAAAATGGCCTATAGATTAGAGCTACCCGAAAAGCTGGCCGGAGTTCACAACGTTTTTCATGTTTCACTTCTTCGAAAATGTCTACATGAGTCTGCTGAAGTGGTAGAGCCAAATATCCTAGAAGAAGCTGAAGTGGAACGCGAATCAACCGTGAGGAAAGTTCCAACCCGCATATTAGGAACGAAAGTGAAGAAGCTACGCAACCGCGAAGTCAAGCTCGTCAAAGTTCAGTGGAGCGACGCCGAGGGAGACGCAACTTGGGAAACTGAAGCTAGAATACGCGCTGCCTACCCTTTTCTTTTCGAGGGTACATCCTTGTTCTTTCTTTTTCCTTATGTTGCGCTTTTATCTATCTTTTTAGGTATATCTCCTCGACCTTATCTTTTAGGTAGAAACCCTTTGGATGAAAACATGTAATTGAAACATGTTATGGATGATGATTGCAAGTGGTTGCAAGTGATTGCTAGTGGTTGCTCGTGGTTGCATATACACACACAATCTAGGTTTTAGATCGGCTCAATCACTTCATATTGCATATGCATATATGTTTGCATTCATATATGGTTGAAGTTTAATATGTTGTCATATGGATGTTGCATTTGTATGAATGATTGTGCACTCATGTAGAATCATGAATAGGAGGATTTGCATACATAATGGATTCATAGCACTTACATAATTCGCATTAAGGAGGTCAATTGAATTAGTATACCGCCTGATTTTGCATTAGATAAGTACATGTACACACACACTTCGCATATGATCATGAAGCATTAGATGTCTTTTAAGGACAATGGATCCTCGTGTTTGATGGATGAGTGGATGGATGTTTGATGTTAGGATGTACATTCTTCCTAAACTTGAAGATTTCGGGGACGAAATCCTTTTTAAGTGGGGGAGAATGTAACACCCCGTGTATTCTATAACCGTGAAATTCACAAATTAAAGTATAACTAATTTCAAATCAGAGAATTAAGGGAAACGGGACACGCCATTGCGTTCGTCTCGGAATTCTGCTTGAGATAGAGTCTGAGTTTGCGTAAAACGGATATCGTATGAAGAAGATATGGACGAACGAAGTTGGGCGAAAAACCAGAAAACGGGTCAGAATGCACTGGCGCACTTGGGAAGTGCTCCAAAACAAAAATGAACTGGCGCACTTGGGAAGTGCGCCAGTACATTTTTGACCTGGCACACCTGCCAAGTGCGCCCAGGTCAAAAATGACCTGCTGGTCAGGTCAGGTCAAGTCCTGGCTGGCCAGGTCTGTGTTTGGTCGATTTTCTGAGCCTTGCCTTGTCACTAGGGCTAGGTGTCAGCTCCTGGTTGGTCTCTCCTTCAAACGAACGACTATTATTGAACCAAGCTTCATCGACGGTCTAAATCAACTCACAAACTCTATAAAAAGGACCTAAGACTAACCATAATTCACATAAACTAAAATGGAGATGAGACCGTCATGCTGCTGAGGAGAGACTGAGGATAGCCGTCAGAAATAGAGAGACAACTAAGAGATAATTCAAAGCTTAAAGCAACGTTAATCAAATCAAAGCAACGCCTACAACAAAGGATAGCATCTCCAAATTTAGAATTCAGATTCCTGAATTGAAGATTCGTCATACGTTGTAAGTAGAGTGCTATTCCGATATGAATTAAATAATTGTGTTGATTTGTGTAAAGAAAGAAATGGAATTGTGGCGATAATAATCTATATTTGTATGTTGCTTTGATGCTAAACGATTTGGGAATATTGTGGTATACGATTGGATATTTGCAAGTACGTGATTTGCGAAATGGAATTGTGGAGATAATAATCTATATTTGTATGTTATTTTGATTTTAAACGATTTGGCAATACTATGGTGTACGATTGGATTCATACAAGTATATGATTTATGTTGACAACCACATGTTGTGGAATTTTAATTGGGATTCATGCAAGCATATGATTCATATTGAAAACTACATGTTTGTGGTAGTTATTTACAACACTCATTGGATAATTGCAAGTATATGATTCATGTTAAAAGTAACAACTATATGTTGTAATAGTTTATTTGAGATTCATGCAAGTATATGATTTATTGTTATGCCAACATGATGTATAATTCTATGGTCATCTTTAGTGTAATTTGATCCACTTAAGTATTATGATTCATATGAAGGTTATGTTGGAATTGGCATCATAGATCAAGTATAAAAATCATGATTTTGTGATAGTGACAAAAGCAAGCGTCTTTGTAAGTTTGTATTAATTTTATGAACATGACTAAACTATGTTCGTTATTATGCCAAATTGAAAAACATGTTTTTAGGCTTATGTTGTTATCATAATCATATGATAATATATTTGACACATAAGTTACATTAGAATTACACTAGAATTACATTCCACTTACAAGTTACATAGATAGGATAAAAACCATGATTATATGAATAGTAGAATTCATGTTCAATTATGTTTATGCCATGACTATATGAATAGAAGGACTCATGTTCAATTATGATTATGCCATAATTATATGATTAGAATGGTTCATGTTTAAGTATTATTTATGCCATGACTACATGAATAGAATGATTCATGTTTTGTTTATACCATGATTATGTGAATAGAATGATTCATGTTTAAGTATTGCTTATATTATATGTTGTTACAATTGCAAGTTCACATGTGCCTACCTTATGTTAATTGAATCGTTATGTTGCAAGTTCATGAGTTCACACTCCCCTTTCTATGTTACCTTATAAACACCATGTTATAAGCCTCCCCTTTTCATATGGCTAAATTGGGTTTAAGTGTTAAACCCAACACACCTTACATTGGAGCGAACGTATAAAACGGGGTAATGACTTTTGGGCTAAAATATAGAACATATGTGTTGGCATGTTTGACGCATGCCAACAACCTTGAAAAACAATTAAGTGGCATCAATAAATCTTAATCAATAAAGATGAATTTTAATAATGGGCCGCAAATATTTACATATAAAAAGAAAAGAGACAAAATATGTAAATGTAGAAAAATATGATGTGTTTAACCCGAGGTTGGATTGAGTTGTGATGTAAACCTGCCCGGAACCGCCCTGCTGTCCAGTAGTCACAACAATACCTGTCCAATGTGGGTGGTTAAACACGGAGCCCAATAAGGACCCGAAGTTAGACTGAGTTGTGGCGTAAGACTGCCCGGACCCAACCGGCAATAGGCAGCCACAAAAATACCTGTCTAATGTGAGAGGTCAAGGCTTTAATAAGACAATTAAGGCTGAGTCAGGATTGATAGGATTAAGTAAATTATATTAATACTTAATCAAAATGGAACATGCTAAACTAAACAGACTGATTGGGGGTTAGGTTTATAAAACACTTAACCAAATTAGCATGTTGGCTAGAAATAGAAAACCTAGTAGCGGGGGACCCTTTTCAGCAGTAACCCTATAAGGTGTATCATGATACCCTGAAACTAGGCAGGGTGGGGCACGATTACTGGGCTGACTGTAAGAGGTCAAATCGACGGCGGTGGTGCAACAGTGTAGGTTCTAACGGGGTGCGGGTGTGCACACAATCCGGCGCAGAAAAATAAGGCACTGGGCACCAGTAGCATACCTGTGCATTCTAGGATTGTGTCGGGCCGCCACCATGGGACTTGATACACCCCATGGTGGGACCAGCATAGGTAACTACAACATCGGGGCCCGTAAGACACATGTAACTATGCGAGTAGGAGCCGATCATCATAAAATGGATCACTTCACCCTGATTATGGGGTGCCGGTTGGGAACTAGTTTATATGGGTACAGAGATTAATATGGGGTACGATAGTATATTCGACCCTAGACAACTTAACTAAGTTTATGGTGCTTTCCCATTTCTAGTTTATACTTATCATACCCAGTTCTGTATTCATAGACTGAATAGTCCTAGACTTACTCAGGTTTTATGTATGACTCTACTTCTCTTTCGTCTTCTTTTCTTCCGTTCCCCCCCCCCCCCAGGTCCATAGGGAGGGAATACCGCAGCTTGACCAGCCTTCATATCCAGCTTGAAGAGAAAGAATGTATTGCTTGGATCTTTTCGTTTTGGACTATGGTTTTGGACAGTAATTATGGGACTTTTGCAGTTTATTTATGTTTTCTTTATGCTTCTTTAAATAATGTAATCAAGACAGTTATGAAGATGTTATGTTTTTGGAAGTATTGTAAGACAATTATGGTATGGTTGGTGTAACACGTATATTAATGAAATAAAAGTTGTTGTTTTCCGCTGTTTAAAAATATGTGTTCTTATATCTGTCTTGTATATCTGTGACTTATACTTATAAACCTCCACCAAAATTAGGGCATTCCCTTTGAGTGTGACCCTAACGGAGGTGGGGTGTTTCATTTCCCAATCCCAACCTGTAATGACCCGCATTGGGAGAGGTATTATGATTAATTTATTTAATTATACCAATGGTGGTTTAGTGAATTTAATGGTCGTGGAATTAAATAATGGTGAACATTTAATTAAAATAATAATTAAATAATATATTTAATTCTGAAATAATCAGAAATTGGCTGAAATGACGATATGGTGTGAACCAGATCATCTGTGATATATAATTCAGTTTAGAATTGAATTAGAATAACGAATATATTCAATCGTCGATAATTGAACGTATAGTTTATAATATAATTGTAAACGAGCTCGAATGGCGCTGCAGTTCGTAAGTTGGCGATTTGAACTTCAACTGAATGTACAGGGTTCGTTTTAAGCCGGATTTCTGTGAAACAAGAAACGTGTAGAGCTGGTGGAGTATATCTTTCTAGTGGAAGAGAAAAATCGGGATTTCGTCGTGTAGATTTTGATGTACATCCAAATCAAATTCCAGAAAAGTCACTGTGAAATTCCTTTATAATTTATAAAGGGGTTATTTATATTTTTAAAAGAAATTTCAATATAAATCGGATATCGATTTAATCGGGATTTGAGATATCGAGCTAGAAATTCATACAGGAATATTCTAGAGCTGAACGATATCATATGGGCATATATACGATAATATTAATTTATTAATATTAAATTTAATTATATTTAAATATATTTATATATTTATAAGGCCTATTCAGCACTTTAAAAATAGCCACTTTTTCATACGACCTCAGAATTCGACGAAACTAGTTTTGTTGAATCCGCAATATCAAATAGTTGTTAGATTTGAAGTTTCGTGATTTTTAGAGTCACTGTGTGGCCGTACGGATTTTTAGAGTGAAAAACAGTCGATATGCTGACGATTGAAAATACGCTGTGTGAGCATACGAAGTCGGAATTTGACGAAACCAGTTTCGTTGGGACCGTAATGCCAGGCAGTAGCTACATGTCAAGTTTCGTGATTTTTGGGTATCGTGTGTATTCACAGGAATTTTTAGAAGGCAGAAAACAATATGAAATAAATAAAAATATATTTGAATGATTAAGGAAGTTACAACAAACCACCCTTCTACCTTATATATACTCCTACCATCTTCTAAACCTAATCAAAACTTCAGAAAAATCCGCCGTTTGTTTTCTTTCTTCAACGAGAAACAAATCCACCTTCAAAATCAAAAGAAACTCAACAAAAATTCCTAAAATCAATACGTATATATATACAAATTGGTAAAAGAGGGCTCTTTAATTTGATATCATTTTCGTGGGACTCGAACGAAGGATCGTTCGCTGTTATTTTGGGTTATAGCAAACTAGGGTTTGCCGTTGTGATGATTTGGTGCAACAATTCAACTTTTGGGTATTTTATTTGGAATTGTGGTAGGAAATAAGGTTTGTTTGCAATTGTTTGGGTGTTTCGGTGGTAAAAGGAGTCGGACGTTTACTAGGGGCGACGGGTTGAGCTGAAACCGTAAGACTGAAAGAGAGGTTCGAGTTCGATCTTCGGTTAAGAAATGGATGGAGATCGATGAAAGGAGGATCAGGGTGTTTTATGTTTTGATTTGTGTTGAATGGAGGAGGAGCGGTTTGAGATTGAAAGCGTGGAAATGGCGTTGGAGTTTGATAACAGGTCACGGCAGAATTGAGGAAGAAAGGGCGTGGTGGGCTGGGTTTCTAAACAAATGGATGGGCCGATTTTGTTGAGGTAAAGCCCAAAAGAAGAAATAAAAAGGAAAATTTAGTTAATTTTAATTTAAATTGTATTTAAACTTCGTAAAATCATAACTTACTCATACGTTATCAGAATTTCAAACCGTAAGTTGCGTCGGGATCGTAAGGACGGGATCAACACAATGAGACTGGCTGGAAGTCCATCGGAGCTCGTTACAATTTATGGCGAAATAAATTGCCCGTCACAGTCAAATAAACGCAAACCGTTATTTAACGGTTAACGCGCAAAAGTGAGTAAATCTCACTAGCTCTGAACAGTTTATAATTTCATGTTGTATTTTTAGAACTGTTAGATATTGGCTGATTGACTGTGTGTTGACTGTTTGATTGAACTGCTAGTCAGTTAGCTAAATTTCTATATTGATTCTGTTTAACAGAATATATCATATGGAACTAAAAGTGATGTTGATTTATATTGTTTAACATCTGTGATGCAGGGAGACAGGTTGGAGGAATCCAACTGGATTCCTCAACATTTATTTTACTGTTTTTCATATATTGTGATATATGATGTGATATATAATCTGTTGTCGATTATATGTGTTTGGACGATACTGATCATCGTGATTTGATATGTTGAATACCATAACATACCGAATGTTGAAAAAAAGAATATTTTCAAAGTGTATTTTGAAAATGAATTATTTATATAAAATCGATGGATTTTATATAGAAAAGGAAAAGGATTTTTACAAAAGAAATATTTATAAAATCAACAGATTTTATTAAAGGAAATATTTCGAAAGTAAATAAAAGGGAAAAATGTTTTTAAAATGAATAGAGTTTTATAAAAGGGAAATCATTTGAAAAGTGAAGAACTGTCACTAAAGGTAAATCTTTATATATGAATAGTTTATTCGAATAGAAAAAAAAAGTAGTTAATCGATGTTAGTTTAATCGATTAGTGTTAAAGTTAAAGTAGTTAATCGATGTTAGTTTAATCGATTAGTGTTAAAGTTAAAGTAGTTAATCGATATTAGTTTAATCGATTAGTGTTAAAGTTAAAGTTGTTAATCGATGTTAGTTTAATCGATTAGTGTTAAAATAAAAGGAACTAATCAATGTTAGTTTAATCGATTAGTGTTAAAGAAAAAGGAACTAATCGATGTTAGTTTAATCGATTAGTGTTAAAGTAAAAGGAACTAATCGATGTTAGTTTAATCGATTAGTGTTAAAGAAAAAGGAACTAATCGATGTTAGTTTAATCGATTAGTGTTAGAGAAAAGGAATTAATCGATGTTAGTTTAATCGATTAGAGTTAAAGTTGAAAGGAGATAATCGATGTTAGTTTAATCGATTAGAATAGAAGCAAATGAGTTAAATCGAATATAGTTATTCGAATAGAAGCAAATGAGTAAATCGAATATAGTTATTCGAATAGAAAGTAAAAGGAATTATCTAATATAGTTTATTCGAAAAGAGTAAGTGAAATGAGTAAATAAATAGCGTTAGTCAAATAGTGTTAGTCCAATAGAGTTAATTGATAGGGGTTAGTCCAATAGAGTTAGTTGATAAGAGTCAACCGAATATAGTTATTCGAAGGAGGGTTAAGTAAGGAAGATTGTTAAAGAAATATCAAGTGAACTTTGTCTATTTCAAAGTTAGAAATGTTGTTCAGTTAAGGTCTGAGAGGTAGTTCTACCCCAACTTGATTGACTTCATTTTTAACTAAGGAATAGTTAAGGTTCGACAGTAAAGGAAATGGTTTGAGTTGGCATCGCGATGGTTTGTTTAAACACATGTCTAAGTCCAATGAAGAAGCTTTGGAAATGTTTTCCAAATAAGAAACCAGAAATGTTTTCTAATAAAGAAAACAAGAAATGGAAATGTTTTCCATTGTTAATAACATATATTTTCCAAATTTAGAAAATAAGAAATGTTGAATATAGGGAAACAGGAGATGAAAAATGAACTAAGGAGATGAATGTTAAATGATGTTTGATCGATATAATTTCCATTTGGAAATAATATCGTTGTTTGCACACCTGTTTTTATTCGATAGTTAAATCACAGACTATCGAAGTTTTGACCATTTTAACGTTGTTAATATGGAGAGACCGGTTGGATTATTATCCAAAGAACCACTCTGTATTGGCATAAGCGTTGCAAATCATATATACCAAAGTAAATTGAAGACGGAGTTATGCAAGGGCTATCCTGTTTACAGAATACTGCCTTCGGTTCATCCTGTTCCTGGATGACTTGTATGGACGGATGTCTGACAGAGTATGTCCAGACGATCACATATATTGATTCCTCCAACTATACCAAGAGTGGAAGCGGAGAAGGAAACTTCTTTTAGCTAACGCGTAATGTATGGTTGAGGACGTCAATCGGTGATTTGATGGATTTGACGATGTGGTATTCAAAGTGAATCTGGTATGATGATAAAGCGTAGCTTCTAGCCTCATCATCCGGTAAATGACAGAAATCGGGCAGGTAGCATGGCTAAGTCGGTCGCACTGAAGTAGGGTGTATAATCACCTGATCTAGAGTTTCATTTACTTCTAAAAATCTATTGTTGATGCTGTCCCATTCGGGAAACAGTTGCTGATCCCAACTGTTGGTGATATACATTCGATACACTCAAGCGAAATGAGTGGTCGGTCATGTGTGGCCGGGTTGCAAGATGTTCTTGTTGAATCCAGTGTATTCCTCTCTAGAGGTACACTAGCGAAAGGTGGTTCCATACCTTGTCATAGTTGGAAATCCATTACCCAATACGTGCTTGCGGTTTTGATTGTATACCATATATGTAGAACGTGAGATGAAAGCGTTTCTACTAGATGATTATTATAGTTGTGGTCGATAGACATTATTATAATATCAAAAGGTTTTTGATATAAAGATATTTTGGATTCTCATAAGGGAAAAACCCGTTCCGTTATGCGGCGTGGTCTTATGAGATATCGTTTACTTGTTCAACTGTTTTAACTGTTTTACTCACACCAGTCCCATGACTGACCTGGAGTTTATTTTGTTGTTTTCCATAAACTGTTGGGTGCCTAAATTTATATAGGCAGTCAAGTAGTCGGGATTTTACAGATATAGTTGAAGAGCTAGAGCAGGAGGCTTCAGGATCATATAGCTATAGTTATTTCCGCTGTGTTGTAAGTGTTGTACTTTGATAATGATGTATATTCAAATAACGATGTATATTACAAAGTTATGTTACATATATTATATGTTATTCGTTCCGCAGTGAGATTCGTGTTACTCTGATGTTGTGTTTTTCTTCTTCTATTCTAAGTTTCTATCTTATCTTTCCTCACCCTCTAATTTCTTCCACTAATTACCAGGATTTTTCGGTGTTTTGGTTATCGACATCGCGTTTATGTCGATAACCAAAGTCACTCGAAATCCGGGTCGTTACAGTTGGTATCAGAGCTTAAGTTAAGAATTACTTGGCTCTGTGGCGTGACTCGGTAGAGATAGGGTTAGTAATACCCTAGACTGAGATTGAGTGTATATATACGAGTGAACGTATTTGTTATTGATATAAAAATTTGTTTTATATTGTGGAGATTCATTGGTTGAGTCGTTTATGAGTTCTGGTCGATCAGTTTGATCCACTGTATCGGTAGGAGTTACTAAACACTTGAATACGATGAACCATCATGGTATGTTTTAAAGGAGGGTAAATGAAAATAGTTTACCCAACGTATATTTCGATATATATTGGATATATTGGTTGTTATTATAATCGTGTAAGATTATAAATTAAATGGTTATGTAAATAATCAATCAGAATTCATATAAGTGAAAAACGTGAAATCAGATGAGTTAAATCTGAAATTTAATCCAGGAATTTAGTTAAAATGCTGGAAAATTGGATAAGTGTTTGTAAATGGATTGGGATTAAAAATAAGGAAAATTTAAGATCCTGGGAGATTTTAAATTGTTTTACAAGCAGTGTGAATTATATTTTGAAATGAATTTCAAAGTGGAAATGTTTAGAAATGATTTTATAGTATTGAACTCACTTAGATCGCTGGAAAATAGATTCTGATGATGACAGCTGCATCATCAGTATTCATTTTCGAGTTGTAAGTGACAAATTACTACCAGAGATACTGTTTTGAATTTGTTTTGGGAAAGACAAGTGTGTTGAATTTCAAAATAGAAATTCAAATATAGAATTTGAATTTTGAAATAGATTTTAAATATTTACTTGTTTTAAAAGAAATAAAACGAGAAGTTCCTTTATAAACGAAGTTTATAAATAGTTCTTTTATAAACGAAGTTTATAAAATGAAGTGAAAAGAATTATCATTGGATAATTCAGAAGTAAAAAAAATAAATACAAGTGTGAAATTTAAAGGGAAATCTATTTTCCAAAGGTAGAAATATCGATTTCAAAAGGAATTGAAATCGAGACTTATGTAAAGAACGAGTAAAGAAAGTTTGAAAGGGAATTAGAATAAAGGAAGTTCGAACATAAAATGTAAATAAGAAAATTCAAAGGGGATTTGAATATAGAAAATTCAAAGGGGATTTGAATATAGAAAATTCAAGGGGGATTTGAAGATAGAAATTCAAATGAGATTTGAATAAAGAAGATTTAAATAATGGAAAATTGAATATAGAATTCATATAGAGTAATAATGAAATTTGAATATAGAATTCAAATAGTTTAAATGGAATTTGAATATAGAATTCAAATAGAGTTGAAATGAAAATTGGAATATATAATTCAGTGGAGTTTGAATATAGGATTTGAATAAATAGAATTTGACATATGAGAAATAAAATAGAATTTGACATATGAGAAATCGAATAGAATTTGAATAAAGAGAATTCAAATAGAAATTGAATATATGAAATTCAATGGAAGTGATATAGAATTTGAATATAGAAATTCAAATGGCGTTTGGATATAGAAAATATAAAAGATTTCAAATATAGGATTTTAATATCAAAAGTGAAATGAGATTTGAATAAAAAAGATTCAAATAGAAGTGAAAATGAAATTTGAATAAAGAATATTCAAATAGAATTGAAATTGCAAATTGGAATATAGAAGATTCAAATTGAATTGAAATGAAATTCAAATATAGAATTTGAATAAGGAAATTGAAACGAAATTCAAATATAAAATTTGAATAAGAGGTTTGAAATGAAATTCAAATATAGAATTTGAATAAGAGGATTGAATTTGAAATTTTAATATAGAAGATTCAAATAGAATTGAAATGGAATTCAATTAGTTGGTAAACAAGTTAAACTTATATTTGAACATGTCATGTTCAAATATAAAAAGTAAAATAGACTAAAGAGTTAATTAACAAATTAATTAACGAATTAAGTTAAAACGATCAGGTATAGTTAAAATAGATTGGGCAAGTATAAATATACATGAGACAGGTTTGGAATAAAGTATAGAAGTGAAATAAATAGAATGCTCGACGGAAAGGTATGTATTTAATTCACATATGAGATTTTATGCGCCGTATCGGCTAGCCGCTTAGCTTTTCTTTTTCTTTTTGATTGGTGAGGGCCATGGGAGGCTATTTGAAATATCCCGATGCTCCTAGTACAAAGGAGGTTATGGAGAATTTTTCCGAGGATTTAAAGAGTTAGAATATTTTTAAGATAATTTGATAGTTAGAAAATCAACGTATTGATATATATAGAAGTCGATAAGGAAACAAACTTAGAAATAGAATAGTAAAATCAAAAAGGAAGACTGGGAATAAGATCTAGTACGAATAGATAGGGGAAATTTATACGTGTTTATAGGTGAATAAGTAGTTGTATGGTATTGATTAATCGAGTAAGTAGTCATATCTGTTTTGACGTTATAAATGTTATTCAGTCAAGGTCTGAGAGGTAGTTATACCCCAACTTGATTGATTTCATTATTAACCAATAAATAGTAAGATTTCAGGCTCGTAGATCGATGTTGAATAAGAGTTAGTTGAATATAGTATTTGGGTTGTCGTAATGATGTTTTACACAACATCCGTTTTAACCCAAATAAGTGTAAGCTTGGAAATAGAATGTTAAATATTTCCTAAGTATAGAAAAAACGACATCGGAAAAAGATAAATAATTGGAGTATTTTCCAATTATAAATAGTATATATTTTCTAAAAGTTTAGAAAAGAAAGGAAGGCGATATTCGGAAATGTTTTCCAAATAACATAAAAGGGCCAATATGGTTATTGAAAATATTTGGTTAACAAATATTGATAAAGAAATAGAGAAGTGATTTAACTAATGGAATATTGATTATGGGCTCAGTTGAATTTCAAAAAGAAAATTTGATTTTTGAAAAGAGTAAACTGTTTAAAAACTCCCAGGGAAAGACTGTTTGAATTAAAAACAAATTTAACAAAAAATTTGTGAAAGCAGATTTGAATTAAAGTAAAGTCAGTTAAGTTGTAATTGAAGTTGAATCGAAATCTAATAAGATTGGATTTGTGAAATTAGAATCTGAAATGGTATTGGATTGAGGAGTTAAGGAATTGAAAATCAAGAATTTAATTTGAGCTGAAAATTTGGCTTGGTAAAAGCGAATGGTTGTGTTGGAGATAAAAGTAATTTCAGAATTTGATTGGGATAACATTGGTATATGCTGAGTGATAGCATATGGAAGTGATAGAGTTGGTATGCCCGACAAAAAGGTACAAGTTAATATTTCTATTGGATATAAGATGTATGAGCCAATCTGACAAGCCGCTTGGCTGTTTGATTTTCTTTTGGGTTGGAGATGGCCCAGAGAGCCGAGTTGGAGCTTGACCGACTGACTATTACAAAGGAGGTGCTGGCGAAATTTTTCGAAGAGTTAAGGCGTTAGAAAATTTTCAGGATTTTTGAAAATTTTCGTTGATAAGAATTAACTAATAATTTAATTGAAATTAAATTGGTTCAGTTGAAACTGAAGTTAAGAAGTGAACAAATATGTTCTAACCAGTCAATAGGGTCGTTCTCTACCTTTTAGCAATTTCGAGGACGAAATTATTTTAAGTGGGGAAGATTGTAATGACCCGCATTGGCAGAGGTATTATGATTAATTTATTTAATTATATCAATGGTGGTTTAGTGAATTTAATGGTCGTGGAATTAATTTATTTAATTATTTTAAGTGGGGAAGATTGTAATGACCCGCATTGGCAGAAGTATAGAAAAATCGACATCGTGTTTATGTCGATAACCAAAGTCACTCGAAATCCGGGTCGTTACACAACCTATTCATCCCATGAAGCAAAACTGGTAATACTCCATATCTAACACCACAGTGTTATCAGTAAAATTAATTACCATTTCACGTTCAAATCTAATTAAAGATTTAGCTACTCGCTTTGGAGCAAAACTGGCGATAACCCATTCTCGCTCATTTTCCAAATTTGATAATTCAGATTATCAATTCACATTTCAATCTAATTGCAGATTCATTAAAAACTCCTTTTACTGGGTTAAAGAAATAATGTCATTTAGAACACTGTTCACGATAACCTAAATCACATTCTATTTATTATCGGGTTAAAGAACTAGTGTTATTTAAAACACCGTTCACGACAAACCCATGAATCAATTTTATTTAAACCCATTTCAAATCCAATTTATTTATTTAAAAATAAATGGGTTTTAATTTCAGTTTAAAACTAGTTCATTTCGATAAAAATCTATTTTTATCTTTTCAAATATGGAGTTTTTCATCCCAATTTTCCCCAAATCATTTCTTGTGATTTTACACAAATTATTAATATTTTTAATAATTTTATCAAGGTCCGTACAGTCGACTTCCATCAACGGCCATCGAACTGCACTTATAGCGACCTTTTCTGAACTTGATTTGGACGTATCTCCAAATCCAACCGTTAGATTTCAAATTTCTAATATTCTTTAGAAAGCTCTTTTCGATACGAACCCAACGGTTCCGGTTTTAGGAGAATCCGACGGTCGGATGTCCCGTAATGTCCGTTTGAAATAAATGGTCGAAATTCACGAACTGCCGCGGCGCGGCGCGTTCTACTCAGGCCATTATATATATAATATATATATATATATATTATATATATTTCGTCGATTTCTATTTAAAACAAAGCTTATAAATAGTTTTAAATTGGTTTCGAAAACATTTCAACTTCCATATCCAATTCAAATCAAAATCGAATTCTTCCGTATAAATTCGTTTTAAAATTCATTTCTATTCAATTCAAATTTCAATTCAATTTGAATTCATTTCAATTCTATTTCAATTCAATTCAAATTCGTTTTCAATTCAATTCAAATTCGTTTTCAGTTCAAATCAAATTCGTTTTCTATTCAAATCAAATTCAATTCATTTTCTATTCGAATTCAATTCATTCACTAATTAAATCAAATTCAATTCGTTTTCTATTCGAATTCAATTCGTTTTCTAATTAAATCAAATTAAATTCGTTTTCTATTCAAATCGAATTCAATTCATTTTCTATTCGAATCGATTTCATTTTCTATTATGTTCAAATTCAATTCATTTTCTATTCTGTTCAAATTCAATTCAAATCAAATTTAAAAACGAATATAATCGATATAAATATCGTTCGCGTCAAAATAGCGCATCTCTAATCAACACGGCTTTATATATTTCAATAATCCCGTTATTCTATTCAACAGATGAATATTTATTCTTGTCAACACATGACTAATCTCAACAAATGAGTACTGTCCACGTGTGACTATTTTTGTTATTTAATATATAAAATTTTTGGTATCTATCGTTTGATATTAAATCAGACTCCAACCGCAAATTAGTAAGAGAACGATTCCCTGAATATTAACCCCGAAGGCCGAAACCAACATCAGATCAATATCCAGGAGACCACTCATCTTATCTATTTTCCAGTTAGTTTCTAATTCTATAGGATAAAGATGTAAATTTTATTGTTAAAATATTTCGTTTAACACATGACTATTCTCAACGGATGAGTACGGTCAACACATGAACCTTTATTTTATAATATTCTTTATTTTCTAAATTGGAATGAGGCCCAATCAATTACCATATAGCGTTAACTATATGGATTCCATACAACACATGTATATAATAGCAACGATAAACAATCAACCATCATCCAAAGTGCACTACACTGTATAAGCATCAAATATAGATATTTAACGCTTATAACAGCCTATCGATCAATCGATCGACAAACAACTAATTATTGGGATTAGTGTATGTTGTAATTTATCCCAACACCCATGTGGGATTTCAAACAATCAAACACAGATTTTATTTGTGCAGTTGGGTGATGTGTAAAATTTATCGACCCAATCAATATCAGTCAAATCAGTGTATATAAACAAATCGGCCGATTTGTTTATAAATATTTATTTACTCACATTCACGTTAAAAATTATATTTTTAACGATAAAATATTTTATTTTAACACATGAATTTTTATTCCGTTCATTTACAAAATAAAAATGATATTTTTATTTTTCTAACTTATTTTAGAAAATTTCGGCGGCATAACGGCACGATACTAGAAACGGGACGAGGCCTAGCCTTATCCCCGTTCTAGTGATGGCCCACGCCATTCACACATCAATCAAATCAATTTCATTTCACCAAACAATTCAATTCAATCCAAATAATCTAACTAACTACACAACCAAACAAACAAGTCCATGGTCTGTGGATGATTGTGTCGGGTGCTACTAAACACCGTCTGCATCCTAGTATATATATATAACTAGAAAAAGAAATTGAAGAGTGAGGAGTTCTCACCGATAGCTATCCAATCCTATCGACTCTTCTTTTGCAGAAGTCTTCGTCGTTCTCGCCTTTTTGTCACCTTCGTTGACCGTAGCCACTACATATATAAAAATCACATTTTTATATACTGATGTCTTTAAAATAAAAATCACATTTTTATTTGTTCACTTTCAATTTAAAAATCATATTTTTATAATCACTTCATATATTTAAAAATCGAATTTTTACATCGCTATTCAATATATAAAAATCGAATTTTTACTTTGCTATTCAATATATAAAAATCTAATTTTTACTTTGCTATTCAATATATAAAAATCGAATTTTTACTTTGCTATTCAATATATAAAAATCGAATTTTTACTTCGTCATTCAATATATAAAAATCGAATTTTTACTTTGTTATCATCTATATAAAAATCCCATTTTTATAATCACGCTATTTGGATAAAAATTCTATTTTTACATCGCTATTATATAGACAAAAATCCTATTTTTCTAACGCTACTATATAGATAAAAATTATATTCTTACATCGCTACTATATAGATAAAAATTCTATTTTTCTAACTCTACTATATAGATAAAAATTATATTTTTACATCGCTACTATATAGATAAAAATTCTATTTTTCTAACGCTACTATATAGATAAAAATTATATTTTTACATCGCTACTATCTATATAAAGATCTCGCCTTTTCTAAAATAAATATTTCGCCTTTTATAATACAAATATTTCGCCTTTTCAATTTTATCACTATAAAAATCACATTTTTATTTGGTTTTCAAACGAATAAAAACCACATATTTATTTTCTTTTCAAAATCAAATAAAATCAGTTTCTAAAATCAAATAAATAACAACAAATAAAAGGGATTATAAAGCTCACCTCGATTTGGGTTTTCTGCGAAGAAGGGGTGTGTGTTGCGCGTTCGTTGGTAGATGAGGGGGGGGGGGGACTGGTGGCGCGCGATTCAAGGAGGGCGGCGGAGGTGAAGTCGAGCGGAGGTGGGGCGAATGGTGGGCTAGGGCTTGCAGTCGCGGGGAACGAGAGGAGATGGGGGAAGAAAGGGAGGAGGGAGGCACCGCGAGGTGGGGGTCTGGCCTGGGGAGGTCGGCGTCAGCGCGACGGTGGCAGCGAGGAGGATGGGCGGGATCGATGTGGAGAGGCGTGGTTTTTTTTTTTCCTGTAATGAATCGATCTGAAAGGGGGGGGGCAGAAGTTAAAGAGGGTGAGGAGAGAGAGAGAAGTTTTTATTTTAATTATTTAATTTCAAAAAGGTTGACTTTTACATACGACCTCGAAATGAGGCCCACCTCCTGTCGTCCATAGCGTTTCACCCCCATTCTGAACACAATGTGATATGTATCGTAGGTTGATTCGATCGTTTCGATCTGTTTCTATCAAAATCAACATATAACTCTATATATTGAATTTGAACGCGCATTTCAATTTACTGGGGTCACATACGAACTCTAAAAATTCCCGAAAAATATTTTCTAGCTTCGTATTGACGATACGGTCCTAACAAAACTAGTTTCGTTGAATTCTGAGAACGTTGGAAAAATGGCCAATTTCCAGTCGATTAAAATCAACTAAAACTGGTCAAACGCGTTTTCCTTTGCCACGCCCACATATTGATTCGAAAAATTACGAAATTTGGAATCTAGCAACAATTTGACATCATAGACCCAACAAAAGTGGTTTCGTCGAAATCCGAGGTCGATTGCAAAATTTCCATTTTTAAGGGCCTGAATTCCATAGCGACTATTCAGAATTTTCAACTGGACATATCTTTTGATCCCCGCTATGAAATTTCAATTTTTCGGATTCGTTGGAAAGATATTCTCAAATAGATCCTATTATTTTCGGTTTCACTAAAATCCGGATTGTTTTGCACCCGGTACATTCAATTGAAGTTTGAAATCGAATTATCGAACTACCGCGCCATTTTCAATTCCTTTTATAATTATATATAATTATTTATATTCTAACGACGACGCATATAAATATATACGTTCTAATTCTATTCAAAAGAAATTTTCTCGTCGATATTATTTAAAATAATTCATTTTAAATGTTCAAAATTCGCTAAAATTGGCAAAATAAAAATTTTAAACTGGCCCAGATTTCCGGGTTGTTACAGTTACATAAGTCGAACGACATTGCTAACCACTCGTAGAATAAGTCAGGACCTCTGAATGCTGTCATTGTAACACACTCTTCGGCAATTCGAAGTTGATGGAAGCCTGTAGCTAGCTCCATCCTTGAGAATACTCGTGCTCCATTCAGACAATCCAATAAATCATCGATTCGCGGCAATGGATATTTGTTCTTTATTGTCTGCTTGTTCAAATCACGATAATCCACACATAGACGTAGAGTACCGTCAGATTTCGGGACAAACACCACTGCTGCACCCCAATCAGAGAAACTAGGCCTGATCAGACCCTTCCATACTAGCTGTCGTGTTTGATTGTCTAATTCCTCCTTCTCTTTCAAGGACATTCTTCGAATAGCATGAACTATCGGCCTTGTATTCAGAATAAAAGCAATCTTGAAATCTATTTCTCTCTGCGGAGGTAAGCGAACAACTTCTTCGAACACATCCGCATAGTTCTTGACGACCGGAATATCTTTGATGAGGTCAGGAATATTCTCTGTGATTTTAGGGATATTTTCTATCTGGGCTGGAGAAACATTCAAAGCTTCCCAGAAGTCTTTTCTATTAGCATTCTGACCTTCACAGGGAATGGTTATATAATCACCTGATTTTATCTTCGCCTTAACGACTCTGTCGGCGCATTTAACTTCAGCTTCATATTTGGTCAACCAGTCTAACCCCAAGATAAGATCAAACTCTGTAAAATTCATGACGGCCGCGATGGTTGGGAACCGATAACGAGAAAGTAAACCGGCACTCCACAAACCCAATTGTGATCAATGGAACCCCCAACCGGATTTTGGACAGTCATTGGTTCCTTGAGCCTTTTCAATTTCAAATCCAGCTTCTTAGCTGCATTCTTTGCAATGAAGCTTCGTGACGCGCCTGTGTCAAATAGTACTTTAACTGGAATATTTTTGACAGTAAGCGTGCCTTCTAAGACATCTGGCCTTTCCTGAATAGATGAAGATGCAGGCACTTATGCCACTTCATTCACTTGAACCACTTCGGGTTTGTTTAAGAGCGGGCAATCCTTTGCAAGATGACCAGCCTTATGGCATTGTTTGCACTCCCTATCCTCTTGAAACCCTCCATCAGTTCTAAACCTCTTCTTCTTTTGCTTTCGATTGGCTCCATATCCATCGTTTCTTTGATTCCTTAAAGATCTACAATTCCCTTGCAAATGCCCTTGCTTATGGCAGTTATTGCATATGGCGGTCGTTACTGGTTCCTTCTCAGATTTAGCCCTTTTTCTCTTGGCACTGGGCTTCTCACTGATCTCAGACATCGTACTGGCCTCAGGACGATCAGTTTCTGATTCAACCTTATTGCTAGAACTGACTTCCTCCTCGTCGCGCAACATGCCTTTCTTATGGAGATCTTCATACTGATAGGCCATATAAATCATTTCTGAAAAAGCAAGCTTTACATGCCTCATTACTTTATTCTGGTATTTCCTTTGAAGCCCGTTAATAAATATCAGATTCTTTCTCTTGTATTTTGAATTATATGAGGATCAAAGTGAGAAAGTTCGTTGAATTTCTTATAATATTCTGGGATGGTCATATCTCCTTGTATCAGATTAGAGAATTCATCACATAATCGCTCAGTCACTTCAGGAGGAGTAAATCATCCTAGGAAAATCTCTTTGAATCTATCCCAGGTGACGTCACCTTCTGGATTATCTTTGATGATTGTTTCCCACCAGAATAAAGCTTCTCCATTGAGCACCCAAGATGCTACTAATCTTTTCTGGTCATCTCTCAGCTGGAAACACTCAAATATTCTTTCTGTAGAGCTCACCCAAGCTTGAGTTTGAATAATAGATTCATTGCCCGAGAATTTTGCTCCACCCAGATTTCGGTATCTCTTAAATAGAGCCTCTAGATCTGGTTCTGCATTCCTTCTGTTTCTGACACTCATTTTTCTAGTACTTCTGCAAACAGCAGATCAAGTGTCAGGTCACAGAAAAGATATTTTAAAATATAGGAACACATACTTTAAATGTAAATGTGTCTACTGCGGTGAATTTAATTCTGCTTTACTCATACTAGGATATTACCAATCGTACCTGTATAGAGTTACCCGTCCTAGAACACTACTGGTTCTATTCCTGACGAGTTCGTTAATATGTTATATTCCAGAACAAAGCTTAACCAAAGCTCTGATACCACGATGTGACGCCCCCAAACCCCGTACTGACGGTGGCAAGGGTTATCTTTGGAATATAACACAGAAACAGATAATAGCAAAACATAAATAAATAAATACACCAGATAATGAACAATAGAATATACTGGATAAGAGTAGTCATCAGAGTTACACAGTATACAGGATCATACTTAGTACAAATACAGTTCAGATATACATAAATGTCTACAGCGGAAAACAAACATAATGTACAATAGGAGCTGAACAACATAAAAAGAGATAAATGATAGAATTCATCTCCAACTCCAGCTATCCAGAAAGAACCAGCTAAACCTGAATACAAGGCTGCCCCTGTAGAAAAATGGGCACCCGAGTTTGAAAGTGAAACAAACTACGAGTCAATCATGGGACTGGTATGAGGAATCTACTCAACACATTTATAATATGGCTAATCACAGGACTACACCAGTTTCGTGGAACGGGTTTACTCCTTTGGATTGCCAGTGCTTTATAACAAATCATTCTTTTAAACAACGCAATGCTTTGTGTAAAAATGAAGCCATTATAAGACTCAGTTCCCATCACACAATGCAGCGCAAACCGGAGGCTAGAGTTTTTACCTTATAATGGCCAAGATATGCTTGATACGAATAAAACAAAAGCATTTGATATTATTACTAGTGTTTATATGTTCCAAAAACAATTTCAAATCATAACTATCAATCATAGACGGCATTAATGCCCCATACCACTATGTCGCCATATATAGGTATACAATCAAAACCGCACAGTCATGTATTTGGAAATTGGATTTCCGTCATGAACCAAGGCAAAAGATAGCCCTTACCGATTTCGAGACAATCTAGCCCATGTCTCAGGGTCAGAGCGCATCGACCCTTGGATCGTCAGGGCCGGTCCACGGATGTGGATTAAAATTCCTGAACACTACGTTTCCCCGCCCTATGGGGCGTAATTGAGCCAACGAATGACTACATTGGACTCGGATCGTCCGATCTAACCGAGGCGCCTTGCAACAGTAACAACCACATAAGTAAAATGTCAGGCCGTGTAAAAACACTGACACAACTCCTAGCTAGAAGGAAACGATGCTCTCCTTGAGGTCCTTATCCCGTTTCTAGTTCATACCGGGGTGTGTGGCTTGCGATTTTACGTTAAACACCAAGCTACGCCACACAGTCGGTGCTTTGATCATCACCACAAGACTTTGCTTTTCAACAGAAGCCCTGATCATTTGCCACTTAGGCATGCCACACTAGCAATTCATGCCATGCAGCTGATGTCTATCGATACACAACCTCTGAGCTCGTGCGTTTCAGAGAAGGGCGTTAAGCAAAAGAATAAATTCTCCACCGCCAAATAGATGTATCTTTAATAGAGATCAATCAACACAGAATAAAATCCAATGTCGGACACACAGTCCATTTACAAGTCCGTTCTGGGTCTGAACGAAACCGGGGGCACTAAATACCTCGCAAACCCATCGATCACCATGTACGTCTGGACGATCACCACTCATTATCCATATTTCGGGATGCCTCCCAATCAGGACCTCGGTTACCACCCAAACGAGGTGAAAATCTCCGGTCTTCGACCACCGTCTTCATCTTCGGCTTTCAATCGTCGGTCAATTATTTGAAATGAGAATTAACTCGGCCTTTCCAAATAATTCACGTATATTTAGAATTTCAAATCAATTTATTTCAATGGTTAAATCATTCGACAACACCAATTTTGTTCTTTAATGTAATTTTCACACCAAACACATTCAACCAACAAATACCACATAAATCGAGCAAATTCAGTGTATTTCCATTCCATATCGTTTATGATATTTTATAACGATTTATCGCTATTTTTATTTATTTTAAAATAGCCAATTTATTCAAAACGACGATTCGGGCAATAACGCGGCCGTGGCGCTGTTTTCCTTCAGATTTGATTTACACATATCTGAAAATCTAACCGTTGGATCTTCACAAAATTTACATCATTAGAAAGATCTTTTCAAAATGAATCCAACGGTTCCAGTTTTGGGAAAATCCGATGGTCGGATCTCCCGGTATCATCGTTTGAAGTTTCGATTTCAAAATACGAACTGCAGCGTCGTTATTCGATTAAATATAATTATATTTATATATATTTATATAAATATAATCGATTCTGGCGCTGTTTTTCTTTATATTTGAATTAAACATTCCAGACAATCCAACCGTCGGATTTTTACAAAGTTGGTGCCATTGGAAAGATATTTCCAAAGCGAACCCAACGGTTGCGATTTCAGGATAATCCGATGGTTGGATCTCCCGTACTAATCGTTTGAAATCACGGTTTCAAAATACGAACTGCAGCATCGTTATTCGATATATTTCAATTCTATTTAAATATATATATATATATCGATTCTTCATTTCAAAACCATACGAATTTCATACTTTTGATAAAAATGATATTTTTATCAAATTGTCTTCTATTTCAACACTTCACTATATTTGACAACTCATGTATATAATAAAAATGTGACTTTTATTGTAAAACAATTTGTTTCAAAACACTATTATTTTATATAGTTCATATAGGTAATAAAAATATGGTTTTTATTATAAAACAATTTCTTTCAAAATATGAACACCATTCAACACATGAATTTCAACTCAACAAATTAATATCGTTTCCACACATGGAGGTTTTCTATTCAACGAATAAATATAGTTTCAACAAATGAAAATAATTCAAACACATGAATATTATTCAAAATTTCAGCAGCATAACGGCAGGATAGTTAAAACCGGGACCGTCCCTAGTACGGCTCCTCGCACTACCATAAAACCTCGCGGTTTTTGACAATGGGGATCATGCATCTAGTTCGCACGCAGGCGGCATGTTTATTTATTTCATTTCCACAAACTAATCCTATGTGGTTTCAACCAAATATTTCTCAACCACAAACGGGTATTTTTTCAACCACAATCAATCAATATCAACCAAAAACAATCCCAATCAACCATTCACTATCAATCAATTTTCACACCAATCACAACCAATAAATATCGTCCATGGTTTGTGGACGAGGGGCGTATATATATATTTATATATATATAGCATTTCGCTTCTATTTCAACACATATATAATTTTTACAACGCATATACAACTTATACATCGAACGTACAACTTATACAACGCTTATACATGAGGTGCACAACGCTTATATAACTCATACATCGATTATATAATTTGTACATCGTCGTTTTCCATATCGTTTATAAATTAGAAATCTCACATTGGGTTCCACTCCACCAAAAATAGCAGAAGGCTCAGAAAGATATTGGGTCTCTTCTAGAATGTAGAAGGCATCCACACGAGTCCACTGTCTCTTGTTTCACTGAATTTCGTCTAGAAACGAAAAAGATATGATTTTTACAAGGTTTGCAACGATTTAAAGGTGTTAAAACAGTTGAAAATAATAAAGCCGTATACCTCGTTTTTTCTTCAAAACTAGGTTTTCGATTTTTGTCAAATCCGTGAAGCGATATGAAGATCGGCAAACACCACATCGCAGCGCTTGGAGAGGCACGCAAAACGAGGTAAGGGGGGTCCCACTTGGTGGCCTCTAGCGAACACGGCGGCGGCTGAAGGTCGCTGACTTTGAGGCGTTGGATCTCGACGATGGCACAGCTACAGGGTTCGAATCAGGTATGGATGTGGAGAGGGGATCGAGATCTTCAAAAAGTTCAACTGGAGGGGGTGGCGAAAACGCCTGTGGCGGCGGCGATCAGCCTGGGAAGCTTCGACTGTGCTTCCGTCGTTCGTCGGAGAGAGAGAAAGGATTTTCTTTTTTTTAAAAAAAAAAATTATGATTGGCCGGTGGGTTTTAAAGGGGTTTTCTGACATGACCACAAATCTAAACCCAATGACTGTCGTCCCTAGCGTTTAACCCCATTCCGAACACAATGGGATATGTTTTATAGGCCCATTCGACTGTTTCAGTCAGTTTTCCTTCAAATTAAAATATATAACATTCAATATTCAATTTGCACGTGCATTTCAATTTGCCAGGGCCGCAAACTAATTCGAAAAATTCTAGAAAAATAAATCTGGCTATGTTTTGATGATACGGTCCCAACAAAACTAGTTTCGTTGAATTCTGAGACCGTTTGCAAAAAGGCCCATTTCTGGTCGATCCAATTTAATTATAATTGACCAAAACACGTTATCCTTTGCCACGCTCACATACTAGTTTCAAAAATTATGAAATTTGAAACCTAGTAATAACTTCACATCCCGGATCCAAAAAAAGTGGTTTCGTCGAATTCCGAGGTCGTATGCAAAATGGCCAATTTCACGGGCTATATAAATTCCATATCGACCTTTCTGAAAATTCATTTGGCTATAACTTTTGCTTTCCGCTATGAAAATTCGATTTTTCAGATTCGTTAGAAAGGTATTCACTAACGGATTTAAATATTTTTGGTTTCGCTCAAATCCGTTTTGTTTTGCACCCAGTACAGTCAGACAAAGTACGAATTCAATTTTTGAAACTGCAGCGCCATTTCAGGACTTGTTTATAATTAGAATTAATTATATTCGTTTTCAAATGTCGATTCAAACTCACTTTTCATCGCTACTATTTAAAATATTTATTTTAAATATTTAAAATCCATTATTTTATCCAATTAAAAAATTTTAAATTGGTTTAGATTTTCTGGGTCGTTACACTAGGGACTTAAATAGCTGAGGCGCCTCATTCCATCATCCACATAAGTAAAAATATCAGGGCTGGTAAATTGCTGACACCACTTCTAGCTAGAAAGAAATGTATGTCATCCCTGCAGTCCTTACTCCCGTTTCTGGTTCATACCGGGGTGTGAGGCCCGCAAAGTAACGCTATACACAAAGCTATGCTATTTAAAGCTGTGCTTTGATCATCAACCACAAGGCTCTGCTTTTCAACAATAAGCCTTGATCAGTTGTATCTTAGCATGCCACATTGTCAATCCATACCATACCGTTGATTTCTGCCTATATATAACCTGTAAGCTCGTACGTCTCAGAGAAGGGTGTTAAGCGAAAGAATAAATTCTCCTCCACCACAGATATATATTTAGCAGAGATCAACGAATACAGGATAAAGGAACACTATGTCAGACATACCATCCATTTACACGTTCGTTCTGGGTCTAAACGAAACCGAAGACACATTATTCCTCTCCCATATGTCCAATACAGGAGAGAGGCTCTCGCATATCCATCGATCTCCAAGTACGTCTGGACGATCACCACTTATTACCTTGTCTTGGGTGGCCGCCCAATCAAGACATCAGTCATCATCCAAACAATGTGAAGACCTCCGGTCCTCAACCACCGTCTTCATCTTCGACTCTTGATCGTCATATTAATTATTCAGAATGGGTTGAACCCGGTCTTTTCGAATAACTAGCGTATTTTATAATCAATAAACAAGTGCTATAAAAACACATCATACGCCTCATTCCAACTTAGAATATTCTTTTAAATAAAATATTCACATTTTTAAGGGAAAGGTTCCCATTAATTTTATCAAAGATAAATTCTTTAGTTTATTCTTTAATCCTCTTTTTAATGATTCATTAAAACTCCAGTTTGGTATTAATATCAAAAATCATTATTTTATGATTATTCAACTTTAAGAAATTAATCTTACCATTAATTGGGTTAAGAACCAATGTCATTTAAAACACAGTTCACGATAAACCCAAAATCATCTTCCATTAAATATGGAATTTTCATAGAAATCAAATCAATATATAATCGCTATAAATTCTTGTATTAGACTATTAATATAAATGGAATAACGGCAATGCCTCTTAAATTCCATATATAGTAACGGTCTTCTTCTAAAGAAGCTCATCTCGATTATTACCAATCGAATTCCATTGAATTCCAATTTAATATATTAAATTGGAAAACTTTACTTTGGAGAATTTCCAATTAAATCTTAATAAAAGATTTATAATCCCCAAATTATACTTTCATTGTTAATTGAGTTAAAGAACAAATGTCGTTTAAAAACACAGTTCACAATAAACACAATTGACATTTCATTTTATTCCAATTATTAAATATAGTTGAAAAACTCTAAAATCTTAATTAAAAGATTTATTCTTTTATTCAATTCTAATTAAATATTAATTAATTAGAAGACTTAACTAAATCTTAATTAAAAGATTTATTCCTTTCATACGGGGTTCAAGAACAGTGTTATTTAAGACACCATTCATGACAAACCCAAAAATTCAATTTATTTAATTTAATTCCAATTAAATACTAATTAATTGGAAAATTTCATTAAATCTTAATTTAAAGATTTATTCTAGTTAATAACTAGTTCATTTTGATAAAAATATATTTTTATCTTTACAAAATTGGAACTTTTCATCTAAATTCTTTTTAAATCATTTATTATGATTTTACATAAATTTTCCGTATTTTTAATAATTTTATTAAAGCCTCTACAGTCGATTTCCATAAACGGTCATCGAACTGCACTTAAAACGACCTTTTCTGAAATTGATTTGGACATAATTCCAAATCCGACTATTAGATTTCAAAACTCTTGTATTCATTCGAAAGCTCTTTTCTATACGAAACCAACGGTTCCAGTTTTAAGAGAATCCAAGGTCGAATCCCCCGTTACATCAATTTGAAGTTAATGGTCGAAATTTGCTAACGGTTCCAGTTTTAGGCTCACGTATTGATTCTAAAAATTATGAAAATTTAAACCTAGCAATAATTTGACATTCCGGTTCCGACAAAAGTGGTTTCATCGAAAGCGGAGGTCGTTTGCAAAATGGCTATTTTTAAGGGTCATATATTATATTAAAATATATATAAATTCTGTAGCGACTTTTCGAAATTTTAAACTTGACATAACTTTCAGTTTATAAAGTGAAATCTCAGTTTCTTAACTTCGTTAGAAAGAAATTGTTAAACAAATTTAAATATTTCTTGTTTCATCTAATTCTGATTTATAATGAATTATGTATATTCATTTGAAACTTAAAATCGAATTTTCGAAGTGCTACGCCATTTCGAACTCCATTTATAATTAAATAAAATTTATTCATTCTAACTTCGATTAAAATAAATTTTTAGTCGTTATTATTTAAAATAAACCATTTTAAATGTTTAATCTTCATTAAAATTTCCAAAACAAATTTTTAAATTGTTTCAGAAATTGCGGGTTATTACATAAGTGGTGATCGTCCAGATGTACTTGGAGATCGATCGGGTATGTGAGGGTCTCTCTCCTGTATTAGACATATGGGACAAGGAACAAGGTGCCTTCGGTTTCATTTAGCCCAAGAACGGACTTGTAAATGGATGTGTGTCCGACATTGGATTTCATTCTGTGTTGATTGATTTCTGTTAAATATATATCTATTTAGTGGCAGAGAATTTATTCTCTTGCTTAAAACCCTTTTCTGAAACGTTCGAGCTTAGAGGTTATATATTGATAGGCATCAGTTACATGGCATGAATTGTCAATTTGGCATTGTAAGACCCCGTAATTTTATAACATTAAAACTGACAAATTAAAGAATACTTAATTTTTAGAAGAAGAATTAAGGGTAATGGGTTCCGCCATTGTGTTCTTCTCGGAATTCTACTAGAGATAGAGTCCGAGTTTGCGTAAAACGGATTTAGTATGAAGAAGTTATGGAGGTTAGAAGATTTCAGTTTAAACCAGAATTAAAAATAAAATATTCAAACAGCGAAGGCGAGAAGAGGAAATGCTGAACCGACCACGTTTGGGGTGCCGACCTGATACCCACTGGTTTAACACCTATGTCGACTCAGGCTCTTTGGGTTCGACAAAGGTGTCGACATAGGTGTCGACCCCCCTGTAGGGTTTGACCCCATCAGCCAGATCTGGGCAGTCACGATTTTTGGTGTCTTAGGGCATATGTGGCTTGTTCTGATTGGCCTGGTGAGGTGTCTTTTTGACTTGGATGGTATAGACTGATCCTAGATTAACCTAAAGGCTCTAACTAATCCTAGACATCTATATAATCACACCTAACCTAAACCCTAAGCTAAACTAAATTCATTCCTAAGCCTCAATGCTGCTGCATCCTAAACTAAATTAGTTTCTCTTCTCCAACGAATCAAAGCTTAGGAATTGTGGAATAGTGGAACGATTCTAGAACAACAAAAAACGCTTAATTCGGATCTATATTCTATTCTTCTACCACTGTGAGTACAGTTTCTTTCAAAAGATAATTAATTAAAATTATTATGATAAGTTGTGATCTGGACTGTATGAATATGCCTGTTGAATCATATGCCATTAGCCAGTTCTTTATCATCTATTTTGTTAATATATGACAGTTTTGCTATCATATGTAATTAGATTCGTTTTATGATGTTAATTCAAATGTCTAATTACATATGCTTGGTTAGACTCATTCTAGGCAAGTTATGTTCTATGCAAGTTATGATCTATGCAAGTTTATATGCACGTTATGATCTATGCAAGTTTATATGCAAGTTATGTTCATCTATGCAAGTTATGCAAGTTTATATTCATATGTTTAGATTTATATGTTTAGATCCATGCCAGTTCATATGTTTAGATCTGTGCAAGTTTATGCTTATATGTTTAGATCAATGCTAGTTCGCATTCCATATGTTGATTGGATCTATCTTATATGCTAGTTCACGTTTATATGCTTAACATGATTTATGTTGTTCTATGCCTATGTTTATGTTACCCATACTTAATTAGACCTATATTGTTTTATGCCAGTTATGATGTCATGTGTTCCTTACCTTTTTCCTTTTTATGAATTGGGCTAATTGCGAGCCTAACGTATTTAATGAATTATACGTACGAACAACGTGGGAACGTTGGGGAAAAGTTTGGGTAAAAGTTGAATATTATGTAATCGGCATAAATTTGGTAGTAATCATATAATTAATTTTGGACATAACAAGTAAATAAGACATTACTTGAATTGACTACAATTGTGGATAATTTGCATACAAAAATCTAGACTTGGACATGTGTGGTAAATATGTAAATTGGCTAAAAGATGAACATGCCTAACCCGAGGTTAGATTGAGTTGCGGTGTAAGGCTACCCGGAACCGCTTGGCACATCTAGCGACCGCAACAACAAATCTAATGTGAGAGGTTAGCGCATTAATCCCAAAACCCGAGGTTAGAATGAGTTTGTTGTAGATGTCTGCCCTGAATAGTCCGGCACATCTAGCAACCGTAGACAACGGTTCTAATGCGAGAGGTTGGTGCATTAATGAATGAATTATTGCTATTGAACAGACATGCTTAGAATGGTAGGGTTGAGTTAACATAGGCAACACTTAACCAATACAAGATGTTAATTAAACAAATGGGTGGGGTTAGGTTAAATAGAGAACACTTAACCGTTATAACATGTGGGTTAGGAAACCCTAGTAACGGGGACCAGTTTCAGTAGTCACCCACATATATGTATCACGGTACCCTGAACTAGGTTGGGTGGGGCATGATTACTGGGCTGATTATAAGTGATCAAAATAGCGGCAAGTGGTACGCCAGTGTAGGTTCTGACGAAGTACAGTGTGCACGTGCTCCGGAGTGGAAAAATCAGGCATTGGGCATCAGTTGTTATACACTATGCATCTTTAATTGTGTCGGGTTGCTATCGTAGGGATTGATACACCCCATGGTGGGTCCAGCACAGGTATCTACAAACAAGCGGGGCCGATTGACACAAGTAATAAATACATGCGAGTTAGGAACCCGATTGAATGGGGAAGGCAGTGGGTACAACTAATGAAGGTAGGAGCAGGAGGCACCTACGATAGCAGCTAGGAGTACACAATACTACCGTTATTATTATCATCATCATTTTGATTAGTAAGTGGGATCAACGTTCAGAGTAAAACGGGTTGGTGCAGTGTAGTAATTATCCCATAGTGATTAGAAGCGCAATCAACATTTACCTTATTCATCTTGCCTACCATGTCATGCATGCTTATGTACAGTCATTTCTTACTTTACATTTTATGTTCTTATCATGTTACTTTATTGATTATATTGTTAAAGTTACTGGACTCGCTAGACTTTATATCTGACCTCGTTTGTTTCCCCCTTTTCTTTCCGTCCCCCCCCCCCCCAAGTTCTCAGGGTGGGCCTAGTGGAGCTTGATTTGGATCTCTTTCTCTCTCTTTTAGAAGTGCTTGGATTGCTGAAAGTAAAGCCCAACTTATCTCTTTTTACGACTATTTATGTCGGGGTTACGCTTTTTGTTTTATGTACTCAGAAAATAATTTGTCAAGATGGATATTAAGTGTACTTGGTTTTATTGTTGGTTTTGGTGTTGTAACCAAACTATTTTTCCATTGAAATGAATTTGTTTTAAAATTTTCAAGTACCAATATATGTATCTGTCTTGTTATATTTTGTTCTATACACTTATAATACTCCATGGAAGTTAATTCATTCCCTTTGTGTGTGACATTAATGGACGTGGGGTGTTACACGTGGTATCAGAGTTGAAGTTTACCAGAACAGAAAAAGATTTTGAAAACCGTTTTCTAAAGCATTTTTATAAAGAAGTATTTTCAAAAACATGTTTTAAAGAAGGAGTAGTATCAAGAGAAAGGTTTATTATGAAAAACATAATACCCAAAAGCTATATATCTTTCTTTCGATTCTTTGTTTTGAATCTCTTCCTTTGTTTCCTTCTTGAGTCTCTTTCCCCGCGTGTAGGTGTTTTTTCTGAGATATGTGACAACTTTCGTGCGATGGGAGGAAAACTGTTTCATAGGACTGAGGTGTTTGTCGAAGCTAGAATTGGCTCAAGGAAGTGGAGGACACGTTTGGTATCTTTAGACAATGGAAGGAAGGTTCAGCCAGCTGCTTGGTCGATGAGGGAGTTTAGGCTAAGGAGCACAACCCAAGGATGTGTAATTTGTTGACATGGCTTTAATCCACAAAGAAGGTGAAGGAGAAAGTGGAAATAATAATTAACCCCGTGACAAAGGAAGGTGTCTTTATTGTGGTATAACGAGCCATGTAATTGAGAACTGTAGAAGAAGAAGAAGCCTGGTTATTTTCATTGCAGTAAGGCAGGACATCTAATTAAAGACTGCCCGAGGTGGCAAGGACAAGGGCAAGGGCAGAGGACAGGGCCTACTTCTGGAGGACATGTTCATGCTCTTATGGCACCAGGACAGGAGAGAGATAGAAATGTTTTATTGAAAGTTTGATTTTCTTTTTGATCATCCTGTTCGAACTTTGTTTGACTCTGGCGCTTTGCATTCATTCATATCTGCTTCGTTAGTTGAAACACTACACCTAAATACTAGTTAGTTATGGATCCCATTGTAGTCTCAAATCCTATTGGTGGTTCGGCTCATTTATCTTTGCTTTGTCGGGATTTGAGAGTTTCTACCTTGGGCATTGGGTTTGAATGCAACGCCTACATTCTTGGTTTCATGGGCTATGGCTTGATTCTAGGGATGGATTGGCTAGCTAGGTATAGTGCCATCCTAGACTGTAAAAGGAGGGTAGTTTGATTGTTGATTCTTTGCGGAAAGACCCTTGATAATTCTTGTGACTCAAGGGGTTCGGTGATGCTTAGCTACCTAAAAAGCTCTTGACGCATCTATTGACGATTTGAAATCTGTTCGTGAAGTCCTTGAGTATGATGACATCTTTGATGAGGTTCGGGGTTTACCTCCAAGGCATGAGGAAGACATCCATATTTACCTAGTAGATAATGCAAAGCTTGTTGCATTGTCGGTACGCCACATGGCTCCGAGAGAGAGGTGGGAACTCAGTAAGCAAGTAGGGGAGCTACTTGAGGAAGGGTTCATAAGAAGAAGTATTTCGGAATGGGGTGCTCTTGTTGTTTTTGCCACGAAGGCTGATGGTTCGCTTAGATCGTGCGTGGACTATAGGGAGCTGAATAAGCTCACGAAGAAGAATAGACACCCATTGCCAAGGATAGATGATTTGTTCGATCAGTTAGTTGATGCTTCGGTTTTGTCGCAGTTAGACTTAGCTACAGGACTTCACAAGTTGAGGGTAGTTGAGGATACTATAGATAAGATATCTTTTAGGACTCCTAGCGGTGTCTTCGAAGGGATCGTCATGCCTTTTTGGTTTGATGAATGCACCCACATATTGCGTAGAATTGATGAGTAAGGTGTTTAGGGAGTATCTAAACAAGTTTATGGAAGTCTTTGTGGGTAGTATTTTAATTTTCTCTAGAAGCGAGGAAGAGCATGCCCTACATCTTAGGGAAGTCTTAGAGACCCAACGAGTGCATCAACTGAAAGCTAAGTTCTCCAAATGTCACTTTTGGAGGAAAGAAGTGAGGTTCTTAGGACACATGGTCTAAGGAAGGGATAGTAGTGGATCCTGCAAAGGTGGTTGCAATCCAAGATTGGAAGGTTACAAGAAAAGCAATGGAAGTAAGAAGTTTTCTAGGGTTGGCAGGCTACTATAGGAAGTTCGTTAAGGACTTTGCGAAGATGTCGGCCCTTGTTTTGACTTTGCTAGATGGGAGCAAACCATTCATAGTATATACTGGTGCTTGCAGGACAGGCTTGGAGCAGTTTTCAATGCAAGAGGAAACAGTGATATGCAAAAGGCGGTTGGTGCACAGTTATGTTTGAGCATCGTTTATCGATCACAGACGGATGGATGGACAGAAAGGGTGAATAGAATCCTTGAAGACCTTTTGAGGCTATGTATCCTAGGTTTTGGAGGGACATGAGAAGAGCACTTTCCATTTCTGGAGTTCTCTTATAACAACAGTTATTAAGCTAGTATTTTTTTTTATGGACGAGCGTGTTGATCAACAACTTGTTGGTGGGAGTCTATGGATAAGTTTTTGCTTGGACCCAAGCTGATTAGGTAGAAATTTCAGAGAAGATGGAATTGATTCGAAGATGAATGAAGATGGTACAGGGCCGGCAAAAGTCAAACGCTGACATGAGACAAACCGATCTTGAGTTCGATGTTGGATGCAAGTTTTTTATTATTAAAGTGTCACTGTAGAGGAATGTAGTTCGCTTTTGGGAGTGTGGGGAAATAAGCACCAAGGTTTGTAGGACCCTTTCCCATTACAGAGAGGATTAGACAGATGGCGTGCAAAGTGAAATTACCGAAGAAGCTTAGTGGTGTTCATAACGTGTTTCACGTGTGACATTTGCGGAAGTGTTTACATGATACCGCGGAAGTAGTGGAGCCGAGCATGCTTAGAGAAGTGGAAGTAGGGCGAGATGCAACGATTAGACGAGCTCCTACATGCATCCTTGGATCGGAGATCTAGAAGTTACGCAACAAAGAGGTCAACCCGGTTAAAATCCAATGGGGAGATGATCAAGGGGACGCGACTTGGGAGACGGAAGACAAGATGCGTACGCTGTACCCTTTCCTTTTTGAGGGTATATCCTTAACTTCTCCTTTCTCTACCGCCTTTTTATACTTGTTCTATCGTTTAGTACGTCCTCTCGTTTACATCCTCGATCTGTAGATAGGAAAATCCTATGGTTGTAAACATGTGTTTGAGACATGTTATGTTTAGTGGATGCAAGTGGATGCAAGTATTTGCTAGTGGTTGCTCATGGATGCATTTACACACACATTAGGCACTAGATCGGCTCAATCACTTTCATATTGCATATGAATATGTGTGCATATTTAAATTAATGGATGAATATTGATTGTGTTATCATACGATTTTTGCATTTGTATGAAACGGTTGTGCAATCATGTAGAAATAATATTATCATTAGGATTCTCTTGCATACATAATGGACACATGGCATTATCTTGATTTGCATTAAGGTGTACAACTGAATCAGTAGACTGCCTGATTTTGCATTGGATAAGGAACATATACACACACTTTTTGCATATGTTTATATGGCGTTAGAAATCTTTTAACGACAATTGATGCATGTGATTGATGGCTGAGTAGATGGATGATTGGATGGTAGGACATACATTCTTCTTGACTTGAAGATTTCGGGGACGAAATCCTTTAAGGGAGGATGTAACACCCCGTAATTTTATAACATTAAAACTGACAAATTAAAGAATACTTAATTTTTAGAAGAAGAATTAAGGGAAACAGGTTGCGCCATTGTGTTCAACTCGGAATTCTACTTGAGATAGAGTTCGAGTTTGCCTAAAACGGATAAAGTATGAAGAAGTTATGGTGGTTAGAAGAATTCAATTTAAACTAGAATTAAAAATAAAATATTCAAACAGCGAAGGCGGGAGGAGGAAACGCAAAACCGACCACATTTGGGGTGTCGACCCGTGTCCTGCTAGGTCAACACCTATGTAGGCTCAGGCCCTTTTGGGTCGACACCAGGGTCGACATAGGTGTCGACCCCATCAGCCAGATCTGGGCAGTGACGCTTTTTGGTGTCTTAGGGCATATGTGGATTGTTCTGATTGGCCTGGTCAGGTGTCTTTATGAGTTGGATGGTTTAGATTGATCCTAGATTAATCTAAAGGTTTTATCTAATCCTATACATCTATATAACCACATCTAACCTAAACCATAAGATAAACTAAATTCATTCCTAAGCCTCCATGCTGCTGCAACCTAAACTAAATTAGTTTCTCTTCTCTAACGAATCAAAGTTTAGGAATTGTGGAATAGTGGAACGATTTTAGAACAACAACAAACGCTTAATTCGGATCTATATTCTATTCTTCTACCACTTTTAGTACAGTTGCTTTCACAAGATAATTAATTAAGATTATTATGATAAGTTGTGATCTGGACTATATGAATATGCTTGTTGAATCATATGCCATTAGCCAGTTCTGTTATCATCTATTTTCTTAATATATGCCAGTTTTGTTATTATATGTCATTAGATTCATTTTATGATGTTAATTCCTATGTCTAATTAGATATGCTTGGTTAGATTCATTCTATGCAAGTTATGTTCTATGTAAGCTTATATGCAAGTTATGATCTATGCAATTTTATATGCAAGTTATGATCTACGCAAGTTTATATGCAAGTTATGTTCATCTATGCAAGTTATGCAAGTTTATATTCATATGTTTAGATCCATACCAGTACATACGTTTACATCTATATGTTTAGATCCATGTCAGTTCATATGTTTACATCTGTGCAAGTTTATGTTTATATGTTTAGATCTACGCTAGTTTGCATTCCATATGTTGATTGGATCTATCTTATATGCTAGTTCACGTTTATATGCTTAACTAGATTTATGTTGTTCTATGCCAAGTTTATGTTACCCATACTTAATTAACCTATATTGTTTTATGCCAGTTATGATGTTATGTGTTCCTTCCCTTTTTCCTTTTTATGAGTCGGGCTAATTGCGAGCTTAACGTATTACATGAATTATACGTACGAACGACGTGGGAACATTGGGGAAAAGTTTGGGTAAAATTTGAATATTATGTAATTGGCATAAATTGGGTTGTAATATTGTAATTAATTTTGGACATAACAAGTAAATGAGACATAAATTGAATTGACTACAATTGTGGATAATTGGCATACAAAAATCTAGACTTGGACATGTATGGTAAATATGTAAATTGGCTAAAAGATGAACATGCCTAACCCAAGGTTAGATTGAGTTGCGGTGTAAGGCTGCCCCGAACCGCCCGACACATCCAACGACCGCAACAACAGATCTAATGTGAGAGGTTAGTGCACTAAGCCCAAAACCCGAGGTTAGAATGAGTTTGCGGTAGAAGTATGTCCGGAACCGCCCGGCACATCCAGCAACTGCAAACAACAGTTCTAATGTGAGAGGTTGGTGCATTAATGAATGAATTAATGCTAATAAACAGACATGCTAAGAATGGTAAGGTTAAGTTAACGTAGGCAACACTTAACCAATACAAAATGTTAATTAAAAAAATGGGTGGGGTTAGATCAAATTAAGAACACTTAACCGTTATAACACGTTGGTAAGGAAACCCTTGTAACAGGGACCGATTTCAGCAGTAACCCACATAGATTCAACACGGTACCCTGAACTAGGCAGGGTGGGGAACGATTACTGGGCTGATTATAAGCGGTCAAAATAGCGGCAGGTGGTGCGTAAGTGTAGGTTCCGACAGAGTACGGGTGTGCACGTGCTCCGAAGTGGAAAAATCAGGCATTGGGCATCAGTAGTTATACACGGTGCATCTTGATTTGTGTCGGGTTGCCATTATAGGGATTGATATACCTCATGGTGGGACCAGCACAGGTATCTACAAACAAGCGGGGCCGAATGACACAAGTAACAAATACATGCGAGTTAGGAAGCCGATCGAATGGGGAAGGCAGTGGGTACAACTAGTGGAGGTAGAAGCGGGCGGCACCTACGATATAATTAGACGTACACGAAACTACAGTTATTATTATTATCCTCATTATGATTAGTAAAAGGGATTAACTTTCAGAGTAAAAAGGGTTGATGCTATGTAGTAATTATCCTATAGTGATTAGAAGCGCAATCAACATTTATCTTACTCATCTTGCCTACCTTGTCATGCATGCTTATGTACATTCATTTCTTACTTTCCAGTTTATGTTCTTATCCTGCCACTTTAATGATTATATTCTTAAAGTTACTGGACTCGCTAGACTTAATGTCTGACCTCGTTTGTTTCGCTCCTTATCTTTCCGTTCCCCTCCCCCCCAAGTTCTCAGGGTGGGCCTAGTGGAGCTTGATTTGGATCTCTTTCTCTCTTTTTTGGAAGTGCTTGGATTACTGAAAGTAAAGCCCAACATATCTCTTTTTATGGCTATTTATGTTGGGGTTATTGCTTTTGTTTTATGTACTCGGAAAATAATTTGTCAAGATGGATATTAAGTGCACTTGGTTTTACTGTTGATTTTGGTGATGTAACCAAACTATTTTTCCACTACAATGAAGCCGGTTTAAAATTTTTAAAGTACCAATATATGTATCTGTCTTGTTATATTCTGTTCTATACACTTATAATACTCCGTGAAAGTTAATGCATTCCCTTAGTGAGTGACATTAATGGACATGGAGTGTAACATGCATGCTAAGATGTAAATGATCAAGGCTTTTGTTGAAAAGTAGAGTCTTGTGGATGATGATCAAAGCACAACTAAAATTAGCATAGTTATATGTAGCGTTGATTCGCGAGCTTCACACCCTAGTATGAACCAGAAATGGGATGCGGGAAGTAGGGAGAGCATGCGTTTCTTTCTAGCTAGGAGTGATTTCATGGTGTGGAGCCCAGACATTTTACTTATGTGGTTATTGGAAAGCGAGGTACCTCGAATTTGAGTCCCTAGTGGCTCTTGATATTGGTAGACATACGAACCATATTTTATGCCATATAGAGCAGGGAAACATATTGTTCAGGAATTACGAATCCTCTAAAAGTAAGTGTGGACCGACTCTGCTACTCCCAGGGCTCTCCTGAGTCTCAGTCCTGAGGCACGGGCTAGAGTGTCTCGAATTCGAGAAGGAAGAACCCTTGAGTTGGTTCAAGATGTAAATCCAATTTCCAATACGAGATCGTGCGGTTTTAATTGTAAAACTAGTATGTCGGCATAATATATGGTACTTATGCCATCTATGATTGATACATTTATATTTGAAGTTGATTTTGAAACTATACACTTATAGTAATACCAAAATGATTTGTTTTAAAAGTATCAAGCATTTTTGGCTATTATAAGGGAAAACTCTATCCCCTGGCTTGCATTGCATTATGTGATGGGAGCTGAGTATTATAATAGCTTCATTTTTCCAAAAAGCATTGCGTTTTTCTTTTATTTTAAACTAAGATTCATGTGGAGTAAACCCGTTCCGTGTAATACAGCGTGGTCCCATGTTTTCCCAACTTTTAAAGTAAAGATTTAATAACTGTTTTAGTTCTCATACCAGTCCCATGACTGACATGGAGTTTATTGTTTCAAACTCTGGGTGCCCATATTCTCCACACGGGCAGCTAGTAGTTTTGGTTTTCGCAGATATTTCTTTTCACAGGATCCTGGATTACAGCTGGGGCTATATTCAGAAAGCTTTCTATCGGTATATTTCTTTTAGTTGTGTTAGTCGATATATTTTACGCTGTTTTGTAATTTAAATCTCTAATATTATTTTTCCACTGTGTAATATTTATTCATACTCTGTAATATTCCTGTACTCTGATGTGATATCATTGTAATAGTAATGAAATGTTCTATTATTTGTGTTCTGATGCTTCGTGTTCTCAAAGCAATCTGGGCTTTCCCATAAGGGGGATATCGGGTAGTCTCAATTGATATCAGATCTTTGGTTTACAAAGCTCGAGAACAAGACATATTAGAACCAATTGAGAGAATTCATCAGAGATAGGATTAGTAATGTCCTATAAGAGTAACTCGTTAGAGATAGGATCAGTATTATCCTAGAATGAGTTTGAAGGGTATTATTTATTAAATATGAATTTAATTTTAAAATTTATATCTTATTATTCATATTTGAATATTTTATTTTATATTGAATTTGGAACTACCGGGTATAAGAAGATTTTGCATATATGCCTTGCGAACGTGCATTCGAAGTCTCAAATATACTGTGTAGATATAGAATCACACTCTAGTCGCCCGGAGATGATTCTGATGATGTCGTGCCATCATCAGTGTTTATATTTGAGTTTCGAAAGTGGATATCTATATATTTCCAATTGACTGGTGTGAGAACCAAAATTTAGTTAGAGTCAATTGTTTGTGATTTGGTACTAAAAATATGATTTTTGAATATATATATATATATAAGATACATGTTTGAAAAGCTGATTAACTAATTTATTGCTGGTTGTGTTGTTCGATTATTAATTTAACTAATAAAAATATTGGATTGATAAAACCAACATAAGAATGATTGATAAGTAAAGCAAAATCAAATGAAATATTGAATTAAATTGAAAATTCTTTGGAATTGCATATATGCACATGTGTATATAATGAATAGGTCATAGCATGGAAGCTAAGAAGAGGAATAAAATTGTATGCCCGACAAAAAGGTACATGTTTACTATATTCATTGGGTTTGATGTTTTTATGAGCCGCTTGGCTTTTTCTTTTTCATTTTGGATGATGAGGGCCATGTGAGGCAAGTTGCGGTTTTACCGATTAACCCGTACAAAGGATATTATGGCGATTTTTTTTTGAAAATTTAGCGTGTTAGCCAAATTTTTGAGAAATTAGAAAATTCTTAGAAACTGAAAAGTTGAAGAATGAAAGCTAGAATGAATGTTGAGTTGGTTAGTTAAACAACTTTCATCTCCGTTCCTTTTCGAGGACGAAAAGATTTTAAGTAGGGAAGATTGTAACAACGCGGAATTTTTGAACCAATTTAAAATTTTATTTTAGCTATTTAAGTGGGTTTTGAATATTTAAAATGATTTGTTTTAAATTATATTTACTAAAATTTATTTAAATCTAAGTTAGAACATATGAATTTATTTTAATTATAAAAAAAACTCAAAATGGCGCAGTAGTTTGAAAATTCGATTTCTAATTTCAATTGAACGTACAGAATTCAATATAAGTCAGAATTTGATGAAACAAGAAACGTTAGAATCTATTTAACTATATCTTTCTAACGAATATAAGAAATCGAAATTTCACTTTATAAATTAAAAGATCTGTCCAGATTAAAATTCAGAATAGTCGCTATGAATTTATATATATTTTATTATAATATATAGCCCTTTAAAATAGCCATTTTCCAAACGACCTCCATTTTCGGCGAAACCACTTTTGTTGGATCTGGAATGTCAAATTATTGTTACGTTTCAAATTTCATGATTTTGGGAATTATTATGTGAGCTTGGTGAATTTAAATGTGTTTTGTAATTTCAGTTTGAATTTAATCGACTGGAAAAAGACCATTTTTTAAATGGTCTCCAAATTCGATGAAACTAGTTTTGGTTAGGACCGTATCATCAAAATATAGCTAGATTTATTTATCTGTAATTTTTGGAGTCAGCATGTGGCCCAGGTAAATTAAAATGTACGATCAAATTCAATATTGACCGTTATATTAATTTATAGTTTAATTTAGACAAAAACTGATCAAAACAATCGAATTGGCTTACGAAACATATTCCATTGAGTGCGAAATAGGGTATTTGGTTAGTAACAACAATCGTTGGGTTTGATTTGGAGTTCGAATGCAAAAAAATCACTTTTACGTATTAAAATAATAATTATATATATGTATAAATATATAAAAGAAAACCCTATCTCCCTCATTTCTAATTTCCACCGGCCCTAGCTTGGATGGCCAAAATCGCTCTAGAAAAGATGGCCTCTGATCTCCTCATCCATGCAGTAATCCAACACCCTTTTAGAACAAAAATTAAAGAGCAAAGTGTGATCTTCCATTTCAATGGTAGAGATCGATTTTAGCTTCGTAGATTGTTCGATCTCAGCCCTTAAAGTACCCATGTTCGCAGCAGTTTTTGAGGCTGATGGGGAGGTCAGAATTCTCGAGTGTTGTGGCGGCTGGTGGCGTGGTGATGTGCGACGCGGTGTTGATGGGAGATGGGGGTTCGGTGGCCTCTAGGGTTGGATGGCGGTGAACAATCAATGTCGAAATGGTTTTTTCGTGTCCCAGAGAAAAGGAACGATGAATTAGGATGTAATTAATTTAATTGGTTATTAATTAATTCTCTTGAATTGTAATTAATGTAAATATTATCCTTTCTTTTTCATATAAGATCCAAATCCGATGATTTCATTTGTGTTGCGATCGTGGTGATGAACCCTACAACATGGAACTGACCAAAACGAAAACGAAGCAAATTGGAATTTGAGCTAAATTAAATGGTTGTTTAATTTAGTGTAAAGCCAGAAATTCAGAAATAAAAACTGATGGAGTGAACCCACTGTGATAAATCCTTCTCACTAAATTATATTTTATCATGTTATTGTATTAATGTATAAAAATATATAGAATTGCCAGTGCAGATTTTTATCAGTTTTAATCATTATAAATTGTATACGGTGCCTGTTAGCTCACCTCCCTCGTCTACAGACCATGTACGATTTAATTGACTGTATTGTGTTTTGATTGTGATGCTGAAATGTTTAAAATATTAAAATAATTTAATATTATTTTATGGTAGTCGAAATTAAATTATAAATATCTATTTATAATTTAAACAGTGAAAATTGGCTAATTAGAATAATAATTCAAATCAAGTTAGAACTGGTGAAATTTATTACCAGTGATTATTTTGAATCGACTGTTGTTGTTTGGAAACCGCACATGGGTCTACGGACGATAATTTATTCACATCCACCCTGAATTTAATTATATGTCAATCGACTAGTTGACAGATTGTGATGAGCATTATTTATTTATTTTAATGCTCAAACTGTTGTAAATGACACTTTGGATGTGAACTGACTGTTTAATGATTCTTTGTCATTATTTCTTCATACATGTGATGTATGAAATCCATATAACTGAAATTATATGTAATTCATTGAGTCTCATTCCGATTCAGAATATAAACGAATATTTTAAAATAATATTCAACAAAGAATCAAAATAAGATTTTGATATCCGATTTTGGATGGACACGAAAATATATAAAAATATGATGTCGGGGTAAGTGTAGAAAGGCCATTTTAACCTGAACGGGTTTACCGATCGATTTTATTCATTTTAAAGTAATATCGAAGAGAATTGATTTCCAAATCTGATATTTTGGAAATATTTTCGTTTTAATATTATAATGACATGGAATATTCAATTTCGATTTAAAATTGAAAATGAAGTTGAAAACATTTTAAATGAATTTAGGACATTTTATAAAATATGTTTTAAATGGAAATCAATGATATATATATATATATATATTATATATTTTTTAATGGCCTGAATAGAACGCGCCGCGCAACGACCGTTCGCGAATTTCGACCATTAATTTCAAATTGCTGTAACTAGAGATCCGACCGTCATATTCTCCTAAAACCAGAACCATTGGTTCGTATCGAAAAGTGCTTTCCAATGAATATAAGAGATCTGAAATCTTATAGCTAGATTTTAAGATATGTCAAAATCAATTTCGGAAAAGTTCGCTATGGATGCAGTTCGGTGGCCGATATTAGAAAACAACTGTAAAGGCCTTAATAAAATTATTAAAAGTATGGGAAAAATTTGTAAAATCATAATAACTAATTTGGAAAGATTTTGGACGAAAAATTCCATGTTTGAAAATATAAAAATATATTTTTATCGAAATGAACTAGTTATTAACTAGAATAATAATCCAATTATTTTTAGAAATAAACAAATTGGACATGTAAATATAACCATAATTTTTCCAATGAATAAATTGGAATGGATTTGGAATGGAAATTATCTTCAGAATATTTCGATATGCATTCCGTGATTATGCGGATATTGTTGAGGAATTTGGAAGATATAGATATTGTTATTCCCAATATGATATCCATTAGTTTTAGAATTTGGTATTGAATATAAGCCGACATTAATTTCTATTCAGAGCCGTGTATTTAATTGAAATTGGATTTTGGGTTTTGTCGTGAATGGCGTCTTTAATAACACCGTTCTTAGACCCCGATGAGAAAAGAATAAATCTTTTAAATAAGATTTAGAGAAGTTTACCAATTAATTAATATTTAATTGGAATTGAACTGAAATTAGATTTTGGGTTTATCGTGAACCGTAATCTAAATAACATTTGTTCTTTAATCCAATTAACAGTGAAGAGAGGATTTGGAATTTATAAATCTTTTTGTTAAGATTTAATGGAAATTTTCCAAAGTAAAGTTTTCCAATTTAATACATTAAATTGGAATTGAATGGAATTAAATTTGGTAATAATCGAGGTGATCTTCTTTAATGGAAGTCCATTACTATATATGGAATTTAAAAAGGCTCTGCCGTTATTCCATTTATAGTACTGATTTGATATGGAAGTTTATATCGATTATATATTGTTCTGTTTTCCGTGAAGATTCCATAGTTAATGGAAGGAGATTTGGGTTGAACTATGTTTTAAATGACATTCGTTATTTAACCCAGTAAAAGACATGATTAATTTTCCTAAAGTTGAATAACCATTAAGTGATGATTTTTGGAGGTTAAAGCTGAAATGGAGCTTTAATGAATCTTTAATTATATTGAAATAAGAAATTAGATAATTAAATTTATCCACTTCATGAAATGATCGAAAATGGAGTATCACCAGTTCTGCTCCAGACGATAGTTGAATATTTAATTAGATTTGAACGTGAAAGGGTAATTAAATTTACCGATAACACCGTCGGTGTTAGATATGGGGTACTACCAGTTTTGCTTCATGGGATGAATAGGTTGGGATTGGGATTAATAAATAAATGATTACTTCGGTAAGGCTCGATAATCCCGACTATTTAATAAACCTTGTTCTGGTTTAGATGTTGAAAAGATATAATAAAATCTTTTGAAAATGATATTTAAAGGAAGATTCAAGAATTAGTTTAAATGAAATTATCTTTGATAAAATTAATGGGAACCTTTCCCAAAAAAATGTGAATGTTTGAATAAAAGAATATTCTGAATTGGAATGAGGCGTATGATGTGTTTTTAAAGCACTTGATTATTGATTATAAAATACGCGAGTTATTTAGAAAGATCGGGTTTAACCTATTCTGAATAAATGATACGACGACAAAAGGTCGACGATGAAGACGGTTGTTGAAGACTGGAGATCTTCACATCGTATGGATGATTACCAATGTTTTGATTGGGTTGTACACCCAAGACAAGGTAATAAGTGGTGATCGTCCAGACGTACTTGGAGATCGATCAGATATGCGAGGGCCTCTCTCCTGTATTGGACATATGGGACAAGGAATAAGGTGCATCCGGTTTCGTTCAGACCCAGAATGGACATGTAAATGTATGTGTGTTTGACAGTGGATTTCGTTGTGTGTTGATTGATTTCTATTAAATATATTTCTGTTTGGTGGTGGAGAATTTATTCTCTTGCTTAACACCCTTCTCTGAGATGGACGAGATTAGAGGTTATATATTGATAGGCATCAGTTACATGGCATGAATTCTCAATGTGGCATGCTAAGATGCAAATGATCAAGGCTTTTGTTAAAAAGCAGAGTCTTGTGGATAATGATCAAAGAACAACTTTAATTAGAATAGATTTTTGTAGTGTTAATTCGCAAGCTTTACACCCTGGTATCAACCAGAAACGGAATGAGGGACAACAGGGAGAGCATCCGTATCTTTCTAGTTAGGAGTGATGTCATGGTGTGGAGCCTAGACATTTTACTTATGTGGTTGTTAGAAAGAGAGGTACCTTAGATCTGAGTCCCTAGTGGCTCTTGATATTGTTTGGCATACTGACCATATTTTATTCCCCATAGAGCAGGAAAACGTATTGTTCAGGAATTGCCAATCCACTAAAGTAAGTGTTGACTGACCCTGCTGCTCTTAGGGCTCACCTGAGTCTGAGTCCTTAGGCATGGGCTAGCCTGTCTCGAATTCGGTAAGGAAGATCCCTTGCCTTGGTTCATGATGGAAATCCAATTTCCAATACGACACCGTGCGGTTTTAATTGTAAAACTAGTATGGCGACATAATATATGGTACCTATGTCGTCTATGATTGATACATTTATATTTGAAGTTGATTTTGATAATATACACTTATTGTAATATCAAATTGATTTGTTTTAAACATGCCAAGAATATTTGTCTATTATAGGGGAAAATTCTATCTTCCAGCTTGCGTTGCTTTATGTGATGGGGCCTAAGTCTTATAAGACCTTCATTTTTCGAAAAAGCATTGCGATGTTTTATTTCAAACTAAGATTCATGTGGAGTAAACCCTTCCCATGTTATGCTGCATGGTCCCATGATTTCCTAACTTTTAAAGTAAATATTTTAAAACTATTTCAGTTCTTACACCAGTCCCCATGACTGACTCGGAGTTTATTATTTCTACCTAAACTTTGGGTGCCTATATTTTCTGCATGGGCAGCTAGTAGTTTTGGTTTTCGCAGATATTTCTTTTCACAGGGTCCTGGATTAAAGCTTGAGCTATATTCAGAAATCTTTGTATCCGTATATTTCTTTCAGTTGTGTTAGTCGATGTATTTTCCGCTGTTTTGTAATTTAAAACTTTGATACTGTTTTTCCAATGTATAATATTTATTCATACTGTGTAATATTCTTGTACTCTGATGTAATTTTGTTGTAATAGTAATGAAATGTTATATTATTTGTGTTCTAATGCGTCGTGATCTCAAAGCAATCCTGGCTTTCCCATGAGGGGGATTTCAGGTCGTCTCACTCTCCTTATTTTTCGAGCTTATGGTACACTTATATTTTATTTGAATGAGCTACAACCCAACATACTTGATTCAAACGGGTTACGACTTGACCAACTTGATTTGAATGGACTATAAGCATATCACTTGGTATAAGGGTTTCAAGCGCACCACTTGGTGTGAGGGTTACAAGCACACCTAAGAGTATTTTAAATTCAGTCGATGTTTTTCAAAGTAAAATTTTAGAGCTTTGGATATAGTTAATTTTATACGCTCTTAAGTAGCACTTCAATATTTTAAGAGAGAAATGATTGCTAACTTAGGGTATATAGTAATGGATCAATACAGTGACATTTGAATTTATTCTTTATGATATTGAAGAGATTTAGGGATATTTTTCAATAAAAATTTCATAACTGTAATAGGAGAGAAAAAAGTAGTTATCAAAAAATTCACACGCATTACCCTTTGATAGTAAAAAAGTAGATGTGTTCAGTCATTTATGATTGCGATGAATAGATAACTTAATTCAAAATTTGAAATACTTCCTGGTGGCATGGCCATATATGCTCAAGTATTATGATTTTTTTTAAATGTTTTGAAAACCCAATACTTTGTGAAATATTTTGGTACCGGTATTTTTGAACATAGTTTATAAAAAATTTGAACTTTGGAAAATTTCTATCAATATATTTTAAAACATTTTGATAATTTTATCAAAAATAAAAAAATATTTAGACAATAAGTGATGAGATTATGATAGCTTGATGTTTTATATTTTATTAAATGATAAATTAAACGAAATTTTAGTTTAAATCAAAATTAACATTTAATTGATTTTTGAATTATATGAAATACATGAATTAGATTCCTATATATAGACATGAGTATGGACAATTCGATAGTGATAATTAAATGGTTGTCAATGTAGGTCTTAATTGTTGAGTTAACTTGATATATATTACTTTTTGAATTTAATTTCATTCCCAAAATTTAAATATTAAACATGTAAAATTGAGTAATATGTTTACTAAATATTTTGGAAATGTAATTTTTTTAAAAAGTCAATTTTAGTCAAACTTAGTCAAAATTTGAATTTTATTGAAAATTCAAAAGTTTGGAAAATTGAATTTTTTATGATTCTACTCGAAATTATGTAAAGGTCGCCATTTCTCGTTTCATGAAAATCAGCTTTCATTTGCTCTATATTTTTATTTTACAGTGTGTAAAACGCGCAAACAGACATCATTTATGTGTTCATACTTGCATGTCCTTTATTGCTCCTTATTGAGATGTTTATTTCATGTAGCGAACTGGAAAATTCAACGCTTGAATTTTCAATAATAATACATGATCCTATATTACATGTCAAAATCCAAGTAACGAAAACCCAGATTGTTAATAGAAAAAAAATTAGAAGGCAGGAGAAGAAAGAAAGAAATATTGGAATAGAAGAATAAGAAGATCAGTGTAACACCCCGCCTCCGCTAGGGTCACTCGCAAAGGAATGCACTAGCTTTAGAGGGGCATTATTGGTAAACAAGCACAGAAATATCACAAGACAGAACATATAAAATAGCGGAAGTAAAATCAAACTTTCATAACATGAATAAATAAGGTCTAAAGCCTTTTACATCAGAGTACATCAAAACCTGTCTTGCAATAATAAAGAAGCATAAAGACTTCTTCATAAATTATTCCCCAAGCAAAAACAGTAAAGTAGCCATAGCCAAGAAAAGTCCAAGCCATCCATGATGACCTTCAAGCAGAAGAAGTCCGAACTAAACAACAGTATTTCCTCCCTGTAACCGGGGGGGGGGGGGGGAGGGAAAAGGAAGAAAAGAGGCGAAACAAAACGGTTCAGTCAAAAAGACTGAGTAAGCCCTATCTACTATTAGCATAAAAACTAGTAAAGTTAACTGACATGAGAAACTGAGATGAACATAAACATGATGACAAGATAGATAAGCTAAATCAAAATAACAGGATGAACTACTGAACTCAGATAAATTAAGGTATCATGATAAATTATGATGTCAAGTTAAAACAAGGTATCCCATCGTCAGGTTCCTACCAAGTATAATATCCCCAGGATATCTATCACGTACAACATCCCATGGTATCTATCCTGTCTTTTAGCTCTGCACCTACCGTACTAGTATCCCCACCGTATCATGTATTAACCATGAATGACCCTTGCTCAAAAGTCGTGTAATGGTCCATGTCAACCCAATATATCGCATATATAGGTTACTCAACTCGTATGTTTCATTCCATGTAAATGTTCTGTCCCTTGCCGTAGACCATACGGGCTTTCCCATGAGATTCTATACTACTTTAACATAGTTCTATGATCCTTAAGATCGTTTTGGACTGTCACCCTATATCTAACCAGGGTCTTTCAACATGAATCATCGTTTGTACAACTAGGACTTATGCTACCTAGGACTACTAGGGATTATTCTTACCTATTGCACGTTTTCGTATCTCGGTTTTGGTTCAACCACCCAGGGCCACTAGGAATTACGCTAACCGTCAACCGCGCCCTTTTTCCCACGTATTCATCGTGAATCGTTTTTCCATGACTGTATGCACATGTATCACATCGTGCCATCCGAGTCCTGTCACAGGGCAGATCAAGAAATACAGGACTCGGTCGGGAGCTTTCGATTTATCCGCCGGTGCAGATGCCAAGGTCTGTTTTTCTATACGTGGCTATGGTCCCACGAGATCACTCCCTCAACTAGTAAAAGACAAGACAGGATAAATCCTATATGAGAACACACTACTGGCCAACCCACAATCCTAGCCTTACCGCAACCATAATTAGATAGCAATTATGGTCTTTTGGGTGTTCTCTGCCTTTCCATACGTACACGCTTGACCAAAGATGGTAGGTAGCCTGACGAAATGCTATCTAGGGCACGACCGTGTATCGTCGACTATCCCCTATCCATCCCCGTCTTTAGGTCGCTCGCATAGCAACCAAGGCATACTCTTGGTTCTTCTAACGCAGACCTTAACCTCTCATGAGCCTAGTATGATCACATGGCAGCTCATAGAGGGATACCAAGAATATCCTCACGTTCCCCGAAGCCGCTGCTTTGTTACCTAGTTCGCTCGAGCCTTTATCTAAATCAGATAACTTGCTCCTACTCGTGTGCTTAAACGATGACCTACCGTATCAGGTTACTCATCTATCTATGTACTGGTCTAAATTTTCTTGACTAAGAATTATTACTTAGTTATTCTTCAACTAAGGTTTACCACTTAGCCTCATTCCCGTTATCCCTGTTAATTACGGTTTATCCACCTAATTCTCCGAACTAGGGTTTATATAATGGATTAAGTGTCACTTAAGTTCATGACTTAACCCGTATACAAATCATGTCAAAATTGGCTAAGCACCCAAGTTCAAGACTTAACCCTACAAACCATGCTCAAGTTGGTTAAGTATATATTAACTTGACCCTATCAAATTACCGAGTCAAATCGGTCAAGCGTATTTAAGCGATTCGTGACTTAGCCTTATCATGTTTTCACGTTAGATTGGTTAAGTATAGGTTAACTTAACCTTATCAAATAACCGAGTTGGAGTGTTTAAGTATAGGTTACTTAATCACTTCAAAATACTGAGTTAGATTGGTTAAGTGTTGGTTAACTTAACCACTTCAAAATCACCGAATTGGATGGGTTAAGTCTAGGTTAACTTAACCACATCCCCTAAATGTATTATACGGTTAAGTGTAATTATGAAAGCTTAATTAACCGTATCAAATTCACGTGTTGGTTTGGTTAAGTGTTGGTTAACTTAACCCCGTCTACTAGTCGTATAAAAATGGTTAAGTGTCATTAGGCAAATCAAGTTACTTAACCTACCCAACCTTGTCATGTTTTGTTAAGTATCATTAGCCTAATCAAATTACTTAACCCATTTGTCAATGTCATATTTGGTCAAGAGTTATTAATCAAATTAACTCAACCCCATCAAATTAACGAGTTAGATTGGTTAAGTATAGGTCACTTAACCACATCAAATCATCGTGTTAGATTAGTTAAGTGTTTAACTTAACCCCCTTAAATTACCAAGTTGGATTAATTAAGTCTAGGCTAACTTAACCCCATCCGATTTCCATGTTTAGATTAGTTAATTCTAGGTTAACTTAACCCCATCCATTAACTGTATTATACGGTTAAGTGTCATTAAGGAAACTTACTTAACCTTATCATGTGGCGTTAATTACCTAATGCACCTCAACCTCTCACATTAGACTTTGTTGTGGTTACTAGTTAAGCCGGTCGGTTCCGGGTAGCTTTACACCACAACTTGGTCTAACCTCGGGTTCAAGCAAAACATGACCAACTTCTCACATTGGGTCCTATTGTTTGCAACTACTAGTTAGGCCGGTCGGTTCCGGGTAGCTTTATGTTGCGAACTCAACCCAACCTCGAGTTGGTCACCTTCATGTTTAGTCTAGTGTCATGTTCATATTCAAGTTTTTAAGAATATGGGTAGACCTAACTTAATAGGTAAATTCCCAATTCCATAGTATGGGTAGACCTAACTTAATAGGTAAATTCCCAATTTCATATTTTCAAACATACTCACATGTCAACTTCCATGTTATATTTCAAGTCATGTTTTCAAGTTGTATTTTCATGTCATTAGAAATTGCCCATAACATAACCCAACGCTTTTAAACTCGCATATACGTTCGCAACAACGTAATGGATTAAAAGAAGAGACTTGGCAAAAGGCATGACACAAAAATGGATATTAAGCCACAAGTTAATCATGGTGGCAAATGAGGCACAAATGTGTTCATTAACTTGCATGTTACATTCTTAAGCCTCAAAAACATGCATAAACCCAAACTTGGCACATAAGCGAATCATGGTGACAAAAGACATGGAATGATGACTAGTAACTCGCATATATCATCATATAAGGGTTATGACTTCATATGCAAGTTGACATAAAGGTTATGAGGGTTCTCATGTTGCATAATGCAACATTTCAACATAAAGGTTGTAGCTTTTAGCTCACAAGATCAAGATAATGACTTCATAAACTTGGATGACATGATAGCATGTATCATTCTCAATGATCAAACCCAAACTTGCAACATGAACATTTAACTTCATAGTTAATATCTAAGAGTAGGGAAAGGGCTTACATTGCCATGAAGGCACAAATCGATTTAAATTAAAGATTGAGACAAAGCCTATGCATGCCATGATCCAAAAACCCAAAGATGAAAGCTCCAAATCAATAAAAACCCCATCTTGATGAACCAAGATCAAAGCTTTAGCCTTGAAATCAACTTGAGAAGCTCTCATGCTAACATAGGGACTCTCTAATACTCACTTGATCATGAAACCTCTCATAGAAATGAAGTGGAGGCTAGGATTTTGAGTGGAGGCCATGAGAGGAGCAATTTTGCCATAGTTTAGTTGCATGAATGAATAATGAGGATTTAGGAGAAGGTTAGGGGCTTATTTATAGAGATTAGGATTAGATATGACCCTTAGATTAACCCTAGGACCAACCTGAACCATCAGATTTCAAACCAGGCCCAAAAACCTAGCCAAGACAGAAAATAGGTGCACCAGGCAAAACTGCCCGGCCACCATATGTCGACCCCCAAGTCGACAGGGCTGTCGACTTGGGTAGAGCCATGTCGACTCCCAAGTCGACAGGGCTGTCGACTTGGGGAGCCTGGCGGGAATTTTTCCCGCCTAGCCCTCCAGCCCTAATTTTCGAAATTAGAACTCGTTTTTGAACTTGAATTTTCTGAAAACTTCGTCGGACCATAACTTGGTCATACGGACTCCGATTCTCGAAAACTCAGACTCTATTTCGCGTATTTTTCCGAGACGAATGCAATGGCTTAGCCCGTTTTACTTGATTCAGAATTTAAAATTAAATTCTGCCTTGATTCTCGTTTTAACATGTTATCGAAATACGGGTTGTTACATTCTCCCCACCTTTTAGGATTTCGTCCCCGAAATCTCCAAGTTAGGAAGAACACATCCTACCATCCATCATTCATCTACTCAAAACATCATCCACAAGCAACCATTGTCTTTAGATGATTTCTAATGCTGTATGAATATATGCAAAACGTGTGTGTACATGTTCCTTAGCTAATGCTAATGATCAGGCCTGAATAATCTTTCTATTGCAAAATATATATAGTGCCATGAATCCAACATGTACGCAAATAATCCTAGTCATATAGATACTATATGCATGCACAATCATTCATTCATATGCAACAACCGCATGATAATACATTCGATTTCATCCATAAACAAGTATAAATACTCGTGCATATGCAATATGAAATGTGACCGAGTCGAGCTAGTATCTAATGTGTATTCGCGCATCCACGAGCAACCACTTGCAACTACTTGCAACCATATCAATCATAACATGTTTCAAATACATGTTTACATCCATAGGGTTCTACCTAGGATTCCCTGGAACAGGGTCGAGAAGATAAACAAGACAAACTCCTTACGGGGTTTGTAACAGAAAATAGGACCGAGAGGATGTCCACAAAAGATAGCCTACAAGTAAGCTCTACAGATAACAGGGATCAAGGATACACTCCCAAAAAGAGATATCATGCACGTATCTAGTCTTTGACCATCAAAGTCGTATTTCCTCGAGCTTAATTCCATTGTGCCTTGACCGTCTTTTAACTTCGCGATTTCGTAGCTTCTTATTTCCTGTTTCCATAACATGAGCTGGAACTCATTTCTTCGTCGCCTCTCGTTCCACTTGCACTTATCCTTTTTCTAGAATACTTGGCGCAAACATGACTGCGTACTCATGATCTCATGCAAGCTTTCCAAAATTCACTAATGAATCCTGGATCTCGTTTACATACTATAAGGGATTCCCTGTAGAAGAACTTTCTCTTGAAAGTAAACAGATGTCAACCATGTTATCAAGCGCACTTACTATGGTGATCTCTATGACCCATGCATAAATGAAGTAAACCATCCATCTTATCGGCGAACACCCCTCGATCGGGCTTCAAATTTCCAATAAAGGCATCAAGGGATTCTAAGTAACTAGTCATGACAGAACCTCAAAAAAGGTTACACGATACTTCGAGGGTATTACCAAGGCTAGTCAAAAGGTCTAACTACCCTCCTATCAAAACCGAGAGTGGCACCGCCTACTGGATAACCACTTCATCCCTAGAATCCATCCATAGCTTATAAACATAAGCATTATTTCCAAACTCAACACTTGGCATAGACATTCTCAAATCCAAACAAGTCATGTATAAATGGACTGATTCTCCAATAGGACTTTGAGACAAAAATGGGATTCTCTATTACGCTAGTACTTAAGGTGCAGAGACTCAACTATCGAAGCAGATTTAAATGATATGAAAAACGAAGTCCTAACGGGATGACAGAGAAGAAAAGCTAAACCTTTAACAAGATCGTTACCCTCCTTCCGAGGTACCCTTGAAATGAGAGCATAATATTGCCCTCCCGATGATCTTGTCCTTGTCCCATACTACTTAACTATCCACCCCGTTTTACCATGCCAAAGGTACTCTCTCGTCATGGGTTTCATTATTCATCTTTCTCCCTCCTTTGAGGACTAAGCCATACCAACAAGTTGCTCATCCTTAAGCTCGTATCCTTTATCCTCTTTCTCACTATCCTTTCTTATAATGCGGCCACTGGTCTCTCGAGAACCACCTCCATCGTATGGAAAGCACTTTCGTAGATAGAAAAGACTAGTCGCAGTTAAAACCACTGTGACTACAGATGGAGGAAAGAAAGGAAAAGAGATTCAATTAAGGAAACAAGGATAGTGCTAATCGCCTTTGGGGAATAGCCTTTTTCTTTTAAAAGAAAATTTTCTTGAAAAATGCTTCTGCGTAAACGATTTTCAAATAGTTTTCAGAAGGTCTTTAAAAACTTTTGCCCAGTCTGGTAACCTTCTGCTCTGATACCAAATGTATCACCCCGCCTCCGCTAGGGTCACTCGCAAAGGAATGCACTAGCTTTAGAGGGGCATTATTGGTAAACATGCACAGAAATATCACAAGACAGAACATGTAAAATAGCGGAAGTAAAATCAAACTTTCATAACATGAATAAATAAGGTCTAAAGCCTTTTACATCAGAGTACATCAAAACCTGTCTTGCAATAATAAAGAAGCATAAAGACTTTTTCATAAATTATTCCCCAAGCAAAAACAGTAAAGTAGCCATAGCCAAGAAAAGTCCAAGCCATCCATGATGACCTTCAAGCAGAAGAAGTCTGAACTAAACAACAGTATTCCTCCCTGTAACCTAGGGGGGGGATGGAAGAAAAGAGGCGAAACAAAACGGGTCAGTCAAAAAGACTGAGTAAGCCCTATCTACTATTAGCGTAAAAACTAGTAAAGTTAACTGACATAAGAAACTGAGATGAACATAAGCATGATGACAAGATAGATAAGCTAAATCAAAATAACAGGATGAACTACTGAACTCAGATAAGCCAAGGTATCATGATAAATTATGATGTCAAGTTAAAACAAGGTATCCCATCATCAGGTTCCTACCAAGTATAATATCCCCAGGATATCTATCACATATAACATCCCATGGTATCTATCCTGTCTTTTAGCTCTGCACCTACCGTACTAGTATCCCCACCGTATCATGTATTAACCATGAATGACCCTTGCTCAAAAGTCGTGTAATGGTCCACGTCAACCCAATATATCGCATATATAGGTTACTCAACTCATATGTTTCATTCTATGTAAATGTTCTGCCCCTTGCCGTAGACCGTACGGGCTTTCCCGTGAGATTCTATACTACTTTAACATAGTTCTATGATCCTTAAGATCGTTTTGGACTGTCACCCTATATCTAACCAGGGTCTTTCAACATGAATCATCGTTTGTACAACTAGGACTTATGCTACCTAGGACTACTAGGGATTATGCTTACCTATTGCACGTTTTCGTATCTCGGTTTTGGTTCAACCACCCAGGGTCACTAGGAATTACGCTAACCGTCAACCGCACCCTTTTTCCCACGCATTCATTGTGAATCGTTTTTCCATGACTGTATGCACATGTATCACATCGTGCCATCCGAGTCCTGTCACAGGGCAGATCAAGAAATATAGGACTCGGTCGGGAGCTTTCGATTTATCCGCCTGTGCAGATGCTAAGGTCTGTTTTTCTATATGTGGCTATGGTACCACGAGACCACTCCCTCAACTAGTAAAAGACAAGACAGGATAAATCCTGTATGAGAACACACTACTGGCCAACCCACAATCCTAGCCTTACCGCAACCATAATATAGCAATTATGGTCTTTTGGGTGTTCTCTGCCTTTCCGTACGTACACGCTTGACCAAAGATGGTAGGTAGCCTGACGAAATGCTATCTAGGGCATGACCGTGTATCGTCGACTATCCCCTATCCATCCCCGTCTTTAGGTCGCTCGCATAGCAACCAAGGCATACTCTTGGTTCTTCTAACGCAGACCTTAACCTCTCATGAGCCTAGTATGATCACCTGGCAGCTCATAGAGGGATACCAAGAATATCCTCACGTTCCCCGAAGCCACTGCTTCGTTACCCAGTTCGCTGGAGCCTTTATCTAAATCAGATAACTTGCTCCTACTCGTGTGCTTAAACGATGACCTACCGTATCAGGTTACTCATCTATCTATGAACTGGTCTAAATTTTCTTGACTAAGAATTATTACTTAGTTATTCTTCAACTAAGGTTTACCACTTAGCCTCATTCACTTTATCCCTGTTAATTACGGTTTATCCACCTAATTCTCAAACTAGGGTTTATATAATGGATTAAGTGTCACTTAAGTTCATGACTTAACCCGTCTACAAATCATGTCAAAATTGGCTAAGTACCCAAGTTCATGACTTAACCCTACAAACCATGCTCAAGTTGGTTAAGTATATTTTAACTTGACCCTATCAAATTACTGAGTCAAATCGGTCAAGCGTATTTAAGCGATTCGTGACTTAGCCTTATCATGTTTTCACGTTAGATTGGTTAAGTATAGGTTAACTTAACCTTATCAAATAACTGAGTTGGAGTGTCAAAGTATAGGTTACTTAATCACTTCAAAATACTGAGTTAGATTGGTTAAGTGTTGGTTAACTTAACCACTTCAAAATCACCAAATTGGATAGGTTAAGTCTAGGTTAACTTAACCACATCCCCTAACTGTATTATACGGTTAAGTGTAATTAGGAAAGCTTAATTAACCGTATCAAATTCACGTGTTGGTTTGGTTAAGTGTTGGTTAACTTAACCCTGTCCACTAGTCGTATAAAAATGGTTAAGTGTCATTAGGCAAATCAAGTTACTTAACCTACCCAACCTTGTCATGTTTTGTTAAGTATCATTAGCCTAATCAAATTACTTAACCCATTTGTCCATGTCATATTTGGTCACGAGTCATTAATCAAATTAACTCAACCACATCAAATTAACGAGTTAGATTGGTTAAGTATAGGTCACTTAACCACATCAAATCATCGTGTTAGATTAGTTAAGTGTTTAACTTAACCCCCTTAAATTACCAAGTTGGATTAATTAAGTCTAGGCTAACTTAACCCCATCCGTTTTCCATGTTTAGATTAGTTAAGTCTAAGTTAACTTAACCCCATCCATTAACTGTATTATATGGTTAAGTGTCATTAAGGAAACTTACTTAACCTTATCATGTGGCATTAATTACTTAATGCACCTCAACCTCTCACATTAGACTTTGTTGTGTTTACTAGTTAAGCCGGTCGGTTCCGGTTAGCTTTACTCCACAACTTGGTCTAACCTCGGGTTCAAGCACAACATGACCAACTTCCGACATTGGGTCCTATTGTTTGCAACTACTAGTTAGGCCGGTCGGTTCCGGGTAGCTTTATGTTGCGAACTCAACCAAACCTCGAGTTGGTCACCTTCATGTTTAGTCTAGTGTCATGTTCATATTCAAGTTTTTAAGAATATGGGTAGACCTAACTTAATAGGTAAATTCCCAATTCCATAGTATGGGTAGACCTAACTTAATAGGTAAATTCCCAATTTCATATTTTCAAACATACTCACATGTCAACTTCCATGTTATATTTCAAGTCTTGTTTTCAAGTTGTATTTTCATGTCATTAGAAATTGCCCATAACATAACCCAACGCTTTTAAACTCGCATATACGTTCGTAACAACGTAATGGATTAAAAGAAGAGACTTGGCAAAGGAATGACACAAAAATGGATATTAAGCCACAAGTTAATCATGGTGGCAAATGAGGCACAAATGTGTTCATTAACTTGCATGTTACATTCTTAAGCCTCAAAAACATGCATAAACCCAAACTTGGCACATAAGCGAATCATGGTGACAAAAGACATGGAATGATGACTAGTAACTCGCATATATCATCATATAAGGATTATGACTTCATATGCAAGTTGACATAAAGGTTATGAGGGTTCTCATGTTGCATAATGCAACATTTCAACATAAAGGTTGTAGCTTTTAGCTCACAAGATCAAGATAATGACTTCATAAACTTGCATGACATGATAACATGTATCATTCTCAATGATCAAACCCAAACTTGCAACATGAACATTTAACTTCATAGTTAATATCTAAGAGTAGGGAAAGGGCTTACATTGCTATGAAGGCACAAATCGATTTAAATTAAAGATTGAGACAAAGCCTATGCATGCCATGATCCAAAAACCCAAAGATGAAAGCTCCAAATCAATAAAAACCCCATCTTGATGAACCAAGATCAAAGCTTTAGCCTTGAAATCAACTTGAGAAGCTCTCATGCTAACATAGGGACTCTCTAATACTCACTTGATCATGAAACCTCTCATAGAAATGAAGTGGAGGCTAGGATTTTGAGTGGAGGCCATGAGAGGAGCAATTTTGCCATAGTTTAGTTGCATGAATGAATAATGAGGATTTAGGAGAGGGTTAGGGGCTTATTTATAGAGATTAGGATTATTTAGGACCCTTAGATTAACCCTAGGACCAACCTGAACCATCAGATTTCAAACCAGGCCAAAAAACCTAGCCAAGACAGAAAATAGGTGCACCAGGCAAAACTGCCCGGCCACCATATGTCGACCCCCAAGTCGACAGGGCTGTCGACATGGGTTGAGCCATGTCGACTCCCAAGTCGACAGGGCTGTCGACTTGGGGAGCCTGGCGGGAATTTTTCCCGCCTAGCCCTCCAGCCCTAATTTTCGAAATTAGAACTCGTTTTTGAACTTGAATTTTCAGAAAACTTCGTCGGACCATAACTTGGTCATACGGACTCCGATTCTCGAAAACTCAGACTCTATTTCGCGTATTTTTCCGAGACGAACGCAATGGCATAGCCCATTTTACTTGATTCAGAATTTAAAATTAAATTCTCCCTTGATTCTCGTTTTAACATGTTATCGAAATACGGGTTGTTACAATCAGAGTCTCACAGTGGAATGAAAAAAATATAATATATCAACAATACTTTATTCAAAGGAAACTGTATATATATTATTACATTCAGAGTACACATTCATCTCAATACAACACACACACACACATCGGACTAAATTAATACCATATAATATGGATGTACGTCTCAACTCCAGCTCCTCTTCTAAAGCTCCGTACGAAACCTAACCTGATAATATACTTGGTCTCACCAGAGCACATTTGAAGCAATGAAAATTCACCCGGATCAGTTTGTAATAATTTCGCTGATAAAATCATACAACATCCAACTTGCTTAACTTTAGAAAATCCTTTGAAATAAATAGGATAATCGTAGGACGAGTCCATACATAAACAAAGATGGTTTTTACCTTACGATAACCTACAAATAAATAACCATCTAGTAGAATGCTTGCATTTCACGCTCTACATATTTAGTATATAATCAAAAACCGCATGACACTTATTGGAGTCTGGATTTCCAACATGATAGGGTATGGGACCACCTTCCAAAAGTGTACCTCCAGAGAGCAATATTGTAACACCCCACCTCCGCTAGGGTCACTCACAAAGGGAATGCACTAGTTTTGGAGGAGCGTTATCGAGGTAAACAATCACAGGAATATTACAAGGCAGAACATAAAACAGCGGAAGAATCAAAAGCTAAATTTCATTACTTTCAAATATAGTCAAAACCTTTTACATCCAAAGTACCAACTATCATTTTCCATTACAACAAGTTCTGCTTTGAATAGATAAAGAAGCATAAAACTTAAAACAACAAAAGTAGCTTAATTCCCCAAAGGTAGCAGGAATGCAGCCATAGCATAGCTCAAGATCAAACCGTACATGAGCTGAACCGAAAGCAAGAGAGATCCAAGCTAAGTGCTAGAGTTTCCCCCCTGAGAACCTTGGGTGGAGGGGGAGAGGGAGGGGAGGAATGAAAGAAAAAGAGGTGATAAAAAATGGGTCAGTCATAAAGACTGGTAAGTCCTAGTAACTTTCAACATAAAAACAGGTAAAGGTAACATGACATGTATAAACTGAAAGTAAACATAAGGATGATGACAAGAAGGGCAAGATAGACTAAGATAACATGATAAATCAAGTATAAATCAAGTATAGCATCGCATGTTCAAGATTCGCTGCACCAACTGTACTAGTATCCCAAACCTATGTCATATATTAACCATCAAATGATCCCTTGGCCCAATATCATGAATGACCCATTAATAGAGCCAACGGAACGATCCACTAATCGATCGGCTCCCTGCAAGTTCTATCTCGTCATGTGTCTGTGTCATACGGCCCTATCACGAATGTAGTCACCTGTGCTAGGTCCACCAAAGGGTGTATCAAGCCCTAGAGTGCCAACCACTACCATGAATCAAGCATGCGCAGTGTAAACCTACTAATGCCCAATGCCTGCTTTTTCAACTCGGGACTACGTGCATGACCATAGTCCGCCTGAACCTACACTGGCGCACTAACTCAGCCGTCGTTCTGGTCGCTTACAATCAACCTAGTAATCGTGCCCCACCCTGCCTAGTTCCAGGGTACCATGATACATCTAAGTGGGTTACTGCTGAAATGGACCACGTAACTTTGGTTTTCGTCCAACAGGTTAAGTGTTGTCAATTAAATTCGTGACTTAACCCTTATCAGTCTAGCATGTCAAGTTGGTTAAGTGTTGTCTTTCAATTTCATGACTTATCCCCACTAATCATGTGTCAAGTTGGTTAAGTGTTGTCTTTCATGTTCATGACTTAACCCCATCATGTGGCATTAATTCATCAATGCACCCCATCCTCTCACATCAGAACTGTTGTTGTGGTCACTGGATACGCCGGGCGGTTCCGGGAATAATTACACCACAACTTAGTTTGACCTCGGGTTTCAAGCGCGATATGACCAACTATCCACATTGGATCCTATTGTTTGTAGCCACTGGATTTGTTGGGCAGTTCCGGGCAGAATTACATTGCAAACTCAACCCAACCTTGTGTTGGCCATTTTCAAGTTCATTCTAGTGTCATGTCCATGTTCAAATTTAATTTAGAGGAAGCCATGTCCATCAAGAATTTGTGCAGCATAAGGTTAGAGAAGAATGGTGTAAAGAGAATGGGGCTATGGAGCTGTTTATATAGGATTAGACGAACGAACCTAGACTGAAAACGAGACCAGAAACATCAGGATGAACCCGGACTCAAAACTGGGTTTCAGCACCAGGTCTATAACAACCCGGAAAATCTGAGCCAGTTTAAAAATTTTTAAATTGGCTATTTTAGTGGATTTTAGATATTTAAAATAAATTATTTTAAATAATAACGATGAAAAGTATGTTTGAAAATAAATATACTTATTTTAAATTATAAACATGGCCTAAAATGGTGTAGTAGTTTCAAATTTGGAATTCAAACTTTGACTGACTGTATCGGGTGCAAAATAAAATGGATTTTAGTGAAACTAAAAATATTTGAATCTGTTTGTGAATATCTTTCTATCGAATCAAAAAAATAAAAGTTTCATAGAGGGAATCAAAAGTTATGGCTAAATGAATTTTCAAAAAGGTCGCTATAGAGAATTTATAGCCCTTGAAAATAGACATTTTGCAAGCGACCTCAGAATTCGATGAAACCACTTTTTTTGGATCCGAGATGTCAAATTATTTCTAGGTTTCAAATTTCATAATTTTTGAAGTTAATATGTGAGCGTGGCAAAAGATAATGTGTTTGGTGACTTTTTGTTAAATTGGATCGACTAGAAAATGACCATTTTTCAAACAGTCTCAGAATTCAACGAAACTAGCTTTGTTGAGACCGTTTCGTCAAAACAAAGCTAGATTTAATTTTCTGGAATTTTTGGGATCAGTATGTAGCCCCGACAAATTGAAATGTACGTTCAAATCGAATATTGAATGTTTTATATTCTAATTTGAAGGAAAACTGACTAAAACAGTCGAATGGGCCTACGAAACAAATCCCATTGTGTTCGGAATGGGGGTATTTAGCTAGGAACGATAGTCATTGGGTTTGGATTGGAGTTCGTATGAGATAGGGGGTATTTTCGAATTTTAAAAAATATATAAATAAAAGGAAAAATCCTATTGGCCATCACAACCTTCTCTCTCCTCGACCTTTACTGCGCAACGACGGAAAGGGTTCAAACCTTCTCTCCTCGATTCCTCTCAATCCGCTCAAAATTAGACCTCCATCCTGTTGGGGATTTTGCAGAGCTTGTCGAGATCTTCAAATCCCTACCTGGAGCACCTCGTATAGTTGCGCGAGTCACGAGAATCACTCCTCCGAAGTTCTGACGTTTGAAGAGCCACCGCCGATGATAGCCTAGATCGTACTGGACCCCACCACCCTCGCCTGGAAGCCCTCCTCTACGCTGTGGTGCTGGCCGATTGCCCCTAGCTTCGTGGATTTCACGAAAAACTAAAACCTAGTTTTGAAGATATTGTGGAGGTAATAGCAGTATATTATTTTAATTGTTCTATAGCACTTTAAAGCGCTACGGTTTATGATTTACAATAAAAATCATATCTTTTTGCTATGTGGTCGAAATCCAGTGAAACAATAGACAGTGGGCTCGTGAGGACTTCTTCCACATTCTAGAAGAGACCCCATATTTTTCTGAGCCTTCTGCTATTTTTGGTGGAGTGGAACCCAATGTGAGATTTCTAATTTATAAACGATATGGAAAACAACGATGTATAAATTATATAATCGATGTATGAGTTATATAAGCGTTGTACACCTCATGTACAAGCGTTGTATAAGTTGTATGTTCGATGTGTAAATTATAAATGCGTTGTAAAAATTATATATGCGTTGAAATGATTGAAATGAAGTGAAATGAAATTGAAATATATTTATATACAAATATATATATATATATATATATATATATATATATATATATATATACTCCCCTCGTCCACAGACCATGGACGATATTTATTGGTTGTGATATTGTTTGGATTATTGGTTGATGTGAAATTTAGTGAAAATCATGAATGATTGATTGTGGTTGAAAAATACCTATTTGTGGTTGAGAATTATTTTGGATGAAACCACACAGGATTAGTTTGTGGAAAAGAAAAATAAACATGCTCGTCCGCGTACGAATTAGATGCATGAAATCCCCATTGTAAAAAACCGCGAGGTTTTAAGGTATACCGAGGAGCCGTACTAGGGACGGTCCCGGTTTTAACTACCCTGCGTTATGCTGTCGAAATTTTCAACAATATTCGTGTGTTAGAATTATTTTCATGTGTTGAAACTATATTCATGTGTTGAATAGAAATTCATGTGTTGAGTAGAAATTCATGTGTTGAATAAATTCTTTGAAATATATAAATAATATTTTTACCTTATATTTGAACTATATAAAATAATCGTGTTTTAAAATAAATTGTTTTACAATAAAAATTTACATTTTTATTATATATATAAACTACAGAAAATATTCATGTGTTGAATGAAGCTCATGTGTTGAATGAATTCTTTGAAAGATAAAAATAACTATTTTATTATATATATCAACTATAGAAAATATTCATGTGTTGAATAAAGGGCTAGAACGATAAAAATCATATTTTTATCGTATGTGTGAAGTCAATAAAAAATCATTCATGTGTTGAATAAATATTTTTGATGATAAAAATATCATTTTATCAAATATATGAAGTGAATGTAGTTTTGAAATCAAAGAAAGAATTTTATTTATATATATAATTATATAAATATAATTTAAATAAATCGAATAACGAAGCTGCAATTCATGTTTTGAAACAGTGATTTCAAACGATTAGTGCGGGAGATCCGTCCATCGGATTTTCCTGAAACCGACACCTTTGGGTTCGCCTTGGAAATATCTTTCCAACGACACCCACTTTGTGAAGATCCAACGGTTGGATTGTCTTGAATGTTTAATTCAAATCTAAATAAAAACAACGCCAGAATTGATTATATTTATATATATAAAAATATAATAAAATTAAATCGAATAACAATGCTGCAGTTCGTATTTTGAAATTGTAACTTCAAACGATTGTACCGGAAGATCTGACCGTCGGATTATCCTAAAACTGAAACCGTTGGATTTGTTTTTAAAAGATATTTCTAATGATATAAAATTTTTGAAGATCCAATGGTTAGATTTTCAGATATGTGTAAATAAAATATGAAGAAAACAACGCCACGGCCGCGCTATAGCCTGAAGCGTCGTTTGAATGAATTGGCTATTTTTAAAGAAATAAAAATAGCGATAAATCGTGATAAAGTATTATAAATGATATGGAATGGAAATAAACTGAATTTGCTCGGTTTATGTGATATTTTATGGTTGAATGTGTTTGGCGTGAAAATTACATTAAAGAACAGAATTAGTGATATCGAATAATTTAACCATTGAAATGAATTGATTTAAAATTCTAAATATACGTTAATTATTTAAAAAGGCCGGGTTAATTCTCATTTCAAATAATTTATCGGCGATTAGAAGTCGAAGATATGAAGATGGTGCAAGACCGATGATCTTTACGTCGAATGGAGGGGTGCTACTAATGCTCATGATAGGAGTAGCTACATTGAAGGGGCTGAAGCAGTAGCCGTCCGGACGTACTTGTTGATTGCACGGATATGCGAGGTATTGAGTGCCTCCGGTTTCATTCAGACCCAGAACGAACTTGTAAATGGAATGTGCGTTTGACATTAGATTTTGTTCTGTGTTGATTGATCTCTATTAAATATATATCTGTTTGGCGGCGGAGAATTTATTCTCTTGCTTAACGCCCTTCTCTGAGACGTACGAGCTCAGAGGTTATATTTCGATATAAATCGGTCGCATGGAGTGAATTGCCTTTGTGGCATGCTTAAGTGGAAGATGATCAAGGCTTCTATTGAAAAGCAAAGTCTTGTGGTTGATGATCAAAGGTCGGCCTGTGTGGCATAGCTTTGTGTATAACATTGATTCGCGAGCCTCACACCACGGTATGGACCAGAAACGGGAGAAGGATCCAAGGAGGACATGCGTTTCTTTCTAGCTAGGGTGGTGTCAGTAACCTACCAGCCATGACATTTATATTATTTTCACCTGTGTGGTTATTGCTGTTGCGAGGCGCCCTGGATATATCGGTGACTATGTGGAGCCGATGGAGTTATAGGACTAATTTACGCCCCAAAGGGCGGGGAAATGCAGTGTTCAAGAATTTTAATCCACATCGGTGGACCGGCCCTGTGGCTCCAAAGGGTCGATGCATTCTGATCCTAAGACACGGGCTAGATTGTCTCGAATTCAGTAAGGACTATCTTTTGCCTTGATTCATGACGGAAATCCAATTTCCAAATACGACACCGTGCGGTTTTGATTGTATACCTATATATGGCGACATAGAGGTATGGGTCATTAATGCCGTCTATGATTGATAATTATGATTTGAAATTTCTTTTGAAACATATAAACACTAGTAATAATATCAAATTCCTTTTTTTTATTCGTATCAAGCATATTTTGGCCATTATAAGGTAAAACTCTATCCTCTGGTTTGTGTTGCATTGTGTGATGGGAACTGAATCTTATAATGGCTTCATTTTTATAAAAAGCACTGCGACGTTTAAAAGATTTATTTGTTTTAAAGCACTGGCAATCCAGTGGAGTAAACCCGTTCTGCGAAAGTGGCGTGGTACTGTGATTGACCATATTATAAGATGTGTTAAGTAGATTTCTCATACCAGTCCCATGACTGACTCGTAGTTTGTTTCACTTGCAAACTCGGGTGCCCCTATTTCTACACGGGCAGCCTTGTATTCAAGTTTTAGCAGGCTCTTTCTGGATAGCTGGAGCTGAAGATGGATTCTATCGTTTATCTCTTTTTATTCTGTTCAGGCGCTCCTATTGTACATATTATGTTTGTTTTCCGCTGTAGACATTTATGTATAACTGAACTGTATATTGTACTAAGTATGATTCTGTATACTGTGTAACTCTGCTGATTATGTTTATCCAGTGTATTCTATTGTACATTATCTGGCGTATTTTTTTATTTCTGTTCTGCTATTATCTGTTTATGTGTTGTGTTCCAAAGATTACCCTTGCCACCGTCTTATGGGTTTGGGGTCGTCACAAGGTCGACCCCAGGTCGACCCCCAGGGCGACCATAGGGTCGACTGGTCCCTGGGAAGTCGACCATAGTGTAATAACCAGAAAATTCTGAGCCAGTTTAAAATTTTTGTTTTGGCAACTTCGACGAATTTTGAAGATTTAAAATAGATTATTTTAAATAATATAGACGAGGAATTTATTTTGAATATAAATCGAACGTATATATTATGTACGTCGTCGTTAGAATATAATAATTATATATAATTTTAAAAGGAATTGAAAATGGCGCAGTAGTTCGATAATTCGATTTCAAACTTCAATTGAACATACCGGGTGCAAAATAAACCGGATTTTAGCGAAAACAAAAATAATAGGATCTATTTGTGAATATCTTTCCAACGAACCCGAAAAATTGAAATTTCATAGCGGGAATCAAAAGATATGTCCAGTTGAAAATTCTGAATAGTCGTTATGGAATTCAGGCCCTTAAAAATGGAAATTTTGCAAACGACCTCGGATTTCGACGAAACCACTTTTGTTGGATCCATGATGTCAAATTATTGTTAGATTCCAAATTTCATAATTTTTCGAATCAATATGTGTGCGTGGCAAAGGAAAACGCGTTTGACCAGTTTCGGTTGATTTTAATCGACTGGAAATTGGCCATTTTTCAAATAGTCTCATAATTCGACGAAATTAGTTTTGTTAGGACCGTATTGTCAATACGAAGCTAGAAAATATTTTTCTGGGATTTATAGAGTTAATATGTGACCCCGTTAAATTGAAATGCGCATTCAAATTCAATATATAGAGTTATATGTTGATTTTGACGAAAACTGATCGAAGCAGCCGAACTGGCTTATGATACATATCCAATTGTGTTCGGAATGGGGGTAATTAGCTAGGGACGACAGGCGGTGGGTCTCGTTTCGAGTTCGAATAAAAAAGTTGGTTTTTAAAATTAAAATAATAATTAAAAAAAATATATATATATATATTATATATTATCTCCCTACCCCCCCTTTTTTTCTCATTCGTTGACTTGAAAAAATACCCGATGCCCAGAAAAACAGCCTTCCCTTTTCAAAACCCGACCCCCCTCCATCGTACGCCGCAACCTACCGTGCCTCGCGCCTGTCATCGCCGACCACGACGAAGTTCTCCTCCCCCTCTCGATGCACTCCTCTCTCATCTCTCGCAGTTCGAAGACCAGCGCGACCCCAATCCCCCAATTTGACTTAGATCCACCGCCGCCTCTATAGGGCCCACCGCCGCCTCAGGATAGACCGCAGCACCACCCGACGCGCCATTTCCCCCTCCTGACCACCTGCGACGTAGTGAAAACCCCCTCCCTCTAAACGGAACGCTGTAAGTTTTCTTTGTATTTTAATATTCAGTTTAGTTTAACTAAAATAGCTTTGTTTATTTTCTGATTTTTACTTCAAGAAAGTATGATTTTTGTTTGGACAAAAATTTGAACTTTACTTAGGAAAAATCTGATTTTTATTTATAAAAATTAGATTTTTATTTATAAAAATTAGATTTTTATTTAGAAGAAAAGCTTAGATTCTTAGAGATGAAAAGTTTTGATTTTATGAGAAAAGATTAGATTTTTAAAATAGAAAAGATTAGATTTTTAAAATAGAAAAGATTAGATTTTTGTATATTGAATAACAAGGTAAAAATTAGATTTTTGTATATTGAATAGCGAAGTAAAAATTCGATTTTTATATATTGAATAACAAGGTAAAAAATAGGATTTTTATATATTGAGTAGCGAAGTAAAAACTCGATTTTTATATATTGAATAGCGAAGTAAAAGCTCGATTTTTATATATTGAATAGCGAAGTAAAAACTCGATTTTTATATATTGAATAGCGAAGTAAAAATAGGATTTTTATATATTGAACAGCGAAGTAAAAATTCGATTTTTATATATGTAGTGAATACGGACAACGAAAGTGACAAAAGGCGAACACGGCGAAGATTTCTACGTAAGAAGAGTCGTGGTATTGGATTAGCTATCGGTGAGAACTTCTCACTCTTCAATTTCTTTTTCTAGTTATATATATATATATATATATATATATATATATATACTAGGATGCAGACGGTGCTTAGCAGCACCCGACACCCGTCATCCAAAGACCATGGATGGCTTGTTTGTTTGATTGATGTGTTGTGAAAATTGTTTATGACGTTGATGTGGAATTGATAATAAAATATATTCATATGTTGAATAAAATAATTTGGTCGTTAAAAACATAATTTTTAACGTAAATGTGAATAAATAAATATTCATTTACAAACTGGACGGTTTGTTTATGTACACCTATTTGAAGGATATTGATTGGGACGATAAATTTTACACATCGCCCAACTGCACAAATAAAATCTGTGTTTGATTGTTTGAAACCACACACGGGTATTCGGATAAAACACGGCATACACTAATCCCAATAATTAGTTGTATGTCGATCGATTGATTGACAGGCTGTTATAAGCGTTAGATATCTATATTTGATGCTTATACAGTGTAGTGCACTTTGGATGATGGTTGATTATTTATCGTTGCTATTATATACATTTGTTGTATGGAATCCATATAATTAACTTTATATGGTAATTGATTGGGCATCATTCCAATCGGGAAAATAAAGAATATTATAAAATAAAGGTTCATGTGTTGACTGTACTCATCCGTTGAGATTAGTCATGTGTTGAACGAAATATTTTAACAATAAAATTTACATCTTTACTATTAGAAAATAAAGGTTCATGTGTTAACTGTACTCATCCGTTGAGATTAGTCATGTGTTGAACGAAATATTTTAACAATAAAATTTACATCTTCACTATTATAAAATAAAGGTTCATGTGTTGACCGTACTCATCCGTTGAGATTAGTCATGTGTTGAACGAGATATTTTAACAGTAAAATTACATCTTTATTAGATATAAAATTAGAAACTAAATGGAAAATAGATAAGATGAGTGATCTCCTGGATATTGATCTGATGTTGGTTTCGGCCTTCGGGGTTAATATTTAGGGAATCGTTCCCTTACTTATTTACGGTTGGAGTTTGATTTAAATCAAACGATAGATACCATAATTTTTATAAAATATATTGAATAACAAAAATAGTCACACGTGGACAGTAGTCATTCGTTGAGATTAGTCATGTGTTGACGAAAATATAGATTCACGTATTGAATGGAATAAATATTCAATTGTTGAATAGAATAACGGAATTATTGAAATATATAAAGCCGTGTTGATTAGAGATGCACCATTTTGACGCGAACGATATTTATATCGATTATATTCATTTTTATAATTCGAATTGAATTAAATAGATAACGAATTCGAATTGAATTGAATAGAAAACGAATTCGAACTGAATTGAATAAATAACGAATTTGAATTGAATTGAATTGAATATATAACGAATTCGAATTGGATCGAATAGAAAACGAATTTGAATTGAATTGAATATATAACGAATTTGAACTGAACTGAATAGAAGTAAAATCAAATTGAAATGAATTCAAATTGAATTGAAATTTGAATTGAATTGAAATGAATTGTAAAATGAATTTATAAGGAAAAATTCAATTTTGATTTGAATTGGAAATGGAAGTTGAAAATGTTTTTGAAACGAATTTAAAACAATTTATAAAATTCGTTTTAAATAGAAATCGATGAAATATATATTATTTATATTATATATATAATATAATGGCCTGAATAGAACGCGCCGCGCTGCGGCAGTTCACGAATTTCGACCATTGACTTCGAATGGACATTACAGGAGATCCGACCGTCGGATTCTCCTAAAACTGGAACCATTGGGTTCGTATCGGAAAGAGCTTTCTAACGAATATTAGAAATTTGAAATCTAACAGTTGGATTTGGAGATACGTCCAAATCAAATTTGGAAAAGGTCGCTGTAAGTGCAGTTCGATGTCCGTTGATGGAAATTGACTGTACGGACCTTGATAAAATTATTAAAAATATTAATAATTTGTGTAAAATCATAAGAAATGATTTGGGGAAAATTGGGATGAAAAAACTCCATATTTGAAAAGATAAAAATAGACTTTTATCGAAATGAACTAATTTAGAACTAAAGTAACAACCCATTTATTTTAAATAAATAAATTGGATTTGAAATGGGTTTTAAATAGAATTGATCTGTGAGTTTATCGTGAACAGTGTTTTAAATAACACTTGTTCTTTAACCTGATAATAAAGAGAATGTGATTTTGGTTTATCGTGAACTGTGCTTTAAATGACATTAGTTCTTTAACCTAGTAAAAGGAGTTTTAATGAATCTGCAATTAGATTGAAACGTGAATCGATAATCTAAATTATCAAATTTGGCAAATGAGCGAGAATGGAGTATCACCAGTTTTGCTCCAGAGCGATAGTTAAATCTTTAATTAGATTTGAACGTGAAATGGTAATTAATTTTACCGATAACACCGTGGTGTTAGATATGGAGTATTACCAGTTTTGGTTCATGGGATGAATAGGTTGGGATTGGGAAATAAAACAAATAATTACTTCGGTGTGGTTCGCTAATCTCGACTAGTTTGGAAAACCATAATCTGGTTTGAAATGATATCCAAAGGAAGATTAAAGGATAAATTTTAAAGAATTTATCTTGGATAAAATTAATGGGAACCTTTCCCTTAGAATTGAGATTTAGAAACTAGTTGTCGGTTAGTTAAGAAGAATGGTTTCCTAGGTATTGATCTGATGTTGGTTTCGGCCTACGGGGTTAATATTTGGGGAATTGCTCTCTTATTGATTTACTGTTAGTGACTAATGAATTGGTATGAGGCGTATGTTGTGTTTGTGTAACATTTGTTTTTAAAATACGCGGGTTGTTCTGAAAGGCCGGGTTTATGCCCATTCTGAATAACTGATTCGACGATATATCGAAGATGAAGACGGTGGTCGAAGACCGGAAGTCTTCACATCATTTGGGTGATTACTGATGATGTTGATTGGGCTGTACACCCAAGAGGATGGAAATAGTTGGTGGTCGTCCAGACGTACTTGGAGATCGATGGATATGCGAGGAAAGTGCCTCCGGTTTCGTTCAGACCCAGAACGAACTAGTAAATGGATTGTGTGTCTGACATTGGATTTTATTCTATGTTGATTGATTTCTGTTAAATATATATCTGTTTGGCGGCGGAGAATTTATTCTTTTGCTTAACGCCCTTCTCTGAGACGTACGAGCTTAGAGGTTATATATCGATAGATATCAATCGCATGGCGTGAATTGCCTGTGTGGCACGCTGAGTTGCATGGATCAAGGCTTCTGTTGAAAAGCAAAGTTTTGTGTTTGATGATCAAAGCACGGCCTACGTGGCAGCTTTGTGTATAGCGTGGATCCGCGAGCCTCACACCTCGGTATGAGTTAAAAACATGATACGGACTATTGGGAGAACACGAAGTTTCTTTCTAGCTTTGGTGGTGTCAGTGACTTACCAGCCCTGACATTTATATACTTTTCACCTTTGTGGTTGTTGGATGCAAGGCGCCTCGATTATAGGTCTGTAAGGACCGGGAAACGTGTGTTCTAGAATAACTAATCCTCAAAGAGAAGACTGGCCCAACCGATCCAAGTGGCTGCCCAGAGTGTGTAGTCCTGAGCAGTTGCTAGAGTGTCTCGAAGCGGAGAGGAGCTTGCCCCTTGCCTCGACTCATGACGGAAATCCAAATTTGCAATACGTGTATTTCGGTTTTATTTGTAGAGCCTAGTATGGGGACATGATAGATGGTACCCATGCCGCTTAGGATTGATATTTATGATTGAAATGTTTTGACACTATACACCTATTATAGTATCAAATGATTTGTTTTTAAACGTACCAAGCATGTTTGGCTATTATAAGGGAAAACCCTATCCTCCGGCTTGCGTTGCATTGTGTGAATGGACCTGGGTCTTATAATAGCTTCATTTTTCGAAAAAGCATTGCGTTGTTTATCCTATGCACTAGTATTCTTGGGAGAAAACCCGTTCCGTGTTATACGGCGTGGTCCCTTGAATTACTCTCTTTCAAAGTAAAGTTTTAAATAACTGTTTTAGTTCTCACACCAGTCACATGACTGACCTGGAGTTTATTGTTTTAACCTAAACTCTGGGTGCCCCTATTTTCCACACGGACAGCTTGTAGTTTTGGTTTTGCAGATTTATATTCATAGGATCCTGATTTACAGCTGGAACGATGCTCGGAAAGCTCTGTATCCGTGTATTACTTTCATTTGTGTTTTGTATTATTTTCCGCTGCTATGTAATTTATTGTAATCTCTGATATTTATCGAATGTATTTTATTTATTTATACTCTGTATATTCTTGTATTCTGATGGAATTGTTGTAACAACAATGAAATGTTCTTCCGTCTGTGTTCATTTGTGTGTTGTTCTCCAAGTATCCGCTCTTTCCTTCATGAGGAAGTAACGGGTCCTTACAGTGGTATTAGAGCTTTGGTTTACAGAGCTCGAGAAGAAGACACATTAGAACCATACGAAAGAATTCATCAGATATTGGATTAGTAATATCCAATTAGAATGACTCGTTAGAGATAGGATCAGTATTATCCTAGAACGAGTGTGAAGAGTATATTTTTCAAATGAAAACAATTTTGTTTTGAAATTTAAATCGTTTTACATGTATTTGAATAATTTATTTATTTTGAATTTGGACAATCCAATATATAAATGTTTTGCATATACGCGTCATGAACGTATATTCGAAATTTTAATATACTAGATAGATATAGAATCACACTCTAGTCGCCCGAAGATGATGCTACTGATGACTATATAGCATCAGTAGTGTGTGTTCGAGTTTCGAAGGTGTGATTTTCTATATATCTCCATTAGACTGGTGTGAGAACCAAAACTATATAAATTTATTGTGTGATTTGGCATCAAAAACATGATTTTTTTATATGTATCAAATTATGAATTTGAAACTTTCTTAGGGAAGTTCTTGTTGATATGTCCGGTATCACCACACTGAAACCATGTTCCTATCTTCATCTTCTTCTTTCTACAATCCTGGACTATATGCCCATCAATGCCACAAAAGTTGCATTTTCTTTTCTCATGTGACTTGTTGTCATTATTGTTGTTGTTGTTCTTGCCTCCTTTCTCAGAGTCTACCTTCCTGTTTTGAGACTCATTTGCCTTGACCTCCTTCTTGCCATTCTTGTCTTCTTCATTTAATAGTGCCATGTCTACTAACTTTTCATAAGTAGCCCCCATAGGTATGTGGGGTCATAGCCAAGCCGTGAAGTGGTTCATTCAATCCCTTGACAAAAAGGAGAGCCTTCTTATGAGGAGTATTCACTAAGTCCAGTCCAAACCGGGCCAACTGATTGAATTGATTGACGTACTCCTTGACTTTAATACTTCCTTGCTTAAGAGATAAGAACTTTTCCAGCTGTAGAATTCATTCAGCTTGTGAGAGGAATTTCATCTCAAACCTTATCCTGAAAACCATCCATGTGTCAACAGTTCCTTCAGCGTTAGTGACTTCCCACCAATAGGAAGCTTCGTCTTTAAGCAACCATATTGCCAACTGTACCTTCTGCCTATCGTCCACCTCGAATATAACAAACAGATCCTCAGTTTCTTTGAGCCAGTTCCTCACTTCTACGAATGATTCAGTTCCCTTGAAATCCTTTCCACCCATGGCCCTAAAATCTCTACAGATCTTTGAGAAAGCATTTGCACGAGGAGGAGGAGGAATCGTTGCAGCTGGAGGAAGAATATCTGCTCGGCCTGCATCGCTGGCCCTAGCCTCTAAGTACCTCCTGAACCAGCCAGGTATTGACACACCCTCTGGAAGGTTAAAATTCCAAGACATGCTGAAATGAAAAAGAATGGATTCAAAACGAGGAAACAAAGGATAGTGCTAATGCATTTTGGGGAATATCCTTCAAATATAACAAAACTTTTCTTGAAAAATGCTTCTTTGTAAACGGTGTTGAAAATAGTTTTAGAAGGTTTTAAAAACTTTTGCCCGGTCTGGTAACCTTCTTCTCTGATACAGGGTGTTACACCCCACCTCCGCTAGGGTCACTCACAAAGGGAATGCACTAGTTTTGGAGGATCGTTATCGAGGTAAACAATCACAGGAATATTACAAGGCAGAACATAAAACAACGGAAGAATCAAAAGATAAATTTCAATACTTTCAAAAAGAGTCAAAACCTTTTACATCCAAAGTACCAACTACCATTTTCCATTACAACAAGTTCTGCCTGGAATAGATAAAGAAGCATAAAAATTAAAACAACAAAAGTACCTTAATTCCCCAAAGGTAGCAGGAACGCAGCCATAGCATAGCTCAAGATTAAACCGTACATGAGATGAACCGAAAGCAAGAGAGATCCATGTTAAGTGCTAGGGTTTCCTCCCTGAGAATCCAGGGGGAAGGGGGAATGAAAGAAAAAGAGGCAAAAGAAAACAGGTCGGTCATAAAGACTGGTAAGTCCTGGTGACTTTCAACATAAAAACAGGTAAAGGTAACATGAAATGTATAAACTGAAAGTAAACATTAGGATGATGACAAGAAGGGCAAGATAGACTAAGATAACATGATAAATCAAGTGTAAATCAAGTATAGCATCACATGTTCAATATTCGCGGCACCAACGGTACTAGTATCCCAAACCCATGTCATATATTAACCATGAAATGATCCCTTGGCCCAATATCATGAATGACCCATTACTAGGTCCATCGGAATGATCCACTAATCGATCGGCTCCCTACAAGTTCTAGTTGGTCATGTGTCTTTGTCATACGGCCATATCACGAATGTAGTCACCTGTGCTAGGTCCACCATAGGGTGTATTGAGCCCTAGGGTGCCAACCAACGACACGAATCAAGCATGCACAGTGTAAACCTACTGATGCCCAATGCCTGCCTTTTCAACTCCTGACTACTTGCACGACCATAGTCCGCCTGAACCTACACTGGAGCACTAACTCAGTTGTCGTTCCGGTCGCTTACGATCAGCCCAGTAATCGTGCCCCACCCTGCCTAGTTCCATAGTACCATGATACATCTAAGTCGGATACTACTGAAATGGACCCCATAACTAGGGTTTCCGTCCAACAGGTTATGTGTTATCATTTAAATTCGTGACTTAACCCTTATCAGTCTAGCATGTCAAGTTGGTTAAGTGTTGTCTTTAAATTTCATGACTAAACCCCACTAATCATGTGCTAAGTTGGTTAAGTGTTGTCTTTCATGTTCGTGACTTAACCCTATCATGTGGCATTAATTCATTAATGCACCCCAACCTCTCACATCAGACCTGTTGTTAGGGTCACTGGATATGCCAGGCGGTTCCGGGCAGAATTACACCACAACTCAGTCTGACCTCGGGATTCAAGCGCGATATTACCAACTACCCACATTGGATCATATTGTTTGCAGACACTTGATTTGTCGGGCAGTTCCGGGCAGAATTAAACTGCAAACTCAACCTCGAGTTGGCCATTTTCAAGATCATTCTAGTGTCATGTCCATCTTCAAATTTCATGTCAAGTTCGTGTCAAGTTTCGTGGCAAGTTTCATGTCAAGTTTCATGTTTAAACTTATGCCTATTATCAAGTTCATGATTCATGTTCATAACCAATTCATGTTTTGCCTAATCTACCCAAATCGTATTCCCATCGCATGTAAACGTGAATCAATCTAAATTACAAGTAAATCTATATCCAGAAATAAAGGGAAAAACATCAAAACTTTGATAGGCACAAAGGATGAGCATAAAGTGATAAAAGGGATTACATGACTAGCATGATATAACTTGAGATAATTGGTTACAACATCATTGGCATATAGAAAATAATAGGATTTCAAATCTAGCATAATAAGGTGATAGTCCCAAACTTGTAAATAATAGACTGATTCAACATCACAGGCATGATAATACCATGGACATGAAGGGGTTTTATTTACAACATGAATAGGTCCAAACTGATTTCATAGAAATATTCCCAAATGTCAAGATTCAAGATGGAAACTAGAATAGATGTGAATCGATTATCATACTTAAGTCCAATTTCACTTTATCTCATGTCCAAATTACAATTAACAAGTTTAAATCTCAAAGTAACTAGAATTTAAAGATCGTGGACTATAAAATTGAGATGCAGAATTTGAATCTAGAAACTAGTCGTCGAATTGTTGGATCGTTGAATCTTGATTTGAAAAATCCCCAATATGCAATTCCTAGTCGTAGTCTTCAAGAAATAGTCTTTGTGTTTTATTTTAATTTAATTTTGAAGAAGAAGCCATGTCCTACAAGAATTTGTGCACCATAAGGTTAGAGAAGAATGGTGTAAAGAGAATGGGGATAGGTAGCTGTTTATATAGGATTAGACGAACGAACCTAGACTGAAATCGAGACCAGAAACATCAGGAAGAACCCAGACTCAAAACTGGGTTTCAGCACCAGGTCGACACCCAGGTTGACTATAGGGTCGACCTAGTCCCTGGGAGGTCGACAGTAGTGTCGACCCCCAGGTCAACCTGGTCCTGGGCGGGAAAATTCACGCCCAGTCTGCGCTGGGGTTTGAATTCGAATTTCGAATTCGAATTCGAGTTGTTTTTCTGTTCTGAAAATACTTGAAACTTCGGAGGGTCATATCTCCCTTATACGGACTCCGTTTCTCGAAAACTCGGACTCGTTTCCAAGGAAAATTTCGAGACGAACGTAATGGTGCAACCTGTTTCCCTTGATTCTTAATTTAAAATTTAATTCTGCCTTAATTTATGGTTTTAACATGTTATCAAAATACGGGTTGTTACAAATACACTAGGGTTCAACAAGAACATCTTGTAACCCGACCACACATGACCGACCACTCATTCAACTTGAGTGTATCAAGTATATTGTCATCCTACAGTTGCTCAACTACCATGATTCCCGAGAGATACAAAAACGAAAGAAGAAGAATAATAAAATTTCTCTAGATGGTGACAAATATACCCTAATAGGAATGACCCACTTAGCCATCTTCCTGACCCATTTCTGTCAGTTCCCAGTTGATGTGGCTTGAGGTCACGTTTTACCATTTAGAGAATACCACATCAATTCTTTGAATGCCACATCGTCAGATCCATCATATCACTAATTGATGTTCACAAATACACTCTGAGTGTAAAGCTACAAGAAGAAGTCTTCTCCGCCACCTAACTTAGTATATTTGTAAAAAAATGAACATATGTGATCCTTAAGGAAATACTTTGTCATATATTCGTCCATACAAGTCATCCCAGAATAAGATGAACCGAAGGCACCATCCTATCGCATACTATAGGAATTACCTAAAGAATCGATAGCGAGTAGTCCTTGCAATCTGTAAATTCCACCTATGACAGAACCATAGTGTATCACTAGGAGATAACTAGAGATTACAAGTAGTTCTTCCACTTTATGAAGATCTATGGTTTTCAACGCTCCATCTCTATACATATTTATGCAGATTAGTTTCCAACACAATGTTGGTTCGAAGTGGTTTTGGGTCTAGTACCAATCTCGGTCTCTTTGAAACAACACGTCAAAAGTCCAATAACAACAATTTATTGATAGTCGAGATTTAAACTATCAATCCCAAATATACGATCATGTAAATTGGTAGCTCGGGTCTTTTCATTCAAATCGTTTATTTGAAATCATTAATAGATTCTTGATAATCATTCTCTTTATTCAACAATCACTTCCATTTAGATTGCCTCAAAAAAATTACTGTCATTCACTTATTATTAGAGTAAGTGTATTTCGAAACATTTTCATTTTCCAGAAAACAATGCTATATATATAACCAAATGGTTTAAGATCTTATTTCAAACTCAAGCCAAATAATGTTAATTTATACATTGTTTATCTTAAAACCAAATGGTTTAATTACATTTCAAAGACTTGCTAATATGTTGCATTATTCCTTTAACAAACTATTATCGACATCTCTTTCTGTTATAAACTAATACAACACCTCGATAATAGTGAAGTCGTTCAAGTTGGGGTATTTTATTTACCTCTTAGACCTTGATCGACAATGTTCTTATCTGAGAATGGGTAGTAGTACGTACCTAAAACCCATGTTCTTTCAATATCAAATAAATCTTATTTTCTATTTTATTTTTAAATTATGTTTTTTTTCAACCATAACCTTGCTATGGGGATCTTGGTCGATTACGACCGTTTTACTTAATATGTTGATTAAGTAACCCATAATATGTTGATTAAGCAACCTACTGACTAAAATATTAACATTTTGCTTTAAGCTTACTACACAAATTCCATTTATAATTGGGTGTTATATTACGACATTCCATTTATCACATAATTTACCCAAGACTAAATTCTTGCGTCTTATAACCAAAATCCCTTTTATCCATTTTTCTACCAAAACCATTAACGTCATACGTCTTTGCCATTCCAATGTTTCTCTTTCAATTCATGCATTTAACTTAATTCAATTCATAAGTATAACATCCCTATAAAGATATCAGTTTAATTTCTTTTAATAAACCTTCCTAAACATTTGGATTTATTTAAAAAAAAATCTATTTACCAAATCTTTCTGAATACCCAGTTAAATCCCATCCCCTCGGTTATTAGCTTAAATGAATTCTAAAATCACCTTATTATTTATTAAATTAATAATTCAATTCATCGTTTACTAAAGTAAAAATAGTTTACTTCTTCATTAACAAAAATAAATTAGTTAATCACTTATAAAATTATAATTATTAAACCATAATTAACTACGTTAATAATCTTTGAACATCGTTAATGAAATGTTAATTACATTTAATAAATCTAACTAAAACTAAACAACCATTAACTATTTTATTTAAAGACAAATTAAACCAAATAATCCTTTTTAGATCAAAATAGTTGAATTAGTCAAATTTAAATCATCAGTTAATTCATTAACAGATCTTCAATTACTTTTCCCTTTTACATTAATATAATTAATCTAATAATAATAATCATCCCAAAATATTAACTCGTAGGCTAAATACAGCCTTATTTGCTTATAAAACTTACAAAAGTATTTTTATAAAACCAATTTGTAGATAACGACTATTTCTAAACATATAAAATATAATTGGGAATTTTACTTCGAATATAAAAATAAAATTTATAACTTAATTTCTTCAATTCGTCTGATGGCAAATCAACATTTTAACTAAAATGTGGATTTTAGGCTATTTTCTGTCAATTCCTTAATTAATACTGTCTATTGATTTAAAACACAACCAGCGTTGAATTTAAATTCAATGTCAACATCCAACTAGGTTTTTAATGTCACTAGGGACAACAGTGCATATATAAATAATATGAAACTAAATAACATACAAAATATTTGAGGAATCCGGTTGGATTCCGCCAGCCAATTCTTCCCTACATTACAGCTTATTATAACTTTTTATAACAATATATGAAACAGAAATTTCTTCCAATGCATTTAAATGATGTAATTAAAATTAACTTTAATCAATAACAAACAAATAGAATCCAAGACATCGAATCAACCAATTATATGCTACCAACGAATAAGTTAAAATTATTATGAATTTAGTCACATCATAGAATCCCAAAAAGCATGAGAGTTAAATCACCATTTTATTTTGATTGATGATGTATTCAGGTCGTTCATTTAATTTTAAATGCACGTTTAAAATTAAATAGAATTCCAGTTGCTTCCAAATTTTTTTGAACCAACTTGTGCTTGAAGTACTCGGCATCACGATTCCAACGAATCCTGTTTCACATAGTTCATTACACATATGGGAAAGATATGGCTATTACAATATTCATTTGAATTTAAACTAATATAATGTAATGGCCCAAAAACTCCCACCTTTCAAATCGACCATAAAACACACAAGTCCGACCCAAAACAGCAGAAACTCTCGAGACATTAACTTTGGGTATACAACGCATTAGACAGAAACAAAAGATTTTTCAATAACATCATATCAATGTTACATAGAAGTACAAGAATATCAAAGTACGTAATAAACACAGGGTATAATATATACAATACAATACAATGCACAGCGGAAAAACAAAAATTACATTTAGTAGAAGATTCTCAAATGCTCTAGACATAACTTTAGGTTTCAATCTAGAATCCTACTTTAAGTATATGCAAAACAAATTACCCAGCTGCTCGTGTGGAAGCACCCGAGTTTGCAAGGGAAAAACAAACTATGGGTCAGTCGTGGGACTGGTATGAGAACTCAAGTCAATTATAATTCATATCAAACTTAGGTAATTCATATGACCACGTCATATAACACAGAACGAGTTTTCCCCTTACGAATACCAAGGCATCAAACTTGAAACAAAAATGGTTTCATTTTCCTATTTAGATTTATTAAATCGAGTAAACTTCACAATAACTCAAAACAAAAGTAGTTTTATCTTCACATTTAGATTTATTGAATCTAAATTTATTTTAAAAAACAATTTCTGACACCCCACGTCCCTAAATGTCACTCATATAAGAAAGCACTAAGTTTCGTGAAGCGAAATAGGTAAACTGTAACTAAAATATACAAGACAGAAAGTAAATATGCAGCAGAAAATTTTTCATTATTATGAAATAACAATTTCATTTGTAACGACCCGCATTCTATGTATCGGTGGATCGTATAATCTTTATTTTATTCTCATACGAAGTTGTGTCCCCGTGTAACTTTTGGAAGCGACTATTAGGGTCATTTCCCCGATTCACGATTTTTTCCTAATTTTAAGTGACCGTTTTACCCCTGTAGAATCTTGTTTCGCCTATAACTTTTGATTGGTAAGGAGTTTTGAACAAAAACCGCTTCAATTGGATTCAGATGATGGTTTACCTTTCCGTAGAGCGGTCACATTAATCAAACGGATTTACCATTTGGGAGATATGGCTGAAATAAGGTTTGGAAGATGAAAAAAAAAACATAATTGGGATTAATTAGGTGATTAGTGGTTAGGCCCATAACCCATTTCGGGATTAGAGTTACGGGATGGCTAAAAATAGTTAGAGAATGATTCATTTTCACTTTTTCATCCGCCACAAACATTTCTCTAACACTAGCAATGGCCTTCATCCTCCAAATCTCATTCTAATCGCTTCCTAATCGCTAATTAACCAAAATTAGCATCAAATTATAGAGAGAGTTGTTGCTATACATTGGAATTCGTGCCATATCACTCTTAGTTTCAGATCTAAGATTCATTTATGGCTAAGGTGAGAGATTTGCACTTTTATTTACTAATTACGGCAAATTAGGGGTGATTAGTGATAATTAGCGAAATCATGCATCATAAAAATCTAAAAAAATATGTACAAATTCTAAAATATTATTTTATACTACTAGTGAAAATTTGGGTTAATTTGGATTAAGTTTGCTAATCCTATAGTTAAAACATGGTTAAGGAGATTAAGGGGAAAATCATGGATTTGGGTATGTTTGATCCTAAATAACCTATATGCTTGATGTTTTGACCTTGTTGATTGATCATATATGTTGCTACTACTATTTGGAATGTTTTAATATTGATTAGCAAAGTTAAAATGGTCGAAAACGCTGTCATGTGGCATAAATAGCTTGTTGGAAGTAGCGCAGGAATTTGGATCGGACTAGTGGAGGAGGACCGGGTCAGGTCGTGAATCCCACCCACGAACCGCCTCATGCAACTGAGCCGAAGCTGCACCACTATGTGCTTTCTCCGAACCCACGAGCCGCCTGATCGAACCATGCCCTTACACCTCGAACTGATCCGCTCGAGCCAGGAACCACGACGTTGAACCGGATGTTGCAACGAGCCGCCTGATGTCACGAAGCGAACCCGGACCGGAGTCATGCAGGAACCGAGAAAGGATGGCCGAACCGCCTGCTTCCATAGGCTACGAACCAGACCCAGGCAAGCCACAAGCTGTGAAGTACTTCAAACCGACCCGGAGTATGTACCACGAACCAAACAACTTTAGGAGTTCACAAACCGAACCGAGGACGAGAAGAAGGACCGAACCGAACCGGAGAAGACTAAAACCACAGATGCAAAGGAAGTCCAAATAAGAAGCTAGAGCTTAGGTTCCGGATGGGAACGAACGAATAAACTTCTAGAGTTGGGCTTTGCTGCGGGATGTGTGCAAAGGAGTTAGATATCTATAACTTTAGTTCACCTTTGAGAGAGGGGGCATGTAGACGAACCAGAGCCAGAGTATGTATGGACTGGTTGGCTCGTACCCAGAGCTAGGGAAGCTTGGACTGGGAAGGGTTACTGGCTATAGACCAAAAGGGCGTGTTCATAGAAGTAGTTGTACAGAGTCTATAAGGGTATGGACCCGTCATGGCCCCAATGGATCTGGTGATCAAAGCGGTGGATATCGTCTGCTTTACGCATCGAGTGAGAGATGTAAGGATAATTTCTTTGTTTGATGTTTGCTATCACCATGACATGCATAGTCCCATTTTACACTCTATGTTAGTGTTTACCTTAGAGTATTACATATCTTGTTGTGCTAACTCTTTGGTTGCAGGTCAGGGTTCAGGTATGATTTATTATACCTATTACTGCTTTATTTTGCTGCTATCGCTCAAACCAGACTTTTGTATGACCCAGAGTTTTATGTCTCTTGTTATTACTCTGGGTGCTCCTAAATGAGAAGACTAGAGACAGGTTAGGTTGTTATGCACGAGTAGCTATTCGGAGATGAGCAGGAGGCTTCCACGTGCTATTTACATATTCTCCCTGTGTTGTTGCTGGTCACTGCTTTGGGCATTAGTTATGTACCTCTTTTATTTCCTTTTAGAGATAGTATTTTGAAGTTGTAATAATGGTTTAGATAATAAGTTGTATTATGGATTCCGCTACTCTGATGGATATGGTTTAGTTTTCATCTTATGCACTGTCTCACCTGTTTTATGTCAAGTTATGTTATTATTATATTTTATTATATACGCTGTGAGATATACTACAGGTTCTTGATGATTCATTGTTTCAAAACCTTTCTTCTGACGACTGCCCATGCTAGGCGGGCATAGGTACAGCGTATTTCAAGGAGATGTCGACTGGTGTGGGGCAGGCCGTCACACTTGGTATTAGAGCCTAGGTTGCGTACTTAACCTAGGGGAAGACATCAGGGAGATATGGTATACGTATATGACAGCGCGTTTTTGTGATATTTTGGTTTTCAAAAACTATATATATATATATATACTATTAGTATATCTAAGGATGAAGTCGCACTGCATTAGCACCACTAAGAAGATGGTTAATCATTTTCTCTTTACAGATTGAACGATGAGCCGAAATACGAGGAGTACGGGTTCATTGACCAATAGTGGGAATGTCCCTGATATGAGGACGATGTTTACCGCCTTCATGACAGGATGCTTAGGGATGCTCAAGGAGCAGTTCCTAATGCTCTTAACGGTGGTGGTGCAGTAGTACAGGTGCCTAGATTCGATTTCGCCAACCGTAACAAGGATTATAGTATTCTTAATGGGAAGTCGTTCAACGAAATGGAGTCGGCTACGAAGGTTCAGGATTGGCTTGATAGTTGTGAGCGCATCTTCGAGGATTTGGGGATGGATGATGCAATGAAGAGAAAGCTAGCATCGCATAAACATCAAGCACGGGCAATGAATTGGTGGAATGCTATTAAAGTGGCTAGTCCCAAAGATCAAGTTACTTGGGATCAGTTTAAGACTCGTTTCAGTGATAAGTTTACTCCAACTGCTCAGAAATCAGAACTGTTCATGAAGTTTTTGGAGCTTAAGTAGAATGGTAAGGCAGTCTTGGAATATGTTGCTGAATTCGATACCTTATCGAAATATGGATTATCCCTTATTGATACTATCGAGAAGAAGAACGAGAAGTTCATAACTGGACTAGATGAGTACTTGGGGGAGAGATTATAAATCATATCGATTAGACATTTGAATCTATTATAGGGAAGGCATTGAGATCTGAGTGCCGTTACCCTAAGTTGAAGACCGTGGTTGCTGTTACATCCGCAGAGGAGCCAAAGTCGCAGACAAGCGGTAGAGGCAATAATAATTCCCGGAATAAGAGGCAAGCAGAAGAGCCTACCTAGTGATGGGGTGATGTCTAGTTTTCTAAATTCCGTCGACACCCCGCATGATGAGTTATCAGATGTGACTATTGCTGGCGATTATTCAGATATCTTCGTGGAAGTGGCCGGATTTCCACTACACCAAGAGATCGAGTTTCGGATTGATTTATTGAAAGATGCTAGACCTATAGTGATGCCACTTTGCCGTATGGCGCCAATGGAGCAGCGAGAGCTCAAGTTGCAAGTTGACGATCTTTTGAAGAAGGGATTTATCCGAAGAAGTGTTTCTGAGTGGGGAGCACTAGTTGTACTTGCTACTAAGGTCGATGGTTCCCATCACTTATGTGTAGACTACCGCGATTTGAACAAGGTGACTAGGAAGAATGAGTATCCTCTTCCATGGATAGATGATTTGTTTGATCAGCTAAATGGAGCAAGAATGTTCTCACAGTTAGATCTTGTGATAGGATTTCATCAGCTCCGAGTATTAAATGAGAGTATACCTAAAACGGCATTCCGGATGCTGTCTGGATTCCATGAGTGGTTGGTAATGCCATTCGGGTTGACCAATGCACCCACATATTTTGTGGATCATATGAATAGGGTTTTCAGGGATCAATTAAATAATCTTGTTCTTGTTCATGGACGATATGTTGGTTTGCTTGAGGACAGAGGAGGAACAGAAGGAACATTTGAGGACCGTGATAGGGGTGTTGGGGAAACACCAATTGAAAGCAAAGTTTTCTAAGTGTCACATCTAGAGGAGGGAAGTGAGGTTCTTGGGCCATGTTGTTTCAAAGAATGGTATAGTCGTTGAGCCTGCGAAGGTGGCTGCGGTGCAAGATTGTTCTACGACCAAGAATGTGACGGACATGATAAGTTTCGTCGGGTTGGCTGGATATTATCGTAAGTTTACCCAAGACTTCTCCAAGATGGCGGCACTAATAACTCAGTTGACCAAGAAGAATCAAGCTTTTTGTTGGGATGATGCATTTAAATGTCTAAAGGAGAAGCTAACATGCACACCAGTGTTAGTTATTCCTAAGGGAAACGAAGAGATGACGGTATACACGGATGCCTGTGGTACCGGACTAGGTGTTGTACTAATGCAAGTAGGTAGGGTTGTAGCTTATGCTAGTCGGTAACTGAAACCGCATGAGAAAAGATATCCTACCCATGATTTGGAATTGTCAGCGATCGTATTCGCATTAAAGATGTGAAGACATTATCTCTTGGGAGAAATATTTGAGTTGTTTACCGATCATAAGTCATTGAAGTATCATTTCTCTAAAAAGGATTTAAATCTACGTCAGCAAAGATGGTTAGATATCTTGGCTTCAAATGATTTCAATATCACATACACACCCAGGAAGGGCAATGTGGTAGCCGATGCATTGAGTAGGAGACATGCCAGTTTGGGGGCTATGTTTCTTCAAAGGAAGCAACTGGAGTATATTGCAGGATATGATTTCAGACATATGTGTGAATTGGACCTAGAGATGTTAGAAAGTTTGATGACTAAACTGACTTTGATTGAGTGTATTGGTTCTGGTCAAAGGGACGATCCTAACCTATTGGAATTCATCTCTAATTTAGAGATGTTTACCAATTGTGAGGAAATGAACAAGTATGGACTTGATAGAGAAGGATGACTTTGAAAGAATGGGAGGCTGGTTGTACCCAATGTTAATGGATCGAGAGAAGAAGTGCTTAGAGAATGTCATCACTCGAAACAGACTATACATCCCGGTGGTAACAAGATGTATCGAGACATGAAGTAGACCTAAAACTGGGTAGGGATGAAGAGAGATGTTGGAAAGTTTATATACAAGTGCATGAATTGCCAATTAGTTAAAGCTGAGCAAAAGAAGCCTTGTGGTTTGTTCCAACCACTGGATATTCCTGAATGGAAATGGGAACAAGTCTCAACGGATTTTATTGACGGTTTACCAAGGACTAGATCGGGCCACGATAGTTTTTGGGTGATTCTCGTGGATTGATTGACCAAAAGTGCAAGATTTATTCCGGTCAAGTCGAATAGAACGACAGCTAAGTTAGTGGAATTGTATATGAAGTTGGTAGTGAGATTTCATGGAGTACCTAAAGCAATTATGAGTGAGCGAGATCCGTTATTCACTAGTGGGTTTTGGAAGATCTTACAAGAGGATTTAGGGTCAGAATTACATCTCAGTACCGCGTACCATCCTCAAACCGATGGTCAAACAGCGAGGGTGAATCAGGTATTGGAGGATCTCTTGAGAGCTTGTATATTGGATTTTGGTGGATCATGGGATGGTCGTTTTAATGTGGTTGACTTTGCATATAACAATAGTTATCAGTCCAGTGTTTGCATGGCTCCATTTGAAGCATTGTACGGAAGACCGTGCAACTCACCATCATGTTGGTTGGAAACCCGTGAGAAATATGTGCTTGGGCCAGGCGTAATGAGAGAAACTTCTGATAAAATAAAAGTGATTTAACATCGAATGAAGGTTGCTCAAGAAAGGCAGAAGAGTTATGCTGACAAAAGGCAAAGAGATTTGAAATTCTTCGTTGGCGTCTTGGTATTCGTCAAGATTTCTCCACTGAAGAATGTAATTCGACTTGGTAGGAGAGTTAAATTGGTACCAAGGTTTGTTGGTCCATTTCCAGTCCTCGAATAAGTTAGGAATTTAGCATATAAGGTTAGGATACCTAACAAGATGGTGGGAGTTCACAACATATTACATGTTTCCTAGTTAAGGAAGTTCGTGCAGGATTCTGATGTGACTTTTTCACCAGATCAATTAGATGACATCGAGATAGAACCTAAGCTAGTTGGAAACCGCAGACCGTTTCGTATTGTCGGACATGACACGGAGCATCTTCGAAGGAAGACGGTGAAACTGGTCAAGGTCCAGTGGGGAGATAATGAGAATGACTGTATTTGGGAAATAGAGGAGAACATAAAGAAGTCGTATCCATAACTCTTTGCCTGGTAAGATTATAATCGCGATAAAGTTATTCCCTTATTAGTAAACCGCATGCTAGGATTGGCTTGTTGGGTTGTTATATATGCTTGTAAATGGCTGATAGGCATGTGGGACACCATTGTATGTTCTGGTTAAGGAATTTCTGGGGCGAAATTTCTTAAGTGGGGGAGAGTGTAACGACCCGCATTCTACGTATCGGGGGATTGAAGAATATTTATTTTATTTTCATATGAAGTTGTATGGTCGTATAACTTTGGGAAGCGACTATTGGGGCCATTTCCCATGTTCATGATTTTTTCCAAATTTTAAATGATTGTTTTACCCTTAGTGAATTTTGTTTCTCCTATAACTTCTGATTGGTAAGAAGTTTTGACCTGAAACCACTTCCATTGGATTCGGATGATGGTTTACCTTTTCGTAGAGTGGTCGTATTAATCAAATGGATTTACCATTTGGGAGATACGGCTGAATAAGTTTTGGAAGACGAAAACATAATAATTGGGCTTAATTAGGTGATTAGTGGTTAGGCCCATAACCCATTTCGGGATTAGGTTTATGGGACGGATGAAAAAAGTTAGAGAATGATTCCTTTTCACTTTTTCAGCCACCACTAACATTTCTCTAACTCTAGTAATGGCCTCCATCCTCCAAATCTCATTTTACTCGTTTCCTAATCGCTAATTAACCAAAATTAACATTAAATCAGAGATAGAGTTGTTGCTATACATTAAAATTCGTGTCATATTAGTCAAAGTTTCAGATCTAAGATTCCTTTGTGGCAAAGGTGAGTGATTTGCACTTTTATTAACTAATTATGGTTGATTAGTGATAATTAGCGAAATTATGCATCATAAAAATCTAGAAAAATATGTAGAAATTCTAAAATATTATTTTATATTACTGGTAAAAATTTGGGTTAATTTGGATTAAGTTTGCTAATCCTATAGTTAAAACATGGTTAAAGGGATTATGGGGAAAATCATGGATTTGGGTATGTTTGATCCTAAATAATCTATAAGCTTGATGTTTTGACCTTGTTGATTCATCCTATATGTTGCTACTGCTGTTTGGAATGTTTTATGATTGATTAGTAAAGTTAAATTGGTTGAAAACTCCATTGTGTGGCGTAAATAGCTTGTTGGAAGTAGCATAGGAATTCGGATCGGACTAGTGGAGGAGGACCGGGTCGCGTCATGTATTCCACCCATGAACCGCCTCATGCAACCGAACCGAAGCTGCACAACGAAGTGCCTTCTCTGAACCTACGAGATGATGCATCATGAGCTGCCTGATCGAACCACGCCCATACACCTCGAACCGATCCGGTAAAGCCAGGAAGCACGACCTGGAACCGGATGTTGCCACGAGCCGCCCGATGTCATGAACCGAACCTGAACAGGAGTCACGCACGAACCAAGAAAAGATGGCCAAACCTCCTGCTTCCATGGGCTAGGAACCAGACCCAGGCAATCCACGAGCTATTACTTCGAACTGACCCGGAGTATGTACCATGAACCGAACCCCTTCAGGAGTTCACGAACCGAACCGAGGACGAGAAGAAGGACCGAATCGAATCGAAAAAGACTAAAACCCGAGATGCAAAGGAAGTCCAAATAAGAAGTTAGAACATAGGATCCAGATGGCAACCAATGAGTAAATTTCTAGAATTGGGCTTTGTTGCGGGAAGTATGCAAAGGAGTTATCGATATCTATAACTTAAGTTCACCGTTGAGAGTTGGGGCATGTAGATGAATCTGAGCTAGAGGATGTATGGACTGGTGGGCCCATAGCCAAGGGGCGTGGTCATAGCAGTAGTTGTACAGAGTCTAGAAGGGTATGGACCCATCATGGCCCCAATGGATCTGGTGATCAAAGCGGTCGATATCGTATGCTTTACGAGCTGAGTGGGAGATATGAGGATGATTGCTATTTTTGATGTTTGCTATCACCATGACATGCACACTCCCATTTTACACTCTATGTTAGTGTTTACCTTAGAGTATTGTACATCTTGTTGTGCTAACTCTTTGGTTTTAGGTCCAGGTTCAAGTATTATTATTTATACCTGTTACCACTTTATTTTGCTGCTATCACTCATGCCATACTTTTGTCTGACCTAGAGTTTTATGTCTCTTCTAATTACTCTGGGGTGCTCCTAAACAAGCAGACTAGAGATAGGTTATGTGGTTATGCACGAGTAGCTGTCCGGAGATGAGCAGGAGGCTTCCATGTACTATTTACATATTCTCCCTGTGTTGTTGTTGGTCACTGCTTTGGGCATTATTAGTGTACCACTCTTATTTTCTTTTAGAGACAATATTTTGAAGTTGTAATAATGGTTTGGATCATAAGCTGTACTTTGGATTTCGGTACTCTGATGGATATTATTTAGTTTTCAGCTTATGCATTGTCTTGCTTGTTTTATGTCAAGTTATGTTATTATTATATTTTATTCTATTCGCTATGAGATATACTACAGGTTCTTGATGATTCATTGTTTTAAACCCTTTCTTTGGACGACCGTCTCGTGCTAGGAGGGCATAGTTATAGCGCATTTCAAAGGAAATGTCGGCTGGTGCGGGGCGGGCCGTCACATCATCGCTACAACTTCAAATACCCTAAAAAAATAGTAATAACCGTCTATTTCAAAACAAAAAACATCCGAGTGCAAAACTGTAAAATCATATCCCTCCTCAAAAGCGATAACAAGATAGAACAAAAGTTGAAGCAATACATAGAGTAAGATGAATCTCAAATCCAAGAATGAAATCATGGTAACAGCTACTGCCTACTCCTACTCTGAGAACCTGAGGGGGGAGGAAGAGAGAGAAAGGAAACAAAATAGGTTGGACATAAAGCCTAGCGAGTTCCTATGATTTTTAGCAATAGGACAAGATAGATAAATAACACCGAACATGAAACTACAGTTAAGTAAACGAGTACGAGATAACATGATAATGAGATAATAAGATAAAAAGTCAAGGTAAATGTCATATACGCTTCTCATTCATATCCCAAGAGTAAAATTACTACACGAATTACTAGAATTAACAAGATTAGGTGTTACCTTAATTACTACGCAAGCGATCGTCTCCATACTACACAAATATCATGTGCCAGCTGGGAGTAGGGTGTATTAGTCCCTAACTCGACGACTTATAAGACACAGAACTATTTTTTGGTGTTACAGCATCTTATATTCCCTTAATCGGATCCGTACACGCTCATGACTCCGCCGGAACATGCCCATACCCACCTTCCACCTTGAACCTCTTACAATCAAGATCAGTAAAGCGTGCCCTGGCCCCTACCAAGTGCGAGGCCCCATTCTAAGATGCAAATAGGGATACTGACTGATATAGGTTCCACATGACAAGATTGACACAAGACACACGCTAGGCTTGTGCACCCACCCTAGGATTTTAAGAGTCCCAAAACCGAATACCAACAACAAGATTGTGGGACCTCTAAGCTTATTAATCAATAAGTAATAACTTAGCAGGTCTAAGTTTATTAAAAAACATGGTTGTAAATGACATTTTCTTTAAAGGTTATTTTGTGTACATCCCCCTTCGCGAAACAAGCACCTTCCCAAATGTATATGTACATTAAGTTGCCTATTTTACTTAATTACATCATATACTACCAACATGTTCTTAATTGTTAAAGTAAGCCTAACTTATTTAGATTAACATCTTTTGCATGTTATCCCAATTTTACATTCATTAGATTTCATGTTTCAATATGCCTAATCCTCCTTTTCATTGTCATTTTAATTTATTTCCATCTAACCAAATTTACGCAATTAAAAAGTGAATAGCCTAGGCATTAGTTAACCTAGGTACAGCACAAAATATAATGAAAAAGGAGAAAATATAGATTTGTTTTAGAAACACATAAACTGAACGAAATAGGCATAAGACTTTAAATATATCTAAAACAGAATAGGGATAATAGGATATACATGTAACAATAAAACAATTGAAAATGAATAACATAGAAAATCTCAGATTCAGATTTATTTATGGTCCAAAATACTATTTTATTATCAATAATGGAAATGGCTGTAACTCACAGTGGTTGGATTGAAGTTTAGAAAAATATTTCTTTTATATGTTGTTGTTGAAAAAGTCCTCTTATAGGTTTGTTATAGAAGAACGAGAATTGTCCTCTTTTATATTTGTTGTAGAAGAATGAGAATTGTCCTCTCTAATCTTTGTTTAGGAAGCATCTCAGCACCTTCACATATTTATTTAGAAATGGTTAAGAGGAAGAAGAATAAAGAATAGTTTGTGTGTAGAAAATAATGAGACTACTAACCTTTATATAGATAACCTAGGATAATTCCATAATGTTGTATTTTCGATTTACAAATCCAACGGTACACCCAATGTTGAGTGATCATCACACGTATGTAGTTAAGAAATTAGTGCAAATACAGAGCCAAGAACCCGCCTCTGCATGCAGGTGGGTCGATCTGCATTAAACATGGGTCTACCCGGTCAGCCTGGGTTGTCTAGTGATCATTGCTTTCTGAACGATGTTTATTTTATTTAGTATATAATATGTATATATTGCATTCTTCTTAAGTCCGTAACTTCTTCATATTAAATCCAATTTAGGAAAATTAATAGTCCACCTCAACAAAAAATTTGTAACGAACGCAACGGTAAAGCATGTTTTACCTAATTCTGAAAATTTTATTGACTAAAATTCATTTTATTACCTTCAATATATAATTACAGTGTATTAAAATATGGGGTGTTACATTCTCTCCTCCTTAAACGATTTCGTCCCCGAAATCTCTAAGTTAATTGCTTAAAACCTACACCCGTCTATTTATCTATCATCCACATGCATCCATTGTCCTTAAAATTTCTAATGCTTCTTATGAACATATGTAAAGGTGTTGTGTATATGTTCCTATACTAATGCGAAAATCAGGTGGTCAACTGATTCAGTTGACCTCCTTAATGCAATGTATGTCTATGTCATGTATTTAATATGTATGCAAATAATCCTAATAATACATATAAGTTCTATATGTGTGCACAACCATTCACCAAAATGCAACATTTGTGTGACGATTCAACCATTTTCATCCATTGACAAAGTAAAATGCACACACATCCATAGCATGTAAGTGCTTGAGCCGATCTATTGCCTAATGTGTGTATATACGCATCCACTAGCAACCATCAAACTTAACATGTCTCTAACACATTTTTCCAAACATAGGTTTATAACCAAAGGATTGATGATTCAAATGGCAAGGATAAACAAATTCAAATTCAAAAGCTAGAAAGGAAATTAAGAACGTATTCTCAAAGAAAAAAGGGTAAGAAGCATGAATATAATCTTCGAGTTCACATGTCGTGTCATCTCAGTCTTCTCCCTATTGCACCTTCACTAACTTGATCTCTTTGTTGCGTTGCCTCTTAATTTCCGTCACAAAAATGCGGGTAGGAATTTTTGGAACTGATGCCTCTTTCTCGAATTTAATATCCTCAAGCGTACTTGGATCTACTACCTCTGCTAAATCATGTAGACATTTCCTTAAATAGGAAACTTGTAACACGCCATGAACTCCCATCAGCCTCTCTAGTAGTCTAACTACGTGGGCCGTTTGGCTTATCCTCTCAACTATGGGAAATGGTCCTACGAATCTTGGTGCCAATTTCCCTACCAAGCCAAATCGCACTACGTTCCTTAAAGGTGATACTTTAATGAAGACCATATCTCCTACCTCGAATTCCAAGTCAGTCCTTCTCTTATCGGCATATGATTTATGTCTTTCTTAAGCTGCTTCCATCAATCTTCGAATAAGATCTATCTTCTCAGATATCTCTCTCACAATCTTTAGCCACGTAGAAGTCTGTCCATAGACTCCCACTAACACGTAGGCGATCTACAAGGTCGTTCGTACAATGCCTCGAAGGGTGCCATACCAATGCTCGACTGATTACTATTGTTGTATGCGAACTTAACTAATGGAAACACTCCCCTCAAGTCTCTCCGAATTCTACGATACTCAGACCTAGTAGATCCCCGAGAACACTAATAACCCCTTCAGTCAGTCCATCAGTCTAAGGGTGATAAGTTGTGCTAAGTCTTAACCGTATACCTATGACTTCTTGCAAGTTCCTCCAAAACTCGCTAGTAAATATGGGGCCACAATCTCTCTAAGGTACACCGATGCTAGCCAAGTCGTCGTCCTCTTGATTAGAATAAAATGAGCGCTCTTAGTAAGTTTATCCACTATCACCCATATGCTCGTGTTTCCCTTCCTTGATCGAGGCAGTCCATCAATGAAGTCTAAAGAGATGCTCTCCAATTTCCATTGTGGGATATCCAGGATTGAAGCAATCTGCCAGGCTTTCTTTGTTCAATCTTGACTTGTTGACAAGTCAAACATTGGGCCGCGAACTCTGCCACATCTTTCTTCATGCTAGTCTAATGAAAATCTCGCTTCATGTCTTGATACAACTTGTCATCGGCCCGATGGATAATCATCCAAGAGTGATGAGCCTCCTCAAGAACAGATCTTAATAAATCTTCAACTTAGGAAACACAAAATTTTCCATCTATTCTTAGCCACCCTTTCTCATCCATAGAAAATCTAGCTAGGTGACTGGAGGCTTTTACTTTATCGAGTCTTTCAAAGATGTCCATCAGCTGCTTATCCTTTCGCTGTGTAGATCCAATACGCTCCATAAGAGTAAGGCGAACCTCCAATGATGCCAACAAACCAAACGTGAAATTCATAGATGATTTAAAATCAAAGGTCAAAATAAATTCCAAGTTTTGCCTCTCTATGAATAAAGAATCAAGGTCATCCTTGGCGTACTCAATGCATCCGTACCTACATTACCCTTGCCTGGGGTATAAGCTATCTTAAAATTGTAGGACGTAAGGAACTCCATCCATCATTGTTTCCTTAAGCTGAGATCCTTTTATGAGAACAAATATTTGAGCGACTTATGATCCACGTAAAGTTAAAATCATTCTCCATGTAGATAGTGTCGTAAAGATCTAAACACGAACACTATATCAACCAACTCCAAGTCATGGGTGGGATAGTTCTTCTCGTGAACTCTTAATTTCTTACTTCAATGGTAGACCACCCTACCGTCTTGCATCAACACATCACCTAATCCCGTGCCACAAGCATTTATGTAGACCGTAAACACCTTGCTAACATCGGGATGAGTCAGAATAGGGGTTGATTTTAGAGCCAAATGAAAGCGAGTGTATGTATGTGCTAGTGTAGTACACACGAATCGTGTAATATAACGAATAATATTCGAGTATAAAGTAAAAGCTAATCACAGAACTGTATAATAGTAAATGCAATAAAAAATAGAAAAATCACACCATAGATTTTTATATTGGTTCGGAGCACCATCCTACATCTAGTCCCGGACTTCTATCTGGATTTTCACTAATCAATCACCTCACTTCACCTAGAGGAAGAGGTATACAATACCCGAGCAGCAGAACGGAATTTCACGCCTCTAACAACACGAGGACTTCAACACTTGCCTGATCACACACAGGACTTCAACACTTTCCTCTTACAACATGGAGGACTTCAACAAAGATGAATATACTTGTAGTTGACAATATGTGTTCTCATTAACACGAATTTGTCAATTCTTGTACAACTTTCCTATAATCTTATCCTCAAATAGTATTTGTGTTTATGAAGATTTTGGAAGATGATATCGTATTTGAATCAACAGAATAATATATAAATTCTAGGATTCAAAAACGATATTATGAAGAATATGAGAATTTGAGTACTTTGAGAGTTCAAGAATGAAATCAATAGTATAGAGATTAGATATAAAATATTGGTGTATTTGAAATGATGATTTCAAGATGTTTATATAAGAGATAAATAGTCGTAACTATTAGTAAAGAGTTATATACAATGGATACGATCATTGGTGAAGAGGAAGAGAAGCAACTCTTGAAGAAATGGAAGTGGCTATTCGAATAATTGCTTCTGTTTAAAAACGGTCGACACGTCAAAATGGACCAGTAGACAGGAATTCAAATATATATATACGTTATGTGTATATATATGCACATTTATTGTGCAAACTAGGTAAAAACGGTCGACCGGTCTGATTTGAGCGGTCGACTGGTTATGCTCAATTTGCACAATTAATGTGTGTATATATACATATATATATATATATATATATATATATATTGATTATTTGAGGATAGATTTTAACATGAATAAACACTATTAACATACCAAATAATCATTCTCTAATGAATAATACCATATGTAGCTCCTTATCTCCTTAAACCAATGAATATCGTCTTTTTGTCGATCATCGCATATTTCTTTGGAGAAATCAAAACTATATGAGATTCTTGACTCAACACTCTCCTCTTTTTTGATTGATGACAATACAGCTCTGAATCTCCCCCTGTATATAGTCTACCCCTGAATTTGTGCCTGTATATTAACTATATTTCCTGCATATACGATGTTAGTACAACTTTTTCCTATATACAATGTTAGTACCATTTTTCTCCCCCATTGTCATCGACAAAAAGGAATCAGTAAATAAATAAGTGACAATGTAAATGATACTAGCATAGTTTCAGGCAACATAAATAAATAACATAGGTCATAAGAGTCATATAGTATGAGCGTACACACATAAGTCTACTACGAATAAACTACAACACCATTTCGATACAAGTGCCAGAATAAGTCTTCAAAAGAAAATAAAAGCATAAGTTCATAAAACGAACAAAGAACCAAGCTATTCAGATTCCGTTTACACTATTTCTTCTTCCAATTCTTCTTCTTCAATCATTTGAGATTTACCTCGACCCCGTCCATGACTAGTGTCAGAGTTGGTACCCTCCTCCGAAGATGTCCAAGCAAAAGATGGAGGAGCTGGACGTTTGCCAGGGTCATGTTCTTGCATAGAAAAAGATGATGCGCCACAAGATATTACTTCCCATAAAGATCCGAAGAATGACTTAAGTTTGTTAAAGCGGTTATCCATTTTTGTGTCCATATGCTTAAGTTGAGCTTCGAGAAGAAACTGATTTTGAGCAATAGTTTCAAGACTTTCTTTTGCTGAGGAAATTGAGCATAGAATTTTACTTCCTCAGGGCGAGATGGTCTGGAAGAAGTTCCTTTATGGCCTTGTTCCTTCCATTGATCAAAAGGTATGATATTGAAATATGGATCAGGAAGCTTCATACGCTTAATCGAGGCTTTGTTTATGCCCTTGGGTCTTGAAACAGACGAGTCAGGAGGTTTAATGCCACAATCGAAAAGAAGTTGCATAATATATTCATTATAGAATAGATGTGGCCTAGATAACTCATTTACTGGTAAAATCTTGTGACGGCCGGGAATTTCGCTCGATCCGAATCGATCGTTAAACCAACAAAGACCGTTCGAAACCCCTGATCGTTTTGAGAACAACACATATCGGAACGCAGATGGAAGAACATTTCATTGTTATTACAATAATTCCATCAGATACAAGAATATACAGAGTATAAATGAATATATATACATTCGACAAATATCAGAGATTACAATAGATTACATAGCAGCGGAAAATAATACAAAACACAACTGAAAGTAATACACAGATAAATAGCTTTCTGAGCATCGTTCCAGCTGTAAATCAGGATCCTGTGAATATGAATCTGCAAAACCAAAACTACTAGCTGCCCGTGTCGAAAATAAGGGCACCCAGAGTTTAGGTTAAAACAATAAACTCCAGGTCAGTCATGTGACTGGTTTAAGAACTAAAACAGTTATTTAAAACTTTACTTTAAAAGAGAGTAATTCAAGGGACCACGCCGTATAACAAGGAACGGGTTTCCTCCCAAGAATACCAGTGCATAGAATAAAAAACGCAATGCTTTTTCGAAAAATGAAGCTATTATAAGACTTAGGTCCCATCACACAATGCAACGCAAGCCGGAGGATAGGGTTTTCCTTATAATAGCCAAACATGCTTGGTACGTTTAAAACAAATCATTTGATACTATAATAAGTGTATAGTGTCAAAACATTTTCAATCATAAATATCAATCCTAGGCGGCATGGGTACCATCTATCATGTCGCCAAACTAGGCACTACAAATAAAACCGAAATATCTCGTATTGGAAATTGGATTTCCATCATGAGTCGAGGCAAGGGGCAAGCTCCTCTCCGATTTCGAGACACTCTAGCAAATGCCTCAGGACTACACACTCTGGGCAACCCTTGGATCTTCAGGGCCGGTCCTCTCTTATGTTTGAGGATTGGCAATTCCTGAACAAACGTTTCCCGGTCCTTTCAGACCTAAAATCGAGGCGCCTCATCCAACAACCAAATAGGTGAAAAGTATATAAATGTCAGGGCTGGTAAGTCACTGACACTACCAAAGCTAGAAAGAAACGTCGTGCGCTCCCTGCTGTAATGACCCGGATTTTTAGTGACTTTGGTTATCGACATAAGCACAATGTCGATAACCAAAACATCGAAAAATCCTGGTAATTAGTGAAAGAAATTAGAGGGTGAGGAAAGATAAGATTGAAAATTAGAATAGAAGAAGAAGAAGAACACAACATCAGAGTAACACGAATCTCACAGCGGCATGAATAACATATAATATATGTAACATAACTTTGAAATATACATCTGTATTTGAATATACATAATTATCAAAGTACAACACTTACAACACAGCGGAAATAACTATAGCTATATGATCCAGAAGCCTCCTGCTCCAGCTCTTAAACTATATCTGTAAAATCCCGACTACTTGACTGCCCATACAAATTTAGGCACCCAAGAGTTTAGGGAAAACAACAAAATAAACTCCGGGTCAGTCATGGGACTGGTATGAGTAAACAGTTTAAAAACAGTTCGAACAATTAAACGATATCTCATAAGACCACGTCGCGTAACGGAACGGGTTTTTCCCTTATGAGAATCCAAGATAACTTTATATCAAAAACCTTTTGATATTATAATAATTTCTATCAACCACAGTATGTATATATAATCATCTAGCAGAAACGCTTTCATCTCACGTTCTACATATATAGTATACAATCAAAACCGCAAGCACGTATTAGGTAATGGATTTCCAACTATGACAAGGTATGGAACCACCTTTCGCTAGTGTACCTCTAGAGAGGAATACACTGGGTTCAACAAGAACATCTTGCAACCCAGCCACACATGACCGACCACTCATTTCGCTTGAGCGTATCGAATGTATATCACCAACAGTTGGGATCAGCAACCGTTTCCCGAATTAGACAGCATCAACAATAGATTTTTAGAAGTAAATGAAACTCTAGATCACGTGATTATACACCCTACTTCGGTGCGACCGACTTAGCCATGCTGCCTGCCCGATTTCTGTCATTTACCGATTTGATGAGGCTTGAGGTTACGCTTCATCATCACATCAGATTTACTTCGAATGCCACATCGTCAAATCCATCAAATCACCGATTGATGTCCTCAACCATACATTATGTGTTAGCTAAAAGAAGTTTCCTTCTCCGCTTCCACTCTTGGTACGGTTGGAGAAATCAATATACGTGATCGTCTGGAAATACCCTGTCAGACATCCGTCCATACAAGTCATCCAGGAACAGCATGAACCGAAGGCACTATTCTGTAAACAAGATAGCCCTTGCATAACTCCGTCTTCAATTTCCTCTGGCATATATGATTTCACAACGCTTATGCCAATACAGAGTGGTTCTTTTTATAATAATCCAACCGGTCTCTCCATATTAACAACGTTAAAATGGTCAAAACTTCGATAGTCTGTGATTTAACTATCGAATAAAAACAAGTGTGCAAACAACGATATTATTTCCAAATGGAAATTATATCGATCAAACATCATTTAACATTCATCTCCTTAGTTCATTTTTCATCTCCTGTTTCCCTATATTCAACATTTGCTATTTTCTAAATTTAGAAAATATATGTTATTACCATTGGAAAACATTTCCATTTCTTGTTTTCTTTATTAGAAAACACTTTTGGTTTCTTATTTGGAAAACATTTCCAAAGCTTCTTCATTGGACTTAGACAGATGTTTAAACAAACCAACGCGATGCCAACTCAAACCATTTCCTTTATTGCTGAACCTTAACTATTCCTTAGTTAAAAACGAAGCCACTCAAGTTGGGGTAGAACTACCTCTCAGACCTTAACTGAACAACATTTCTAACTTTGAAATAGGCAAAGTTCACTTTATATTCCTTTTACTAACTTCCTTACTTAACCCTCCTTTGAATGGCTATATTCGATTAACTCTTTTTACTTAACTCTATTCGATTAAACTAGCATCGATTTAGCTCCTTTTACTTTAACTCTAATCGATTAAACTAACATCGATTAACTCTATTGGACTAACACTATTGGATTAACTCCATTTCACATAACTCCTTTCGAATAAACTATATTCGATAACTACTTTTACTTTCTTCGAATAAACTATATTCGATTAACTCTTTTGCTTCTATTTGAATAAACTTTATTCGATTAACTCTTTTGCTTCTATTCCAATAAACTATATTCGATTTACTCTTTTGCTTCTATTCGAATAAACTATATTCGATTAACTCATTTGATACTCTTCGAATAAAGTATATTCGATTAACTCTTTTGCTTCTATTCGAATAAACTATATTCGATTAACTCATTTCTTTAACTCTAATCGATTAAACTAACATCGATTAGCTCCTTTTACTTTAACTCTAATCGATTAACTAACATCGATTAACTTCTTTTCGAATAAACTATTCATTTATAAAGATTTACTTTTAGTAACGGTTCTTCACTTTACAAATGATTTCCTTTTATTCTAACTTATCCTTTGACTTTATAAATATTTCTTTTGTAAAAATCTCTTTCCTTTTCTATATAAAATCCATCGATTTTATATAAATAAATTCATTTTCAAAATACACTTTGAAAATATTCCTTTTACTAACTTCCTTTATCAACGTTCGGTATGTTATGGTATTCAACATATCAATCACGATGATCAGTATCGTCCAAACACATATAATCGACAACAGATTATATATCACATCATATATCACAATATATGAATCACAGTAAAATAAATGTTGAGGAATCCAATTGGATTCCTCCAACCTGTTTTCCTGCATCACAGATGTTAAACAATATAGATAACATCACTTTTCAGTTCCATATGAAATATTCTGTTAAAAAGAATCAATATAGAAATTTAACTAACTGACTAGCAGTTCAATCAAACAGTCGACACACAGTCAATCAGCCAATATCTAACAGTTCTAAAAATACAACATGAAATTATAAAATGTTCAAAGTTAGTGAGATTTACACACTTTGGCAGTTCATCGTTAAAGAACGATAAACTGTTTGTTTGATTTGAATCAAATAATTTATTTCTCCATAAATTCATACGAGCCCCAATCCACTTCCAGTCAGCTTCATTGTGAAGCTCTCGTCCATACGATCCCAACGAATCCTGTTTTGTCCAATTCCGATACCATATGATGAAGTTTTATAATTTACAAGATTGAACACATTTTTAAATAAATAAACTAAACCTATATAAAGTTCGGGCCTTACATTCCTTAACACGGCCCATCAAGTTAAATACTGACCCGCTCCACAAAGCTTCTTCCTCCCAGTAAAACTCACAAACTTTGCTCCTCACGCTCAAAGCCATACCCGCCGTTCTTTCCTGCTACTCTTCTTCTCCAGTACACCGAATACAAAAAGAGTACTACCACCATTCCTCTCTCCGAATGCTCATCTACATCGTCCCACTTCCATAAACCTCGAGTTGGCCAACCTCGCAGTGACTTTAGCCTGTCGTGCACCCCTGCTGGAGCCGAGCGAAACTTTTTGACATCGATCCTGCCCAAAATCTCGTCACCGATACGAAATCCCATCCCGAGTCCAAAAACGAACTTCATTTCTCAAATCGATTCCCCAAATCCTACATTTATCAAACCCTAGTTTACTTCCCTGAACAAAAATCGACGTCGCACCTATGGAAATGCATATCATATTTGAGAGAATCTCATCAGGACCTCAAATATATTTTTCTTGAGATTTTAGGTGGAGCGATTTATTTGTTTTGATTTTAGAAAGAGGCTTCTTCACGTTTGAAGCTTTCTGAGTGGCAGCGGCTTGGGAGAATTCTTATATAACGGACGGGAATGTTTTGTGTGGCTGAAACGATGCATTGTTGGCCTAGTTTAGGTTCACAACTCTTAGATATTTTAGTTTATATTTACATTTATATATATATATCAGCACTCTAAAAATTCCTACGAACACACACGATGCCTAAAAATCATTGAAATTGACATGCAACTAAAGTTCGACATTACGGTCCCAATGAAACTAGTTTCATCGAATTCCGACTCCGTATGCTCACACGGAGTATTTTAACCATCAAAATACTGACTGTTTTTCATATTAAAATCCCGTACGGCGAGATACTGACTCTAAAAATCACGAAACTTGGAATCTAACAATAATTTGATGTTGCGGATCCAACAAAACTAGTTTCGTCGAATTCCGACTTCGTTTGCAAAAGTGGATATTTTTAACGCTCTAAATAGCCTATTTAAATATATAAATATATTTAAATATAATTAAATTAAATATTTAAAATTAAATATTATCATCTATATTCACAATGGCATACCACACAGCTCTAGAATATTCCTGTATGTATTTACAACTCGATATTCACTTCTGGGTCAACCCGATATTTCATTTATATTGAAATCCCTTTTAAAAATATAAATAATTCCTTTATAAATTATAAAGGAATTCCACAGCGACTTTTCCAAAATTTGATTTGGACATACATCAAAATCTACACGATGATATCCCGATTTTTCTCTTCCACTATAAAGATATACTCCACCAGCTCCACAGTTTCTTGTTTCATAGAAATCCGACTTAAGACGAATTGTGTACATTCAGTTGAAGTTCAAATTGCCAATTTACGAACTGCAGCGCCATTCCGAGCTCGATTTTAATTATATTATAATTACGTTCAAACTGTCGTTCAAATAATATATTCGTTATTCTAATTCAATTCTAAACTGAATTAAAAATCACAGATGATCAGATTCACACCATATCGTCATTTCAACCAATTCTGGTTATTTCAGAATTAAATATATTATTTAATTTATTATTTTAATTAAATATTCATCATTATTAATTCCATGATCATCAAAATTCTCTAAACCACTATTTCAATGATTAAATAAATTAATTCTAATATCTCTGCCAATGCGGGTCATTACAATCTTCCCCACTTAAAATAATTTCATCCTCGAAATTGCTAAAAGGTAGAGAACGACCCTATCGACTGGTTAGAACATATTTGTTCACTTCTTATCTTCAGTTTTCAACTGAACCAATTTAATTTCAATTAAATTATTAATTAATTCTTATCAACGAAAATTTTCAAAAATCCTGAAAATTTTCTAACACCTCAACCTTTTCGAAAAATTTCGCAAGCACCTCCTTTGTACTGGTCAATAGCTCAAACTCCAACTCGCCTCTCTGGGCCACCTCCATCCCAAAAGAAAATCAAACAGCCAAGCGGCTTGCCAATTCGGCTCATAAATCTAATATCCAATAGAAATATAAACTTGTACCTTTTGTCGGCATATCATTATATCCTTTCCACATGTTATTAAATTTAGCGGATACAAGGGTTATCCCAATCAAATCCCCATCTTCTTTTATCCACGACACAACCATTCGCTTATATCCTAAGTCGAATTTTATTTCAAATTCGAGTTCCATTCTCGATTTCAAATTCTTAACTTCCAAATCCAATTTTCATTTTAGATTCTTATCTCGACAATCGAATTTTATCCATGAATGAATTTTTCCTGATATCGTTCTATTTCCATTCAGTTTTCACTTAACTATTTCAATTCAATCTCAGCTTACTTTTGCAAACTTCTATTTAAATTTGTTCTTAATTCAAACAGTCTCTTCCTGGGAATTATAAACAGTTTACTTTTTCAAAAATCAAAATTTCCTTTTGAAATTCAACTGAGCCCATAATCAATATTCCATTAGTTAAATCACTTCTCTATTTCATTATCAATATTTGTTAACCAAATATTTTCAATAACCATATTGGCCTTTTATGTTATTTAGAAAACATTTCCAAATATCGCCTTCCTTTATTTTCTAAACTTTAGAAAATATATTCTATTTATAATTGGAAAATATTCCAATTACTTATCTCTTTTTCGATCTCAATTATTTCTATACTTAGGAAGTATTTATTATTCTATTTTCAAGTTTACACTTATTTAGGTTAAAACGGATGTTGTGTAAAACATCATTACGACAACCCAAATACTATATCCAACTAACTCTTATTCAACATTGATCTTCGAGCCTGAAATCTTGCTATTTATTTGTTAATAATGAAATCAATCAAGTTGGGGTATAACTACCTCTCAGACCTTGACTGAATAACATTTATAATGTCAAAACAGATATGACTACTTACTCGAGTAATCAATACCAAACAACTAATTATTCACCTTTAAACGTATACTCTTTCTCTTTTAAGTTCGTTTCCTTATCGACTTCTCTATATATACTGATACATAGAATTCTACTTATCAGATTTTCTCAAAATATTATAACTCCTTAAATTCCCGGAAAAATTCGCCATAACTTCCTTTGTACCAGGAGCATCGGGATATTACACATAGCCTCCCATGGCCCTCACCAATCTAAAAGAAAAGGAAAAAGCCAAGCGGCTAGCCGATACGGCGCATAAAATCTCATATATATGAATTAAATACATACCTTTCCGTCGGGCATTCTATTTATAAACCTTTATACCTTATCCATACCTACCTCATGTATATTTATACATTTCTAATTCATTTCAACTTAATCCAATCATTTTAACTTAGTTCGTTAAGTGATTTTCAAATTACTGGTTTGCCCGTTTCACCTTTTTATTTGAATATACATGTTCAAATATAGGTTTAACTTGTTTATCAACTAATTGAATTCCATTTCAATTTTATTTGAATTTCCTATATTCAAATTCCATTTCGATTCTCTTATTCAAATCCCATATTTGAATTTCATTTCAAATCTCTTATTCAAATTCCATATTTGAATTTCATTATTCGAATCTATTTGAATTCTCTTAATTTCATTTTAATTCCCTTTGAATCTTCTATATTCAAATTTCAAATTCAATTCTATTTGAATCTTCTACATTCAAATTTCATTTTCAATAATATTCAAATTCTATATATTCAAACTCCTTTTGAATTTCTATATTCGAATCCTATTATTACTCTATATGAATTCTATATTCAAATTTCATTTCAAACTATTCGAATTCTATATTCAAATTTCATTATTCAAATCTTCTTTATTCAAATCTCATTTGAATTTCTATATTCATATCCCCTTTTGAATTTTCTATATTCAATTCCTCTTTGAATTTTCTTATTCAAATTCTATGTTTGAACTTCCTTTATTCAAATTCCTTTTCAAACTTTCTTTATTCATTCTTTACATAAGTCTCGATTTCAATTCCTTTTGAAACCGATATTTCTACCTTTGGAAAATATATTTCCCTTTAAATTTCACACTTGTATTTTTATTTCTGAATTATCCAATGATAATTCTCTTCACTTCATTTATGAACTTCATTTATAAAAGAACTTTTTATAAACTTCGTTTATAAAGGAACTTCTCGTTTTATTTCTTTTAAAACAAGTTAATATTTCAAATCTATTTAAAAATTCAAATTCTATATTTTAAATCCCATTTTGAAATTCAACACAACTTGTCTTTTCCAAAACAAATTAAAAAACGGTATCTCTGCTAGTAATTCGTCACTTACAACTCGAAAATGAATACTGATGATGCAGCTGTCATCATCAGAATCTATTTTCCAGCGATCGAAGTGAGTTCAATACTATAAAACCATTTCTAAACATTTCCACTTTGAAATTCATTTCAAAATATAATTCACACTGCTTGTAAAATAATTTAAAATCTCCCAGGATCTTAAAATTTCCTTATTTTTAATTCAAATCCATTCACAAACACTTATCCAATTTTCCAGAAATTTTAATTCAATTTCTGGTTTAAATTTCAGATTTAACTCATCTGATTCACGTATTTCACTTATATGAATTCTGATTGGTTATTTACATAACCATTTAATCTATAATCTTACTCGATTATAATAACAACCAATATATCCAATATATATAAAAATATACGTTGGGTAAACTATTTTAATTTACCCTCTTTCAAAACATATCGTGTCGACCCATCGTATTCGAGTGTTTAGTAACTCCTACCGATACAGTGGATCAAACTGATCGACCAAAACTCATAAACAACTCAACCAATAAATCTCCACAATATAAAACAAATTTTTATATCAATAACAAATACGCTCACTCGTATATATACACTCAATCTCAGTCTAGGGTATTACTAACCCTATCTCTACCGAGTCACGCCACAGAGCCAAGTAATTCTTAACCTAAGCTCTGATACCAACTGTAATGACCCAGATTTTTAGCGACTTTGGTTATCGACATAAGCACGATGTCGATAACCAAAACATCGAAAAATCCTGCTAATTAGTGAAAGAAATTAGAGGGTGAGGAAAGATGAGATAGAAAATTAGAGTAGAAGAAGAAGAAGAACACAACATCAGAGTAACACGAGTATCACAGCGAAACGAATAACATATAATATATGTAACATAACTTTGAAATATACATCTGTATTTGAATATACATCATTATCAAAGTACAGCACTTACAACACAGCGGAAATAACTGTAGCTATATGATCCTGAAGCCTCCTGCTCCAGCTCATAAACTATATTTGTAAAATCCCGACTACTTGACTGCCCATACAAATTTAGGCACCCAAGAGTTTAGGGAAAACAACAAAATAAACTCCGAGTCAGTCATGGGACCGGTATGAGTAAACAGTTTAAAAACAGTTCGAACAAGCAAACGATATCTCATAAGACCACGCCGCATAACGGAACGGGTTTTTCCCTTATGAGAATCCAAGATAACTTTATATCAAAAACCTTTTGATATTATAATAATGTCTATCAAACCACAGTATATATATAATCATCTAGCAGAAACGCTTTCATCTCACGTTCTACATATATAGTATACAATCAAAACCGCAAGCACGTATTGGGTAATGGATTTCCAACTATGACAAGGTATGGAACCACCTTTCGCTAGTGTACCTCTAGAGAGGAATACACTGGGTTCAACAAGAACATCTTGCAACCCGACCACACATGACCGACCACTCATTTCGCTTGAGCGTATCGAATGTATATCACCAACAGTTGGGATCAGCAACCATTTCCCGAATGCGACAGCATCAACAACAGATTTTTAGAAGTAAATGAAACTCTAGATCAGGTGATTATACACCCTACTTCGGTGCGACCGACTTAGCCATGCTACCTGCCCGATTTCTGTCATTTACCGATTTGATGAGGCTTGAGGTTACGCTTCATCATCACATCAGATTTACTTCGAATGCCACATCGTCAAATCCATCAAATCACCGATTGACGTCCTCAACCATACATTATGTGTTAGCTAAAACAAGTTTCCATCTCCGCTTGCACTCTTAGTACGGTTGGAGAAATCAATATACATGATCGTCTGGAAATACTCTGTCAGACATCCGTCCATACAAGTCATCCAGGAACAGGATGAACCGAAGGCACTATTCTGTAAACAAGATAGCCCTTGCATGACTCCGTCTTCAATTTCCTTTGGCATATATGATTTCGCAACGCTTATGCCAATACAGAGTGGTTCTTTGGATAATAATCCAACCGGTCTCTCCATATTAACAACGTTAAAATAGTCAAAACTTCGATAGTCTGTGATTTAACTATCGAATAAAAACAAGTGTGCAAACAACGATATTATTTCCAAATGGAAATTATATCGATCAAACATCATTTAACATTCATCTCCTTAGTTCATTTTTCATCTCCTGTTTCCCTATATTCAACATTTGCTATTTTCTAAATTTAGAAAATATATGTTATTACCATTGGAAAACATTTCCATTTCTTGTTTTCTTTATTAGAAAACACTTCTAGTTTCTTATTTAGAAAACATTTCCAAAGCTTCTTCATTGGACTTAGACAGATGTTTAAACAAGCCATTGCGATGCCAACTCAAACCATTTCCTTTATTGCCGAACCTTAACTATTCCTTAGTTAAAAACGAAGCCACTCAAGTTGGGGTAGAATTACCTCTCAGACCTTAACTGAACAACATTTCTAACTTTGAAATAGGCAAAGTTCACTTCATATTCCTTTTACTAACTTCCTTACTTAACCCTCCTTCGAATGGCTATATTCGATTAACTCTTTTTCCTTAACTCTATTCGATTAAACTAACATCGATTTAGCTCCTTTTACTTTAACTCTAATCGATTAAACAAACATCGATTAACTCTATTGGACTAACACTATTGGATTAACTCCATTTCACTTAACTCCTTTCGAATAAACTATACTTGATAACTCCTTTTACTTTCTTCGAATAAACTATATTCGCTTAACTCTTTTGCTTCTATTTGAATAAACTATATTCGATTAACTCTTTTGCTTCTATTCGAATAAACTATATTCGATTTACTCTTTTGCTTCTATTCGAATAAACTATATTCGATTAACTCATTTGCTTCTATTTGAATAAACTATATTCGATTAACTCTTTTGCTTCTATTCGAATAAACTATATTCGATTAACTCATTTCTTTAACTCTAATCGATTAAACTAACATCGATTAGCTCCTTTTACTTTAACTCTAATCGATTAACTAACATCGATTAACTTCTTTTCGAATAAACTATTCATTTATAAAGATTTACTTTTAGTAACGGTTCTTCACTTTACAAATGATTTCCTTTTATTCTAACTTATCCTTTGACTTTATAAATATTTCTTTTGTAAAAATCTCTTTCCTTTTCTATATAAAATCCATCGATTTTATATAAATAAATTCATTTTCAAAATAAACTTTGAAAATATTCCTTTTACTAACTACCTTTATCAACATTCGGTATGTTATGGTATTCAACATATCAATCACGATGATCAGTATCGTCCAAACACATATAATCGACAATAGAATATATATCACATCATATATCACAATATATGAATCACAGTAAAATAAATGTTGAGGAATCCAGTTGGATTCCTCTAACCTATTTTCCTGCATTACAGATGTTAAACAATATAGATAACATCACTTTTCAGTTCCATATGATATATTCTGCTACACAGAATCAATATAGAAATTTAACTAACTGACTAGCAGTTCAATCAAATAGTCGACACACAGTCAATCAGCCAATATCTAACAGTTCTAAAAATACAACATGAAATAATAAACTGTTCAAAGTTAGTGAGATTTACTCACTTTGGCAGTTCATCGTTAAAGAACGATAAACTGTTTGTTTGATTTGAATCAAACAATTTATTTCTCCATAAATTCATACGAGCCCCAATCCACTTCCAGTCAGCTTCATTGTGAAGCTCTCGTCCATACGATCCCAACGGATCCTGTTTTGTCCAATTCTGATACCATATGATGAAGTTATATAATTTACAAGATTGAACACATTTTTAATTAAATAAACTAAACCTATATAAAGTTCGGGCCTTACATTCCTTAACATGGCCCATCAAGTTAAATACCGACCCGCTCCACAAAGCTTCTTCCGCCAAGTAAAACTCACAAACTTTGCTCCTCACGCTCAAAGCCATACCCGGCGTTCTTTCCTGCTACTCTCCTTCTACAGTACACAGAATACAAAAAGAGTACTACCACCATTCCTCTCTTCGAACGCTCATCTCCATCGTCCCACTTTCATAAACCTCGAGTTGACCAACCTCGCAGCGACTTTAGCCTATCGTGCACCCCTGTAGGAGCCGAGCGAAATTTTTTGACATCGATCCTACCCAAAATCTCGTCACCGATACGAAATCCCATCCCGAATCCAAAAACGAACTTCATTTCTCAAATCGATTCCCCAAATCCTACATTTATCAAACCCTAGTTTACTGCCCTGAACAAAAATCGACGTCGCACCTATGGAAATGCATATCATATTTGAGAGAATCTCATTAGGACCTCAAATATGTTTTTCTCGAGATTTTATGTGGAGCGATTTATTTGTTTTGATTTTAGAAAGAGGCTTCTTCACGTTTGAAGCTTTCTGAGTGGTAGCGGCTTGGGAGAATTCTTATATAACGGACGGGAATGTTTTGTGTTGCTGAAATGATGCATTGTTGGCCTAGTTTAGGTTCACAACTCTTAGATATTTTAGTTTATATTTACATATATACATATACATATATATATATATATATATATATATCAACACTCTAAAAATTCCTACGAACACACACGATGCCTAAAAATCATGAAAATTGACATGCAACTAAAGTTCGACATTACGGTCCCAATGAAACTAGTTTCATCGAATTCCGACTCCGTATGCTCACACGGCGTATTTTTAACCATCAAAATACTGACTGTTTTTCACATTAAAATCCCGTACGGCCAGATACTGACTCTAAAAATCACGAAACTTGGAATCTAACAGTAATTCGATGTTGCGGATCCAACAAAACTAGTTTCGTCGAATTCCGACTTCGTTTGCAAAAGTGGCTATTTTTAACGCTCTAAATAGCCTATTTAAATATATAAATATATTTAAATATAATTAAATTAAATATTTAAAATTAAATATTATCGTCTATATTCACAGTGGCATACCACACAGCTCTAGAATATTCCTGTATGTATTTACAACTCGATATTCACTTCTGGGTCAACCCGATATTTGATTTATATTGAAATCCCTTTTAAAAATATAAATAATTCCTTTATAAATTATAAAGGAATTCCACAATGACTTTTCTAAAATTTGATTTGGACATACATCAAAATCTACACAATGATATCCCGATTTTTCTCTTCCACTATAAAGATATACTCCACCAGCTCCACACGTTTCTTGTTTCACAGAAATCCGACTTAAGACGAATCCTGCACATTCAGTTGAAGTTCAAATTGCCAATTTACGAACTGCAGCGCCATTCCGAGCTCGATTTTATTTATATTACAATTACGTTCAAACTGTCGTTCAAATAATATATTCGTTATTCTAATTCAATTCTAAACTGAATTAAATATCACAGACGATCCGATTCACACCATATCGTCATTTCAGCCAATTCTGGTTATTTCAGAATTAAATATATTATTTAATTTATTATTTTAATTAAATATTCATCATTATTAATTCCACGATCATCAAAATTCTCTAAACCACCATTTCAATGATTAAATAAATTAATTCTAATACCTCTGCCAATGCGGGTCATTACACCTACAGTCCTTATCCCGTTTTTGACTCATACCGAGGTGTGAGGCTCGCGATTTCACGTTATACACAAAGCTGCAACGTAGGCCTTGCTTTGATCATCAACCACAAGACTTTGCTTTTCAACAGAAGCCTTGATCCATACAACTCAGCGTGCCACATAGGCAATTCATGCCATGCGATTGATATCTATCGATATATAACCTCTAAGCTCGTACGTCTCAGAGAAGGGCGTTAAGCAAGAGAATAAATTCTCCGCCGCCAAACAGATATATTTTTAACAGAAATCAATCAACATAGAATAAAATCCAATGTCAGACACACAATCCATTTACAAGTTCGTTCTGGGTCTGAACGAAACCGGGGGCACTTTCCTCGCATATCCATCCATCTCCAAGTACGTCTGGACGACAACCAACTGGTTCCCTCGTCTTGGGTGTACAGCCCAATCAAGATCATCAGTAATCACCCAAACGATGTGAAGACTTCCGGTCTTCAACCACCGTCTTCATCTTTGACATATCGTCGAATCGGTTATTCAGAATGGGTATAAACCCAGCCTTTCAGAACAACCCGCGTATATTAAAAACAAATGTTACACAAACACAACATACGCCTCATTCCAATTCATCAGTCACTAACCGTAAATCAGCAAGAGAACAATTTCCCAAATATTAACCCCGAAGGCCGAAACCAACATCAGATCAATACGCAGGAAACCATTCTTCTTAACTAACCTACAGCTAGTTTCTAAATTTCAATTCTTAAGGAAAGATTCCCATTAATTTTATCCAAGATAAATTCTTTAAAATTTATTCTTTAATCTTCCATTGGATGTCATTTCAAACCAAATTATGGTTTTAAAAACTAGTCGAGATTAGCGAACCACACCGAAGTAATTATTTATTTTATTTCCCAATCCCAACCTATTCATCCCATGAAGCAAAACTGGTAATACTTCATATCTAACACCACGGTGTTATCGGTAAAATTAATTACCATTTCACGTTCAAATCTAATTAAAGATTTGACTATCGCTTTGTAGAAAAACTTGTGATACTCCATTCTCGCTCATTTGCCAAATTTGATAATTTAAATTATCAATTCAACTTCAATCTAATTGCAGATTCATTAAAACTCTTTTTACTGGGTTAACGAACTAGTGTTATTTAAAATACAGTTCACGATGAACCCAAATCACATTCTATTTATTATCGGGTTAAAGAACAAGTGTTGTTTAATACACTGTTCACGATAAACCCAAATTTTAATTCTATTTACAATTTAAAACCCGTTTCAAATCCAATTTATTTATTTAAAAATAAACGGGTTTAATTTTAGCTCCAAACTAGTTCATTTCAATAAAATTCTATTTTTATCTTTACAAATGTGGGATTTTTCATCCCAGTTCTTCATTAATCATTTCTTATGATTTTACACAAATTATTACTATTTTTGATAATTTTATCAAGGCCCGTACAGTCGATTTCCAACAATGGCCATCGAACTGCACTTACTGCGACCTTTTCCAAATTTGATTTGGACGTATCTCCAGATCCAACCGTTAGATTTCAAATTCCTAATATTCGTTTGAAATATCCTTTCGATACGAACCCAACGGTTCCGGTTTTAGGAGAATCCGACGGTCGGATCTCCCGTAATGTCCGTTCGAAGTCAATGGTCGAAATTTACGAACTGCCGTGGCGCGGCGCGTTCTATTCAGGCCATTATATTATATATATAATGTATATAATATATATTTCATTGATTTCTATTTAAAATGAATTTTATAAATAGTTTTAAATTTGTTTCAAAAATATTTCAACTTCCATTTCCAATTCAATTCAAATCTCAATTCAATTTGAATTCATTTCAAATTGATTTTCTCCTATTTCGATTCAATTCAAATTGGTTTTCTATTCAATTCAATTCAAATTCGTTTTCTATTCTATTCAATTCAAATTGGTTTTCTATTCTATTCAATTCAAATTCGTTTTTTATTCGATTCAATTCAAATTGGTTTTCTATTCGATTAAATTCAAATTCGTTTTCTATTCGATTCAATTCAAATTGGTTTTCTATTCGATTCAATTCAAATTCGTTTTCTATTCGATTCAATTCAAATTCGTTTTCTATTCGATTCAATTCAAAATCATTTTCTGTTCGATTCAATTCAAATTCGTTTTCTATTCGATTCAATTCAAATTATAAAAACGAATATAATCGATATAAATATCGTTCGCGTCAAAATAGCGCATCTCTAATCAACACGGCTTTATATTCAACAAATGAATCTATATTTCTTTCAATACATGACTCTATATCTTTGTCAACACACGACTAATCTCAACGAATGAGTATTGTCCACGTGTGACTATTTTTGTTATTTAATATATTTTATAAAAATTATGGTATCTATCGTTTGATTTCAAATCAGACTCCAACTGTAAATTAGTAAGAGAACGATTCCCTGAATATTAACCCCGAAGGCCGAAACCAACATCAGATCAATATCCATGAGACCACTCATCTTATCTATTTTCCAGTTAATTTCTAATTTCATATATGATAAAGATGTAAATTTTATTGTTAAAATATTTCATTCAACACATGACTAATCTCAACGGATGAGTACGGTCAACACATGAACCTTTATTTTATAAAGATAAAGATGTAAATTTTATTGTTAAAATATTTCATTCAACACATGACTAATCTCAACGGATGAGTACGGTCAACACATGAACCTTTATTTTATAATATTCTTTATTTTCTAAATTGGAATGAGGCCCAATCAATTACCATATAAAGTTAATTATATGGATTCCATACAACACATGTATATAATTGCAACGATAAATAATCAACCATCATCCAAAGTACACTACACTGTATAAGCATCAAATATAGATATCTAACGCTTATAACAGCCTGTCGATCAATCGATCGACATACAACTAATTATTGGGATTGGTGTATGCCGTATTTTATCCCAACACCCGTGTGGGGTTTCAAACAATCAAACACAGATTTTATTTGTGCAGTTGGGCGATGTGTAAAATTTATCGTCCCAATCAATGTCATTCAAATAGGTGTACATAAACAAACCGTCCGGTTTGTAAATGAATATTTATTTATTCACATCCACTATATTCATATTCACGTTAAAATTTATATTTTTAACGATAAAATATTTTATTTTAACACATGAATTTCAATTTAGTTCATTTACATAGTAAAAATGATATTTTTATTTTTCTAGCTTATTTTAGAAAATTTCGGCGGCATAACGGCACGATACTAGAAACGGGACAAGGCATAGCCTTATCCCCGGTCTAGTGATGGCCCACGCCATTCACACATCAATCATATCCATTCTATTCCACCAAACAATCAAATTCAAATCAAACAATCTAACCAACTACACAGCCAAACAAACAAGTCCATGGTCTGTGGACGATGGTGTCGGGTGCTACTAAACACCATCTGCATCCTAGTATACATATATAACTAGAAAAAGAAATTTATAGTGACTATGACAAGGACAATTATAGCTAATCACCTATGACCCGTGACTATGAATTACTGCCTATGATTATGAATAGAAGACTATTATCTATGACCATGACCTTGAAACTATTATAGTTAATTGCCTATGACTATTTAGGGTAGTTGTCTAGAACTATTTTGGATAATTCATGACTATTGTGATTAATCGCTTATGATTCACTACGACTATGACTATTGTGGCCAATTGACTATTACAGTTGATTGTTCATAACACTATAGTTAAAAACCATGTTGTACACCAAGACCATTGATCCATTATCCTTGTATTTGGCTTGCTTTTGCATGCCTATTCTTTTATGTCAATTTTTGTCATGACTATCACCTTATTATGCCAAGTTTGAAAGCCTATTATTCTCTATATGCCAGTGATGTTGTAACCACTTGTCCCAAGCTATATCATGCCAGATTTATCACCTTGTGCTCGTTCTTTTGCCTATCATAGTTGGGATGTTATTCCCTTTTATTTTGGACCTGGATCTACTTGTAATTTAGATCGATTTACGTTTACATGCGAAGGGGATACGAATTGGGCAGGTTATGCAAACATGAATTGGTTATGAATATGAATCATGAACTTGATAATAGGCATAAGTGGAAACCCGAAAACTTGATATGAGAACTTGACATGAAACTCACTTAGAAACTTGACATGAACTTGACATGAAAATTTAACATGGACATGACACTTAGAATGAACTTAAAAATGGCCAACTCGAGGTTGGGTTGAGTTTCCTGTGTAATCCTGGTCGGAACCGCCCAGCAAATCCAGTTACTGCAAACAATAGGATCCAATGTGGGTAGTTAGTCATATCGCACTTGAAAACCTGAGGTCAGACTGAGTTGTGGTGTAATTCTTCCCGGAACCGCCCGGCATATCTAGTGACCACAACAACAGGTTTGATGTGAGAGGTTGGGTGCATTAATGAACTAATGCCACATGATAGGGTTAAGTCATGAACCGCTTGAATATACTTAACCAATTTGACACGTTGATTTGATAGGGTTAAGTCATGAACCTCTTGAATATACTTAACCAATTTGACACGATGATTTGATAGGGTTAAGTCATGAACCGCTTGAATATACTTAACCAATTTGACATGATGATTTGATAGGGTTAAGTCATGAACCGCTTGAATATACTAAACCAATTTGACACGATGATTTGATAGGGTTAAGTCATGAACCGCTTGAATTTACTTAACCAATTTGACACGATGATTTGATAGGGTTAAGTCATGATTCGCTTGAATATACTTAACCAATTTGACATGATGATTTGATAGGGTTAAGTCATGAACCGCTTGAATATAATTAACCAATTTGATAGGGTTAAGTCATGAACCGCTTGAATATACTTAACCAATTTGACACGATGATTTGATAGGGTTAAGTCATGAACCGCTTGAATATACTTAACCAATTTGACACGATGATTTGATTGGGTTAAGTCATGAACCGCTTGAATATACTTAAAAAACTTGACACATGATTCGTAGGGCTAAGTTATGAACTTGAACGAAAACACTTAGCCAATTTGACATGACACGTAGGCGGGTTAAGTCACGAACTTGAATGACAACACTTAACCAACCTGATATGCCAGACTGATGGGGTTAAGTCTCGAATTTAAATGACAACACTTAACCTACTGGACGCAAACCCTGGTTACGCGGTGCTTTTCAGCAGTAACCCACTAGATGTATCACGGTACCCTGGAACTAGGCAGGGTGGGGCACGATTAATGGGCTGATTGTAAGCGACTAGAATGACAGCTGAGTTGGTGCGCCATTGTAGGTTCAGGCGGACTATGGTCGTGCACGTAGTCCGGAGTTGAAAAAGCAGGCATTGGGCACATATAGGTTTAAACTGTGCGTACTTGATTTGTTTCGGTGGTTGGCACCCTAGGGCTATATACACCCTATGGTGGACCTAGCATAGGTGACTACATTTCATGATTGGGCCGTATGACACAGACACATGAACGAGCTAGGAATTGTAGGGAGCCGATCGATTAATAGACCATTACATGCAAAAAGGGTGTTGTTCGTTAGGTAGCATAATCCTTAGTGGTACTAGGTGGCATAAACCCTAATTGAATCTAGAAAACATTCAATAGGTAGCATAATCCCTAGTGGCCCTAGGTGGCATAAATCCTAGTTAAACACGTGATAGTGCATGATAAGGAAACCTAGCAAGAACAAGGGTGGAAGTCCAAACAATTTCAAGAATGGTGGCACTACGTTGAAGTAGTATAGAAATACATGATAAAACCCATACGATATACGGCAAGGGACGGTACATATACATGGAAATGATGATACGGGTTGGGGTACTAGTACAGTTGGTGCAAAGAATGTTAAACATGTGATGCTATACGTAGATTATCTGGTTTGCATATTTTATCTTGTTACCGTAGTTTATCTTGTTACCATAGTTTATCTTGTTATCTTAGTTTAACTTGCCTATCTTGTCATCATCCTTATGTTTACTTTCTGTTTATACATGTCATGTTACCTTTACTTGTTTCTATGCTGAAAGCCACTAGGACTTACCTGTCTGTATGACTGACCCGTTTTGTTTTGCCTCTTTTTCTTTCGTTCCCCCCCCCCCCCCCAAGGTTCTCAGGGAGGAAACACTATGATTTAGTTTGGACTTCTTTCTGCTTCAAGATCATCATATATGGCTTGGACCTTTCTTGGCTATGGCTGCTTTACTATTTTGCTTGGGGAATGATATATGACCATGGTTTTATGCTTCTTTACTATTGCAAGACAGATTTTGATGTAATGGATTTAATGGCATTTTGATGTAAAAAGGCTTTAGACCTTTCTAGATTTTTAATGCAATAAAATTTGGTTCTTTTTCCGCTGTTTTATATGTTCTGTCTTGTAATATTTCTGTGTATGTTTACCAAGATAACGCTCCACCAAAGCTAGTGCATTCCCTTTGTGAGTGACCCTAGCAGAGGTGGGGTGTTACATTTGGTATTAGAGCAGAAGGTTACCAGACTGGGCAAAAGTTTTTAAAACCTTTTGAAATTATTTTCAAAACCATTTACAAAGAAGCATTTTTTCAAGAAAAGATTTATTTTTAAAGGCTATTCCCGAAGGGCCATTAGCATTATCCTTTGTTTCCTTATTCGAATCCCTTTTCCTTTCTTTCCTCCATATGTAGTCACATTAGTTACATCTGCGACTAATCTTATTTCATGCTTTGTAGGGTTGTCGTGCAATGGAATTAGCTTTCGAGAAACTTGTCAACAAGCTACACAAGGATAGTAAGAATGAGGATAAAAGAACACAAGCCTAAGGATTAGAAACTTGTTGATAGGTCTTAATCCACGAAGGAGGAAAAGGTGAAAGAGGCCAAAGTGAGAATAATAAAACCCATGACAAGAGAGAGTATCTTTAGGATGATAAAAAGGGACATGTAGTTAAGTATTATAGGACAAGGACAAGGGCAAAGAACAAGATTGTCGAGGGGGCAATTGTATGCTCTCACTACTAGCATACCTAAGAGAGGTGGTAACATTTTTGTCCAAGGTTTAGCTTTTCTTTTCCATCATCCCGTTAGAACTTTTTTTTATACATCACATCCTTTTGATTCTGCTTCGATAGTTGAGTCTCTGCACCTTAGTACTAGCATAGTAGAGGATCCCGTTTTTGTCTCAAATCCTGTGGGGAATCGGCTCATTTATTCATGACTTTTTTGGATTTGAGAATGTCTACGCTAAGTGTTGAGTTTAGAAGCAATGCTTATGTTTTTGGGCTATGGGTTGATTCTAGGGATGGAATGGTTATCCAGTACTGGTGCCATTCTTGAGTATGAAAAGAGGGTAGTTAGACTCTTGACTTGCCATGGTAATACCCTCGAAGTCTAGTGTAACCCTGAGGATTCTGCCGTGCTTAGTTACCTAGAATCTCTTGATATATTTATTGATCCGCTCGAGTAGTGTTCGCCACCAAGGCGGATGGTTCATCTTGCTTATGCATGAGTTATAGAAAATCACCTTAGTAAGTACTCTTGGCAAAATGGTTGGCATTTGTTTATTTTCAAGAGACTCACTAGTGAATTTTGGAGACCTTGCATGAAACCATGAGTACGTAGTTATGTTTAAGCTGAAAAAGAATAAGTGAAAGTGGAACGAGAGGCGACAGCGAAATGAGTTCCAACTCATATTTTGGAAATAGGAGTTAAGAAGCTACGAAATTATAAAGTTAAAGATGGACAAAGCACAATGGAGTTAAGCTCAAGGAAATGCGACTTAAAAGATTTAAGACTAGGTACGCGCATCATATCTCTTTTTAAGAGTATATCCTTGATCCCTCTTTTCCTGTAGAGCTTACTTGCATCCTATCTTTTATGTATATTGTCTCGGTCCTATTCTCAATCTTATTTCCGTTGCAAACCCCATCAGGAGTATGACTCATCTAGTTGTGATATATATTGTGGTTTGAGGGTGTCTGTTGGGTTTCCTAGAATCATATATACTGGATTTTGGGCTGGTGTTTAGGGTTTTTTTTCCTAATCTGCATATTTGTGAGGAAGATATCCAGTTTAGACATTGCCTAATGGGTACAAAGGTTTTCTTTACTTGCTTCTATCATTCGGCTATACCTTTAGGTAGGAACTAATGGACGTAAACATGTGTTTGAGACATGTTATGAATGGTTGCAAATTGTTGCAAGAGGTTGCTAGTTGTTGCTCGTGGATGCATGAACACACATTAGGCACTAGATCGGCTCAGACACATCTCATATTGCATATGCATAGATGTTTATACTTGTACATGGATGAAATTGAATACATTATCATGTGGATGTTGCATATGGATGGATGTTTGTGCACACATATAGTGTTTATGTGACAAGGACTATTTGCATACATGTTGGATTCATGGCACTAGACATATTTTGCATTAGGAAGATGAATCAGGCCTGATCATTTGCATTAGATAAGGAACATGTACACACACTTTCTGCATATGTTCATACAACATTAGAAATCTCTTAAGGACAATGGATTCCTGTGATTGATGATTGAGTAGATGGATGATTGGATGGTAGGACACATTTTTCTTAACTTGAAGATTTCGAGGATGAAATCCTTTAAGGAGGGGAGAATGTAACAACCCGAATTTTAATAACATGTTGAAACTAGAAATCAGGGTATAATAAGAATCAAGGGAAACAGTTGTACCGTTGCGTTCGTCTCGAAATTCTGCATGGAAACGAGTCCGAATTTTCGAAAAACGGATTCCGTATGAGGGAGATATGACCTTCCAAAGTTTTAGGAATTTTCAGAAACCAAAAAAGCTCGAAATTCGAATTCAAACCCAGAAGCGGGCTGGGCGGGAAATTTCCCGCCCAGGACCTAGGTCGACTGGGTGGTCGACTGGGTAGTCGACCTCCCCCTGACCAGGTCGACTGGGTAGTCGACATAGGGGTCTACCTGCCCCGAATTTCTAGATCCAAGGCTGAGTTCATTTCTGCGTATCTAGACCGATTTTTGGACCAAATTCATGACTCTAAACCTATATAAACAGCCCCTAGCCTCATTCTCTCTACACCATTTCATTCTGTCCTTATGTTACCTCTGTGAAAATCAAAATGATAATATTTAAATTAAAAGAGACTACTTCTTCTTCGTCAAGACAACATCTAGGAATTGCAAATTGGGGGTTTTAAACTAGAACAAGACTAAACAAATCGAGTTCAACAACTGAAATAACCGTTTCAAGAATCAAATCTCTGCACTCTAATTCTCAATCCACACTCTGTAAGTTCTAGTTACTTTAAGATTGAAACTTGTTAAATTTAATATGGACACGGAATAAAATGAAATTGGACCTAAGCCTGATTATCTATTTCTTCTTGAATCTATGATTTTGGGTTATTTCTTATCGATGGAATCATGCCCATTCATGATATTGGACCTAGTTTATTATTCAAACGTTAGATTGTAAAATGAATTCTTGGATCTTGACTTGATGATAAGACTTGTTAGTTCAGTTTTCACCCTATCCTCTCTTGAATCTTGAATTTGGAAATATTGCTATGAAATCAGTTTGGACTTATTCATGTTATCAATTGGAATTGGACCCATGTATGATAAATGATTTATATCTACTCTTGGACCTTGACTTTTGGAATACTTCTATGAAAATTAACTTGGGCCTATTCATGTTGTAAATCAAATATGATCATGCCTATGGCATTGAAACTATTGTTAATCGCCAAAGACTATGCCTATGCCTATAACTGAGAATATAAGATTATTGCCTATGACAATGACAAGAACAATTATGGCTAATCACCTATGACCCGTGACTATGAATTACTGCCTATGATTATGAACAGAAGACTATTGTCTATGACCATGACTTGAAACTATTATAGTTAATTGCCTATGACTATTTAGGGTAGTTATCTAGAACTATTTTGGATAATTCATGACTATTGTGATTAATCGCTTATGATTCACTACGACTATGACTATTGTGGCCAATTGACTATTACAGTTGATTGTTCATAACACTATAGTTGAAAACCATGTTGTACACCAAGACCATTCATCCATTATCCTTGTATTTGGCTTTCTTTTGCATGCCTATTCTTTTATGTCAATTTTTCTCATGACTATCACCCTATTATGCCAGATTTGAAAGCCTGTTATTCTCTATGTGCCAGTGATGTTGTAACCAATTATCCCAAGCTATATTATGCCAGATTTATCACCTTGTGCTCGTTCTTTTGCCTATCATAGTGGGGATGTTATTCCCTTTTATTTTGGACCAGGATCTACTTGTAATTTAGACCGATTTACGTTTACATGCGATGGGGATACGAATTGGGTAGTTTAGGCAAACATGAATTGGTTATGAATATGAATCATGAACTTGATAATAGGCATAAGTGGAAACCCGAAAACTTGATATGAGAATTTGACATGAAACTCGCTTAGAAACTTGACATGAACTTGACATGAAAATTGGACATGGACATGACACTTAGAATGAACTTGAAAATGGCCAACTCGAGGTTGGGTTGAGTTTGCAGTGTAATTCTGCTCGGAACCGCCCGGCAAATCCAGTTACTGCGAAGAATAGGATCCAATGTGGGTAGTTGGTCATATCTCACTTGAAAACCCGAGGTCAGACTGAGTTGTGGTGTAATTCTTCCCAGAACTGCCCGACATATCCAGTGACCACAACAACAGGTCTGATGTGAGAGGTTGGGTGCATTAATGAATTAATGCCACATGATAGGGTTATGTCATGAACCGCTTGAATATACTTAACCAATTTGGCGTGATGATTTGATAGGGTTAAGTCATGAACCGCTTGAATATACTTAAACAATTTGACACGATGATTTAATAGGGTTAAGTCATGAACCGCTTGAATATACTTAACCAATTTGACACGATGATTTGATAGGGTTAAGTCATGGACCGCTTGAATATACTTAACCAATTTCACACGATGATTTAATAGGGTTAGGTCATGAACTGCTTGAATATACTTAACCAATTTGACACGTTGATTTGATAGGGTTAAGTCATGAACCGCTTGAATATACTTAACCAATTTGACACGATGATTTGACAGGGTTTAGTCATGAACCGCTTGAATATACTTAACCAATTTGACGCGATGATTTGATAGGGTTAAGTCATGAACCGCTTGAATATACTTAACCAATTTGACACGATGATTTGATAGGGTTAAGTCATGAACCGCTTGAATATACTTAACCAATTTGACACGATGATTTAATAGGGTTAAGTCATGAACCGCTTGAATATACTTAACCAACTTGATACATGATTCGTAGGGCTAAGTAATGAACTTGAACGACAATACTTAGCCAATTTGACATGACACGTAGGCGGGTTAAGTCGCAAACTTGAATGACAACACTTAACCAACTTGACATGCTAGACTGATGGGGTTAACTCTCCAATTTAAATGACAACACTTAACCTACTGGACGGAAAACCTTGTTCCACGGTCCTTTTCAGCAGTAACCCACTAGATGTATCACGGTACCCTGGAACTAGGCAGGGTGGGGGCACGATTACTGTGCTGATTGTAAGCGACCAGAACGACGGCTGAGTTGGTGTGCCATTGTAGGTTCAGGCGGACTATTGTCGTGCACGTAGTCCGGAGTTGAAAAAGCAGGATTTGGGCACCTGTAATTTTACACTGTGCGTGCTTGATTTGTGTCGGTGGTTGGCACCCTAGGGCTTGATACACCCTATGGTGGACCTAACGCAGGTGACTACATTTCATGATTGGGCCATATGACACAGACACATGAACGAGCTAGGACTTGTAAGGAGCCGATCGATTAATAGATCGTTACGTGAAAAAAGGGTGTTGTTCGTTAGGTAGCATAATCCCTAGTGGTCCAAGGTGGCATAAACCCTAATCGAATCTAGAAAACGTTCAATAGGTAGTATAATCCCTAGTGGTTCTAGGTGGCATAAATCCTAGTTGAACACGCGATAGTTCATGATAAGGAAATCTAGCCAGAACAAGGGTGGCAGTCCAAACAATTTCAAGAATGTTGGCACTACGTTGAAGTAGTATAGAAATACGTGATGAAACCCGTACGATATACGGCAAGGGACTGTACATATACATGGAAATGATGATACGGGTTGGGGTACTAGTATAGTTGGTGCAGAGAATGTTAAACATGCGATGTTATACATAGTTTATCTGGTTTGCATAGTTTATCTTGTTACCGTAGTTTATCTTGTTACCATAGTTTATCTTGTTATCTTAGTTTAACTTGCCTATATAATCATCATCCTTATGTTTACTTTCAGTTTATACATGTCATGTTACCTTTACTTGTTTCTATGCTGAAAGTAACAAGGACTTACCAGTCTATATGACTGACCCGTTTTGTTTCGCCTCTTTTTCTTCCGCTTTGTCCCCAGGTTCTCAGGGAGGAAACACTATGATTTAGTTTGGACTTCTTTCTGCTTCAAGATCATCATATATGGCTTGGACCTTTCTTGGCTATGGCTGCTTTACTATTTTACTTAGGGAATGATTTATGACAATGGTTTTATGCTTCTTTACTCTTGCAAGACAAATTTCGATGTAATGGATTTAATGGCATTTTGATGTATAAAGGCTCTAAACCTTTCTAGATTTTTAAAGCATTAAAATTTGGTTCTTCTTCCACTGTTTTATATGTTCTGTCTTGTAATATTTCTATGTATGTTTACCTAGATAATGCTCCACCAAAGCTAGTGCATTCCCTTTATGAGTGATCCTAGCGGAGGTGGGGTGTTACAATCATACTAATCCAATTAATGTGAATGCACCTATAGAGTGCATATAAAGCTTTGAAATTTTCCTTGTAAATGGCATCAAAATTTCAAACTTTTGGCAAAAGATAATGCATGATGGTTTGATGAAGAACTCTTGCTGTAGGTCGAAAATTAATAGATTTTGTACTGTGTTTGTCATCTTCAATAAATTCGTGACTTATTTGATTACAGACGTGGACATTACAAAAGTTACTTGAGAACTTTTCTCCTTTAAATGAAGAACCAAGAATGTTTTCCATCCTTTCACAAGAGATAAAGACTTATTGGCCACGTACAACTGACTAAAGCTTGACCAAAACATGAGTAATTTCAACATTATTACAATCAAAATCGAGTAGGGATTCAATATCCACATTCCTAGCTAATCTTTGAACACGATAATTAGAGAAATTAGGAAATTTAATAAACGAACCAGGATGTATGGTGAAATTTTTCATCTAATTCCATCTCTTGATAGCTACTGGATCGAGAAGCCATTTCTTAATTGAATTATCTGTGGGTTGAAGTATGGAAGTGGAGGCTTTCTTCGATTTCTTTTGCGGAGGAGCCATTAAAATGTTTTAGGAGTAGGAAATTCGAGGTCTAGGGTTTGAGGGTTTTTGGTGGTAGAAGACTTTTGATGAAAAAGTGAAGGGTTAAGGTAAAAACTGGCCGTATATGTGTTTTTAAAAACATAACTGAACATAACCGGTTGACTGCCGGAAAATCACCGGTATACCGTTTTCAAACCGAGAGCAAAACGGTTGACTGGTTGATTTCGACCGGTCGACTGGTGGTTCTAGGAGTTATTTTCCGGACTTTTCATGCTCTATTTCTAGTTTTGTAACGGTCCAAACATTATTGAATTCATTCAAAAACAGAAATACATACATGATATAACATTGAAAAAATATGATATATATTTAAAACAAAACTAATGAGAGGTAGATGAATTATGCACGGTTGACTCTTCTTTGGCCTCGTTAATTCATGGTGTCCATGGAGACCATTTTTCTTTTGCACCTTCATTACGATTATAGTTTTGATCCCAAGAGTTTGGACTCCTAGAGGATGAAGGATCATGCGACATCGGCTCATATACGCCATGTTTGTTTGTACCACAAAAGAATGATGCCATTCTTTCTAAAAGAGATAATAGTTTGGAAGTAAATCGTTGCTCATAATGAAGTTGTCTCTGAAGATCCATTTGATGCTTTTGATAATGATGAATCTCATAGAACTTCACTCTAGTGCGAGGTTAACAAAACAGTGCTTTCTTTGCACGTTTAGATGATGGCGTATTACCAGGAGTATGAGTGCATTTTGATTTTCTTTTCGGAGTTTCAGGAGAGTAATACTCCTCTGGTTCAGAACTCGTAACCGAAATATGAGACCTTTGCGCTCACTCATCACAAATATGAGCCTTGATGAAGTATATAAGCTTTTAAGTTATATAAACTGTACTTAGATTGGAAGAGATTAAAAAGGGAGAATGTTTGACAAGATTATATATAGAGGTTTCTATATAGAAATTAGTGGATGAAAATTGTCAAGGAAAGTTTGTCGTACTAACAATGAGAAGCTCATATTCAGTTTCTAAAAATAGAAATAGCTAAACAGTAGCTAAAGTTTTGAAAGTGAATAAACTGAATATAGAAAAGAACTTAATGATATATAACTTTAGTGATTATGTATCAAGTTCAATTCTAGAAATTAAACCAAGCTCTCTACGCAATGTAATGAAACTCGATTCAAGTAGAGGCTTAGTAAAAATGTTAGCTTGTTGAAGATCAGTTTGGATATATTCGAGACATATGTTTCCTTTTTCAATATTGTCTCTCAAGAAATGACGACGGATATCAATATGTTTGGTTCGGGAGTTTGGATTCTTTGATAAGTTTATAGCACTGGTTTTATCACAGTATATAATAGAATTTGTCAAATGAATATCAAAATCTCGAAGTGTCTGTTGCATGTATATTACTTGAGTACAAGCAAGAGCTGCTGTTACATATTTGGCATCACATGTTTATAGTGAAATGCAATTCTGTTTCTTACTAAACCAAGAGACAAGTGATTTCCCAAGAAAATGCGTGTACTCTTTCTATCTGTACGAGAGCCTCCGAAATCAGCATTACTATACGATACTAATTCGAATGAACACTCTTTTGGGTAGAAAAGACCAAATCTTTGATATTATTAAGATAAAGAATTATACGTTTTACTGCTCGTAAATGTGATTCCTTTGAATTTGCTTGGAATCATGCACATAGACAAATAGTCATCATTATATCTGGACGACTTGTTGTAAGATAAAGAAGAGAACCAATCATGCTTCGATATAGTTTCTGGTCAACATTCTTACCACTTTCTTCTTTTTCAAGATGTGTAGTCATACTCATAGGAATTGGTTTACCAGAGTTGTTTTCTAATCCGAAGCGTTTGATAAGATTTCCACAGTATTATTCTTGATGAATGAAAATACAGTTTGAAAGTTGTTTGATTTGAAATCCAAGAAAATTTGATAGTTCCCCATATGAGACATTTCAAACTCTTTGGTCATAATATCTGCAAACTCTTTGCAGAGTTTATCATATGTTGAACCAAAGATAATATCGTCTACATATATCTGGATAACCAATATATCTTTACAAGTATGTTTAATAAACAAAGTTTGATCGACTTTGCCTATTTGAAATCCTGAGTTAGTAAGATAGCTGCATAATCGTTCATACCAAGCACGAGGTGCTTGTTTTAAACCATACAAAGCCTTCTTAGGTTTGTATATGTAGTCAGGATGTTTTTCATATACGAACAAGGGTGGTTGTTCGACATATACATTCTCCTTGATAAATCCATTTAGAAAAGCACTTTTGGCATCCATCTGATAAATTTTGAAATTACGGTGACAAGCAAATGATAATAAGATTCTGATAGCTTCTAGTCGAGCAACTGGTGAAAATGTTTCTTCATAATCGATACCTTCCTCCTGATTATATCCTTGTGCTAGTAATCTTGCTTTACTTCTGGTGATATTTCCTTGTTCATCGGCCTTATTTTTGTAGACCCATTTTGTACCAATAACTGACTGATCAGTTGGTCATGGAACAAGTTCCCAGACATCATTGCGCTCGAACTGATTTAGTTCTTCCTGCATGGCAATGATACAATAATCATCAGTAGCAGCTTCTTTTAGGTTTTTAGGTTCGATGTTTGAAAGAAATGCAACATGAACCATTTGATTGAGTTGACTCCTTGTGCTGATTTGTGATGTTACTTCCCCGATTATATTTTGAACCGGATGATCTCTTAATATCCTTGGAGGAGATCGTATTCTTGGTGGAGATTGGAACATACATGATTGAGGAATATTCTCAATTATTTCCGAGTCAGAATCAACATTTGTGATGATTGGATTATCAATGACTATAGTTTCATCATCATCTGATATATTATGAGAGGGTTGATAGAATTCATCAAATGAAACGTGATATGATTCTTCAATAGTTTTGGTTCTTTTGTTAAATATACAATAGTCCTTGCTCCGTTCCGAATAACCGACAAATATACCTTCATCGGCCTTTGGATCAAATTTTCCGAGCTGGTCTTTCGTCTTTAAAATAAAGCACTTAGAACCAAAGACTTTGAAATATGAGATATTTGGCTTTCTTTGATTAAATAATTCATAAGATGCATTCTTGGTGAGAGGTCGAATGGATACACGATTCAAAACATAACACGCAGTTGCAACAACTTCTGACCAAAAATGTTTTGGTAAAGTGGTTCCATTTAATAATATTCTTGCACATTCTTGTAAGGTTCGGTTTTTCCGTTCTACAACTCCGTTTTGTTGTGGAGTTCTAGGAAACGAAAAGTTATGATAAATACCTTTCTTTGTACAAAAATGTTCAAATTCATTATTTTCGAACTCTCTGCCATGATCACTTCTTATATTCTTAACTTTAAGCCCTTTCGATTTCTGAGTTCTCTTGACGAAAGATTTGAAATAATTGAAAGTGTCACTTTTGTTCTTCAAAAAAATCGTCCAGTTGTAACGAGAGTAATCATCAACAAATACATATCAACTATGGTTAATACTGGACCTGTGTTGGTCCGAATAAATCCATATGTAGTAGCTCAAGTAGTTGTAATGTTGATATGACTTTCTTGTATTTAAAAGATGATTTAGTCAATTTTCCTAATTTCATGCATCACAAAAGTTATCAACCTTAAAGTTCATTTTGGGTAGTCCTCTATCTAGATCGTTTTTGGCTAACTTGTCAATAGTTCTGAAGTTTATATGATAGAAGCGTTTGTGCCATTGCCATGGATCAATATCATTAGGTACAAGACACATATATGAATTATGATTGATGTTCATATTCAGATTATACATATTTCTATATCTATATCCTTCGGAAACTAACTTATGGTCTTTATCTAAAATTCTACACTTATTATCAGAAAAGGAAATTGTGAAACCCTTGTCGCATAACTGACTAATACTAAGTAAATTGTGTTTCAAATTTCTAACTAGCATGATATTAGTAATAAGAGGTAAGTTAGACGTACCACAATTTCTTATATCGTCGTTGCCGATGATATACCCTTTTGAATTTTCTCCAATGGTGATGGAGCCACCATCTGAGTATGTAATATTTGTCAACAAGCTCTTGTCTCTAGTCACGTGCTTCGAGCAACCACTGTCCAATATCCACTTTCCTCTTTTCTTAAGTGGTACCTATAAAAAATAAAATTAAGTCCATGGTACCCACCTTTTTATGGGGTCCTAAGAGTTAGGTGTTAGGAGTCCAAACGCATACAGGTCCGGTATCCCCTTTATATAAGTAATTTGAATTAAGATGCACAGTATTCATGAAATGTTGAATATATTTGTTCCTAATCAAGTTGTGTTTTGTTTTAGGAACCCATATCTTGATAGTCTTGACATTTCTCTTTTGAAACTTCACAACTAGTTTTGGTTTGGAATATAATAAACTAAGATTTTTCTTAGCTTTATTTTCACCAACTCTCTTCTTGAGATAATTTTTTTTTTTTTGTTTCTTGTTTCTTACTTCCCAAACCTTGTTTATTTGAAGCAGATTGTGAGCTTTCAATGATTTTTGTCAAATTTTCTCGACCTTTATTGAAGTTAGAAACATTTTGAGTAATGTTATATAACTTGGTTTGTAAACTAGATTTTTCAAGGTTCAGAATTTTGACTTTTGCCTTAAGCTCATGATTTTCAGTAGTGAGAGTATCATTTTTCTCTTCTTGAGTTTCAATTTCTTGATTCAAAAGTTGTAAATGAGAATCAATATTAGATGATGATTCTAGAGCTTTACAAGTTCCTCTTCTAATATTTTCTTCTTGTCTTTTAACATATCTCGTTCAAACTCTGGTCTACTTAAATTTGCTTTAGCTTCTTTGCATTGTCGTTTCATAACTTTAAATTTAACTATCAATTCAGCATTAATATCTAGAACTTCTTCAAACATAGGAATTTGTACCTCATCTTCTGTTGCCATGAAACAAACATTTGCTTGTTCATTTTCTGAATCACTTTCAGTCTCTGATGAAGACGAGTCTGAATCATCCCATGTGACTGAGAAAGCTCCTTTCTCTAATTTGTCCTTCTTGTATTTGAACTTTTCATTTTTTGACTTATTCTTCTGTTCGGGACAATCTTTTTGCATGAGCCTCTTTTTATGGCAGTTGAAACATTCTACAGCTGATGATGATGGTCTATTTGATCCAGTCTTCTTTTTATTACATCGACTAGCTTTTCGTTGTTTCAAGAATTTTTTGAAACCTTTTGCAATGAATGCTAGTTCTTCATCTTCAAAATCTAATTCATCTTCATCTTTTTCAGCATGAAATGCTTCATTTTTCTTTTCTTCGTTCTGTTCCTTTCTAGCCTCCAAATTAGCTTCATAGGACATTAGATTTCCTACCAGTTTATCCGGCTTCATGACGGAAAGGTCATTAGCTTCTTTAATTGCTAATACTTTTCCTTCCCATTCACTAGTCAGAGAATGTAGGACTGTCGAAACAACATCAAAATCGGAATATTTTTGTCCTAATCCAATAAGTACATGATGAATAGTTTGAACCCTGAATACATATCATTGATTGTTTCATTCGGTTTCATTTTGAAATTTTGGAACTGACTTTTCACATGGCTATTTTGACTTGTTTAACCTTGTTAGTACCTTCATGAGTGGTTTTTAGCATTTGACAAATTCGATATGCGGTGGTACAGATACTAACACGGTTATATTCATTTTGATCTGATGCACAAAACAACATGTTTATAGCTTTTGCATTTACGGCTGCTACCATTTTTTCAGTCGGTGTCCATTCTGTATAGTCAGTTGTAGAATTCACTATTTCTTTTTGAGTAGCATTCCAGGCATCATAGCTACTTGATTGCATAAAGAATGCCATACATGTTGCACAATAGCTATAGTTGAGACCAGTGAAGAATGTAGGTCTTTGTGTCAATTGACCTTCCGTGTAAGTGTTAGTACTAGTGTTTGCGTTGTTTGCCGTATTACTAGAATATATCAAATAACCGTGTTACGGTTATATGATGACCATGCTCTGATACCAAATGAAAGTGAGTGTACATTTGTGCTAGTGTTGTACACACGAATTGTGTTATATGACGAACAATATTCAAGTATAAAGTAAGAGCTAATCACAGAACAATATAACATTACATGCCAGAAAAATAGAAAAATCACACCAGAGATTTTTATACTGGTTCGGAGCACCGTCCTACGTCCAGTCCCAGAATTCTATCTGGATTTTCACTAATCAATCACCTCACTTCACCAGGAGGAACAGGTATACAATACCCGAGCAGCAGAACGGGATTTCACACCTCTAACAATACGAGGACTTCAACACTTTCCTGATCACACACAGGACTTCAACACTTGCCTCTTACAACATGGAGGACTTCAACAAAGATGAATATACTTGTAGTTGACAATATGTGTTTTCAATAACACGAATTTGTCAATTCTTGTACAACCTTCCTATAATCTTATCCTCAAATAGTATTTGTGTTTATGAAGGTTTTTGAAGAGGATATCATATTTGAATCAAAAGAATAATATATAAATTCTAGGATTCAAAAATGATATTTTGAAGAATATTAGTGTTTGATTACTTTGAGAGTTCAAGAATGAAATCAATAGTACAGAGATTAGATAGAAAGAATTGGTGAATTTGAAATGATTATTTCAAGATGTTTATATAAGAGATAAACAGTTGTAACTATTAGTAAAGAGTTACAAACAATGGATATGATCATTGGTGAAGAGGAAGAGAAGCAACTCTTGAAGAAATGGAAGTGACTATTCGAATAGTTGCTTCTATTTTAAAATGGTCAACAGGTCAAAATGGGCAGTAGATAGGAATTCAAATATATATACGTTATGTGTATATGTGTACATGTTTATTGTGCAAACTGAGTAAAAACGGTCGACTGGTCCGATTTGAGCGGTCGACCGGTTATGCCCAGTTTGCACAATTAATGTGCATATATATACATATCTGTATATATATATTGATTACTTGAGGATAGATTTTAATATGAATAAACACTATTAACATACCAAATAATCAATCTCTAATGAATAATACCATATGTAGCTACTTATCTCCTTAAACCAATGAATATCGTATTTTTGTCGATCATCGCGTATTTGTTTGGTAGAAATCAAAACTATATTAGATCCTTGACTCAACACCCTCTTCAATATCTAAAATGCATCTTTGCAACAAATGCTACAAGCAAAAACCAAATTCTTATTTGTCAAACGGGTATGCGGAGCTGAGATCCGCGCAAAGTCTTTAATGAACTCCCTATAATAACCCGCCAATCCAAGGAAACTCCTTAGCTCTGTTGCATTCTTAGGAACTTTCCAATCTTGAACTACAACAACTTTAGCGGGGTACACCTCAATTCCATCTTTGGAGATTACATGCCCTAGGAACCTTACTTCCTCTCTCTAAAAATGACATTTAGAAAAATTTTCCTTAAGCTGATGCGGTCTGAGTGTACTGAGAACCTCCTCTAAGGGTTGGGCATGTGCTTATTCGCTCCTCGAAAAAACCGGAATGTTATCCACGTAAACAATCACGAAATTGTTCAGATACTCCGTAAACACTGTACTCATTAAGTCCACGAAATTTGCGGGTACATTAGTCAGCCCAAAAGGCTTAACAACCCACCTAAAAAACTGTTTAGAGTTCTGACAATTGTCTTGTTAATACTATCATCCGCCACTCTAAGCTGATGAAATCCCGTGGCAACATCCAACAGTGAGAAAACCAAAGCGCCTACTACTTGGTCAAACAAGTCATCAATCCTCGGAAGAGGATGCCTATTCTTCTTAGTGAGTTTACTCAATAATCTATAGTCTACACATAAACGGAGAGAGCCATCTGCCTTGGTTATAAAGATGACTGGAGCTACCCATTCAGAAATGCTTCATCTAATAAATCCCTTCACCAATAACTCACCTATTTGTTTGTTGAGTCCCTCCTCTCCCTAGAAGCTATGTAGCATACAGGTAAAGCGGCTGGTTTCGCATTCTCCACTAAATAAATCCAGAAATATATCTCACGCCTTGGAGGTAATCTCATCACCTCATCAAAGACATTTGGAAAACTACTAACTATCGGTATTGAAACACCCCACCTCCATTAAGGTCAATCACAAAGGGAATGCATTAACTTTGGTGAAGCACTTTAGGTAAAAGACACAAATAATTTACAAGACAGATGTATGAACAGCAGAAAACTGAAGTCATTTCATAAATAGCGTGGTTCAGTCAAACATTACAAGCATTGTCTCAAAACCCAACTTCTAAATTATTACAATAAAACAACTGTCTTGATTTAAAACTCCAAGTACATAAAGAAGCATAAAACTATAGTAAAGCAACATAAATCCCCAATAAAAGTATAACCACATCCATAGCCCAAGAAAAGAGAATCCAAGCAATACATCTACTCTATTCAAGCTGGAAAAGGTCTGCACTAAGCTGAAGTATTCCCTCCTTGCGGACCTGAGGGGGAAACGGGAGAAAAGAAGACGAAAGAAAACGGGTCAGACATAAGTCTGGTAAGCCCAGTGATTATTCAACATGTAAATAGGCAAAAGGAGCATGACATAGGACAATACCATAGCAATAAGGTAACATAAGATATGGTAAGGTAATATAAAATGAATATGCTATCGCACTCATTCCTATTTTCTACACCTACCAACGAATGGTTTCAACTAGCATCATGTGTTCATAACAAATTGATCTCTTTTATTGATTGGCTTCTACTCGCATGCATTTAATACTTGTGTCATTCGGCCGCGCTTGATTGTAGATACCTGTGTTGGTCCCGCCATAGGGTGTATCAATTCCTATGGTGGCAACCCGACACAAATTCAAGATGCACAGTGTATACTACTGATGCCCAGTGCTTGATTTTTCAAAGCCGGAGTGCATGCACGCCCGTACGTGCACGATGACCGCTTATAATCAACCCGGTAATCGTTCCCCATCCTGCCTAGTTCAGGGAATCGTGATACATCTATGTGGGTTACTGCTGAAATGGGTCCCCATTACTAGGGTCTCCTAATCAACATGTTATAATGGTTAAGTGTTCCCAATTTGACCAAACCCCATCCACCTGTTTAACCAACATGTTGTATTGGTTAAGTGTTTCCTTAGTTAACTTAACCCTGCCATTCTTGGCATGTTTAGTTTATTAGCATTAATTCATTTATTAATGCACCAACCTCTCACATTAGAACTGTTGTTCGCGGTTGCTGGATGCGCCGGCTGGTTCCGGGCACACTTCTACCTCAAACTAATTCTAACCTCGGCTTTTTCTTAGGCATAATGCGCTAGCCTCTCACATTAGATCTGTTGTTGCGGTTGCTGGATGTGCCGGGCTGTTCCGGGCAGTATTACACCGCAACTCAATCTAACCTCGGGTTAGGCATATTCATCTTTTACATATTTACCATTTATGTTTATATGTAAATTATCCACAAGTGTTGTCAATTCAGGTCATGTCCCATTTATCCTCTAAATTATGTCCATAATTCTAGGTATACAAATTATACCATTTCATGCCATTAATCACTTACATGATTATGAGCCAATCTATGCCAATAGCATGTAATTTAATATTTTCCCCAACATCTCCCCCCGTTATTTTTCGCATAATTCACATAGAACGTTAGGCTCGCAAATTAGCCTAACTAAAAATCAAAAGGGAAAAGAAAAAGGACAGGTAACATTCCAACAGGCATAAAACATAATAGATCAACATGTGTAATATAAATTTGGCATAGAATGACATAAACTTAATTAATCATATAAACGTGATCTTGCATTTAAATTAGATCCAGTTAACATGCGAATTAGCATAGATCTAATTGTATAAACATGAACTTATATAGATCTTAAAAATGGGTACTAGCATTGGATTTAAACCTATGAGCATGTATGAACATAACTTAGCATATAACTTGCATGCTTAAAAGAAACACAAATTTAATACAACATGATAGGTTCAATTGTATCAGTCCCAAAAGTCTTATAGGATGTATAACATAATAGATTTTCATCATATAAATGACAACAGTCACATAGGCATGATAGGTTCCATCAACAGTCTCATAGGCATGATAGGTTTCATTACATCAGTCACCATAGTCTCATAGGTATGATATCAGTACTAATAGTCTCATAGGAATAGGCAAATTAGTTTTGACAAAAGGATAGGCATGAATCAGAATTAGGCATAGTTCTAGATCCGATTATTATAGTCATTATTCCTATTAGGTGTTTAAATTGTAACAATAACTGAACTTTCAGAAAAAGGATGGATCTTGTAATCTAGGATCTGATTTCTGAATTTGAAAAGCTATCCTTTGATGTAGACGTTTGATTTGAAGTTCGCCTAATCGACTTCTAGTTTGAATTTGATTTTCTATTTTGGAGAAGATGAAGGAGGCTAGGCTAGCTTGTAGACGAACAGCATGACGGCACCATAGTCTTAGGGTTATGAGGTTATGGTCTAGGTTTAGCTACGTATATATAAATGTCTAGGATTAATTCTAGCCTTTAGATTAACCTTGGAGTAATCAGGGCCATTCAGATCAAAGAGAGCCAACCTGAAATTGCCACATATGCCCTAATGAATCAGAAATCGTCACTGGAACAGGATCAAAAAGGGGTTGACTCCCTACAGGGGGGTCGACTCCTATGTCGACACCCCTATAGGCGGGTCGACACCTATGTCGACTCTCCCTGGGGGGGGGGGGGGGGGGTCGACAACCCTGAGCAGGAAATTTCCTGCCCAACAACTGTTCTGGCTGAATTTCGAAAATTGAACTAGTTTTCTGATTTTAATTATTATTTATATTTATTTTTTGTTTAAACTTGAAATCTTCTGAACTCTATAACTTCTTCATACGGAGTCCGACTCATGCAAACTCGGACTCTATCTCAAGCAGAATTCCAAGATGAACGCAATGGCGTAACCTGTTTCTCTTAATTCTTCTTCTAAAAAATTAATGTTCTTAGACTTATTGATTTTAATATTCATATAAAATAGGGGGTGTTACATTCCCCCCTCCTTAAAGGATTTTGTCCCCGAAATCTCTAAGTTAAGAAGAATGTATCCTAACATCCAACATCCATCTACTCAACCATCAATCATAGGCATCCATTGTCCTTAAAAAGATTTCTAATGCTTTCATGATGACATGCATAATGTGTGTATATGTCCTTATCTAATGCAAAATCAGGCGGTCTACTGATTCAGTTGACCTCCATAATGTGAATCATGTCAGTGCTATGAGTCCATCATATATGCAATTATTCCTAATCGTATTTTGTAACTTCTACATGAGTGCACAACCATTCATACAAATGCAACATCTACATGATAACACACCAAATTTCAATCCATATATAAATACATATATGCATATGCTATATGAAAGTGACTGAGCCGATCTAGTACCTAGTGTGTGTGTGTGCATCCATGAGCAACCACTGGTAACCACTTGCAACCACTTGCAACCATCAATCATAACATGTTTCAAATACATGTTTACATCCATTGGTTTCTACCTAAGGAATAGGATCGAGGAGATATACTTAAAAGATAGATACAAGCATGCATAAGCTTATGGAAAAAGAGATCAAGAATGTACCCTCAAAAAGATAAGCGTAGGCTGCGCGTATCTTGTCCTCAGTCTCCCAAGTCGCGTCTTCCTCGGCGTCATTCCATTGAACTTTAACAAGCTTGACCTCACGATTGCGTAGCTTTTTAACTTTTGTTCCCAAGATACGAGTTGGAACTCTTCTCACCGTTGCTTCCCGTTCCACTTCTACTTCCTCTAGTATGCTTGGCTCCACAATTTCCGCAGACTCATGTAAGCACTTCCGTAGATGAGAGACATGAAAAACATTACGAACTCCAACCAATCTTTCGGGCAGCTCTACCCTATAAGCCATCTTCCCAATCCTCTCAATGATAGGAAATGGCCCTACAAATCTTGGTGCCAATTTTCCTGCAGACCCAAAGCAAACGACATTTCTCAAAGAAGATACTCTAAGGAAAACCCTGTCTCCAACCTCAAACTCAAGGTCGGTCCTTCTTTTACTCGCGCAGGATTTTCGTCTATCTTGTGCGGTTTTCATTCGTCTTCGTATCAAGTCCACCTTCTCTGAAGTTTCTCTAATCATGTCGGGCCCAAGTGCGAGCTTGTCTGCAGACTCCCACCAACAAGTTGGTGATCGGCATGGTCTTCCATATAAAGCCTTATAGGGTGCCATGCCTATGGTGGTTTTATAGCTATTATTATGGGCGAACTCCGCCAAAGGAATATGATCCTCCCATGTCCCTCCAAAATCAAGAATGCACAATCTCAAAAGTTCTTCTAATACTCTGTTCACCCTTTCCATCTGACCATCGGTCTGAGGGTGATAGGCAGTGCATAAGCATAGTTGGGTGCCTACAGCCTCTTGCAGACTCTTCCAAAAGTCGCTCGTAAAGATAGGATCTCGAATGCTAGAGGGTATTCCATGCAATCGAACCACCTCCTTAAGAAAAATGGATGCTAATGATGAGGCAGTCATCCTTCTCTTAACAGGTATAAAGTGAGCGCCTTTAGTGAGCCTGTCCACTATTAACCAAATACTGGTATTGCCCCTTCTTGACCTAGGCAACCCATCAATAAAGTCCATTGAAATGCTATCCCATTTCCACTGTGGGACCTCTAGAAGATGAAGCACTCCACCAGGCTTCTTCTGCTCTGCCCTGAGTTGCTGCCATACCAAGCACTTAGAGTTGAATTCAGCTACGTCCTTCTTTATGCCATTCCGAAAGAGAACCCTTTTTCTGTCTTTATACATGTTGTTTCCACCTAGGTGTATGGTCAACATAGAATGGTGTGCTTCTTTGAGAACTGTCTTCACTAAATCCCTAGCTTGTGGGATACATAGCCTTCCATCCTGTCTCAACCAACCCTTGTCATCGATGGAGTATCTATATATCGAGGTGACTAGAAGTCTCACCTCTAATTAGCATATCCATCACATCAACTAGCTAAGGGTCTTCACGCTGCGCGGTTCCTATTGAGTCCAAAAGAGTAGGCTGCACCTCTAGTGATGCTAACAAACCAGGTACAAATTAAAAGGAGGGTCTAATGTCAAAGTTTTCTATGTACTCCAAACTTTGCCTTTCTACAAAGAGAGGACTTAGGGTCAGCTTCTTCCTACTCAAGGCGTCTGCTACCACATTTCCATTGCCAGGGGTATAAGAAATCTCAAAATCGTATGAGGCAAGAAATTCCATCCACCTTTGTTGTCTTAAGTTAAGAGCATTCTGTGAGAAAAGGTACTTTAATGATTTATGGTCAGTAAACAATTCAAACCTTTCTCTTAGTAGGTAATGACGCCATGACTTAAGAGCGGAAACAATGGCAACTAGTTCTAAATCCTGAGTTGGGTAGTTCTTCTCAAGTACCTTCAACTGCCTTCCTCCATAACAAACTACTCTGCCCTCTTGCATCAAGAAAGCGTCCAATCTTGTACTGCATGCGTCTGTGTATACGATAAACATCTTTCTTCCATCAGGCAATGTTAGGACTTGGGCTGTTGTCAGAGCCCTTTTTAATCGTTGGAAAGCAATGTCGCAATCCAAATCCAAGGCAAAAGTTAGGTTCTTCTTTGTCAACCTAGTAAGTGGGGCTGAGATCTTCGCAAAGTCCTTAATGAACTATCTGTAAAAGCCCGCCAGCCCGAGAAAACTTCGCACTTCGGTTGCATTTCGTGGAATCTTCCTATCTTGCACCGCAACTACTTTTGCGGGATCGACAATTATCCCCTCTTTGGACACCACATGTCCAATAAACCTTACTTCTTCTCTCCAAAAATGGCATTTGGAGAATTTTTCTTTCCGCTGATGTGCATGAAGAGTATCCATAACTTCCCTTAAATGTAAAGCATGCTCTTCTTCACTTTTTGAGAAAATCAAAATTTCTTCCATGAAAACCACTACAAATTTATTAAGGAACTCTCTGAACATCCTACTCATCAAGTCTACGAAATAGGCATGTGCGTTTGGCAAGCTGATAGGCATGACAAGCCATTCAAAGAAACCATCCGGGGTCCTAAACGCGGTCTTATCTATACTGTCTTTCACCGATCTTAGCTGATGAAATTCGGTGGGCAGATGTAGTTGGGAGAAAACCGAGGCACCTACGAGCCGGTCGAACAAGTCGTTTATTTTTGGAAGTGGGTGCCCATTCTCCTTAGTCAGCTTGTTTAGCTCCCTATAGTCCACGCACAGGCGATGTGAACCATCCGCTTTGGTTGCAAACACCACTGGAGCACCCCATTCAGAAAAACTCCGACTTAAGAACCGCTTTTCAAGCAATTCTTTGACTTCTTGCTGTGCTCTTTCCTTTCCTTTGGAGCCATGTGCCTAACAGGCATAGCAACAGGTTTTGCATTATCAACTAGGTATATGCGGATGTCTATCTCTCGCTTCAGAGGTAAACCCTTCACCTCTTCAAAGACATCCGAGTATTCACGGACTACTCTAACAAACTGTAAGTTTTCAACAGACGTATCAAGAGACTCTAGATAGCTAAGAATGACAGAATTCATGGGATTACATGAGATTTCGAGAGTGTTACCAAGGCGAGTCATAAGTCTAACTACTCTCCTTTAACAATCAAGGATAACACCATTGTTGGATAACCAATCCATGCCTGGAATCAAACCATAGCACGTGAAACCAAAAACATAAGCATTACATTTAAACCCAATGCTTAGTATAGAAATTTCCAAATCCAAACAAATCATTAAAAAATAAGTCGAACCCCCAATTGGATTGAAACAACCATGGGATCCTCTACGATATTGGTATCTAGGTGCAGAGATTCAACTAAGCAGTAGATATAAAAGAGTGCAATGCGCTAGAATAAAAAAGAGTACGAACTGGATGATCAGAAAGATAAACTAAACTCCCAACAGCAATATTTCTACCTCGTTCTAGCAGAGATGCTATGAAAGCGTGAATCTACCCTCCAGAAGTAGATCCTGTTCTCTGCCCTTGCCCTCGCCTTTTTGGACAGTCCTTAGCCATATGTCCTGTCTCGCCGCATTGAAAACAGCCACCCATCTTCCTCTTCTTCTTTCTGCAGTCCTTAATCAGATGTCCAGGTATGCCACAAAATTTACATTCCCTCTTGTCATGGGGTATGTTATTCTTCCCGCCTTTCTTGGAGTCCATCTTCTTATTCTGCGATCCCACCCCTTTCTCGTCTAGAGGTTCTTCCATCTTTGCCTCTTTCTTGCCACCCTTATCTTCCTCCTACGATAGCACCATGTCCACCAGTCTCTCAAAAGTCGCCCCTATAGGTGTATGGGACATAGCTAGGTTGCGCAGTGGCTCATTCAATTCTTTAACGAAATGGAGAGCCTTCTTGTGTGGAGTGTTTACTGACTCCAGTCCGGATTTAGCCAGCTGGTTGAATTGGTTGACATATTCCTTAACTGGTAGGCTTCCTTTTTTGAGTGCTAAGAACTTCTCCATATGTACGCTTCGCTCAGAATGCGAGATGAACTTCATTTCAAATTTACTTGTGAAATCCTCCCAAGTTTTAACTGGTCTCTCCAGATTTGTAACTTCCCACCAGTAAGAGGCTTCGTCCTTAAGTAACCATATAGCCAACTGTATCTTCTTCCTATAGTCCACTTCGAAGATAACAAATAAATCTTCATTTTCCTTGAGCTAGTTTCTTGCTTCCACAAATGACTCAGTCCCATTAAAGTTCTTTCCACGCATAGCTCGAAAGTCTCTACATATCTTCGAGAAAGCATTCACACGCGGAGGAGGAGGAGGAACTGCTGCAGCTGGGGGAGGAGGAATGTCTGCTGGGCCTGCATCCTTAGTCCTAGCCTCTAGATACCTTCTAAACCAGCCAGTAGCGGTACACCGTCGGGAAGATTAAGATCCCCAGACATGCTGAAACGAAAAGAAAAGGTTGAAAACAAAGGATAGAAAGATAGTGCATATGGCTTTGGGGATTATGCATTTCAAATATAACAACACTTTTCTTGAAAATGCTTCTTTAAGTTTCTTTTTGAAAAATAGTTTCAAAAACTTTTATCTGACCTGATAAACCATCGCTCTAATACCAAGTGAAACACCCCTCCTCCGTTAAGGTCACACACAAAGGTAATGCATTAACTTTGGTGAAGCTTTTTAGGTAAAAGACACAAATAATTTACAAGACAGACATACGAACAGCGGAAAACTGAAATCATTTCATAAATAGCAAGGTTCAGTCAAGCATTACAAGCGTTGTCTCAAAACCCAACTTCTAAATTATTACAATAAAACATCTTTCTTGATTTAAAACTCCAAGTACATAAAGAAGCATAAAATAGTAGTAAAGCAGCATAAATCCCTAATAAAAGTGTAACCATAGCCATTTCCCAAGAAAAGAGAATCCAAGCAATACATCTACTCTCTTCAAGCTGAAAAAGGTCTACACCAAGCTGAAGTATTCCCTCCATGCGGACCTGGTGGGGGGGGGGGGAACGGAAGAAAAGAAGACGAAAGATAACGAGTCAGACATAAGTCTTGTAAGTCCATTGATTATTCAGCATGTAAACAGGTAAAAGGATCATGACATGAATAAACTGAACATAGGACAATACCATAGCAATAAGGTAACATAAGATAAGGTAAGGTAAGATAAACCGAATATGCTATCACACTCATTCCTATTTCTCTGCACCTACCAACGAATGGTTTCAAGTAGCATCATGTGTTCATAACAAAGTGATCCCTTTTATCGATCGACTTCTACTTGCATGCATTTATTACTTTGTCATTCGGCCCCCTTGATTGTAAATATCAGTGCTGGTCCCATAATAGGGTGTATCAATTCCTATGGTGGCAACTCGACACAAATTCAAGATGCACAGTGTATACTACTGATGCCTAGTGCTTGATTTTTCAAAGCCGAAGTGCATGCACGCCCGTATTCCACCGGAACCTACACTGCTGCACCACCCACCACTATTTTGACCACTTATAATCGCCCAGTAATCGTGCCCTACCCTGCCTAGTTCAGGGTATCGTGATAAATCAATGTGGGTTACTGCTGAAATTGTCCCTGTTACTAGGGTTTCCTAATCAACATGTTATAATGGTTAAGTGTTCCCAATTTGACCTGACCCCATCTATCTATTTAACTAAAATGTTGCATTGGTTAAGTGTTGCATTAGTTAACTTAACCCTTCCATTCTTGGCATGTCAAGTTTATTAGCATTAATTGATTTATTACTGCACCAACTTCTCACATTAGTACTGTTGTTTGCGGTTGCTGAATGTGCCGGGCGGTTCCGGGCAGTCTTCTACCGCAAACTCATTCTAACCTCGGGTTTATCTTGGGCATGATGCGTTAACCTCTCACATTAAATCTGTTATTGCGGTTTCTGGATGTGCCAAGCAGTTCCTGGTAGTCTTACACCACAACTCAATCTGACCTCGGGTTAGGCATATTCATCTTTTACATATTTATCATTTATGTTTATATGTAAATTATCCACAAGTGCTGTCAATTCAATTCATGTCCCATTCATCCTCTAAATTTTGTCCATAATTCTAGGTATACATATTTTACCATTTCATGCCATTAATCATTTACATGATTATGAGCCAATCTATGCCTATAACATGTAAGTTAATATTTTCCCCAATGTCTCCCCCCATTATTCGTTCCCATAATTAACATAGAACGTAAGGCTCCCAAATTAGCCTAACTCAAAATCAAAAGGGAAAAGAAAAGGGACAGGTAACATTCCAACATTCTTAAAACATAGTAGATCAACATGTGTAATATAAATTTGGCATAGAACGACATAAACTTAATTAAGCATATAAACGTGATCTTGCATTTAAATTAGATCCAATTAACATGCGAACTAGCATAGATCTAATTGCATAAACATGAACTTATATAAAACTTAAACATGGGTACTAGCATTGGATCTAAACATATAAGCACGTATGAACATAACTTAGCATGTAACTTGCATGCATAAAAGAACCACAAATTTAATACAACATGATAGGTTCAATTGTATCAGTCCCAAAAGTCTCATAGGATGTATAACATGATAGGTTTTCATTATATAAATCGCAACAGTCTCATAGGCATGATAGGTTCCATCAACAGTCTCATAGGCATGATAGGTTTCCTTACATCAGTCACCATAGTCTCATAGGTATGATATCAATCACAATAGTCTCATAGGCATAGGCAATTTAGTTTTGACAAAAGGATATGCATGAATCAAAATTAGGCATAGTTCTAGATCCGATTATTACAGTCATGATTCCTATTAGGTGGATAAATCAGAACAATAACTGAACTTATAGAAAAAGGACGGATCTTGTATTCTGGGATCTGATTTCTAAATTTGAAAAGCTATCCTTTGATGTAAACGTTTGATTTGAAGGTCTCTTAACCAATTTATATTTTGAATTTGATTTTCTAGTTTGGAGAAGATGAAGGAGGCTAGGCTACCTTGCAGACGAACAGCATGACAGCACCATAGTCTTAGGGTTATGAGGTTAGGATCTAGGTTTAGCTATGTATATATAGATGCCTAGGATTAATTCTAGCCTTTAGATCATCCTAGGAGTAATCAGGGCCATTCAGATCAAACAGATCCAACCAGAAATCGCCACATATGCCCTAATGACTCAGAAATCGTCACTGAAACAGGATCAAAAAGGGGTCGACTCCCTATAGGGGGGATCGACACCTATGTCAACACCCCAGTATGGGGGTCAACACCTATGTCGACTCCCCCTAGGGGCGGCTACACCCCCCGCCCAACTGTTCTGGCTGAATATTGAAATTTGAACTGGTTTTCTGATTTTAATTATTATTTATATTTGTTTTCTGTTTAAACTTGAAATCTTCTAAACTCCATAACTTCTTCATACGGAGTCCGATTCACGCAAATTCGGACTCTATCACAAGTAGTATTCCGAGACTACTACAATGGCGTAACCCGTTTCCCTTAGTTCTTCTTCTAAAAATTAAGTGTTCTTAGATTTGTTAATTTTAATATTCACAGAAAATACGGGATGTTACAGGTTTTGATCAAAGATCATCAATGGAAGCATCAAAAGAAACTAGGAAACTGATCATAACCAACCCCCACGGGTCACTAGAAATTTTGAGAGTTCTACCTCTACACGTTAGAAGTCTAACAACTCACTTACAACAATCAAGAATGGCACCATACATGGCTAGCCAATTCATTTCTAGAATTAATCTGTAACCCATAAAACCAAGAACATATGCATCACATTCAAATTCGATGCCTAAAACGGAAATTCTCAAACCCCTGCATATCATAGATATATGAACTGTTCCTCCTATGTGTTTGAGACTATGACAGGATCAGAAACAAGACTAGTGTCTAGATGCATATTTTCTACCATAGAGTTGGATATGAATGAATGAGAAGCACCAGAGTAGAAGAGAGTTCTAATAGGACAGTCCAAAAGAGAAATCAAACCTTCCACGTTGACTTTCCTACCACGACCTGGTTCCCCCAGTCTCTAGAGCATTACCTTGTCCTCTAGACGATCCGGCCTTTTGCCTTTGCCCATTATGGAGTTGCCCTTTATGATGACCAACTTGACCACTAGTGGAGCAAGATTCCTCGACTTCTTACATTCTCCCACATAGTGCACTAAAGCCCCACAACCATGGCAGATCACCTAAGTCTTGATTTATGCCTTATCGGGCTTTCCTCCCTTTTGTGACAACCTAAACTTTCCCCGTAAAGGAAAGCCCGGATTGCTTTGAGAACACGACATATCAGAACACAAACAGAAGAACATTTCTTATTAAAATAATTACATCAGAGTACAAGAATATATCAGAGTATGAATAAATATTTTCCATTTGATAAATATAATATCAGAGATTTAAGTTACATTTAAATAGCAACAGATAAAAATAATACAAAATACAACTGAAGGAAATACACGGACACAGAGCTTTCCAAATATCATTTCCGTTGTAGACCAGGATCATGTGAACATAATATCTGCAAAACCTAAAACTACTAACTGCCTGTGTGGAAATTATAGGCTCCCAGAGTTTAGGTTAAAACAATAAACTCTAGGTCAGTCATCGGACTGGTATTAGAACACAAAACAGTTATTACTTTGATTTTAAAGTTAGGTAAATCAAGGGAGCTCGCTGCTAATGCGGAACGGTTTTCCTCATAAGAGTACAGTGCATAAAATAAACAGCGCAATGCTCTTTAGAAAAATGAAACCATTATAAGACTCAAGTTCCATGCAACGCAAGCCGAAGGATAGAGGTTTACTTTATAATGGTCAAAAAATGCTTAATACACGAAATTCATCTTTTATACTACAAGTGCACAGTGTAGAAATCAGTTTCGAAAATAAATGTATCAATCCTAGGTGGCATAATATATCATGTAAGCAGCATAATATATTATGTCACCATATAGGTATACAACTAAAACCATAAAGCTCGTATTGGAAAATTGGGTTTCCATTATGATGGCTGCAAATTTGAAAGATCTATCGTGAATGTATCTCCACGGCTTACGTCTCGGCAAGAGAAAACACCTTAATACATATAGTATGCACTTTGGATGAGCATCAATATGTTCTGTCCTCATGGGATTCGGTCGACCGAGTTGTGCTGGGTTTGGTAGCTCCACACCTGGGGATTGGGATAGGTCATTTCAGTGGTATCAGAGCCAATACCCAACCGGAATTGTGGCTCCTGTGTCGACCACAACACCTACGTGAGGTGTTTGTGAGTCAATGGAGATGTTGTGCTCTATTGTAGGGGAGAATGTAACACCCTTAAGTCCCACATCGTGGAAGCCTGTGTGAAGTGGGTACTTATATAGTAGAGCACATCTCTTACTAACGTCGATGCCTTTTGAGGAACAAAACCCCATACCTACACGGTGGCTAAGTTGGGAACAATATCTTGCGTAAACGGAGGTGCAGGCTGTTACACCTTTTTAGCTATGTCTTCTTGGGCCTCCACTTCATGTTCTCGGCCTTGGGTTACTCCTCCTCAGACATAACCTCTTTCTTTTCCTTTTTTCCATCTTCGTGCATGTAAACCATGTCTACAAGCCTATCGAAAGTTTCTCTCATCGGTATATGCGTCAGTGCAAAATCTTGGAGCGGTAGGTTCAATCCCTTTACGAACCTTAAAGCCTTCTTATGAGGAGTGTTTACCAAGTCCAACCCAAATCTCGCTAGTTGATTAAAACAATTAACATATTCCTTTATTATCATGCTTCCTTGCTTCAAATTCATAAATCTCTCCATTTGCACTCCTTCCTCCTCTTGCGATAAGAATTTCGTCTCGAATCTAGTCTTAAATTCATTCCAAGTAGCCACCATCTGTTTGGTCTGAATCAGCTCCCATCAATATAATGCTTCGTCCTTCAGTTGCCAAGCGTCCAACTGGATACTCATCCAATCATTGAGATCCAATAAACCAAACACATTTTCTGTTTCACTAAGACAATTGCACTCCTCCATAAAACTTTCGGTATCACGAAATAGCTTGCCTCCAATCACGCAGAAGTCCTTACAAAGCTTAGAAAAGTTGACTACAGGAGTTGAATGAGAGACTATGGTCGCAGCTTAGGGAGGGACATTTTCTTGCACTCTAATAGGTGTTATAGCTTCTACTCATCAAAGAAATCATGTAGGAATGGGAATGACCTCGAGGAAGTTAGGAGGCCCAAACATGCTGAAAATGGACAAAACAAGGGTTCAGAAAAAGAATGAAGGAATATTGTTAAATGACTTGAGGGCATATATTTATCAAAAATTGGTTTTATTTGAAAATCCTTTACTTTTAATTAAAAACACTTTTCAAAAAAAATTCCTCTGATCTTGTAAACTTAGTTTCTGATATCAAATACGAAAACCCACGTCCCTTAATGTCACTCATATGAGAATGCATTAAGTTTTGTGAAGCGAAATAGGTAAACTGTAACTAAAATTCAGAAGACAGAAATTAAATATGTAGCAGAAAAACTTTCATTACTATAAAATCACCATTTCATCATTACAACTTCAAATACCTAAAACAATAGTAATAACATTCTTCTCATAAAACAAGACAAAAAGTACAAAACTATAAAATCATATCCTTCCTCAAAAGCTATAACAAATTAGAACAAAAGTCAAAGCAATACATAGAGTAAGATGAAGTCCAAGTCCATGAATGAAATCACGGTTACAGCTATAGTCCACTCCCACTCGGAGAATTTAGGGGAAAGGAAGAGAGAAAGGAAACAAAATAGGTAAGACATGAAGTCTGGTGAGTTTTGGTGATTTTCAACATTAGGATAAGATAGAAAGTATCAAAACGGGTAAATAATGCTGAATATGAGACTAAAGTAAATTAAACTAGTATGAGATAACATGATAACGAGATTTAAAGATAACAAGTCAAGGTAAAGGTAATATACGCTTCTCATTCATATCCTAAGATTAAAATTATTGCACCAATTACCTGAATAAACAAGATGAGGTGTCACCCTAATTACTACGCATGCGATTAGCTCCCTACTACACAAATATCATGTGCCATCCCCGACAGTAGGGTGTATCGGTTCCTAATCCGATGAATTATAAGACACAAACCTATTTGTTGGTGTTACAACATCATAATTTCCTCTAATCGGACCCATGCACACTCATGACTCCATCAGAACGCGCCTGTACCTACCTTCCACCTTGAACCTCTTACAATTCAGATTAGTAAAGTTGGCCCCTACCTAGTGTGAGGCCCCTCTCTAAGATACCAATAGGGATATTGACTGATGTAGGTTCCACAAAACAAGATTGACACAAGCCACCCCTAGGCTTGTGCCCCCAACCAAGGATTTTAAGAGTCCCAAAACCGGATACCAGCAACAAAACTGTCGGATCTCTTAGCTTATTAATCAACAAGTAATAACTTAACAGGTTTAAGTTTATTAATAAGTATGGTTGTAAATGACATTTCCTATAAATGTTATTTTTTGTACAACCCACTTCCCTAAATGAGAACCTTTCCAGATGTATTTGTACATTAAGCTGCCTATTTTACTTGTTTATGTCTGGTACTACCAACATGTTCTACTTTATTATTAAATTAAGCCTAACTTATTCAGATTAATATTTTTTGCATATTATCCCAATTTACAAACATTGGATTTCATGTTTCAATATGCCTAATCCACATTTTTAATGCCATTTTAAGTTATTTCCAAATAACCCAATTTACGCAATTCAAATGTGAATTTCCTAGGCATTAGATAGCTTAGGTACAGCTTAAAATATAACGAAAAAGGAGAAGAATATAGATATGATTCAAAAATAGATAAACTAAACAAAATAGGCATAAGACTGTAATATCTAAAACAAAAAAGGGATAATATAGTATACCTGTAACAGTAAAACAACTCAAAATGAATAACATATAAACATGTATAGTCTCAGGTTCAAATTTATTTACTATCCAAAATACTTTTTAATTATCACATATGAAAATGACTATAACTTATAGTTATTGGATTGAAGTTCAGAAAAATATTTCTTTTATATGTTGTTGTTAAAGAATTCTGTCTTTTTGATTTGTTCTAGAAGAATAAGAATTGTTCTCTCTAATCTATGTTTAGGCGGCATCTCAACATCTTCATATCTAATTTAGAAATTGTTTAGAGGAAGAAGAACGAAGAATAGTTTGTGTGTAGAAAACAATGAGATTGCTAGCCTTTATATAGATTTTCTATGAAAATTTCATATAGCTAGATTTTAGGTTTATAAATCCAACCGTACACCCAATGTTTAGTCAACCCACATATGCAGTAAATCAGTCCAAATGCAAAGCCAAGAACTTGCCTTTGCATGCAGGTGGGTCGACCCTTGGTTCGACCTGCCATAGACGTGGGTCGACCAAGTGGTCGACCAGTGACCGTTGCTTTTTGAATGTTGTTTATTTTATATAATTTATATATATTTTAGTGCATTCTTCTTATGTCTATAACTTCTTCATATTAAATCCAATTTATGAAAACTAAGAGTCTGTCTGTACCAAAATTTCGTGACGGTTGCAATGGTTAAACTTGTTTTTATCTAATTATCAATATTTTATTAACTAATATTCATTTTATTAGCTTTATTATATAATTAATATGTATTAAAATATGGGGTATTACACAATTCTTTTGAAAATAATACCTTTGAACTTAGAACCCGTATTTCATTTCAAATCATTTGAAATACTTATCTAGATTTTATACCAAATTAGCTTTCACTTCCGGATCTCAAACCAAATCACTTCGAAAATTTAGTTCAGAAATATCACAATTAATGCGTAACAAAATATATGCAACCAAATATCGAAATGTTTCTCCCACCAACAAGGCAAAGGGTACATACCATCATTTGCTCTATATATAGGTGCATCTCCCGCTAACTGGAGCGTACTAGACCGACTAATGACTAATTAAGGTCCTTCCGCCCTTACTTTTAGTTATGGGTTACCCGAATCTTTAGCTACATAATAAATCGTTTATATCCCAAAGTGGAAAAATCATTTCTCCACAATAATCACAAGTAGTATCAAATCATAGTACCTTTACTTTCCAAATCATTTAAACTTCAGGATTTAAGCTGTCGAAATCCTCTTCGCTTATGAAACATCTTTTATAAACCATTTATCAGTTCAAAATTTTGTTGTCAAGATATTTTCTAGTTCCTCAAAATCAAACTTTCATTTCATATTTGTTTATGAAATCATATTTCCCAAAATCATTCATTTGGTTTCACATTCATAATTATATGGATCAACTCTATCGACATTTAACATCGTAACAAAAAGCGCTAGGAAGAGGCTTATATCAGCTAATTTAGTCAAAATGAATTTTATGTGACCCAAGACTTCACATTACCAATTCAAATCACTTCCAAATCATTTATTATGATTTATCATAAATTATCCCTATTTTTAATTATTTAAAAATAGCTTATTTCATAAAAATCCAGTATTTGCTCTTAAATTGCAAAATCCGTATTTTTCTACAAAAATTGATTTTGACTTATATCACAGTCTGACTGTTGGATCTTAACATTCTTAGATTCATTTGAAAACTCTTTTCATTTCAAACCCGATGTTTTTTGTTTTAGGAAGATTCTATGGTCGGATATCTTGGTATGTAAATTTGAAGTCAGTGATCGAAATTCGCTAACGGTCGCTACGCGACACGTCTTATTTTGACCAAATTCAATTTATAAATGAAATCAAATTGGCTATAATTCCAAACTGTTTACTATCTATATATCACACATCAACAACCAATTATAGCATCTAATCCACATATCGTGATATATACACGATATAAACCTTAAACCTTTAGAACTTATATGTGTTTGTCAATCAACGGATTTACCACAATATCGATCATCAACAATCATATGATTCAACACCTAATGGTGTTCATTTCCAAACCCAATAACTACTGTCTAGTTAAAATTCCCAATCAATAACCATTAAGTCAATTTTCAAGTCAACACTATTACTTATAAGTGTCACATAACCAAGCAACTACATATATATCACTTAAAAATCACGTATTTATCATGTTAAACATCACTATACACTATAATGATCCCAAATCATCCATCACATATCGATATACAACTCAAACAATTCACAACAGTAATTAATTTTAAACTAGCCCTTAATAATCATTTAAGAATTCTCACCTAAGTTTCCACTCCATTAATCTTTAATCGGATGGTATCCGAATGTCCACAAATGACTTCAGCAGCCTCCAGGCATCACTGGAGAACTCTAAAAATGAATTGGGGAAAGTTTTGATGCGATGGGTTTCTTAAACTTAAAGACGAACAAACAGAGCTAAAATTTGGTTTTTGGAGCAAACGGGGAACGGTTTCGGGGTTACGTGGGTTCGGCCTTGATGGGAGTGAGACCCGTGGGCTGGTGCAGGTGGAACTGGGGCTGTTGTAAGTCAAGGGTGGGCTGTAGTAGGTGGAGGTATGCTGATTTGCGGTGGAGGAGGTCAAAGGAGGTGCCTTTAGTGGTCAAAAAGAGGTTTTAGGGTTATTTAAGTGGTTTTGGAGGAGGTTGGGTCCACTGGGAGGTGGTGGAGGGGGTTGGAGTCATGCACCAGATCTGACGGGAGGGCTGGAAGGAGGAGAAGAAATTAAAGAAGAAAGGTGAAAATGAAATGGCAATAAAAAAAAGAAGGAAGCTTGGTGTTTTATATAAATGAGAAGTGTGCGGATTGATGAGGTATCCAAAGATTATGAGAGGAGAGAAAAACTCAAGCATAGGACTTAAGGGGATGACACCTCAAATCAACCATTTGTGCTTTTGCACTTTATTAAAAGTGAAGCTTTTTTTAGTTCTATCGTGCATTTATTACTCGTATGATCAAACAGTAAATTCGATTGATATGAAATTTTGAACCCTAACATTTTTCGTAATTATGAATCCAACGAAATAGGTCTCGTCTAGTTTGGAGATCGTTTGACCATCTGTTTTATTATTTTACTACGCTTTTACTTAATTTTAACCGGTTGACCCAGTATGCATTTATTTTTCATACGTTGACATACTAACTCCAAAAATTATGAAATTTGAAACCATACCATTTTTCATCATTCTAGATCTGATAAAATTGGTTTTTTCAAATTTCGAGATCATCTGAAAATGTTCCTCTTTAAGCTATCAAAACAATATTAAATTATCAAAATTTTAAAATCAACTATAAATCCTTGTAAAATTAATTAAAAATAAATTTTAAATTGGCCAAAAATTTAGGTCGTTACATTCTCTCCCGATTAAAAAAATTTCATCCTCCAAAAGGAAGCAAGAAGTAATACTCATAATTCATTCTAGGGAATTACTAACCCTATATCTAATAAGTCACTCATTCTAGGATACTACTGATCCTACTCTTATAAGTTTTCCTTTATAGGATATTACTAATCCTAACTCCGACTAGTCTTTCATTATGTTATAACGAGTTGTACCCCAAAGCATTTGAATAAACCAAATCTATAATACCAACCGTAATGTCTCAAAAATTACCACCTTTCGAATCAACCGTAAACCGCGCAAGTCTGACTCAAAACAACAGAAACCGTTGAGACGTTAACTTTGGGCATACAACACATCAAAGATAAACAAAAGATTTCTTATCAACATCACATCAATGTTACATTAGAGTACATAATAAACACAAGGTATAATAAATACAATACAATACATGTCGGAAAAAAAAAATTAGTGGAAAGTTCTCAAATTTTCTGGACATAGCTTTAAGCTTCAATCTAGAATCCTGCTTTAAGTATCTGCAAAACAAACTACCCGGCTATTCGTGTGTAAGAACCCGAGTTTGCAAGGGAAAAACAAACTACGGGTCAGACATAGGACTTTTATGAGAACTCAAGCCAATTATAATTCAAATTAAGGTAATTCATAGGACCATGCCGTATAATAAGGAATGGGTTTTCCCCATTTGAGTGCTAGTGCATCAAACATGAAACAAAAATGGTTTCATTTTCAAATTTAGAATTATCTAATCTAATAAACTTCATAATAACTCAAAAAATAGTAGTTTTATCTTCACTTATGGATTTATTGAATCTAAATTTATTTAAAAAATTATTTTTAAAATAATCTCTTCGGACTTAGAACCCGTATTTCATTCTAGATCGTTTGAAATATATATCTAGCTTTCATATTAAATTAACTTTTACTTCAAGATCTCAAACCAAATCACTTCGAAATTTAATTCTGAAATATCACAATTAATGCATAACAAAACATATGAAACCAAATATCGGAATGTTTCTCCCATCAATAAGGCAAAGGGCATATACCATCATTTACTCGATGTATAGGTTCATCTGCTACCAACCGGAGCAAACTACACCGACCAATGATTAATTAAGGTCTTGCCACCCTTACTTTTAGTTATGGTTACCCGAATCTTTAGCCACATAATAAATCATTATATATCCCGAAGTGGCAAAATCATTTCGCAATAATAATCACAAGTACTACTAAATCATAGTGCCTTTACTTTCCAAATCATTTAAACATTGGGGTTTAAGCCATCGAAATCCTCTTTTCTTATAAAACAAATTTTATAAACCATTTATCACCTCAAAATTTTTATTTCAAACTATTTTCTAGTTCCTCAAATCAAACTTTCATTTCAATTTTTTTTATGAAGTCATCTTTCCCAAAATCATTCATTTGGTTTCACGTTCATAATTAAATGGATCAACTCTATCGACAATCAACAACGTCACAAAAATCGCTACGAATAGGGTTATATCAACTAATTTAGTCAAAATGACTTTTATGTGACCCAAAATTTCACATTACCAATTAAAATCTCTTCCCAACCATTTATTATTATTTATCATAAATTATTCCTATTTTAATAATTTAAAAATAGCTTATTTCAGAAAAATTCAATTTTGGGTCTTAAATTGCAAATCCGTATTTTTAAAGAAAATTTATTTTGACTAATCTCTTAGTCTAACCGCTGGATCTTAACATTCATAGATTCATTTGAAAACTCTTTTCATTTCAGACCCAATGATTTTCGTTTTAGGAAGATCCGTTGGTCGAATCTCCTCGTTGTCAGTTTGAAGTCAATGATCGAAATTCGCAAACGGCCGCTGTGCGATAGGTCCTATTCTGACCAAATTCGATTTATAAGTAAAATTGAATTGACTATAATTCCAAGCTATTTATTAACTATATATCGCACATCAGCGGCCAATTATAACATCCCATCTACATATCGTGATATATACGCCATATAAGCCTTAAACGATTAATGTTTATATGGGCTTGTCAATCAACAGATTAACCGCAATACAAATCATCAACAATCATGCGATTCAATACCTAATTTTGTCCATATCCAAACCCAACAACTAATGTCTAGTTAATATTCCTAATCAATAACCATTAAGTCAATTTCGAAGTCAACAATATTAGTTATTAGTGTCACATAACCAAGCAACTACATATATATATCACTTAAAAGTCGCATATTTATCATGTCAAACATCACTAAACACTATAATGATCACAAATAATCCATCACATATCAATATATAACTCAAATGATTTGCAACAATAATTAATTTTAAAGTAGCCCTTAATAATCGTTTAAGAATTCTCACCTAGGTTTCCACGGTCAATCTTTGATCGGATGGTATCCAAATGTCCACTAATGACTCCAACATCATTGGAGAGTTCTGGAAATGAATTGGGTAGAGTTTTGATGCAATAAGGTTTGTAAATTTACATTTGATCAAACGGAGCTAAAATTGGGTTTTCGAAGCAAATAGGGTAGGGTTCGGGGCTGTAGATGTTCAACCTTGAGGAGAGTGGCACCCATGGGCTAGTGCGGGCAGATTTTGGGTTGTTGCAAGTCAGGGATGGGACATAGGAGGTGGATGTTGACTGATTTGTGGGTAGATGAGTTCAAAGAAGTTGCCTTTAGTGGTGGAAAACAGGTTTTATGTTTATTTAAGTGGTTTTGGAGTAGGTGGGGTGCACGGGGAGGTGGTGGAAGAAGGAAGCCCGGTATTTTATAGAAATAAGAAGTGTGCGGATTTATGATGTGTCAAACTATTGTGAGAGGAGAGAAAACAAGAGTAGAGGCCTTAAGAGGGTGACTCCTCAAACCAACCATTTATGGTTTTTCACTTAATTAAAAGTTAAGCTAGTTTTAGGTCTATCGTGCATTTATCGCTCATATGATCGAATGGTGAATCCGATTGATACGAAATTTTGAGCCCTAACATATTTCCTAATTAAATATCCAATTAAATATATTTTATAGAAATTGGAGTTCGTTTGACATCCATTTTATTAATTTATTGCGCTTTTGCTTAACTTTTATCGGTTGACCCATTATTTGTTTATTTTTCGTAAGCTCACATATTAACTCCAAATAATTTGAAATTTGAAACTATACCATTTTTCACCTTTCAGAATCCAATAAAATGGATTATTTTAAATTCCGAGATCATTTAAATGATGATCCTTGTAAGCTATTAAAACAATAGTAAATTATTGAATTTTTAAAATCAACTATGAATCCTTGTAAAATTAATTAAAAATTGACCAAAATTTTGGATCGTTATGTATAAATTGACTAATTATAATTATTTCTAATTACTGTTAAACTAGCCCTGTGATTTCCCCAAACCATGTTTTTAAACGTTTTCTCCTTAACTTCCCCATCTAAATTTCGAACTTGCAACATAGTACTCTCCACCATTACTGATCGCTCTTCTACCCAAACTTCCTTATTCCACCCTAATTAGCCAAACAAATCTCACCATTTACCTCTGCCTCACTTGGACATCACCCTGAACCCTACTTTTTTGAACTCAACGCCTCCCGATGGACCCCGACTTTGGGTCCAGACCTCCGCAACAAACGTTGTCACTTGCGCCATTATTCCCCTGCGAGCCCACCGCTCCACCAGCAAGACCCACCCTTCAGCATGGACCTCACAATAATCGATGACCATTCGTTTCCAGGCTTCAAACCATGCCAATGACATACTTCCTTCACCTAGAGACCTTTCTATGTCATAGGGGTCCACCCAGTTGACATAGACAAGTCGAATTCCAAAATGAAACAGAAATGCCCGAAACCCAGTTGAAGAATCAGCATTTTGAAATAGGTTAGAAAGAGGGTCAGTATACATACATACATATATATTTGCTTTTGTTTACTGTGACTTCATTAATGTCACTCACAAAGGGAATGCATTAAGTTTCGTGAAGCGTTATAGGTAACAGATACAAATTATTACAAGACAAATATAAAAATTTTGCAGTGGAAATAAACAACTTTATTAATCATAAGATAATGTAGTCCAAAACATCATTTGTCTGAAATATTAAAACCTATTACAACATAAAAGTCACCGTCTTGTACTTCAGAAATATCAGAGTATATAAAAGAAAGAAAATTTACCAAGAACAAAATATGGCTATAACAACAAGGATAGGAGCTTGATCCATACATATCAGCAGCTCCAGCAAAAGAAGCAGAATCACGATCAAGCCTGTTTGTTTTCTCCTGGAGAACCTAGGGAGGAGAAGGGAAGAATGAAGGAAAATAAAAGGGTGGGACACAAAGTCTGGTGAGTCTAGTTACTTTTAGCCAGTAAATAAATAAAAGTAACATGATAGGCATACAAAGTGGAGAAGAGAGATCACTACATAAATGGCAGGTAAAACAAGGTAAACAGGACTACAGGATAGAATAGATAGGCTTCTTAATACTATCCTTTCCTTGCACCAATACTAGCATAACAGATATGTAATAGGATTACATACTCCCCAATTGCTTAACAAAAACAGGACGATCCCAGCATAAACATAATGGTAGTTTTAGATGTATTCTTATAACGGGTTTTAACCCCAAACAGATCTGGTACCTAAACAGAAATAACAGGTATTAGCCCAGACAGAAACACAGGTATCCCACAGAAAAAGACAGGACTAGATGTACCCTATTTACTACCCCCAATCGACCGGCTCCCTATTCCATAGATACCCTGTGCTGGCCCCACAGTAGGGTGTATCACTCCCTAAAGTGGCAACCCATTATTTTCCGGATATGCACAACCATATCTACTAATGTCACAGCATCTTATCTTCCCTAGCAGGCAGAGTCATGCACGCACATGACCCCGTTGGAACGCGCTATCATCACCGCCTCCATGTTTGGATCTCTTACAATCAACTCAATGAGCGTGCCCCACTCCGTCCTAGTTCGGAGTACCCGTTTGATACCTATTTAAGGGTTACTAACTGAAATGGGTCCCACACAAGATGATGCAAGTTCTCCCCTTTGTCTTGCATCCCCAATACTAGGTTTTCAACTGGTTATGTTCACCTAAATGGTGTCTTTAATTACATAACCTTATCAGGTTAAGTTTGTGGGCATATATATATTAATATTACCCACCTACCCAAGTTTTGCTTAACCCTCCCACTTTTATTTAGCCAAGTTTACTAACCCCCAACTTAAATTTAAGTTCATATAATCAATATGGATTAACTTAGGTGAAGTAGTCCGATTCATTACCTTGTCCATTTATGGTTATAATGGGCTAGATCTCCTACATTAAGCCTACAACATGTGGATGCTGGATATGCCGGTCGGGTCCGGGCAGTCTTATTCCACAGTCGGGCCTAACCTCGTGTCTTAGCCCGATTCGGATTTACGTACTCAGACCTCCCACATTAGGCTCAACATTAGTGGCTGCTGGATATGCCGGTCGGGTCCGGGCAGACTTCCACCACTAATGTAACCTAACCTCGTGTCATAAGTACAATTACAATTCCTAATTGTAACTACTAAACATTCCATTTTTGATAAATTAATTTATTAATTAATCATTTCCTTTTATAGGTGTCAATACCCATTTTACTGATAATTTTAACTACATATCAATTCATTTAAAGATTACATGCCAATTATAAATCCTTTTTCCCCTGTTACCTTCACTAACATATTCACACGTATTTTGGCGGCATCTAGGCTAATAGGTAGTCTAGCCATAACAACGAAAAAGGGAATATGATAGAGGTGATGGTTTCAACATATATTGGCATAAACATATTGGCATGATAACAAAGTGAATGGACATGTAATTAACATCATATCAAGGTGAACATACATATTGTCATGGACATGTAATCATCATCCTAATGGGATATCACATAAATATTGCTTTAGATATAACATAAATATTGCTTTAGATCTACATAAAATGTCCACATGCTTTACATCTAAAAGATTAAATTAGATCTAACATAAATAAAGGTTTAGATCTATAGGTTTATAAATAGATCTACCCAAATCCACATCATAGAAGTTACAATTAAGATAAAGGTGTGGACCCAATCCTAATCAATTCAAGGTGGCATATGTTCAAGGTTCACATAAATGATTTGACCTATACAAATGAAACAAAAATAACATACTGGAACAATCACAATTGAATTGGATCTCGAGGACAGATCTATCATAGCATAAGCTATGATCATAAAATGGATCTAGCATAAAACATGATCATAAATTAGATCTAGCATAAAAATGACAATAGCATGTTTAGATGTAAATATGTTCAATTTACAACATATCAAAGTTGATCGCAACATGAAAGGTGATTTACATACAAAATTAGATCCAACCAATGTTGCAACTGTCAAGATTAATAGATTTACATTTACCACAACATAGTTACAAGTCAAGATCCACAAAGGCAACATCATATTATAGCCATAATTGCATCAGATCTAAAGAAATAGATCTATCATGAAATAGTCTAAGCTCTAACAATAGCATTGATTCATGATTTACAATGTATCCATATCATAGTCTTTCATAATTCACTAATATTTATCTAAACCTAAAAGCAACTAGAACTCATAGTGTTAAGTTTAGAGAATTGAGAGAGAACAGATCCTAATTCTGAATTTGATTAGCTAAACCGTTATTGTAGAATTTGATCTTCTAATTTTACTTGATGGAGAAGAAAGGCTTGTTTAAATTTAGATTATAGCAGCATGGAGGCACTGTGGATGAAAACAATGAGATTAGGGTGAGGTTTAGGTGTTTATTTATAAGTTTATAAGGTTAATTAGGACCTTTAGACTTGATTAGGAACCATCTGAACCACCCAAATTAGAAAAAACACATCATTAGGAAACTGTCCAGAATCAACCAGTTGACTGGCCAATTTCAAATGATTGACAGTTCTCACTTGTGCTTAAAAATGGTCGACTGGTGATAAATGGGCAGTCGACTTGTAAACGGTCGATTGGTGAAAAATGGGTGGTCGACTTGTTTTACAGCTTTAAACTTTAAATCTTTCATGCTTCATAACTTCTTCAAACGATGCCCATTTTACGCAAACTCGGATTCTATCTCAAGCAGAATTCCGAGAAGAACGCAATGGCCCAGCCCATTTCCCTTAATTCTTCTTCTAAAAATTAAATATTCTTTAATTTGTTAATTTTAATATTTTAAAATTACAGGGTGTTAAAATTTCCGCTCCTTAAAGGATTTCATCCCCGAAATCTTCAAGTTAAGAAGAATGTATCCTACCATCCATCATCCATCTACTCATCTATCATCCACAAGCATCCATTTTCCTTAAAAGATTTCTAACGATTATATAACTATATGTAGAGGTGTGTGTATATGTCCCAATACTAATGCGAAAATCAGGTGGTCTACGGATTCAGTTGACCTCCTTAATGCGATGTATGATTAGTGCCATGAATCAAAAATGTATGCAAATAATCCTATTATAACATGTAAGTTATATATGTGTGCACGTCCATTCGTCCAAGTGTAACATACATATGCTAACTCATCCATTTTCATCCATAAAAGAAATGAAAATGAACACGCATCCATATGCCTTATGAGAGAGTGATTGAGCCGATTTAGTGCCTAATGTGTGTATATGTATCTACAGGCAACCACTAGCAAACACTTGCATCCATCAAACATAAAATGTCTCAAACACATGTTTACAATCATGGGATTTCCTACCTAAAGGTCGAAGATTCGATTGATAGGATATACTCATATGATAGAAGCAAATGTGAATAAAAGCTTTTGGAAGAGATGTTAAGAACATTCCCTTGAATAGAAAAGGGTACAAAGCATAAAAATCTTGTCTTTGGTCTCCCAAGTTGCATCTTCTTGGTTGTCTCCCCACTGGACCTTCACCAACTTGACTTCTTGTTTGCATAGCTTCTTGACCTCCGATCCAAGTATGCAAGTCGGAACTCATCCAATCATTTCTTCCTTCTTTATTTTCACTTCCTTTCGCAAGTTTGGCTCCATTACTTCGAACTCTATACATTTTATCGCCACTTGGATGAATAGTCATCTTGGAATGATGGGCTTCCTCAAGGACTGTCTTCAATAGGTTTCCCATCCTGATATGATTCACATATCAAACCTCTTATCAAGTAGCTTCGCCACTTGCTTATCAAGTTCCCTCTTTTCTTTTAGGAGCCATATAGCGCACAGGTAATGCAACTAGCTTTGAATTGTCCACTAGGTATATACGGAAATCAATCTCGTGGCTTGGGGTTAAGCCCCAAACCTCATCTAAGACATCAGGATACTCACGGACTACTGGTGCCTATCGCAGATCATCGATGGACGCCCCAAGAGACTATAGGAGACTAAGCATGATAGACCCTTATGGGTCACAAGAAATTCCAAGGGTCCTCCCATGACAAGTTAGAAGCTTAACGATGCTTCTCTCACCACCCAAAATGGCACCATATGTGGTAAGCCAACCCATCCATAGAATCAACCCATCGCCCATAAACCCGAGCACATATGTGTCGCATTCAAATTTGATTCCTAACACATATATTATCAAACCCCTAAAAATCATAGATAAATGAGCTGAACCACCAGTGGGGTTTAATACAACTACGGGATCCACTACCATTCTAGTAACTAAGTGGAGATATTCAACAACAAAACTAGATATAAATGAGTTTGAAGCACCAGAATAAAAAAGTGTTCTAACTGGATGATTTGAAAGAGAAATTAAATTTTCTACGGAAATTTTTCTACCTCTTTCTGGAGCACTGATCGCGAGAGCATGCATCTTCCCTCTAGAAGTTCCTGCCCTTTGACCTTGTCCCTGTTTCTTCGGGCAATCCTTAATAAGATGCCCGACGTCTCCACAAGCGAAGCAAGCATTCTTCCTTTTCCTGCAGTCCTTGGCTAAGTGACCCTCTCGCCCTTAACTATTGCACTTCCTCTTATCTTTAACCTTGTTATTCTTTTCGACTTTCTTATGATGTTGTCCCTTCTTGGGCCACACCTTCTCATTTTGTGTTGTTTCCTCATCATTTACTTCCTTCTTTTCTCCCTTGTCTTCCTCATGCATTAGGGTCATATCGACAAGTTTTTCAAAAGTGGCTCCCATTGGGATATGGGGCATGGCTAACCCATGAAGGGGCTCATTCAACCCTTTAGCAAGCCGCAAAGCCTTTATGTGCGGCGTATCCACCAATTCTAACCCGAACGTTGCTAGCTGGTTGAAGTTGTTCACATACTCCTTAACCATCAAGTTTCCTTGTTCGAGTGGCAAGAACCTCTCCATCTATATAATTCTCTCAGCTTGGGAAAGAAATTTCATTTCGAACCTCTGCCTAAAATCTCCACAAGTTTCTATTGGTCGTCCAGCTTGGGTAATTTCCCACCAAAAAGAGGCTTCGTCCTTCGGCAGCCAGGCGGCTAACTGAACCATCCTTCTACCCTCTACTTCAAAGATCACGAACAAGTCCTCGGTTTCCTAGAGCCAATTATGTGCTTCTACAAATGTCTTATTCCCATGGAATGGCTTCCCACCCATAGCACGGAAGTCCTTGCAGATTTTTGCGAAGTTATCTACCCTTGGAGGAGGAGAAGTAGGAAAGATTGGCGCAGAAGGGGGAGGAACGTCTCTTTGGCCTTCGGTAGGTGACGTGGCCTCCAAGTACCTACGGAACCATCTGAGTATCGTAACACCCTCTGGGATATTAGGAATGTTTTGATCCCCAGACATGCAAAAAAGAAAAAGAGGAAGAGATTTAGATAAAGGACCGAAGGTTATTATATATGGCTTTTTTTTAGGAATATTTTCAAAACAGACTTTTCTTTTAAATCTCATTTTGAAAATATTTTTCAAAAACTCTTATCTAATATGGTAACATTCAGCTCTGATACCAAGTGTGACACCCCACATCCGTTAATGTCACTCAGAAAGGGAATGCATTAAGTTTCGTAAAGCGTTATAGGTAACCGATACAAAATATTACAAGACAGATATAAATTTTTTGAAGTGGAAATAAACAACTTTATTAATCATAAGATAACGTGGTCCAAAACATCATTTGTCTGAAATATAAAAATCCATTACAACATAAAAGTCGCTGTCTTGTACTTTAGAAATATCAGAGTATATGAAAGAAGGAAAATTCCCCGATAACAAAATATGGCCATAACAACAAGGATAGGAGCTTGATCCATACATATCAGCAGCTCCACCAAAATAAGCAGAATCACGATCAAGCCCGTGTGTTTCCTCCCTGAGAACCTTGGGGGGGAGGGAAGGGAAGAAAGAAGGAAAACAAAAGGATTAGACATAAAGTCTAGCGAGTCTAGTTACTTTTAGCCGGTAAATAAATAAAAGTAACATGATAGGCATACAAAGTGGATAAGAGAGATCACTACATAAATGGCAGGTATGACAAGGTAAATAGGACAACAGGATAGAATAGATAATGCTTCTTAATACTATCCTAGCTTTGCACCAATAATAGTACAATAGATATGTAATAGGATTACATACTCCCTAATTGCTTAACAAAAACAGGATGGTCATAACAAAAACATAATGGAAGTTTTAGGTGTATCTAGTAAAGGGTTTTAACCCCAAACAGAACTGGTGCATAAACAAAAACAACAGGTGTTAGCCCTGACAGAAACACAGGTACCCCACAAAAACAGACAGGAATAGATGTACCCTATTTACTACCCCCAATCGATCGGCTCCTTATTCCGTAGATACCCTTTCTTGGCCCCATAGTAGGGTGTATCACTCCCTAAAATGGCAACCCTTTATTTTCTGGATGTGCACAACCATATCAACTGATGTCACAACGTCTTATCTTCCCCAAAAGGCAGAGTCATCCATGCACATGACCCCCGTTGGAACGCGCCGTCAACACCGACTCCACATTTGGATCTCTTACAATTAGCTCACTAAGCGTGCCCCACTCCGACCTAGTTCGGAGTACCCGTTTGATACCTATTTAAGGGTTACTGACTGAAATGGGTCCCACACAAGATGATGCAAGCTCTCCCCTTTGTCCTGCATCTCCACTACTAGTATTTCAACTGGTTATGTTTACCTAAAAGGTGTCTTTAATTACATGACCTTATCAGGTTAAGTTTATGGGCCTAATACTAATATTACCCACCTACCCAAGATTTACTTAACCTCCCACTTTTATTCAGCCAAGTTTACTTAACTCCCAACGTAAATTTAAGTTCATATAATCCATATGGATTAACTTAGGTTAAGTAGTCCAATTCATTACCACGTCCATTTATGGTTATAATGGGCAAGACCTCCTACATTAGGCCTACAACAAGTGGATGCTGGATATGCCGGTCGGGTCAAGGCAGTCTGGTTCCGTAGTTGGGCCTAACCTCGTGTCTTAGCCCGATTCGTATTTACGTACTTAGACCTCCCACATTAGGTTCTACATTAGTGGTTGCTGGATATGCCAGTCGGGTCCGGGCAGACTTCCACCACCAATGTAACCTAACCTCGTGTCATATCTACAATTGCAATTCCTAATTGTAATTACTAAACATTCCATTTTTGATAAATTAATTTATTAATTAATTCTTTCCTTTTACAGGTGTAAATACCTATTTTACTAATAATTTGAATTACATATCAATTCATTTAAAGATTACATGCCAATTATAAATCCCTTTTCCCCTGTTTCCTTTACTAACATATTCGCACGTATTTTGGCGGCATCTAGGCTAATAGGTAGTCTAGCCATAACAATGAAAAGGGGAATATGATAGGGGTGATAGTTTCAACATATATTGGCATAAACATAATAGCATGATAATAAAGTGAATGGACATGTAATTAACATCATATCAAGGTGAACATGCATATTATCATGGGCATGTAATCATCATCCTAAGGGGATATAACATAAATATTTCTTTAGATCTACATAAAATGTCCACATGCTATAGATCTAATAGATTAAATTAGATCTAACATAAGTAACGGTATAGATCTATAGGTTTATAAATCGATCTACCAAAGTCCACATCATAGAGGTCATAATTAACATAAAGGTGTGGACCCAATCCTAATCAATTCAAGGTGGCATATGTTCATAGTTCACATAAATGATTTGATCTATCTAAATGAAACAAAGATAACATACTAGAACAATCACAATTGAATTGGAACTCGTGGGATAGATCTATCTTAGCATAAGATATGATCATAAAATGGATCTTGCATAAAACATGATCATAAAGTATATCTAGCATAAAACATGATCAAAAAGTAGATCTAGCATAAAACATGACAATAGCATATTTTGATCTAAATACGCCCAACTTACAACATATCTAAGTTGATCGCAACATGAAAGTTGATTTACATACAAAATTAGATCTAACCAATGTTGCAACTATCAAGATTAATACATTTACATTTACCACAACATAGTTACAATTCAAGATCCATAAATGCAACATCATAGTATAGCCACAATTGCATCAGATCTAGAGAATTAGATCTATCATGACATAGTCTAAGATCTAACAATAGCATAGATTCAAGATTTACAATGTATCCAAATCATAGTCTTTCATAATTCACTATTATTTATCTAAACCTAAAAGCAACTTGAACTCACAGTGTTAGGTTTAGAAAATTGAGAGAGAATAGATCTGAATTGTGAATTCTGAATTTGATTAGCAAAACCATTTTTGTGGAATTTGATCTTTTAATTTGACTTGATGGAGAAGAAAGGCTTGTTTTAATTTGGATTAGAGCAGCATGGAGGCGCCATGGATGAAAACAATGAGATTAGGGTTAGTTTTTTGTGTGTATTTATAAGTGTATTAGGTGAATTAGGACCTTTAGATTTGATTAGGTGTAACACCCCGAATTTTTAACGACATTAAAGAGGACAAATTAATGAATAATTAATCTAATATTTAGAACTAAGTGAAATGGTTACGCCATTGCATTCGTCTCGGAATTCTTCTTGTGATAGAGATCGAGTTTGGGTAAAATGGATATAGTATGAAGAAGTTATGGACGATAGAAGTTCGTCAGAAAAAGCGGAAATTTCCGGCGCATTAAACAAGTGCGCCCATCTATTTTACACTGGAGCACCTGTAAAGTGCGCCCAAAATAGTATTTTTTTGTATTTGGGCCTTTTACCAAGTGGGAGGCGACCCGTGACCTGATTTACCCTAGGTCTTATGTGGCAATCGGTTCCAGATGGTTCTGTAGCTATAAATATATGGCCATTTCGCATATTTCTTGATTAGAAGTCATGGCGGCCAAACTATGCTGAATTTTGGACTGAATTAGGTTCTCTCATCTTCTTCTAAAGCTTATCAAATTCTGAGATTCAAACATAGACTCAGGACCTTTTCTATCATTTTAGCAATCCAATCACGGTGAGTTCTAGTTGCTTTTAGGTTTAGATAAATAATAGTGAAACTATGAAAGACTGTGATGTGGATACGATTGTAGACTTTAAATCTATGTTATTGGTAGATCTCATGCTATATTATGATAATTCTATTTCTTTGGATCCAATTCAATTGTTCTACTATGTTATCATTATGGATCTTGGGTTGTAACTTTTATGATATGCTATGATCAGATGCATGTAAATCTATTCTATGTGATCTAAAATTATCATGTTAGATCTGTCCTATGTGATCTAAAATTTTCACCTTATAATTCATGTTAGATCTATCCTATGTTATTTAAAAAAATTCACTTTATGATCATGCTTTATGCTAGATCCACCTTATGATCATGTTTTATGCTAGATCCACTTTATGATCATGTTTTATGGTAGATCCACTTTATGGTCATTGTAACACCCCACCTCCGTTAAGGTCACTCACAAAGGGAATGCCTTAACTTTGGTGGAGCATTTTAGTAAACAGAACAGAAACTTACAAGACAGATAAAACAGTACTTGAAAAATTTTAACTTTATTACAGCGGAAACATAAATTAATATGGTTACATCCTTTCAAATTTCAGAATTCAAGTACAAAATATCAGTCTTGTACAAAAGCCTTCAAAATGCATGGTTTAAAATCATAATCCCCATGGAACGGAAGCTATACAGAGCCAAGCCATACTTTAAGCACTTCAAGCAAAGAGAAATCCGGATCAAACTAAAGTATTCCCTCCTTGGATAACCTGGGGGGAAACGGAATAAAGGAGGCGAAACAACAAGGGTCAGACAAAAAGTCTGGCAAGTCCAGTGACTTTCAGCATATGAACAGATAATAATAATATGATATGAACATAAAACTGGATGTGAGATAACTGTAACAGGTGTAGCAGATATAACAGAAAAACAGAATGACATAAACTATTGTTTTACACTTCTCTGCACTAATACTAGTATAACAGAATTAGGTGTCACCCTAATGTCTAAATTGAAGCAAGAACGGGCACAGAATACTTTAACAGAAACAGAATGCTAATAATGGGCCTTTACTACCCGATCAGAAACAGACAGAAGAAGAAACAGATTTATCCCTACGGAAACAGAATGTAGAATTAGGTATACACTAGTAATGGGCCTTTACCACCCGAACAGACGGTGCCACACAGAAACAGACAGGTGTTACCACCCAACAGAAACAGACGGTACCAACAGAAACAGACAGAACTAAGCGTACCCTAAAACCCTACCCCAAGCGATCGGCTCCCTAATACATAAATATCCTGTGTCGGCCCCACAGTAGGGTGTATCACTCCCTAAAGTGACAACCAATTGGCACAGACCTATTTATAGATGTCACGGCGTCTTACATCCTCAGAGGCAGACCGGGATCCATGCACGCACATGACCCGGTTGGAACGCACCATTAACACCCCTCGCCATTATCAGAATGAACCACTTATAATTAGTTCAGTAAGCGTGCCCGGACCCTACCTACTGTTGGGTCAAAGTTTTGATACCAGAAAGGGTTACTGACTAATATGGGTCCCAAACTACAGAAGACACAAGTAATTCCCCTCCTAACCTTGTGTCCCCAGACTAACAGATCTCAGATTAACTTGTTTACAAGTTCAGACATACATAATTCAGATTTACTAGTTCACATATTAAGTTAACAAGTTTTCAGACTAACAGATCAGATGTACAGATTTTTCAGATTTGTCTAACTTTGTATTGGGCCTACAGATTCATGGACGGGTTTACTACACCTATTAATCCAGTTGGTTTAACCCTGTTTTCCCCCAATACGTTTTAGACGTCATTCTTATCTTAGATTTGCATTAATTAATTATTAATGCCCAGACCTCTCACATTAGGTCGCTAGCTTGTGGCCGCTGGATGGGCCGGGCGGTTCCGGGCAGACTTCTGCCACAAGCCAGACCTAACCTCGTGTCTTAAGCAGGTTATGACTAACTTCCCACATTAGAACCTATTGTTTGCGGCCACTGGATGTGCCGAGCGGTTCCGGGCAGAATTACGCCGCAAACTCATTCTAACCTCGAGTTAGTCACGTTTATCTTTGCGGCCAATTAATTAATAATTTACCGTTTATGCGCACGCCTAATATATATGCCAATTCAGATTATATCAATAACAGGATGATTATATCGACACAGCAGATAACAGATTTTAGCAGATAACAGATTTTATATGACTTAACGGATTTAACAGATTTAGCAACTTAGCAGATTTTGGCATATAACAGGTTAGGCATTTCAACCGACAAATTTAACAGATTAGGCACTTCAATCTAATTAGCAGTCTAGGCAATATAAAAAAAACTAGCAGTTTAGGCAACTTGGCAAATTAGCAGATTTAGCAAATTTAATATTTCTAAAGGTTCTATTTACATGCCTTTCCGAATCATAAATTGGCCTAAATTCATATGCCTACATAATTGTCATGATTCACAACATATACTCCATGTTTGCATAAGCGCAGAATATGGACATAATTTGCCATATAACATATGTTCCAATTTTTGTTAAACTAGCATTTTACAGCAGATTCACATATAAATTATACCAAATATAACCATTAATTTCAATGCATGCCATATATCCAAAAATCCCTATTTATGTGTAATCACAATAATAGATATCCTAATTAATGTAAATCTTTACACCTAAGTTTCCATATCTTCTTCTTTTTAAGTCATGAATCATTATGCAAACTATACCCAACAATCTAAATCTTTAAATCATATCTTCTAAAAATCAGATCTTGACTTTTATATGCATTTTGTCCAAAGTCTCAAATCATATGTAATCTTACAGTGGTTCCTCTTCTTCTTTTATCACAGAATATGCATAGGTCTAAAACTAGTTTATAACATATGCTTATTTTTCTAATTAATTACAGATCTAAATAACATATGTTCATTTCTCTAATTAGTTGCAGATCTAGATTACATCGTACACTATGCATACAACATATATGAATTATATGTTTATAGTCAAATTCATGCATCCAATCCCAAGTCATATGTCAATATATTTTATGCCTCAGTTCTAAAGTCATATGTTCAATTCAGTCTCGTCACATTTCGCATCATTCATTATTTATCCCAAAATTTGCGTTCATACGTTAATCTCTTATGGGATTAGGCACAGGCTCGTGGTAGCCTGGCTATAGAAACAGAAAGGAAGCAGAAAGGGATACAGAACAGCCACAGAAAAACAGTTCTGACAGATATACAATCTCAGATTCAGATTTAAAAGCATATCAGAATTACAATTAATGTTTATAGCAGAAAATAACTGTACTTGCCTTGATTGGATTAAAGAAAGAACTTTATTTGTTGTAGAATTGTTGCAGAAGCTTTTATCTCAAATTTGAATTTAGGATGATGTTGATTGACTTCTAGTTTTGATTCTAGCAGAGTAGCGACGCCATTTTTATTTTTAATTAGAAGAAGAGAGCAATGGAGGCTAGAGAATTGTGTAAGAAACCTAGGTTTAGGTTAGGGATGTATTTATAGGAGGATAGGGTGATTTAGAGCCTTCAGATCAGTCCAGAAGTCATCAGAATCGCACAGCTCGAATACACATCATCCAGCCACTCAAAAGAAGACACGTCACCTCAGAACACTCCAGAATTCGGTGCTGTATTTGTACGGGCGCACTTGGCAGGTGCGCCAGTGTATTTTTGTACTGGCGCACTTCACAAGTGCGCCAGTGTATTCTGGCCTGTTTCCGGTTTTTCTGCCTAACTTCGTTCGTCCATATTTTCTTCATACGGACTCCGATTTACGCAAATTCGGACTCTATTTCGCGTATTTTTCCGAGACGAACACAATGGCGCAACCCGTTTCCCTTATTTCTTCTCCTAAAAATTAATTATACCTTGATTTTTAACTCTTATGTTTATAGAAAATACGGGGTGTTACATTCTCCCCTCCTTAGAGGATTTCGTCCCCGAAATCTTCAAGTTAAGAAGAATGTGTCCTACCATCCAATCACCCATCTACTCAAACATCATCCACAAGTATCCATTGTCCTTAGAAAACTTCTAATGTTGTATGAACATATGCAAAAGTGTGTGTATATGTTCCTTATCTAATGCAAAGATCAGGCGGTCTACTGATTCAGTTGACCTCCTTAATGCGAATTATGTAAGTGCCATGAGTCTAACATGTATGCAATAGAATCTTAATGATATATATTATTTCTATATGAGTGCACAATTATTCACTCAAATGCAACATCCATGTGCTGAATCAACCATTTTGCATCCACAAGAATTTAAAAATGCTCACATATACATATGGAG